>CM074436.1:37573914-38263914 GCA_037101425.1 Elopichthys bambusa | reverse complement strand
GTTTTTACTGAGTACACTGCTTGTTGGATTGTGTTAAGGTTGACTGTTATGTGGGCACTCTACAGTCTTATCTGCTGTTTGACTCGTTCATTCTAACGAGTTCCATGTTTGTGGGATCTTGCTTATCAGCAAGTGAGCTGTTTTAGGTGTGTGGCCTTTATTGGCCGCCCTTGAAGCTTTCCCTCACCACTTCTGGTTGTTCTCTAGCAGATTTAGCATGTAGTTCACATGTTGGCCTTTTGCAAGGCTGCTGTGATGTATTTCTACCTTTTTGTAGAATTTGTGTCATGTTGCAGGCCCTTTTTCTGGGCCTTAATGATTTGTGCCTACAGTACGGTTAACTGTTAGGTTGAGCCCTGTACACCCCTCATTGAGGGTTGTCCTATAATAGTACTTAGATCCCTAAGCTGGTAAATGGTTGAAGGCCTCTCTGAGGCCTCCCTATTGAGGATCAGCCCCTAGGCTAGTAAATGTACTCCCCTGTGTTGGGTTCCTTTAGAGTGCACAGCCTCCTCAGTGCAAATAATCAGGCGCTGAGTAGATCCTAGGATTGAGTGTTACTCCCCTCATTTGAGGGTAAAAGGCGCTAAGCTAAGTCTTGTTCTCCAGGTTGCCCTGTCTCTACGCTCTAGTCTGAGTTGGTTACTGCCCTATTGCAGTCACTCGTACTGAATATCTTCTCTGAAGAATGTGATTATGAGACTCTGTGTTCAGACAGGTTGTTGGTCAAGACTAGGTGCTTTAACTAACCAGGTCGGCCTCCCTGGTGGCATACAGGGTTAACTTTGTTCCCCTGACAAGTGACTGGCTAGGGTTCCTTCAGGCCCCCTGGCCACATTCCCTTAGAGGTACCCTCTTTTCTGCGGAAAAGAAGTTTGGTCCCAGAAGCCTTTGAGCAGCCTTGGTAGGCCTTCAGTGGAAGGCCTTCAGTGGAAGGCCTCTTTGAGGTTTATAGCTTGGGCTGTTGGCCATAGGGAGTGCTGTCACTGACAGCCTATGTTGACCCGTAGGGAGGGTGGCACTTCAATTGAAGCTGCTAGTTCTGACGTTTGTCTAGCCATTTGTGGCATGCACTCCCCTCAAGCATGGCGGCATGGGTATATCATTCTCCATAGCGTTTTCAAACGCAGAGTTGAGTTCCGTTTCGAAAGGGAACGTCTCAGGTTCCGTATGTAACCTTGGTTCCCTGAGAACAGGGAACGAGACTCTGCGTTTTTCTAGCCATGCATCGGGGCTGCCTGCTGAACAGGCCCTTTCAGACGATAAGGTACTGACTGCTTCTCTAGGCGCTCCTTTATACTTCCGGGTCACGTCTATAATGTCGTCATAGGCTGTCGCCGGCCAATAGGATTGGTGAGATTTGATAGTTGCATTCAGACACCGGTTCACATGATGACGTTCCCCATAGCGCTTTCAAACGCAGAGTCTCATTCTCTGTTCTCAGACAACCATGGTTACATACGTAACCTGAGACGTTCCCTCAAACTCAACTCTGCGTTTGAAAACGCTATGGGGAATGATATACCCACGCCGCCATGCTTGAGGGGAGTGTTTTCATTTGGCATGGGGCAGGTCTCTAAAATAGACTTTAAAAAGAGAAAGGAAAAAACTGTAAAACAGCAGAAGAATGTTTTCAGGTCCCATTTGCAGTTCATTCTCCTGGAGTCTGTTTGCTGTGTCTGAAACTACAACACGGTAAGAGTTACACTTGTTCAGTGATGAATATTGTCTAACTAATGTATCTCCATTCACAGAAGAAACTTCTTATTTCATAATAACCTCTGAACATCTAGAGCTCATGTGTGTTTAATGTTGCCTTTACATGAGTTTCAACCATTGAAAACTTCTAACAGTAAAGATAAATTATTTTTTTTAAATCATTTTACATTGTTTATAATATAGTAAACTGATGTTGTTATAGTTTTTATGGAACTATAGATGACGTGTTTTTGTGTAAGTTTCCTGCAGTGATGTCACTGATAACGGCTCCTCCTCTTCTTCTGCTGTTTCTGCTCATGATTACAGGTGAGTCTCTCCTGCAAATGTAATGGGACTTATAATAACTCAATATTAGAAAGGTTTTGACTAATCATTTAGACCTGCTAGTATCCCCAGGAAAAAGTAATCGCTGGTAAAATATCTACTATAATGTAATAAAATGTCTATGATTTATTTGTTGCTTCCAAGCAAAATTGTATTATTCAGGTTTTTGCTGAATGTTGCTAAATGCTGACTGTTTTTCATGGTTAGTGTTCATTGTTCTCCTTCCTATATTTCATCACCTTCTGTCTGATGTCTGTAGATTTTACACATATCATATGATAAGTGTAGTTCTCTATTTATATAAACACCAGTTTTGTGAAGAAAACATGAAAAGTTTTAATGAACGTTTATGGTCCTGTTTAACTCATAGATAGGCATTTTCATTGTTTTCGCCAGCAGCCATCACCCTGTAGCCCTAGACTGGTTGCCCACTGAAGCTAAGCAGGGTCGAGCCTGGTTAGTACCTCCTGGGAAAACTAGGTTGCTGCTGGAAGAGGTGTTAGTGAGGCCAGCAGGGGGTGCTCACCCTGTGGTCTGTGTGGGTCCTAACACCCCAGTATAATGATGTGGACACTATACTGTCAAAAAGCACTGTCCTTCGGATGAGACGTTAAACTGAGGTCCTGACTCTCTGTGGTCGTTAAAAGTCCTTCAGAAAGAGTAGGGGTATAACCCCGGCGTCCTGGCCAAATTTACCCATTGGTCTCATCATAGCCTCCTAATCTTCCCCATACACTGATTGGCTTCATCGTCTCCAATAAGCTGGTGTGTGATGGGCGTTCTGGCACAATATGGCTGCCGTCGCATCATCCAGGTGGTGCTGCACACTGGTGGTGGTTGAGGAGATCCCCCCCCTTCCATATGTAAAGCGCTTTGAGTACCCAGAAAAGCGCTATATAAATGTCACAAATTATTACTATTTTTATTTTTTTGTGAATTTTGTGTTTCAGGAGTTTGTCGCCAGTGGAATGTTAGTTACAGTCCTTCACACATCTGTGCACTAAAGGACTCATTAGTGATAATGAACTGCACTTATACATACCCTACTGGATATCAGATCATGAAAGTGTTCTGGACAAAAACACTGGAAAAAGATAATGGAGAGTTTCCAGATCTATATGAACGTTAATTATATGAACTTCAGCTTGGACTTGGGCTACTTTTACAATCTTGCCGTGTTTTTTTTTTTTTTTTTCTTTGCTGGTTTTGTTACGCAAACCTGGCAACCCTGTCTCAGCTGTTGGATCTGGACAGAGTTTCAGTGGATGCTTCTACTGTCAGGCTCACAATAAATATGGATCAGTGAAATCAGTGGCTTTTTTGTGACTGCTTAAGATTTTATTTTATAAAGAGTTCAAGACAGTTGTGTAGCTTTGGGAGTTAATCTTAATTCAAATTCTTCATCTTTCAGTGCATCATCGTCTTGGTTGGCATGTCTGGTTGGGGCATGTGTAGGATTCTTCATCGTCATCATCATCATCATTCTGTTTATAATGTAAGTTTGATCAAAAATTATTCTCAGTTATAGTGAGTGTATAAATTCACTTTCTGACTAATGCAGATGGAAATGTCTCATGTGATGTGATTAGTAATTATTCTTTAAAATGCAGCTTACAGGTTTAGTGTCTGTTATATCAGTAGAAAATGAAGAGATGCTAAAGCTGAAGACCTAAAACAGGTAAATCATCCAGACACAGCTGAAAAAAAAAATGGCAGCCGAGGTTGCCAGAACTTTACCGTAAAAAATACAATACAAACATTTTAGGTTTTACAGGACAGCACTTAGTTTACTCTCTTTTACAGTTCAAAACAGTGTAATTTATAAGTTTATATTGTAATAATTACGGTATATAACTATTTATTTTACACACACAATAAACATCCGTAAAATTTATGGTAATTTATGGTAGCAACATATTTGGTTTTACAGATTTAACTTAAATTTACAGCAAAAAAAAAAAAAAAAAGTATTTTATTAACTGATGTTAATTTACCAACCTATTGAAGTATTAATATCTGTTTTGCATCTTTGTAATACACTGACAACCATCAAACACAGTGGTGATGAGAGTCACATGATGAATCAAAGTTCATCACAAACAGCTTTTCCACAAACTGAGAAGAACAATATTAATATATAGAAGGAGCACAGTGTCATTCACACAAACACTAAACACCATCATGGTAACACACATGACATTTTAAAAATGCAATAAACATTAATTTAACAACATTAGATGTAACATAAAACCCTAATGTACATAACTGGTTAGAAAAAAAACTAAGAAAAAACAGTTTTATTTCAACAAAAATACATCAGATGTGAAGTGTCACACAGTCAATTGTGGGAATGTCAAATGTCGGTTTTCACTGTAAATTATACAATGACTTGTTATTTTTTACTTCCAAAAACTGTAAATTTAACGGTATTTTACGAAAGAAAGAAAAACTGAAAGTCTAGAGATGCGTTTTTAATAGTTTACTGCCTTTTAATGTTTATAGAACGTTTATAGAACGCTGTGTCACGTGAGTGCAACGGTCAAACACGTCCATCTAGTGTGTTTACATAGAAAAACAATGGAAAAGTAGCACACTGAAATGGAAAATGTTCTGTGTGAATGGTCCTTAATGTGAATAATAAATAATAATTAATTTTCTTCCATTACAGGACAATCTGTACTCTGACGTAACAGGGAGAGACGTTCATGTTTCTGAATCAGCTGATTGTGATGACGTTCAGTACGCCAGTGTTACTTCCAGCAGAGATACTGAGGAGATCCAGTACGCAACTGTACAACATCCCAAAAACAAACAGACCAAGAGATCAGAGGAGAACGAAAGCCAGTACGACAATATCAGGATTCGCCAGCCTGAATCTGCTGTGAGGTGAGAAGAACCAGCTTAAAGAGACAGTTCACCCAAAATAAAACATTTGTCATCTACTCATCCGCATGTTACTTTTATAGTTCTTTAAATCTGGACAGTTTTCTTAATAGCTTTGTGTCCCACTGAGGTTTAAGAAATGTGATATGCCAGGTCTCTGTATTTTTAAAATGACTTTATCATCATATAATCTTAAACATAACATCAGTATTGTGTGCCCCTTTAAATGCAAATGAGCTGCTGCTCCCGGCCCTCTTTCAAGAAGAGGGTGGAGCTTCAAGAGCTCATGCAACAACAAAACAGGACAATCTCATGTACTGAAAATATCAGAAACTAGCTATGTTTCCATCCACCTATTTTTAATGCGCATTTTAGTATATCGAATAAAAAAAAAACACTGGAGGGAAATGCCAAGATGCGCATGAATTCTAAAAATGTGCATTAAAAATGTACACGCTCAAATGAGTCGGATACATGTTTTTGTGCGATACGAAAATGTGCGTAAACTTTGATGAAAACACTTAAAAAAATATTTGACTTTGAGATGGGACGGCACAACTGGACCAACCAGTGGACTGATCTCGTTGCACAGCATCTGAAATGCTGTTTTGGTCATTCTGAAATGCCTGAGCAAAGTCTATCGTTAAAGTGGTTTGGTATAATTACCCCCCAGAAGCACCTCACACGATTGCGTTCACAAACATCTGAACGCAAGATAACATGACAGTGTTTCTTGTGTTTTATCTGTGTGAGAAAGAGTCCATCAGAGTCAAGCAGTCGTTGGCGGTTTCTACATTATCTGCGAACTGCTTATTCTGAGACACTGTTTATGATTTATGGGGATTTAAAAAAGGAATGGGTGGATTTTTATCATTATAGCGTGGTGGTGTACACACACTGCCAACACACATTTATGTTCAAACACAATGTAAAAGTGAATTTTGCGTAATAGGTCCCTTTAAAACGAGTAAATAGATGGCAGGAACAAAGCGTCTGTAATCTTTTCTACATTACAAGAGCAGAATACAAATGAAAGAGCCAAGGACCCACAACATGGTGTTTGGCGAGACTAAAAAACATTTTGTGATGTCACTGGCTGGTCATTTGTTTCTTAAAGTTGATTTGAACTTTTGACTTCAAATGTTTTCTGTGAGCAAATAAAAAGACCATATCAGTTTGACCAAATTCATGCTTGAGAGTGCTTATTTCTAGATCATTGTAGACCTAAACTCAGAATAACCTACCATATGTGATAACTGGGTTAATATTAATATTTGGTGTAAATTTGATGTACACCTCGCTCTATTAAAGTCTTGTAAGATTATTTGTAGTGCAGCTTCTGTGTACGTGTGTTCAGATGAGGTCAATCGTGATGGTTTAACTAGTTTGACTACAGCAGGGGTAGGCAAGTTCGGTCCTAGAGAGCCGCTGTCCTGCAGCGTTTAGCTCCAACCTTAATCAAACACACCTGAACAAGCCAATCAAGCTCTTCAGGATTACTAAGGCCATAGGCAGGTGAGGGGTTTTTTCAGGGTTGGAGCTAAACTCTGCAGGACAGCACCTCTCTAGGACCGAACTTGCCTACCCCTGGACTAAAAGAACAGTTTTGGAGCAGTACGTTACATTGTTGCTATTCTTTTCACCAATAAACTGAAGGCAAAAATTATCTCAAGGATGTCAAAATATAACTTGGTAACTTGAGGTCAAAGTGTCGACATCCAGTCTTACTCAGTATATGTTCCTATATTGAGAATCTTGCTCAATAATTCTTCAAAAAAAATTTCCATGAAGAAAGGGTATAAAAACTTTTTATTTTTCTATTTTTATTCCATTTATACCTGAGCATCCCTTCAATCTTATGTGGAAATGCAAGTGAAATTGTAAATACGTCCTGTATGTTAATAAATCTGTGTACAGAATCGATCAAAGTGGTGGACAAACTTCTTCATATTGTTAAACATTTTGGGTTTCATGACTTAGAAATCAATAAATGTAATTGGATCATGATGAAAAGTTGTCTAAAGTTGCTTGTGTGGGCAGGAGTCAAGAAAGAGGAAGAAACATTTTCTGTTTGTGAAGCGTTTTAAAATAATAAGAGCGTTTCTTAATCATAAGACATTCATCAGTTTATCGTCTGCTGGAGAGACTCACCAGAACACGGTAAGAGTTACACTGGTTACTGTGTGAATATAGTCTGATTAATACTGCTGTAGAAACCACTGACCAATTCAATATGACATATTCTCTATGAGAAAAATCTTTATGGAAATGTTTTTAAAGTTTTTATAATGATGATAGTGTATGTTATACTGTATTATTGATCTTGCAGTGATGTCACTGATAAAGGCTCCTCCTCTTCCTCTGGTGTTTCTGCTCATGATTCACGGTGAGTCGTTCCTGCTGGAGAGTTTATTTTGATTGTTTGTTTATTTTTTTAAAGTAATTTCTTAAAGGAAATTGTTCATTTGGGCTATCTTACAAATCAGCAGTGTTCACAAGTTTACTACATTAAAAAAAATACACTTACATTACCTAAATTACATAACTGACATAAAATCCATCATGTTTGTGATAGTATCTATTCAGTGTGTTATAAAAAGGTGTGAAGTATGACACAGTCATAAGGTTTTGTGTAGAACAGAGTTTATTGCCAATACAGTAAATGTTCTCACTGTACCATATGACTGTATCTTTACCATGGTAATGCCTCTGTTTACAGTATCACATGGCATACTATAATGTAAAATGATGCCATATGTCTCCCTTCTTCTGTTGCATCTCTGATCAATCTGATGTTATTCAGTTATTGACTGTTTCTTTTCCCTTGTACTCTGTCTCTCTCACAAACATGTTGCTTTTTTCCATGTTTTATGGGGACTTTCCATAGACATAATGATTTTTATACTGTATAAACTGTATATTCTATCCCCTACACTAACCCTACCCATCACAGAAAACTTTCTGCATTTTTACATTTTATTAAAATTTCATTTCATATGATTTATAAGCTGTTTTCCTCATGGGGACCAAAAAAAAAAAAAAAAATGTCCAAACAAGGTCTAAAACCACAGGACCACACACACACACACACACTTTGAACATTGTGGTTATCTCAGATAAATTGCTTAATGTTGCAAAATTGCAGAAATTGCAAATAAGTTCTGTAGAAACTATGCCTATAGAATAAACATCTACAGAAATATATCTGTGTACCAAATGATCCATTGATTAAATAATAGACAGATGTATTACACTGAACTAGAAGAGATGCAAATGAAAAGTTTGATAGTAATAGCATTATGAAAGGCAGTTACTGCGAATGAAACATTTATATAGAAGAAACACTTATTTTGTGTAGTGGATACTTTGTGATTTTGTGTATTGTACTAACATAACTGAAAACATCCTGAAATGTTTGGAAAAAAGTGCACTTTTGATGATCTGTTGTGATATTAGTACTAAGAGTTTGAAAATTGCTTGTGAAAAATGTGCCAAAGCAATTTAATATGTAATGTGAATATGTGCAATAATAATGATTATATTTATGTTTTTGCAATGTCAGCATTTCATGTGTTCTACAAAAAAATTGAATGTGATGAACATGAGGGGTCAGTAATTATGAAAAAAAAAAAAATCAATTTTTAGTTAACTCTATCCCTTTAATGTGTGTTTCAGGGGTTTCTAGTGCTGACTGGGGTGTGAGTTACAGTCCTTCACACATCTGTGCACTAAAGGACTCATCAGTGATAATGAACTGCACTTATACATACCCTACTGGACATCAGATCATGAGAGTCTTCTGGACAAAAACACTGGTAAAAGATAATGGAGAGTATCCAGATCTGTCTGAGGACCCTGAATACAGTCAGAGGCTTCAGTATCTGGAAGATAAACAGAAGAACTGCACCATCAGACTGAGTCATGTGACACTGAAGGATTCACACGAGTACTATTTCAGATTCACCACTGATAAAGATGCTAAATGGTTTGGTAAACTAGGAGTGACTCTTGCTGTCACAGGTGACTCTCATGAGGTTTCTCTCTTCTTCTGTGCATTATGTTGAATAATAATCAGTGTATGACAGCAGCACTAGATATAATGTGTGTGTTGTGTTCAGATCTTCAGGTGGAGTCTCCTGAGAGAGTGACAGAGGGAGATTCAGTCCGTCTGACATGTAAAAGCAGCTGTAATCTGACTGACAGAGCAACATTCATCTGGTACAGAAACTCACAGCCATTAACTGAGAGAAGAGACAGAAACAATGAACTCCTGCTGCAGTCAGTCAGAAGAGAGGATGCAGGCAGATATAGCTGTGCTGTAGACGGACACAATCTCATCTCTCCTGCTGTCGAGCTCAATGTCATGTGTGAGTATGTATTTTATGCACTTTTCTTTTTTTTTTTTTTTCTGTCAAGTTTCTTTACAAATTAAGAAGGTTCTAGTAATATAAAATACATGGGCAAAAGTATGTGTGGCCATAGTAATTAATGGGTCTGACAAAATCATTTAAGTAGAGTAGTTTTTTTTTTTTTTCTTCTTCTTCTTCTTTTCAGCATGACAATACCCAAAGTGAGTTTTATAAATAAATTATTTGAGTTTGGTTTGGAAGAACTTGATTTATTTATCTTTTTTCAAGTCCAGATCTGAACCCCACTGAACACATTTGTGATTAACTGAATCAGATCTGATGCTCTTGTGTCTCTAAATGAGAGCAAATCCCTGCATTCATATTCCAACTTCGAATGGAAAACTTTCACAGAACAGTTAAATATTTAACAAGCACATGCAGTTAAAAGTGTTACAGAGTTCGAATAACCATGTTAAAGCTTCAACTTTTCCCTGACAGCTGGAGTGTAACGATGTTTGCAGGAGATTCAAAGAAGGCAGAGGAATCAGGTTATCAAAAACTCAAAGACTTTAATTCAACTCAAAGGCAGGCAAACGGACAGTGCAAACACATCTATAGACAGAGACAGGACAAAGAGTGCAGGGAAGAGTGAAGGTTAAATCATAGACAGAAACGAGATGATTAATGACGAACAGCTGAAACTACTAAACTAATGATGATGGTAACCATGGACACAAAGTAGTTGTTGGGGGAAACTGAACAAAGGAGCATAGGAACGAATCAAAATACAAACTGAAAGTCCAAACAAACTGAAACGTGACATGGAGGTTTTCAGTGAAAAACTAGTGGTTAAAATAAGATCCTCCAGAGAGATCGCAGATGTGTATGAGAGATGACTGGCCACACAACACTTACGTGTGATTGGCTGAATGTTAGTTCACTCAATCCCAAGTAACTAACACCAGTGAACATTTTGACTCTGTCCATATTTTTCAAATTCTTATCCTGCATTTAGTCTTAATATTACATATTTCTCCTGTAGATCCTCCAAAGAACGTCTCAGTGTCCATCAGTCCATCTGGTGAAATAGTGTCAGGAGCTTCAGTGACTCTGATCTGCAGCAGTGATTCAAACCCTCCTGCTCTGAACTTCAGCTGGTTTAAAGGAGGAACATTTGTAGGATCTGGAAGAATCTACAGCATCTCAAAGATCAGCTCTGATGACAGTGGAAAATACAAGTGCAAGTCCATCAATGAACATGGAGAGAAATACTCTGATACTGTGACTTTAAACGTCATGTGTGAGTAACTGTGACATTAAATATTGAGGTTTTATTGAGGGTTTTTTATGAGATGCTTTTTGGAGGATGTAACACAGAAAAAAATCATTCTTTCAATCATTCAAACACCTGCTGTGAAAAAGCACTGAAAGAAAGAGAAATAGTAACAGAAACTACAACTTTCTTCAGTCTTAGAACTGAAGATAAAAGACATTAAATCTCTGAAGATCTGATTAAACAACTCCACAAACAGCATTACCAGCTTCACTTATTACTAACCAGACTGACTTTATTTCTGTCACACGTCTACAGAAGCTCTTATTGAGAATTAACAGAGGTTTAGATGTTGATGTCTTATTGAAAATGTTTAATTTGAGGTCACCATCATGGATATGAGCATTTGCTTTAGTTGAGTTCTTGACCCTTGACTTTTGTTGAGTTGCTTCATTATCAGAAGTTGCAGATGTTTTCAGAATTTTTTTTTTGTATTGATAAAGCAGATTAACATGTCTGTTTCAATAATTTTTTTTGCCGGTTTAAGAAAATGCTCTTGAGAAATATAAAACTCAACCAATGCGAAAAAGAGCATTCGTAACACCGTTGTTGTATTTCTATGGAAGCTGAAAAAAAAAAAAAAAAAAAAAAAACTTGGTGGGGAGGGAAAAAAAACAAAAGCTTATTTCGTTATTTCGACATATTAAGTCGTTATTACGACATATCTCGTTATTTCAAGATATTAAGTCGTTATTTCGACATCAGTCATTATTACGACATAATATCTCGTTATTTCAAGATATTAAGTCGTTATTATGACATATCTCGTTATTTCAAGATAATAACTCATTATTGTATATCAAGTTTTAATAAAAGATGCATATTATTCAATGTCCTCAGTGGTGCAACAGCTTTTACTGCGATCGCCCCGATTTCGAATCCGCCTTTTGCCGAGTTCGCTCTTCTCTTTTTTCCCCATCACATATCAGAGAGGCATTTATTTTCAATAAAAATGAAACTAATGCTCTAAAAGTGGAAATAACCTGCCTAACGAGTGTTTAATAACATTAAAAGTATTTAGTGGGTCGGGTTAGCAGCATGTTCTTTTTCGATATTAGCCACTAGAGTATGGAAGCACCTGTGTAGCAAATTTCCATTTGAAATGGTAATTCAAATGATAATTCAAATTCTATAATATAATTTACATTTGCTATTTCCTACACTAGTTTTAACATACAATTTAAACATATTTTAATTGTAGCAAAATGACCATTTAAATGTTATTTTTCTTAATTGCATTTACACTCACAGTTAAGACACTTGGGATTTGCATTTTCATTAAATGTCCCGCAATGAATGTAGCAAAATTCAATGTTGATTTCAAAATGCATTTCAAGCCGATCACGCCATTTCTCTCTTCTCTATTTTAGAAACATTTTGTATTAATATACAAAATATTATATATTAATAATATTATACCTTATTGTCCATTATTATACGTATTAAAACAGATATGTTGAGCTGCTTTATCAGTGCAGAAATATTTTCTGAAAACATCTGCAATTACTGGTAAAAAAAAAAAAAAAAAAAAATTAATCAAAAGTCAAGGGTCAAGAGCTCAACTAAAGCAAACACTGATCTCCGTGATGGTGACCTCAAATGAAACATTCTCAATAAGAGCTTCTGTAGATGTGTGGCAGAAATAAAGTCAGTCTGGTTAGTAATAAGTGAAGCTGGTAATGCTGTTTGTGGAGTTGTTTAATCAGATCTTCAGAGGTTTAATGTCTTTTATCTTCAGTTCATCTAAGACTGTGGCTGAAGAAAGTTGTAGTTTGTGTTCTTATTTCTCTTTCTTTCAGTGCTTGTTCACAGCAGGTGTTTGAATGATGGAAAGAATGTTTCAGGAACATCATACTAACCTTTAAATAACATTTAAACTACTTTCTACTAACATTAAGAAAACTGGACATTTTAATGTTCTTGGAATGTTGCAAATAGAATGTTGAATTTTAGATCAAAATTAAGTTGAAAGAACGTTTGAGGAACATTATACCTTATAAAAATGTTCTTCTAACATCAAGAAATCTGGACGTTTTTTTTAGGTTCCCAGAACACTGAATATTTAAAGAACGTTCTTATAACAAACTTCTGTTAGCTGGGTATTCCCTGTGTGTCTCAAATTCAAGCGTGATCGTGCTTTCTCTGTTGCTGGTCCAAGACTGTGGAATAATCTGCCATTGGATGTTAGATCTTCCTCAAATCTTAATGTTTTTAAGGAACTTTTAAAAGCTTATTTGTACTCTCTGCATTTTAGTACATTAGTGTATGGATGCTTGTATGTCTTGTCTTCTTGTTCTATTGTAATGTACAGCACTTTGGAGCTACTGTGTAGCCTGTATGGTGCCTTATAAATAAAGAAATGAACGACCGACCACACGTCTTTCTTAGTTTGTAGATTTAATTATGATATTCTTCCTCTTTCAGTTCATCGTGGTGCTGGTTGGCTTGTCTGGTTGGGGATCACAGTGGCATGTTTAGGATTATTCATCATCATCATCATATTGTATACAATGTAAATAAAAAAAAAATCAACAAAGAGTAATATTATTTTTTAAACTAATGCAAAAGTACATTTGATTATTAAATGTCTTGTTTTACCTTTCCTTTTTATCAGTCAGAAGAAAAGGATAAACAGAAGATCTGCAATACACGAGTACGAGGTGAGATGATCAAAGAGTCGCAAATGATACCAAAAAATCAATTAGAGCTTCTTTATACACATAGAACATACATTATCACACTCAAGATTTTACAGGATATTATGTAAATGTGGATTGATTACACTTTTGATTGTCATGCAAAATCCCTTTTTTTTTTTTTTTTTTTTTTTTGTGATTAATCTTTCTCTCTGTTTCCCTGTAGAACAATGATCCCAATACAGGCACGTATGCAGCTCTTGACCTCAGGTCCAGATCATCCGACTTGTACGACACACTCACAGTAAGTCAAATATCAAAAACTACACATGCAGAAGAGTTTGTTTACTCAAAATCAGGTAATAAATAATCAACGTGTCTTTCACATAGACTGTCCATCCCAGACCTGCTGTTCACCAGTCGGGCTCTTCTGAATATGAGAATCTGTCAGTAAGTTAGAGATACTCAGGTCTTCTCAATATCAACAATAAAGAAAAAAATGTCCTCAGTAGTCAATCTACTAGTCAATAGATACTAAATAGTATTTTCTTTCCGTTATAGGATGGATTATATGAGTCTTTTCACTAACAGAAATCCATTTTTTTGTAGTGTTGATTCGTGTGTAAATGTGTTTTATTTCTGTTGTAGCCACAGCAAGATGCCACGGTAAGATGAGGCACAAGCTAAACTTTACCCAACTTTTTTTGGAGTCGCTGGACACGCCCACATCACAACTACCAAAGGAACTGAAACGTTAACATGCCTGGTAGCCTATGACTATACATTTTTTTATAGGATCACTGAAGGATTTATTATAAAATATTACATTATGAAAAAAATCTGACAATAACTTATTCATTTTTTGTCAGGAGGTATGCTAAATCTAAAACATCCATGCCCATGTCTTCAATATGAAATATGAGCCTATTATGCAACTATCAACTGTGAAAAAAAAAAAAAAAAAAAAAAAAACGCTTCTGTACACTGTTTCTTTAGATAGAAGTATTATGTTTCCTATTTTTACCCAAAGTAGGATGGAGTAAACATTATTTAGCACTATAAACAAGTTTTGTCTTCTTCATACTGGAAACCAGAGGGCACCCTTTAGCAGAAACTCCAGATAAGCCTCACAGAAGTAATATAACATTCCAGGAAATCCCTAATATGGACAAAGGCATTCAGCTAATACAGCTATCGCTGTAGCTGAATAAAAAGATGATAGAAATGCTTTGACTGATTAAACATGACAACAATAAACACACAACTGCAAAAATATATGGTTCATCTGAGTTCTTCAAGCATTCTCAGCTATTTTCATATTAATGAAGTATATTTATAATGCAATGCTAATCGACATAGCCTTTATCACTGTATAGAATATTATAAAATAATATATTGTCTACCTTATGCTATGATAACAAACCTCATCAGCTCACAAAAGTAAGTTGTTTTATCTTGCTTTTATCCACTATTAGTACAAGCCTGTTGTAGCAGACCGAATGATGGCGAAAACTTTACTGATGAGTTTTATGAAGTTTATTGTACATCACACAAAAGATAAGGCATGTGTTTCACTCCAAAAAATCACTATAAGAGCTGAATAAAACAAGAAGTCTTGTCCATAAACTCTCTCTCCCTTGCATTATCATTAACATACACAATTACACAAAAACACTCACACTTGGTGATGTGGAAGGCTGCACATGCGGGAGCTGAGACGTGAAGGAGCACCACTGCTGTGGTAGTGGAGAATTTTTTTTTTTCTTCAGAGAAACATTGGTGCGGCAGTGTAGAATTTGCCAGAGAAAAACTGAGCTCCTGCGGGAGCGTGAAGGAACATCACTGATGCAGCAGTGGGAAAAAATGTCAAAGAAGCTGAGCTCTTGCAGGAGCGTGAGGGAACATCACTGCTGTGGCAGTGGAGACATTTTTAAAGAAACTGAGCTCCTGCGGGAGCGTGAAGGAACATCACTGTTGCGGCAGAGGAGAAAATTTTCCAAAGAAACTGAGCTCCTGTGGGAGCATGAAGGAACATCACTGTTGTGGCAGTGGAGAAATTTTCTAAAAAAAAAAACTGAGCTCCTGTGGGAACAGAGGGAACATCTTTTGAAACTGAGCTTCTTGCTGGAGCATAGAGGAATGTCACTGTTGCGGCTGTGATGAAAAGGTGCTTCTGTGGAAGCGGAGGGAAAAGCGTTGCTGAGGCAGAGACAATTTGGATGGAAAAGCAGATCTTCTCTGGAAGCTTAAGGTAGTATTGCTGTTGCAGCAGTTGAATAGTGAAGTTGGTTCCTGCGGGAGCACATGGGTGGAAGCTGCTGCAGCAGTTAGAATGGAAATATTTCCACTATTAGTGGATTGGTAGTGTTAAGTGGATAAGGTGAGCCTGTAGGTTTGGGTGTATGGGAACAAGTTAAAGAATTCAGCTGATGAGAGTTTGTTGATGTGGGAGCTATTTGATCAAATGTAACTTCTGAAAGCCTCCGATGACCAAGTGGATGAGATCCAAGTGCTTGGATCTGCTGCTGGGAAAACCTTTGTGGTTGCTGCACCTATACGAAATGAATAGCTGGAGAAATGCTCTGCTGGGATGCCGGATTGGAGCAAAATGGACTTAAGGTGTCTTTGGAACCAGAAACTTGTGATGGTGATGGAAGACTGAAAAGTAGATGAAATGATGGTGAGTTCTGAACATCTGAAGAAACCAAAAAGCCAATATGAACATTGCGTCAAGTGTGCAGCGGTGTTGATGGAGTGGTAGCCTTAGTGGAGGGTGGAAATACATTTGGTGAATATTTACCACCAGCCCAACCCACCCGCCCAGATGCCAGGCAACCAATAACAATAAAGTTATTGGTTGCCTGGCATCTGGGCGGGTGGGTTGGGTTCTTTGGATAGCTTTGATGAGCAGAGATGTCTGTGAATTGACTATTGCTGAGAAGAGTGTACTGAAAATGCGTTGAAAAATTGGATTCCTCTTAGGTAACCCTTGATAGAGCTGGCTTGTAGGTTCTTTATGCTATTGAGATGAGATATGAATAAGGTGATGGTAAGAGGAAAAAATTTGGGAAAAGCAGGTTGTATGTGGAGTAGAAAGTCTTAAACACTTCCATGCGGTTAGCAAGGATTGGAGGGTTCTAGGAGAAATGGCTTGAAGAATGGAACTGAGAAAGGTGTCGAGGAGGGGTTTTAGTGGGTGATTTATGGGAAGATCAGCTCTGAGTAGTGAGGAACTGGGGCTGAGTCTGTCTTGAAGTCAGTAGCCTGAATCTCTAAGAAAATCTGTGCTCTGATGTTGCTGGTGACAGGTTGCGATTTCAAAGCAATGGCATTCGGTGGTATGAGCATCTGTTGCAGAGAAGAGGGAAAGTTAGGAGGAGCCTGCACCACTGAGGCAGCCTCATGCTAGGGTCTGCTGAAAGAGCTGTAGGCTACTGGTGGGGGAAAAGGCAGCAGAAGGAGAAAGGAGTGTTGTCTTGCTCCGCTAGCATAGGCAACCTCACACTAGGAGGAAGGCATTTGTTAAGAGGGGAGGGCATTGTTGTGTGGGAAGCGGCGCCAGGAACAGCCATAGTGTGTGGCTGAGCGAAGGGAGGACAGTGGGACAGTGGGAAAGGAGACTGTGGATGTTTCGCACGTGGTGGCGAGGGTAGGCCTCGGCAGCGGTGCTAGGAGGATAATCGTTCCTAGGCCAGAGGATTGCGGCAAAAATTTCTTGAGAACGAAAGATTCTTCATCGGACAAGAAGAGCGCGATTTCGGATATATTGGGAACGTAGGGCAGGGCAAAATGCTGAAAATTGTTGAGAAACATAGGTGAGTCGACTATAGGTCTCCACTCATGCTGATTGGGTAGACATGTTGATTGCTGATTGCTGACTGCTAGTTGGAGTGATGTGATGATTAGTTAGATCATTTTAATGTGTTCCTCCCGAACTTTGTTAATAAAACATCGTTGATTTGAACTTTTGAATTCAAATGTTTTCTGTGAGCAGTGGTGGTCAGTAACGAAGTAAATGTAATTCGTTACTGTACTTAAGTAGCTTTTTCGAGTATCTGTACTTTACTGAAGTATTTCCATTTGGGGATACTTTTTACTTTAACTTCACTACATTTCAAAGTCAAATATCTTATTTTTTACTCAACTACATTTTGCGAAATCAGTTGTTCCTTTTTGGATAAAAAAACTGAACAGGTCAAGCACGCGGCAAGCCACCAATCAGGGTACAGCGTGTGCTCTGTTTTGAACTTGATTTGGTTACTGCTTACTTAGTGCGTCAGTGCAACGGCATAACATTTTGAGAGTGCCATTGTCTTCACTCTTCATAAATGATGGAAGAATCATGAACTCCTGACTCTAAAGTGCCAGTGCCACAACACCTGTGGCCTTAATTGCGGGATTTTTTTGAAGTCGTCGAAAAGAAGAAAGAGTCCTTTATTTTCAACTGCCTTCTTTGCCTGCCTCGGAACTCTAAAATTTCTTCTTACTGGAATTCTCCTTCCAATCTTAGGAAATACGTTGAGGCAAGCCATTTTCATTCTGGTGGTCATTTTTAATTGAGTAATCTAACAGTAATTTGCTTTATTGTGTATGTTAAGTTAGTTAGCTGTTTCACCAGCGTTTGTAGTATTTGAAGTTGAGTGATCTGATATTGTGAAATGACAATCGATTGATGTTAACACTTTTTGGTAGAATATAAATTCTATTTTTACTAGTTTTGCATGCAGCTTATGATGCTAAAACTGCTGGCTGGTGGAGTGCTCCTTATAAACCGAGATCGTTATATTCAAAAGTTCAGCTTCCAAAGACTGTGATCTACAGAACCCCGCACATGGCATGCAAGAAAAAGAAAAAAAAAAATCTTGAGCACGATTTACTATTTTATTCCCTCGATTTACTAAAACGTGCGCACAATTTACTATTTCACTCCCTCGATCATGTGCATGATTTTGAAAATCGAGGGAAGGAATTAGTAAATCGTGCGCATGATTTAGCCTACTATTTTTTTCCTGCATGTCATGTGAGCCTGTGTTGAAAATATTACTAGCTATGTTGTAACTTACATCTATGACACGCAAAAAGCATATTAAATGGTTATTTATTTATTTATTTTTTTATGTTTTCTTTTTGCAGAGAAAGCATGGTAGCCACTTGCAGCAATATACTGCCCTAACAGTGCCAATAAAAATGGTGAGTGAGTCAACCTCTAGACAGCTGAATCTGGGAGAAACTAAGCTAGTCACACAGAGGACTGTGGATCGTGCAGTGTTGAATTTTGTGACCCAGAGTCTCCAACCCTTTAGTGTGGTGGAACAGCCATCATTTAAAGCTTTCTTGCACGATCTTCAGCCTAATAACACTCATGTCAAGGACCACTTTGCGTCGTAAGATTGATGAGGCAGTGCTTGAGATGAAGGCTAATATGAAAAAAGCAATGTCAGGGATAGATTTCATAGCAACGACAACAGATTGTTGGTGTCATTGCCCACTGGGTGGATCCTAACAGTCTGGAGAGGTCCTCAGTAGCACTAGCATGCAGGCAACTCAAAGGCCCACACACTTTTAATGTTTTGGCTTGCGCACTAAATGACATACATTCTGAATTTGGCATACAGAACAAGTTTGTTCAAACTACTACGGACAACGGGTCGAATTTTGTATATATGGAGAGCAAGATGAGAACAACAACTCTGCTTCAGATGAAGCTGAAGATGAGATAAATGATGAGATGTGTGACAATGAGGATGCGGATGGTGTCGAGGTGGACTTTGTAGACATCACAGCTGTTCTAGATGAGGATGATGGCTTACAATTCCAACTTCCAAAACATCATCGTTGTGCCTACCACTTATTAAATTTGGTTTCCACAGTGGATGCAGCCAAAGACTGTTCAAACGAAGCCTACAAGAAGCTGTCCCGGTTGTCAAACTGGGTAAGATTATTTTAGTTTTGTTTTTGAAAAGTGTTGTTAGTTAAAGATTTAAAGAAACTGAGCCAAATCATTTTTAAAAGATATCCAACTTAATTTATCTTGACATTCTCAATTTGTTTAGGATAGTTTTTAATGCACCTTGGAAATACATGGGGCAATACTCTTCTATTAATATTTTAATCTGGAGAAATGTGTGAATAAAATGAAGTTTGATTCTTAGCCTCTGTGTCCATTTCAGGCCTGGACTACATCAAGGACCATCTGGAGGAAGAGACTTCGAATCAACCACCAGCTGATGGTTCCAGTGCCTCTGAGCCTACTCATGGTCAGGGAGGTATCAAGCAATTAGATGGCTACCTGGCATGCAATGCTGATGACAAAGACATTCTCAAGACCTTCCCAGCAGTCTGTAAGTTGTCTTTGAAAGTCAACACTGCTTTACCCACTTCTGCAACTTGTGAACATTTTTTCAGCACAGCAGGGCTTATTTTCAATCTAGGAAGGCAAGAATGGACTCAAAAAACTTTGAGAATCAGCTCCTTCTCAAGCTGAATAAAAAATATTGCCACTTTAGTTAGATCATCAGTGCCATACTGTACTAACATGCTCACCAGAAATGTCATTTGACATGTTGTGTAATTTGTTTTGATATTTCCACACATACACACAATATATACATTTACCAAGTATCACCAGGTTTCATGTGAAGCAGTATAAGATTAATGCACAAACACTGACAATAATACATGAAAGCATTACAAAATTGATTGATCCAAGTTTTTATAAAACTAAAAACTGTTACAATAAACCTTAAATTGAATCTGTCGGCTTTTGAATCCTCTTATTTCATTTGGTTGTAAAGGAAATTGTTTAGCTTCAAGGTTTTGGGCTCATAATTTTAACAGATATCAGTGTCTGAATAATTAATATAATTATATTAATAGATCAGTGTGCTAAGAGTAACAGAGTCTTGCAACATAAACATACACACAAACTGAGATGATTACGCAAGAGACTTGTGACAAAAATGATGAGGACATTACAGCCATAATAAATTATAGTACTTTGGATACTTAAGTACATTCGAGGGGCAAATACTTTTGTACTTTTACTCAAGTGAAAGTTGAAAGGGAGTACTTTTAATTTTACTGGAGTAATATTTTACCTAGTGTATCTGTACTTTAACTCAAGTACTTGGTTTGTGTACTTCGTCCACCACTGTCTGTGAGCAAATAAAAAGACCATATCAGTTTTACCAAATTCATGCTTGAGAGTGCTTATATGTTCACTCTCAAAAGCAATGAAATATATATATATATATATTTTTTTTTTTTTTTTTTTTTTTTTTTTTTTTCTCCCATCTCATACTTTTTCAATCACCATGTCCTTACATTGAGTACACTGAGACACTCTTCATTATGGGTTGGTGCTTGTGGGTTAACTATTTCTGGATTTCCAGTCCCAGCCACCTCTACTGCCAACCACTTCCTGTCACTATTCTTTTCACCAATAAACTGAAAGCAAAAATTTTCTCAAGGATGTCAAAATATAACTTGTCTGTCCGCGGTCAAAGTGAAGACATCCAGTCTTGCTCAATATACAGTATGTTCCTGTATTGAGAATCTTGCTCAATAATCTCTTTAGAAAATGTTTTCTTCTTTCAGTTTAGTACTTTTAACAGTCAGTTCATTCAATAGCAAACAGTACAAGATACATGTTTCAAATCACCCTTGTTGCTGAAATAATTACACAGGCTACAGATGCCACATTAGAAAATACCCTTACATTACCTAAATTACATAATTGATATAAAATCCATAATGCTTGTAATAGTATTTTTTCGGTGTTAACAAAAGGTGTGAAGTATGACACAGTCATGAGGTTTTGTGAAAAACAGAGTTTGCTGCCAATACAGTAAATGTTCTCACTGTACCATATGACTCAATCTAGTCGACCTTTATAAGGGTGAGTTACAGTAATGTGGCAGTCCATGGTAATGCCTCTGTTTACAGTATCAAATGGCATACTATAATGTAAAATTATGCCATCTGTCTCCCTTCTTCTGATACATTTCAGATCAATCTGATATTATACAGTTATTGAACTGTACTCTGTCCTGCACTGTGTTCACAAATGTCAATGTTTTATGGTTTTCCATGTTTTATGGGGACTTTCCATAGACATAATGATTTTTATACTGTATAAACTGTATATTCTATCCTCTACACTAACCCTACCCATCACAGAGAACTTTCTGCATTTTTACATTTTATTAAAATTTCATTTCATATGATTTATAAGCTGTTTTCCTCATGGGGACCAAAAAAAAATGTCCAAACAAGGTCTAAAATTACTGGTATTACCATCTTTGTTGGGACATTTGGTTCACAACACCGTGTTTACTAGGACCACACACACACTTTGAACATTGTGGTTATCAAGATAAATTGCTTATAACTCATTAAATTCAGTTATCCATTTTAGAAATGGCAAATAAGTTATATAGAAACTATGCCTATAGAATCAATATCTATAGAAACTATAGGTGTACCAAATGATTCATTGATTAACCATGGAGTTCAGTTGGATTACATAATAGACAAATGTATTAAACTGAACAAGAAGAGATACAAATCAAAAGTTTGATAGTAATAGCATTATAAAAGGCAGTTACTGTTATGAGGGGCCATACAGGCCATAATTATTGAAAAGCCTCTTACAATCACTAGTGAAATGATCAACCTTAGTGAAATTCATTCATACGCATTACACTGAAAGTGGGACAAAACAGTGTGCTGTTATAGAGCTCGCACCACGCTGTCTGTTCGGTAGCTACGCAATAGTAAACACGTTTTCCCTGCGATGTCGAGTCGGTCGGTTATGTCGTCATCGGCGCGGCCGAGCTCTGATGCAGCACACTGTTTGGTCCCACTTTCAGTGTGAATGGCCTCTTGTAGTAACGGTTGTATGAGAAGCCATTCACACCGAAAATGGGAATATTGTTGTGTTTTATTGGTGGTATTTAGCGTACATTGGTCTGCTGTCACCCTAATTGAGATTCTAATTTTTTGTGCGATAAATTACATTGAAAATAATATAAATAGATTAAGCAGTGGATGTTTATGTTTGTCGTGTAGCAAATATACTTTTTTAAGCGTTACTTGTCTTGACCTAATTACCAAACTAGAGTTTCAAAGCAGTTTCCCCAACACTGATGCAGATAGTTTTGAAGTTAGTCTGAAATCAAGATGCTGTTGTTTAGATTTTTTGGGGGCAGGGCTAAAATACCTACTATAATACCTACAGTGTATTACAGTGTTGCCAAGTCCATGTTTTTGGGCTATTTTTACACGGTTGTTTTTCATGTCCGCGGGTTGAATTGACCCCATATTTTTACCCCCCCGGAATGCGATTTTTACCACGGGACCCCCCCTGAAATGCGATTGGGCTAGTTTTGAGGAGCAATTGGCCGGGTTTTGTTGTGAAAACCTGACAACCCTGGTGTATTAGCATCAGGGGTTCGTCCGCTCAATCTCCAGTTACTGTCATTACGTTAGTTATACAGCCTACATTTTGCTAGCTAGCTATGCCTTTGTCACGCAAATGCATATTATCTGGTTGTGATTATATACAAAACAGCTCGGTCTCCTTATTTAAATTGAATAAAAACAATGAAAAGAGGTGGATTCATTTTGTGAAGAGCCATCCTGATGCAGTGATAATTTTACACCGGCTAGCTTTACAAACTTCCATCAGAGACATCTTGGATTCACCGATAGTCCGCTGTTATTGGTGAATGGGGCTGAACCAAATATATCTAGCCTCGGCCTTCATCCCATCTCGTGGCGCCGACATCTGGTGCCACAGTCGGCAGTACTGCCCATCTCATTGATTTTAAAATAACACTGGTGTTAAAACAAGGTTATTAATTATGAATGGGATTTGCTGTCGTCACCTGCACTGATTTAATTATCGATTTATTGAAATATGCAGGGGCTCTTTCAGAACATGTTTTGAAGAAAAGTACGTTCTGTTAGTGCTGTAGTCTCACCTGAATAACTGCGGCTGTCGTGCTTGAGGACTTGAAACAGACCAGACACGAAAAACAGGGCGAAAACACACATCGAAGCCACCATCATCATGAACCTGGAGAAACACTCTGTTGATGCTCTGTTGATGAAGATCCCCTGCACCGAAAACAGAAGCGAAAGTCCTGCTGTGTGACAAATCTGTTTTTAAAGTACAAATATTCCATGTCAAAATTTACATGAGGTCTTTGATAGAGCTTGAATGTATTTTTTCCACAACAGTTAGACTCTTGAACAAATCAGTGTTCTTTGATGTGTAGACAAATGATTAATCATCACTTCAACTGCTCATATATTAAGGATATTCGATAGGACAGTGAGTCTTCAGCTCTTGTGTTTCTCACCTTTGTTGACCGTTATCCAGATCTCAGTGGTGAAATCAGGCAGCAGACCGATTCTCGTACGTTTCAGGATATCTGCAGATGACTGAGATGTTGCTTCCCACAGATCCAGTGACGGTAAGAGCCAGCGAGTTTTCCATCAGCCACAGCGCTGAAAGACTAAGCACTGCTGACAGAGACCGATTCAGAGATATCATGCTGAATTGTTGTTTATCAATGATACTGAAGAGTAAAAAGTGCAGTTCTCATTCATTTAGTGTAATGACAGATATAGTACCTGAGAAACTGATGGAGGTGACGGTTCTCATGACTGCCTGCTTCAACCTCGACTCCCACTACCTGTTCTCACACTAAATACTGCATAGATATTGTGTGTGTGTGTGTGTGTGTGAGAAATATGGACTTTTTTTTTAATCAATCCTCTTGCTAGAACTTTTTTATTTATTTATTTATTTATTTTTATTACTATTATTATTCTTTTATTCTTTGCATGTGGTTTCATTTGGGAGGTTCTTGTCTCAGCATGGGGCAGGTCACTACAGCAGACTTTAAAAAGAGGAAGGACATTGCAAAAACATTGCAAAAACAGCAGAAGAAAGTTTTCAGCTCGCATTTGCAGTTAATTCTCCTGGAGTCTGTTTGCTGTGTCTGAAACTACAACACGGTAAGAGTTACACTTGTTCAGTGATGAATATTGTCTAACTAATGAATCTCCATTCACAGAAGAAACTTATGAGAAACATTTTCTTTCATAATAACCTCTGAACATCTAGAGCTCATGTGTGTTTAATGTTGCCTTTACATGAGTTTCAACCATTGAAAACTTCTAACAGTAAAGATAAATTATTTATATGTTTATAATATAGTAAACTGATGTTGTTATAGTTTTTATGGAACTATAGATGACGTGTTTTTGTGTAAATGATTTAGCTTCCTGCAGTGATGTCACTGATAACGGCTCCTTCTCTTCTTCTGCTGTTTCTGCTCATGATTCCAGGTGAGTCTCTCCTGCAAATGCAATGGGACTTATAATAACTCAGTGTTAGTGTTATGCACCGTCTAGGTCAAAGGGTGTAACATAAAAAAAAAAAAAAAAGAGAGAGAGAGAGAAAAAAAAAACCCTGAAACAATAAGGTTGTTTTTTATAAAAAAGCAAATGAAGCATATATTTATTGAAATTAACAGGTTTATAATACAAGTGGGGATTTAGCTTCAGGAGCCGACAGAGCCAAAATAACAAATAAAAATAATTAATTTGTACCTCTTACTGCCCTAATCCACAAAATAAAAGAAAAGAAAATACAATTACTTCCCTAACTCCCTAATCCAAAAACAGGCAATAGCAAAAGTGGCGTTGGTCTCCGTACCTCCCAAAATACTATATAAAATGATAAAAAAGTATAAGAGCTAACAAATCTGTACAGGGGTAATCTAGAATCGAGGTGGTAAACAGGAAACAGGCGGTAGTCAATATCACAAATATGGCGGTTCACAGGAAACAAACAACTTCTCAACAGTTTTACTAATACACCCTGAAACCTTCTACACTCTTAAAAACGGTGCTAATAGCACTAAAAGTCGTTCATTGGCTTGTAATCATAGGGGAACCACTTTAAGGTTTAAAGGTCCTACAGCACCTTTGTCAAATAGTGCTATGTAGAACCATAAGTGGGGGCCCTGGAATATTTCCTAATAGGGCAAAAAGGTTGAGAACCACGTTATCTTCAGGAAATACACTGTATTTTAATGTCATTTTTAATCCTGTCCCTAACTACACTGTACAAAAAAAAAAAAAAAAAAACAGTGAAATGCATGGCAGCACATGGAGCCAAACATTCACTCCCAATGAAAAAAATGGCTAATGATCGTTAAAAAAGAAGCAGTCAATGACAGGCAGAAGCATCTGCCAAACTATGAAACTAAGATAAGGTCAAACTATTATTTTTTTTATAAAAACAATTACTTTATAGATATTAACCAGGATTATTATTGTGAAACATCTATAAAAAGTCCATCTCTTGCAATCAGGTCTTTACAGCACACATGCATGAGTTAACGTAGTTACTGTATCAGCAGTTACACAGATACAGCCTTTAAACAAAACAACATGCAGCATAACATCAGTGTTTCCCAGCTCATTATTGACTGAAGCACAGGCTCTTCTCTCCAGCACAATGGTGACCCACAAAACTCAGACAACAGAAACAGAACATTAAACACTAACAGAAATCTCTCTTAAGCTCAGCATCTACACTTATTACAAACCAGTATGACTTTATTTCTTTCATATAAAACTTCTAAATGACCTGGTTTCACAAACAGGGCTTAGCTTAAGCCAGGACTAAGTATTAGTTAAATTAGTAAACTGGTTTTATAAAAATGCCTTAGAATAAAACATTATTGGTGTGCATCTTGAGACAAAACAATGGCACTGACATTTTTAGTTACAGCTCAAACATGCTTTTTTTTTTTTTTTTTTTTTTGTCTGGGACTAGCTTAAGCCTTGTCTGTGAAACCAGTGGAATGAGAATTAACAGAGCTTTAGATGTTGATGTTTTTAAAATAATACATTTTGAAGTCACCATTATAGAGGTAAGTGTTTGCTTTAGTTGTGTTCTTGACCCTTGACTTTTTGACATCAGTTTTATTCTGTTTTTTGTAATAGTGTGTTTTCTAAGTGCATTTGTTACAGCAATGCGTTGCAAAAGAAATTCAGATACATTTTTGTTTGCGGAATGATACACTCATCATAGTCCAAATTTGGAAAAAAAAAAATATATATACATACAAACATATCTGACTGATTACTTCATAACATCATAAACCCTATGTAAATAACGCAAAACTAACTGCTGATGGAGTCAGAGATAACACTCTGGATGAGATCAGTGAACCAGGACATGAGACAATTGCAGCATCAAGTAAACAGTTTCAACTGACCAGAACTTGCTTTGAAATATGCTTTATAAACACTGTTCCAACAGCAAAACTCAGGAGCCCAGCTAAAGCAAACACTTACCTCCATAACGGTGACATCAAACGTTATTTTTTTCAATAATATATTTTTTTCTGTACAAAAACGTGAATTACTGTAATTTGTCATTAATGTAATAATACTTAAAATAACAGTCAAGTTGTTAATTCAGAGATACAGAGTTTTGACTAAAATTTAAAACAAAAGAAAACTTTAAAAAAATCAGTTATTTTTAGTAAAATTACAATTTTACCCCCAAGGTCCCCAAATCTATAAGGAAACATGGCAGGGCGCCCACACGAGACTCTTGACAAGACTCTTGCCATTTGACAAAGGTGCTGTAGGACCTTTAAAGATAGGTGCTATATAGCACTTAAAGTGGTTCCCCTATGATTACAAACCAATGAACCACTTTTAGTACTATTTAGCACCATTTTTGTTTGAGGTTACCATTGTGCTGGAGAGTAGAGCCTGTGCTTCAGCCCAGGAGAAGAAGCAACATTAATGTTGTGCTGTATGTGTCTTTATTTAAAGACGGTGGTTTTGTAGTTATTGATGTAGTGACAGTTGCACATAAAGTTGTTTGTTAATAGTTAACTGCAAGAGTTTTATATAGAATGTTTTACAATACTAATCCAGAAAATACCTGTAATGTTTTTTTAATTATAATTTGAATTTTTTTACTTTAATTTTATTTTTGGATTGGATAAACTCCTGCCAGTTATTTACTGTTTCTTTTTTACTCTCTTTAACAATTATTTCATTAATGGTAAATGTTTGGCACAAATGTTAAACTTTTTTTTTTTTTTTAAACAGTGTATTTTAATGTTTTTAATCCTTTCCCCAGTTGAACATAGAAACTAAGAGACAGTTTGAGACAATACCTTTAAAAGACAATACAGGGTCTTATCAGGTTCTTTATACAGTAGTGGTGCTATATAACACCTCAACCACCCCAAAGAACCGCTGAAGAACCATACAGGGTTTAACAGGTTCTTTATACAGTAGTGGTGCTATATAACACATCAACCACCCCAAAGAACCGCTAAAGAACCGCTGAAGAACCATACAGGGTTTAACAGGTTCTTTATACAGTAGTGGTGCTATATAACACCTCAACCACCCCAAAGAACCGCTGAAGAACCATACAGGGTTTAACAGGTTCTTTATACAGTAGTGGTGCTATATAACACCTCAACCACCCCAAAGAACCGCTGAAGAACCATACAGGGTTTAACAGGTTCTTTATAGAGTAGTGGTGCTATATAACACATCAACCACCCCAAAGAACCGCTAAAGAACCGCTGAAGAACCATACAGGGTTTAACAGGTTCTTTATACAGTAGTGGTGCTATATAACACCTCAACCACCCCAAAGAACCGCTGAAGAACCATACAGGGTTTAACAGGTTCTTTATACAGTAGTGGTGCTATATAACACCTCAACCACCCCAAAGAACCGCTAAAGAACCACTGAAGAACCATACAGGGTTTAACAGGTTCTTTATTCGGTAGTGGTGCTATATAACACCTCAACCACCCTAAAGAACCGCTGAAGAACCATACAGGGTTTAACAGGTTCTTTATACGGTAGTGGTGCTATATAACACCTCAACCACCCCAAAGAACCGCTAAAGAACCGCTGAAGAACCAAACAGGGTTTAACAGGTTCTTTATATGGTAGTGGTGCTATATAACACCTCAACCACCCCAAAGAACCACTGAAGAACCAAACAGGGTTTAACAGGTTCTTTATATGGTAGTGGTGCTATATAACACCTCAACCACCCCAAAGAACTGCTAAAGAACCGCTGAAGAACCATACAGGGTTTAACAGGTTCTTTATACGGTAGTGGTGCTATATAACACCTCAACCACACCAAAGAACCGCTAAATATTGCCATCTACAGAGCACTGCAAGTACTACATCTTGTGTGTTTTTTGCCCTTACGCACTGAAATATTTCAACAAGGCTACTTTACGTGAATGCAAGTGCATTAGCAAATAGTTGTGAATTGTTAGTGTTTTATATATGAGATGAGGACATGACTCCAGCCACCGATGAGCTCGAAACCAGCATGTCCAGTGCAAGAAGGCTTTGACTTTTTAATTTTACCTAACATTATTTTATTTATCTGTTATATTGACGGGAGCTTTTTGAAGGATATTGGTTTACTTATGGCCTTTTTGTGCACTTGAGCTTAACTCAGACTTGATGTGTCGACCTTGATTTATTGCAATTTTGAGGTGTTCGGTTTTAATTTGATTATAGAAAACAAATATGATTGCTCTTCTCACAAATCAACTGTTTCTTGTGTTTCACTGGCATGTCTCTTAGGTGTTGAGGACTAGTGCATCTTTGAGCCTACATTCAGTATGAGTAAAATACTTAAGTACTGTTAAAATGAGATACTCTAAGAATTGTACTTGTCGTATTGGTGACTTGTAACTTGTAATGGAGTCTTTTTCACTGTATGGTATCTGTACTTTTACTCAAGTGTGGTTTTTAAGGTACTCTCAGAGGTGTAAAGTTCAGGGGTCAGAAAGCAAAAGTCTTGCCATATTTTTAATCCACCCACTGAAGCAGTGTTAAAGTTAATGATAAGTAACTGATTAATTGAGTGATGATTGACCAATATTGAAGATACCTGATGCTAACAAGCAGAATCACCAAAGGAGAAAATCACAATGTTTAGTCACCATCATGGTGATCAGAACTTGCTTTAGTTGAGCTTTTGATCCTTGCCATTTTAATATTAGATTTTGTTTGGATGTTGTAACTGAGTCATAACAGCCAAGATAAGCAAAGAGGAAAAAACGGTCAGATAGTGTTGACTATGTTTTCACATGATCATTATTTGAATCAGCGTATGAATCTCAACAATGGTGACAAGCAACATATTCTGATAAACAGATCAACTCTGAACATTAGAAAACAAGCTACAAAAAGTAAAATAAAATAAAAAATAGAAAATAAAATAGTGAGAATAAAGGAAATTACTAAGAAAATTCAGCTCATAATTTATTCATGCAGCAATGCATGATGGGAGCCATGGATGAATTTTGATTGGTGGTACCCAGAATGCACTGTAACATGCTTTATTATTCTCACCACTGTAGAGATTTACAGGCTGATTCTTGATGTCTGTGTGTGCCTAAAATAAATGATTTTTTTTTTTTGAATAATCTTTTTGATTATATTGAAAAAGCTGATCTACTGCTGTATTCAATAATGTAAGCCTAACTCAGAAATTTGCTTCTAAATTCTATCAGATTAAATAATGATTATGTGAAAACATAACCAACAGCACCTGACCATCTTTTCTCTTTGCTCAGTTACAACAACCCAAACATAACCTACTATTAAAGAGTCAAGGGTCAAGAGCTCAACCAAAGCAAACCCTGATCTCCATGACGGTGGCTTAAAATCTTAAAAGTGTTAAAATCTTTAACACGATGAATGTGTCAAAATGAACACAAGTCATCCACCAATGAAAAAAGAGGCACAAACATGCTTAACGGCTTGTGGAGTGATGTAGCAGCAATGTGATTGGATGATAGTTAACACATGTTGTGTTGGACACAGTGTTGTCTCTCTCTCTCTCTCTCTCTCTCTCTCTCTCTCTCTCTCTCTCTCTCTCTCTCTCTCTCTCTCTCTCTCTCTCTCTCTCTCTCTCTCTCTCTCTCTCTCTCTCCTCTCTCCTCTCTCTCTCTCTCTCTCTCTCTCTCTCTCTCTCTCTCTCTCTCTCTCTCTCTCTCTCTCTCTCTCTCTCTACACAATATACTTAAAATGACACAAAATGTGTTAAAATAGCCATAACACAAAAAATGTGTTATTAATTAACACATTCTTTTTGAGAGTGTATGATTACAAGCCAAAGAACCACTTTTGGTGCTATTTAGCACCATTTTTGTTTAGACTGTACGTCACAGTCACATGGTGTCGGCGCTGTCTCAAGTCGGACAAAATTTCTAACCGGCATGCAATGCTTCAAGTCAGCCTCCAATCGGTCTGCGCAGTGCTGCATGAAGTCAAACAATCCTTTTTATAAACATCCAGGAGTCAGCAGGGTGTGGCACCAGTCAGACTGCAGGAACCAATCCGGTCTTCTTCCTGGATAGAATACATACAAACACCTCCCACAACAGAAGAGAACTGAAACAAATTACAAGGGATGTAACAATTAAGAAAAAAAGTTTTGACTAATCAGTTAGCTGCTAGTAGCCCCAGGAAAAAGTAATCTCTGGTAAAATATCTACTATAATGTAGTAAGATTTATTTGCTGCTTCCAAACAAAATTGTATTATTGTATTATTCAGGTTTTTGCAGACATAATGCTAAATGCTGAAACTTCTGACATTTAGTTCAGACTGTTTTTCATGTTTAGTGTTCATTGTTCTGCATTTCATCTCCTTCTGTCTGATGTCTGTAGATTTTAGACATAATTGAATGTGTAGTTCTTCATTTTATATAAAGTGTTTTTTTTTTTTTAAATAAAACAAGTTTTAATGAACTTTTATGGTCCCATTCGACATTTTTCACCATTTTCTTGTGAACATTGTGTTTCAGAGGTTTCTAGTGCTGACTGGGGTGTGAGTTACAGTCCTTCACACATCTGTGCACTAAAGGACTCATCAGTGATAATGAGCTGCACTTATACATACCCTACTGGACATCAGATCATGAGAGTCTTCTGGACCAAAACACTGGTAAAAGATAATGGAGAGTTTCCAGATCTGTCTGAGGACCCTGAATACAGTCAGAGGCTTCAGTATCTGGGAGATAAACAGCAGAACTGCACCATCAGACTGAGTCATGTGACACTGAAGGATTCACACGAGTACTATTTCAGATTCATCACTGATAAAGATGCTAAATGGTTTGGTAAATCAGGAGTGACTCTTGCTGTCACAGGTGACTTTCATGAGGTTTCTCTCTTCTTCTAAAAATTAATTAACTTAACTTAACTTTTTAAGTTATCTTTTTGCACTGACTCAGTAAAGTTGTCTTTACGTAGAATATTAAGTATGACAAATTTAATTTTGTTTGAACTTATAAAGTTTAGTTGGATTAACTGCACTCTTGGAAAGGATGTGTTAAAACTGACTTAAAATATGTTAAATTCTTACACATCAATGGGTGAGTTTAGTGACAACGCTTGTTGTGTTAATTCTAACACATTCACTGTGTCAAACACAGACATTAAGAATGTGTTAAAAGACATTTGTTAAAAAACATTCAAATTGGCTAAATTCTTACACATCAGTGTGTGAGTTTAGGGACAACACGTGTTGTGTTAATTTTGACACATTCATTGTGTGATGATTTTAACACAGTAAATGTGTCAGGAAGGTGATCTGATGTTAACAAGCAGAATCACCAAAGAAAATCACAATATTGAAGTCACCACCATGGAGATCGGGGTTTGCTTTAGTTGAGCTCTTGACTTTTTGATATTAGATTTTGGGTAACACTTTATTTTAGGGTTTTTTAACTAGTTGCTTATTAGCATGTGTATTACAAGAATATTAGCTGTTTATTAGTACTTATTAAGCACATATTAATGCCTTATTCTGCATCATCTACATTCTTAATCCAACCCAATACCTAAACCTAACAACTAACTTACTAGCTATTAATAAGTAGTAAATTAGGAGTTTATTGAGGGAAAAGTCGTAGTTAATAGTAAATACATGTTCCCTATACTAAAGTGTTACCAGATTTTGTTTTGATAGGTATGATTTTAATTATAACAGCCAGCCAAACAAAGAGAAAAGATGGTCAGGTGGTGTTGATTATGTTTTCACATAATCATTATTTGATCTGAATCACTGAACTCATTTAGAGCCCAATTTCTAATATCAAAAAGTCAAGGGTCAAGAGCCCAACTAAAGCAAACCCTGCTCTCCACGATGGTGACTTAATCACACGATTAATGAATTATCTTGATTGAATGGTCTTGTTTTGGTCTTGGAAGGTCTGGTCTCGACCACACCTCTGGTCTTGAATGGTCTTGGTTTTGGAGGTCTGGTCTTCACCTCTGAAATTAACACAAAGTTGTGTACATGTGTAATATTAACACATTACAGGTGTTCTTGTCTGCACAGATTGTGTTGATGCTGTGAACAGGTTGTGTTAATTTTAAAACTACACATAATATGTGTAAAACAATTGAATTCTTCCAACACATTTTTTATGCAATATTGACACAAAATGTGTAAACTAGAGTGTTACACATAATATGTGTCATTTTTCTACACATTTCTTCTTAGAGTGTGGTAACGCTTTAGATTACAGCCCGGAAAGTACTGCATAATTGCAATGAATTCACAGCGTAACTTTTGATAATTATAGTGTACCTATAAAATAAGTACGTGTAAGTATAGGGGAACAACATGTAAAGTCTTGGGGGAACAACCAGGAAAATAACAAATGATTTATACTGTAAGTATTTTAGAACTAAGGGGTTCTTATACTATTATGATAGACAACAATCTTACGTTTGGGAGCAATTTAGCGAGAAAGTGCACTGATTAAGTTGTTTCAAGGCAAGTAGAAAGAACTATTGCAATCTTTTTTTATTACATGGGGAAATATACTTTTGTTTCATGTAGTTACAGGGTAAGTAATAAAAATAAATAAAAAAAACGTAATCTAAAGCGTTACTAATTAACTTTATGAAAGTAAGTTTTCAGTACAAACATAAAATACATTTTTTGTTCACTCAACTTAACTTTTTTAAGGTACTGCTTTCCACTGACTTGTTTAAGTTTTAACTACTTAGAACATTAAATTTAGTTATTTAAACTTACAGTTCAATAGTTTTCAATACAAAAGTTAATGTTCACGTAACCTAATGAGGCTTATTTTAATAATTCAACCGAATAAATAATTGTTTTATTTAAATTGTTCTTTTATGTCAATTGTAAATAATTATTTTATTTCAAATGTTTCAGCCATGTTTCGGTTGAGAACTTTATTCCCATTTAAATTAATTTCTACTGTGAATAATAATTGATCTGATTTCCACTGAAACATCAACTGTAAATCAAATCAATGACATTTCTCAAGATCTGAGCAGAGGAAGATTAAACAACTCCAAAACAGCTTTACCAGCTTCACTTATTACACGCCAGTTTGACTTTATTTCTTTGTTGTTTTTGAGAATTAACAGAGGTTTAGCTCTAATTAATGTTGATTTTTCATTTAAAAAAAAAAAAAAAAAAATTAGAAGTCACCATTATAGTGAAAAGTGTTTGCTTTAGTTAAGCACTTGCCCCATGGCTTTTCATAAATTATGTTTTTACGCTAATTGCAACAGTATTTTATTAACAGCGCTTGTGCTTTGATGAAGTAGATTATGCCATATTGAAATGATTATAGCACAGTAATTTACACTGCTGTTTAAATGATTGTTTTGAAGCAGATACAGTAATGAAGTTGAGACCCTATTAAATTATGAAAATATTTTCTTTTAACTATAACTTAGTGCATTAGCACTGCCACAACTGAGAATATATGAAACACCTTATGCAATCATTTCAAATTGGGTATTTAGACACACTTTGACATCAACACTCATCATACAAACCTCAACAAGGGTGACAAAACAGCTACTGAAATTCATGCCACAATGCATGCTGGGAGCCATGGATGAGTTTTGATTGGTGTACGCAGAATGCACTGCAGCATGAAGCTTTTTGTTGATTGTCATCATTGTTGAGATTCATACACTGATTCTTGATGTCAGTGTGTGTCTGAATGATGCTGTATTTCAAAACTTACTGTCCAGAATGATTTTAATTCTTCAAACGATAAGATTGTCACAACATTGCTGGAGCAAATACTGCAGTATCACAAGATCAGTAGAAAGTTCAGAGGCTCTGATAAAACTAAACCGAACAATCAGTAATGAGGTTTCAGATGTGATCAATAAAGAGAACCACTTTATGATGCGCATATCATTAAGTAAGCATCTGATTTCTGGATTTCTTTAACACAACAAGTATGTTTTCTAAACACAGTGTTAAAGCAGCCACAAAAAAAAAAAAAAAAGAAAAGAAAAGAAAAAAAAAGAAAATTTAAGGATCAAGAGCACAACTAAAGGAAATGCCATTCACCAAAATTGTGACTTAAAAACAATATTATTTTCATTTATAAATAAATAAGTGAGTGAAGCTGGTAAAGGTGTTTTTGGAGTTGTTTGAGCATCCTCTGCTCAGATCTTGAGAGATTTAATGTAATTGTTTGCAGTTGATGTTTCAGTGGAAATCAGATCAGTTATTATTTGCAGTAGAAATCAACTGAAAATGAGTGAGAAAGATCTCAACGAAACATGGCTGAAACATTTTAAATAAATTATATACAACTGACAAGAACATTTTTTTGTTTTGTTTTGTTTAACTAATAAATAAGTCAAATTAGGTTAAATGAACATGATCTATGGTATTGAAAACATAGAAAAGTAAGTTCAATTTACTTTCATTAAGTTATTCCAACTAAACTTTATAAGTAAATGCAACTTAACTGAGTTAATGTAAAAAAAGATAATACCCTTTTTCTTTTTTTTTCTTTTTTTTTTTTTTTTTTACAATGTGTGTGTTGTGTTCAGATCTTCAGGTGGAGTCTCCTGAGAGAGTGACAGAGGGAGATTCAGTCCGTCTGACATGTAAAAGCAGCTGTAATCTGACTGACAGAGCAACATTCATCTGGTACAGAAACTCACAGCCATTAACTGAGAGAAGAGACAGAAACAATGAACTCCTGCTGCAGTCAGTCAGAAGAGAGGATGCAGACAGATATAGCTGTGCTGTACACGGACACAGTTACAGATCTGCTGCTGTTCAGCTCAATGTCATGTGTGAGTACATAGGTCAAAACTCAATAATGGTCTCAGCTTGTTTGTAACATGGACAATTAATCAGTATCACAGACAGAACACCAGTACTATCTGCAAATTAACATGACATTTGTTCAAAAAAAAAAAAAAAGTTAACTTGCAAGTACTGGTCTTCTGTTTGTATTACTGATTAAACAGTAATACCAGTATTGTGTTTTGACCCACATTTTTTCAAGGTTTGTTTTCTAAATCCAGTAGAGTTCACCGTCCCTCCTTTAAAAAAAAAAAAAAAAAAGCTTCAATCTGGTAGTAGACACTTACAATGCAAGTAAATGGGGTTGATCCATAAACATTAAAGTACTGACTGTTTCAATAGTAAAGCTACAAGATGTGAACAATATGGTTTTAGTGTGGAAAAACTTTTTCTGTATAGTTATATTCAGTTTTAGGACAACACAACACCCTAAAAGGACTGTTAAAATAATGATTTAAATAACTTTAAAGCTGAAATAATGCACACATTTTAACAGAAAAATATTGTAAATAAATTATAAGCATCACATTTTGCTTCTCCAAAAAAATCCTCACTTCAATTGCAAGTCATTTGCATAACCTTAATTGTGTTCTCTCTGAACTATCGGTAAATAATGGGACGTTATTGTAAAATTGTAAAAAAAAACATTGTTCTGGCTGTTCCTTAATGGACCTGCACCAGCATCCATCATGCATCCTGGCCTGCTGACACAAGGATCCATTAATCATGTTGTTTATGCTAAATTCTGACCCCTAAGACTCAGATGTGTTCAAAATGCATTAGATTATTTGAGAGAAAGTCCAGATGGTTACATTTATATGTATTATTCATATTTTGATGCTGAGTACATAATGTATGTGGTACTGCATGGATATATTTTTCATATTCTTATTTTATATTTAGTAGGGCTGCCCCATAATTGTTGACTAAACGTTAGCCGACTAGAAGAGGCTTAGTCGACCAAGATTTCATTAGCCAGTTAGTCGCAGACAAAAAAACGAAAAAAACGAACAAACTGCGAAGTCATGCAGTTTGTGAGGGACAGATCATTAATGGCGGGTCCTTGTGGTAATTACAGTATGTCGGGCAGGAAATCCAAACGTTTGCCTATCATCCATCACCCTTGAATATGGCTTATCATTTGAAACATGTAAGTAGTAGCAACTTTACATGTTCTGCTCGCTCTAACGTTAAATAAATGTGTTTGTGCGGAGAAGGCAGCTATAGAGCACGTTTTTTCTGCACGACATGGAAGCGCCGTCATTTGACTGTTAAAACAGACATGTGGATCTGCTTTATTAATGCAAAAATGTTTTCTGAAAACACCTGCAATTGCTGAAAACTTAACAAGGTTCAAGAGCTCAACTAAAGCAAATACTGATCACCATAATGAAAACGAAACATTTTCAACCAAATATCAACATCTAAACCTCTGTTAATTCTCAATAAGAGCTTCTGTAGACGTGTGGCAGAAATAAAGTCAGTCTGGTTAGTAATAAGTGAAGCTGGTAATGCTGTTTGTGGAGTTGTTTAATCAGATCTTCAGAGATTTAATGTCTTTTATCTTCAGTTCATCTAAGACTGTGGCTGAAGAAAGTTGTAGTTTGTGTTCTTATTTCTCTTATTTCACATTTATTTATAGCCTACTACTTAAAAAAAAAAAATATATATATAGTTATTATCATAACTGTTATCTATAGGCCTACTGTAATAGAAACATTTATTCAAGAAATTCTTTACAAACAGAAAGACATATAGTACAGAGAAATTTAACGTCAAAGCGTGATCTGAGTGAATGTTGTTTTATCAGTGAAAGTGATGTCAAATTTATTGTGATTGTTAATGATATTAATGTTTTTTTTTTTTTTTTTTGTCTGTTTTAGATGCACCAAAGAGTGTCTCAGTGTCCATCAGTCCATCTGGTGAAATAGTGTCAGGAGATTCAGTGACTCTGATCTGCAGCAGTGATTCAAACCCTCCTGCTCTGAACTTCAGCTGGTTTAAAGGAGGAACATTTGTAGGATCTGGAAGAATCTACAAGATCTCAAAGATCAGCTCTGATGACAGTGGAGAATACAAGTGCAAGTCCATCAATGAACATGGAGAGAAATACTCTGATGCTTTAAACGTCATGTGTGAGTTAATGATAAAATATAAGATATAAGATACCAATTTTCTGTTTCAAAAATATTAGTAATTTCAATAATGTGTAAGAAGTCTTAAATAAATAATCTGATAAGGTTTTGAATAGCAATTGGGCTGGTTTTATTATGCAAACCTGGCAACCCTGCCTCAGCTGTTTCAGTGGACACTTCTACTGTCAGGATCACAATAAATATGGATCAGTGAAATCAGTGGCTTTTATAGTGACTGCTTAAGATTTTATTTTATAAAGAGAATTTGAGAATTAATCTTAACGCAGATTCTTCATCTTTCAGTGCATCATCGTCTTGGTTGGTATGTCTGGTTGGGGATCACAGTGGCATGTGTAGGATTCTTCATCATCATCATCATTCTGTTTATAATGTAAGTTTGATTAAAATAATTTTTAATTATAGATAGTAATTCACTTTCAGACTAGTGCAGATGGAAATGTCTCATGTGATGTCTGTTATATCAGGAGAAAACGAAAAGCTGCTCAAGCTGAAGACCTCACAGTGCAGCAGGTAAATCATCCAGACTCAACATGTGAATAATCTAGGTAGACGGGGCCATTCATAAAAAAATTGAGAGTCAGTGGAATGAAAAAAAGGGAAAGTCTAGAGATGCGTTTTTAATAGTTTACTGCCTTTTAATGTGAGCGCTGCGTTTATAGAACGCTGTGTCACGCGAGTGCAACGGTCAAACACGTCCATCTAGTGTGTTTACATAGAAAAAACAATGGAAAAGTAGCACACTGAAATGGAAAATGTTCTGTGTGAATGGTCCTTAATGTGAATAATAAATAATAATTCATTTTCTTCCGTTACAGGACAATCTGTACTCTAACGTAACAAGGAGAGACGTTCATGTTTCTGAATCTGAATCTGTCAGAAGAGACAGAAACGCTCCTGATCGCAGAGATACTGAGGAGATCCAGTACGCAACTGTACAACATCACAAAAACAAACAGACCAAGAGATCAGAGGAGAACGAAAGCCAGTACGACAATATCAGGATTTGCCAGCCTGAATCTGCTGTGAGGTGAGAAGAACCAGCTTAAAGAGACAGTTCACCCAAAATAAAACATTTGTCATCAACTCATCCGCATGTTACTTTTGTGATTAAGATGAAAGAAGAATTTATAGTTATATAGAAGCCTGTGATATACAAGGTGTCTGTATTTTTAAAATGACTTTATCATCATGTAATCTGATACATGACATCAGTATTTTCCTTTATTTTTATTTTGTGTTCTTTAGGCGATCAAATGTGCAGACTGTGGAAGAGGCTTCTGTGATCTACAGCCGTGTCAAATGAGTAGCAGAGACCATCATGAAGACAAAGGTTTAAACAAATTATAATTAAACAATGTTTTGAAAGTAGGACTGTCAATGTAGCATGCTCAATTATTTATTATTCATTAAAGGAGACCTATTATGCTCCTTTTTTTTTTTTTTTACTAGATGCAAAATAAGTCTCTGGTGTCCACAGAGTGTGTATGTGAACTTTTAGCTTAAAACACCCCAGAGATAATTTTTATAGCATGTTAAAATTGCCACTTTTGAGGGATGAGTAAAAACAAGGTGTTTGTGTGTGCCCCTTTAAATGCAAATGAGCTGCTGCTTCCGGTCCCCTTTCAAGAAGAGGGCGGAGCTTCAAGAGCTCATGCAACAACAAAACAGGACAATCTCATGCACTGAAAATATCTTTCTATGTTTCAATCCACCGATTTTAATGCGCATTTTGGGATATCGCATAAAAACACTGGAGGGAAACGCCAAGATGCGCATAAATTCTAAAAATGTGCATTAAAAACGCATGCGTTTTATGCGATATGAAAACTTCGATTGAAACACTTTTTCCTTGATGCATTTCAAAAAAGAATTATGAGTTTGAGATGGGACGGCACAACTGGACCAACCAGTGGACTGATCTCGTTGCACAGCATCTGAAATGCTGTTTTGGTCATTCTGTAATGCCTGAGCAAAGTCTATCGTTAAAGTGGTTTGGTATAATTACCCCCCAGAAGCACCTCACACGATTGCATAACATGATAACATGACAGTGTTTCTTGTGTTTCATCTGTGTGAGAAAGAGTCCATCAGAGTCAAGCAGTCGTTGGCGGTTTCTACATTATCTGCGAACTGCTTATTCTGAGACACTGTTTATGATTTATGGGGATTTAAAAAAGGAGTGGGTGGATTTTTATCATTATAGGGTGGAGGTGTACACACACTGCCAACACACATTTATGTTCAAATAAATTTTGCATATAGGTCCCCTTTAAATCAGGTAAATAGATGGCAGGAACGCACTGTCTGTAATCTTTTCTACATTACAAGAGCAGAAATCCAGTATAAAGTGTTGTTGTATGTTTTCAAATCTCTCCATGGCTTGGCACCAGAGTATATTTCTGATTTAATTAGTTTACATCAACCTTTGAGATCTCTTCGCTCCAATGATCCGCTGATGGTTCCTCGATCACGATTGAAATGTAGAAGTGATAGAGCTTTTTCCGTGGCAGCCCCTAGACTATGGAATGAGCTCCCGCTGTCCTTAAAAACATCTCCTACTCTAGGGTCATTTCAGAAGTTGCTAAAAACATATTTATTTTCCTTAGCTTTTTGTAAACTGTATGTATTTTTGGTTTTATGTATTTGTTTATTTTTGCTATTCTCATGTACAGCACTTTGGTACCCATTGTGGTTTTTGAAAGTGCTCTAGAAGTTGAGTTGAGTTGAGAATACAAATGAAAGAGCCAAGGACCCACAACATGGTGTTTGGTGAGACTAAAAAACATTTTGTGATGTCACTGGCTGGTCATTTGTTTCTTAAAGTTGATTTGAACTTTTGAATTCAAATGTTTTCTGTGAGCAAATAAAAAGACCATATCAGTTTGACCAAATTCAAGCTTGAGAGTGCTTATTTCTAGATCATTGTAGACCTAAACTCAGAATAACCTACCATATGTGATAACTGGGTTAATATTAATATTTGGTGTAAATTTGATGTACACCTCGCTCTATTAAAGTCACCAGTGATGATTATTTGTAGTGCAGCTTCTGTGTACGTGTGTTCAGATGAGGTCATTCGTGATGGTTTAACCAGTTTGACTTAAACAACATTTATGGAGTCACATGATGATGGAAATTGTATTTCAATTCCCCATGCAGGATTTTGTGAGCAAATGCAATTTTTTTTTTTCTCCCATCTCATACTTTTTTCAATGACCATGTCCTTACAGTACATTGAGTACATTGAGACACTCTTCATTATGCTTATATATAGGTGAACTGATTCCGGATGAGGTCATTTCCTGTCCCTGCCCCTAAGGATGTCAAAATATGTGTCAACATCCAGTCTTACTCAGTTTATGTTCCTATATTGAGAATCTCAATAATTCCTCAGAAAATGTTTCCAGGAAGAAAGGGTAAAAAAACATATTTTAAAAACCCCTCTTTTATTTTTATTCTATTTATATCTGAACATCCCTTCAATCTTAAAATGAGGACATGCAAGTGAAATTGTAAATACTTCCTATATGTTAATAATGCTGCGTTCCAGGCAGGTTTTTGAGCCCGTAAGTCACGACTTTGTAGCGTTCCAGTCAAGTCACGCCAAACTGCCTGAGTGTAAACCAACCAGCATGGCGGACCATACAAGGCTTATGCTCATTAACGATTATTTCTATCGCCAAAGGTGCTTACTCCTTGCTTATTTGAGGGAAATGAGGAGGGAAACAGCGCCTAAGGCAAGAGATGCTGTTATACCTTTTATTTTACGTTATTTTACCATGCACTTGCATAAACACCGCATCCGTAGGGGCTGCCATTGTTGTTTCGCGGGCTATGTGACGTCAGAGCGCGAAACTGGGAGTATATCGATCTAGTACGAGTTCACGAGTGGGAAGTCACGGGTTTGACTGCAGTTCCAGCGCACTTTCACGGGTAGAAGGTTGGAAAAAGACGGGTTACGGGTTGCCTGGAACGCGGCATAAATCTGTATGCAGGATCAATAAAAGTGGTGGACAAACTTCTTCATACTCTTACGTCCCAGGACGTATGCATTTGTGTTTTATAATAATGATGTATGTAATTTATTAATGTACTGTGTGTGCTGCCAACGGCCTGCTGGGAGTCGTAGTTTTTATTGCATGTTCTGTCCCATTTTCTGTGCTTCTCCCTGTCCTAATCTAGATAACTGGACCTACCAGCTGCGCCTCGTCAATATCAAGAGGAGCTAGTGTTTAAGCAGAGCAAGAGAGAAGACTCAGAAAGAGTCCTTCTCCCAAGAGCATGAGTGTGTTGAGCTGTTGCTAGTCCCAGAGTGTTGCTCTTGTTGTGTGTTTTAAGCTTAAATGTGGTGTTATGGCTGTTTAATGTTCAGCTTTATGAGTTAAGCTTAAACTTAAAATCCAACTTAACTGTGTTGTGGCTGTAGTGTGCAGCTTTGAGCCAATTGCCTGTTTTGAGTGTTGGAGCAGTAGGGAGAAGGATGCCTTTTCTTTTGTTATCATTTTCTCCTGTTTTTGTAAGTTAGGAAGTAAGGTAATAATTCTGTTGATTATTTGTATTTATTTTTGCAGGTTAATTAGATTTCCTTCTTTTAGCTAGTGATCTTTGGTTTGTTGTTTTGGCCTTACCCGCTCCTGAAGAACATGCCTTCTTTTTATGATTGAGAGTTGTATGTTTATAGTTATTTTTGCACTGTATATGTCATCATTTTCTGATTTATTGTAATGTGTACATTTTCAAAACTCTTAGTACAAAACTCCAGACTGATCACACTTCTAACACAGCTAGTCATTCTTTCAAAACCTGATCTCATGCTTTCATTACAGTTGTACAAATTTTTATTCTACATAATCACTGTATAAGTATCACATAATAAGTACGGTGGCCGAGAGAGCTCAACGTGCTGCAACTGAAGAAAACACGTGCAAATAGAAAAAATACCAGCAAATAAAGAAAACATCTTCATCAGTTTGACGACACATGCGCTGCAAAAGTTCACAACACGTGCAAATACAGAAATGCGCTGCAAATAGCACATACCAGGCCCGGTGATCTCAAGCCCCCCCTCTGCGATGATCTGGAGGATGATGATGATAATGATGATGATTAAATTTTTTAGAATTAAATTAATATTTTAATTTGCCCCGCAATAATTGATAGCGCATCACGCAAGATTAGATTTTTTCTTGTTGTGTGTTTTAAGCTTAAATGTGGTGTTATGGCTGTTTAGTGTTTATGAGTTAAACTTAAACTTAAAATCCAACCATTTAAAAAAACTTGTTTAACACCTACATCTCTTCTCAAATTTTTTTTTTTTTTTTTTTTCCCACTACGTATGGGCCACAAGAGAAATATTAAGAAATAAATTAAGATTAAATAGTGTTATCGGAACAGAGCTCTCATCGCTGAGTTTTTAGTTTCACTTTCTGCAGTGAATAATTGACTGGGATTTGAGACATAAAATCAAGTAAATTATTTATTATTATTAATTATTATTATTATTATTATTAATAGGGGGCGCCGGGACTGGCACAGACCACAACGAAAATGTTATAAGGGAACACCAACAAGTAACGTAGGCTATCTGGCTTACTATAATGTATAGAATGCCACAACACTTTATCACTGTATAGAATACTATAATGTATAGAATGCCACAATACTTTATCACTGTATAGAATACTATAATAGAATACTATAATGTATAGAATGCCACAACACTTTATCACTGTATAGAATACTATAATGTATAGAATGCCACAACACTTTATCACTGTATAGAATACTATAATGTATAGAATGCCACAATACTTTATCACTGTATAGAATACTATAATAGAATACTATAATGTATAGAATGCCACAACACTTTATCACTGTATAGAATACTATAATAGAATACTATAATGTATAGAATGCCACAACACTTTATCACTGTATAGAATACTATAATGTATAGAATGCCACAACACTTTATCACTGTATAGAATACTACAATGTATAGAATGCCACACTTTATCACTGTATAGAATACTATAATGTATAGAATGCCACAACACTTTATCACTGTATAGAATAATATAATGTATAGAATGCCACAACACTTTATCACTGTATAGAATACTATAACGTATAGAACGCCACAACACTTTATCACTGTATAGAATACTATCATGTATAGAATACCACAATACTTTATCACTGTATAGAATAGTATAATGTATAGAATGCCACAACACTTTATCACTGTATAGAATAGTATAATGTATAGAATACCACAATACTTTATCACTGTATAGAATAGTATAATGTATAGAATGCCACAACACTTTATCACTGTATAGAATAATATAATGTATAGAATGCCACAACACTTTATCACTGTATAGAATACTATAACGTATAGAACGCCACAACACTTTATCACTGTATAGAATACTATCATGTATAGAATACCACAATACTTTATCACTGTATAGAATAGTATAATGTATAGAATGCCACAACACTTTATCACTGTATAGAATAGTATAATGTATAGAATGCCACAACACTTTATTATAATAAATTAAGATTAAATAGTGTTATCGGAACAGAGCTCTCATCGCTGAGTTTTTAGTTTCACTTTCTGCAGTGAATAATTGACTGGGATTTGAGACATAAAATCAAGTAAATTATTTATTATTATTAATTATTATTATTATTATTATTAATAGGGGGCGCCGGGACTGGCACAGACCACAACGAAAATGTTATAAGGGAACACCAACAAGTAACGTAGGCTATCTGGCTTACTATAATGTATAGAATGCCACAACACTTTATCACTGTATAGAATACTATAATGTATAGAATGCCACAATACTTTATCACTGTATAGAATACTATAATAGAATACTATAATGTATAGAATGCCACAACACTTTATCACTGTATAGAATACTATAATGTATAGAATGCCACAACACTTTATCACTGTATAGAATACTATAATGTATAGAATGCCACAATACTTTATCACTGTATAGAATACTATAATAGAATACTATAATGTATAGAATGCCACAACACTTTATCACTGTATAGAATACTATAATAGAATACTATAATGTATAGAATGCCACAACACTTTATCACTGTATAGAATACTATAATGTATAGAATGCCACAACACTTTATCACTGTATAGAATACTACAATGTATAGAATGCCACACTTTATCACTGTATAGAATACTATAATGTATAGAATGCCACAACACTTTATCACTGTATAGAATAATATAATGTATAGAATGCCACAACACTTTATCACTGTATAGAATACTATAACGTATAGAACGCCACAACACTTTATCACTGTATAGAATACTATCATGTATAGAATACCACAATACTTTATCACTGTATAGAATAGTATAATGTATAGAATGCCACAACACTTTATCACTGTATAGAATAGTATAATGTATAGAATACCACAATACTTTATCACTGTATAGAATAGTATAATGTATAGAATGCCACAACACTTTATCACTGTATAGAATAATATAATGTATAGAATGCCACAACACTTTATCACTGTATAGAATACTATAACGTATAGAACGCCACAACACTTTATCACTGTATAGAATACTATCATGTATAGAATACCACAATACTTTATCACTGTATAGAATAGTATAATGTATAGAATGCCACAACACTTTATCACTGTATAGAATAGTATAATGTATAGAATGCCACAACACTTTATCACTGTATAGAATAGTATAATGTATAGAATACCACAATACTTTATCACTGTATAGAATACCAATTAAGCATCCAGGCAAGGCACTCCTATGATTGAGCGACTCGTGGTTAAGGCTCTGTTTGTGTGTATTTATTGTTTGTCTTTTTTTTTTTTTTTTTTTGTCTTGTTTTAAATTAGCGTGGACTTGATGTGCAGTTTTTCTTGTTATGATGTGCGTCGTTTTTAAATTATGGACACTGCTATTGTGGACTTTTTTTGTGCGCTCAACCTGTTTGGGCATGTGGGAGCCTACCAGCTAATTCACATTCAACTACCTGTGGCTTAATGACGTACACTCGGTTTGAACTTCTAAGCCTGCGACATACTCCATCCAAAATAGCAACTTCGCCACTTCTGGATTTACTTCCCGAGCATTTGTTAAGGAAAAGAATGTGACGGAAAAGAGGATCAAGAGGAGGTATTAGAAACCGGGTGAGAAGACGTGGAAGTAAGCTAGCCTAGCTTTACCTGCTTTTATTCCATCAAATGTGCGCTCATTATGGAACAAAGTAGATCAATTGTCCGTGTTCATAAGGACTATCTTTTTGCTCAGAGATTTTAATAGCTGTGATGTTGGATCATTTCTTCCACAGCTAGAACAATATGTCACAGTTGCAACACGCTTGAACAGAACGCTGGATTTGTGTTTTGGTAATATACCTGGTGCATACGTTTCTAGATCCCTCCCTCCCCTTGGCTTCTCAGATCATAATGTAATATTATTGTTGCCAAAATACAGACAGTGATTGAAATCACATAGGATTCAAACAAAGACCATTCAGGTTTAAAAAAAAATAATGACTCTGTGGAAACTCTGAGGGGGTGTTTCGAAGCAACTGACTGGGAGATGTTTTTCCGGAGCAGTGAGGGGAATTTGGACTTACTTAATGACTCAGTTTGCTCATGTCCTTTTGTGCTGGTGATGTTATCCCAACTAAGGAGGTCAGACTTTATCCAAACAATAAGCCATGGGTTAGTAAAGAAATGAAACGCTATCAATTAAAAAAAGGCATTTATTGAGGGTGACAAAAGACGTGCAAATTAACTGAGGAAGGAATGGTAGCACTTGAAGGGGTGTGCATAATTTATATTGATTTTTAATGCAAAGATGACATTGTTTGAGATGTCTTTGTTATGACAACTTGACATAAACCAATACATCATAACCTGTCAGTGTCTTTGTCATGACAACTTGACATTATTTAGCTTTATGGGTTAACATTACATTAAACTATCATGTGGTTGGTTTTGACATTGGCTGTCATGAGGCCATTATAATAGTGTCATGAATATTTTTCTTGACCCCAACTACAGTGGTACAAATTGAATAACACAGATGTCGCAAATAATGTGAACTTTGCATTAAAACTTACATAACTGAGTGAATGACATGTAATGACAGTTGTCATAAACATGCATAAAACCTCCTTCATATTCATGACATGTGTCATGTCATGATTATGAAGGGGTCATGTCAGTCTTATGCACACCCTTTCAAGTAAAGTGTTACCAACACTTTTTATGCAAGGTTCAATGTGATCAGCTCTGTGAAGGTCTGTGACCTGATTAATGACAGTAAAGCTCCCACTCCAATCAGTGTGGATGAGCAAAGGGCCATTTCCATACTTTCTAGGTTAAAGCCAGGGAAAGCACCAGGCCCAGGTGGTCTTGAAAGTGTTCGGCTCATTTAGGTGGAATGGTGGCTCTACTCTTCCAGTGCTCACTAAACAATGGATATGTTTCGAAAGCATGGAAGGAGACGATGATAATTCCTGTTCCTAAAAAATCTAATGCTAAAGAGATGGAGAATTTCAGACCTGTGGCACTTACCTCGGTTCTTTGTAAATGCATGGAGAGGGTAGTAGTAGGGGAGCTCGCTGCCAATGTAGGTCAGTGTTTAGACCCGCTCCAGTTTGCCTACAAGTCGAAACGGGGAGTTGAAGATGCTTGTCTAACTCTTTTAGATACTGTTACCAGACATTTGGATGCTCCTAACTCGTTTGTTAGGATTTTATTTATGGATCTTACATCTGCTTTCGACACAGTCAATATTAATCTATTGTTGGACAGTCTTCAAAGATTTCACGTTAGTCTAACTCTTGTGCAATGGATTAAGGATTTTTTGATGAACAGACTCCAATAAGTGAGGCTCCCGCACTTCCTCCCCCACACCACCGGAAGGGTGTGATTAACTCCAGTGATGATTAACTGTAGTGCTGCTTCTGTGTTAAATGGTTATTCTGTCATTTATTACTCACCCTCATGTCGTTCCACATCTGTAAGACCCATCATCTTCAGAACACAACTTAAGATATTTTTGATGAAATCCGAGAGGTATATTCTCATCCATAGACAGCACGATTTCAAGGTCCAGAAAGCTATTAAAGACATTGTTAAAACAGTCGACATGACTGCAGTGGTTCAAACTTAATGTTATGAAGAGACGAGAATACTTTTTGTGCTCAAAAACAAAACAAAAATAACGACTTTATTCAACAATATCTTCTCTTCTGTGTCATTCTCATATGTTGTTTACGTCCAGCACTTCCAGGTTCTACGTCAGAACGCCGACTCATTATTGGCCGGCTCCTGTGTCAGCATCACACGCATGTGTCGTGCTGATCACGTGATCAGCTTTGGCTAATACTGAGCCGGCGTTCGGACATAAACACACAAGCCTTCACTGAGCTTACTGTGTCACCTGTGTAAGGATAATGACAGAAAAGAGAAGAGATTGTTGAATAAAGATGTTATTGTTGTTTTGTTTTTGCGCACAAAAGTATTCTCGTCTCTTCATAACATTAAGGTTGAACCACTGCAGTCACGTAAACTGATTTAACGATGTCTTTAATATCTTCCTGAATCTTGAAAGAGTTGATTATATTGATATCATAAACCTCTCGGATTTCATCAAAAATATTTTAATTTGTGTTCTGAAGATGAACGAAGGTCTTACGGGTGTGGAACGACATGAGGGTGAGTAATTAATGACATTACTTTCATTTTCAGGTGAACCCTTTAAGAAAAGGTCAATGATGATGTTTAATCAGTTTGACTAAAACAATTTTACGGAGCCCTTTAATTTACATTATGATGGAAATTATATTTTAATGCTTTTGCGTTCTCTCAAATCTTTTGCATTTCTCATGCAGGAAATTTTTTGAGAAAATGCAAAAGCATTGAAATATAAATTTTTCTCCCATCTCATACTTTTTCAATCACTATGTCCTTCCACTGAATACATGTGTTTTTCAATACGGGCTGGCGCTTATGTGTGGGAGAACTGATTCTGGATTCTGAAGTCATTTCCTGTCCCTGCCCCCCCTTCCTGTCGCTATTCTTTTCACTAATAAACTGAAGGCAAAAATTCTCTCAAGGATGTCAAACTATAACTTGTCTCTCTGCGGTCAAAGTGTCGACATCCAGTCTTACTCAGTATATGTTCCTATATTGAGAATCTTGCTCAATAATTCCTCAGAAAATGTTTTCATGGGTAAAAACCCCACTTTTATTTTTAATCCATTTATATCTGAACATCCCTTCAATGTTAAAATGTGGAAATGCAAGTGAAATTGTAAATATGTCCTAAATGTTAATAAATCTGTGTACAGGATCAATCAAAGTGGTGGACAAACTTCTTCATATTGTTAAACATTTTGGGTTTAATGACTTAGAAATCAATAAATACCACTGGATCATGATGAAAAGTTATCTAAAGTTGCTTGTGTGGGCAGGAGTCAAGAAAGAGGAAGAAACATTTTCTATCTCCGCAAATATTTTAAAATAAACAGTGTTAAACATAAGAAATTCATCAGTTTATCGTCTACTGGAGACTCACCAGAACACGGTAAGAGTTACACTGGTTACTGTGTGAATATAGTCTGATTAATACTGCTGTAGAAACCACTGACCAATTCAATATGACATATTCTCTATGAGAAAAATCTTTATGGAAATGTTTTTAAAGTTTTTATAATGATGATAGTGTATGTTATACTGTATTATTGATCTTGCAGTGATGTCACTGATAAAGGCTCCTCCTCTTCCTCTGGTGTTTCTGCTCATGATTCACGGTGAGTCGCTCCTGCTGGAGAGTTTTTAATGTTTTTAGTCACTTATCAAAGTCTTTCTTTTGAATCACGGGTTTTTAACGGGGTCCGGCAGTCATTGAACCATCTTATAAATTATCATAACAACAGGTACAATACATTATAATACTTAACTATTTGTGGTTATTATAACTTTAACTTTATAGAGTACAATTCATTATAACACCAGATAAAGCCTGCATTTATAATGCATCATAAGGGTATTCTTAATGCATTATAATACACACATAATGCCTTATAAACAACCTTATAATGTGTTATATCATCTTATAAATAATCGTAACAACAGTAATAATACTTACTTATTTGTGGTTATAACTAATAAGAGTATGATTTATAACACACAATGAACATAATTTTATCCACTTAAGTTATAATGGATTATATATCCCATAGTTTCATATCTTTTACTTTCCATAAGTGTCATATCTTGTCATATCTATCATATTGCTTACTTAATGAGTGGTCTTTTACTGTTTAAAGTAAAAACAAAGACTTTGTTTAAACATCTGAAAAGCTTTATAATATGGTCATAATATTTATAAGTGGTCTTGTATGCTTTAAGTAAAGTGAGAAGAGTTAAGTTTTCTTTTAAATAGCCATTAGATATCATGAAGTGGTTATAAGACATTTTCCTTAAGGTAAAATCAAAGTTGTGTGGAAAAGTACAAATGCATTACATGTATGGAACAATACATTTACAATGCAAATCATGTTTTATTCACAAAAGGTTTTACCAAATCTAATATCTATATAATATAGGAAAAAAGCATGTAGATTTAACAGGTAGCTTAATATTTATATATCCAAAAAGAAATAAGATCATTCCCATTTTAACAAACATTTTCAAATGATATTTTGAAGTATTAAAGTGTGTGCGCAGCTAACTGTTATTTTTATTTATGTCCAGTTTATTGGTTATTTTTGTTCTTGTCCTGAAAATGATAAGCTAAGATAAAACAGTTATATACAGTTTGAGGTGCGCAAATGTGCAGAAAAATATGTTCTTTTACAGTAGGGTTAATCACAGCAGGGTTAGTTGAATTTTCTAATGTCATGTATAAGGCATTGGATTTGTCCATCCAAAATTTCTTCTTCCCTTTGGTTGAATCCTTTACATATCTGGGTACTGTGATTGACAGCCTACTGTCCTTTGCACAACATGCGAACGGTGTCTACAAGAAGGCTAATCAGGCTTTATTTCTTCTGCTGAAAAGATTTAATGTTAGACAGGACATTATGACTACAGTGTATCGGTCACTTGTGGAATCAGTCATGGCATTTAATATTGTTTCTTGGTATAGCTTACTTTCAGCTGAAAATATCAAGAATTATTAAGCAGGCATCTAAGATTACTGGGGTCTCGCAGCTTCACCTTTCAAACCTTTATTATATGGCAGTTAAGAGGAAAGCAGCTTCTATTATTACAGATTGTACACATCCTGTTTATGATGCTTTTCAGCTACTTCCATCAGGTTGCTGGTTTAGATTTCCCTTGGCTAGGAAGAAGGCTTACAGGAATTATTTTGTGCCCAATGCACAAATTTTAATACACAGATTTTGTGGTTCAGATAAGGTCCAGTTTAGGTTTATTTCTTTGATCTTGGCTGACATGTGGCATTGCTGTGGCCTTCTTGCGGCTCAGATCTGGCAAACAGAAGCAGCACACACAAGGACCGTAATTCATTGCAGCATGTGGGCCAGATCATCATGCCACATGTGCCAGATGTGGGCCGGATCTGGGCCGACACAATGTTGGTATGTGGGTTGTTTTATCTTGCTTTTATCCACTATTAGTACAAGCCTGTTGTAGCGAACCCCATCCAAATGATGGCCAAAACTTTACTGATGAGTTTTATGAAGTTTATTGTACATCACTCAAAAGATGAAGCATCTGTTTCACTCCAAACAATCTGTTACGCAATGCTCCAAGGCACAAAGATTGAGGATCCAGATGCAGTGTTGTTTTATTTGAAGGGTCATCCACAATCGTAGTCAATAAGAGGCAAGGGTCTAAAACCAGTAAATCAGTTCATTAAAGTCTGCAGTCGTTGGGGGTTTGTACATGATCTGAGAACGGCTTGTTCTGAGACACTGCTTATGATTTATGGGGATTAAAAAAAGGAGTGGGTGGATTTTTATCATTATAGCGTGGTGGTGTACACACACTGAATTTTAATCCTATATATTCTATATATAACCACATGAGAAATATATAAACGTGTATCCAATTTTCTCCCCTCATGATTTTCCTTTTATAAGGTTTATTCTATGTATTAATTCTCTCTTTTGAACTATTTTTGTATTAATGTTTCAGAGTTGCAAAGTTATAATTACCTAAAATCACATGGGTAGCATGTTTGGTATCCACGGACTCCAACTTTCGTTTCCTATTTGGTAATTTATGTTACATGTTACTAACTCTGTGACACATTAGTATTATAAGAATCTAGAAGGTTTTTCTCTCAAACATCCAATCCAATGTCTTATGCTAATATCTTGCTACAGGACAAAGACTCGTAAAAGTTTCCCTCTGAGGGGAAAACTCCTTATTGGAAAATCCAACTAACCCTCCTCACGCACGCTCCTTTCCTGCTTCTTGAGCGACTGAAAAGACCACTTGTTAATTTAATCTGATTAACTGATTCACATATTCATAATTAATCATAACTAATAATCAAAATGAGTTATGAATAATTATTAATATTTCCCCTTTGAGTTAATTCGCTACAAGACCCAAGCAAAAACATACAATGAGGGAGATGTCAGGCCAGATCACCTGATGGAAGAGCTTGAGAAACTCCTCCACATACCTCTCCAAATGATGACCATTCTGCCTCAGTGCCCATAGGCGGTCCTCAGCCAGGATCATCTTGTTTGTTTAGTCCTGTATTCTGTCATGGTGGGTAGTGTAGGATATGATGCAAGACAAAGGAGATATCTTCCAAAACATTTAATGGAGTATTAGGAACAGGGAAACTACCAGGAAATAACACCTACAAACACCATATAACATAATCAATACAGGACAAAGACTGGACTGAAACTAAGAGCATATATACACAGTGAACTGAGGAGTTAACGAGACTAATGCTGCGTTCACGCCACCTCGTATTTGCCGCAATCTTGTGATGACAACACATGACGTTATATTCGGAGCTGTTCACGTCCTTGGAGTGGGAATGTTAGTTAATATCTTAATGTTAACAAATTAACCTTATTGTAAAGTGTTACAGGTTATTTTTAAAGGTTGTTTTTTTTTTTTTTTTTGCAATGTTTACAAAAAAAAAAAATGTCTAAAAAAATGAATGTGGTGAACATGAGGGGTCAGTAATTATGGAAAAAAAAAAAAAAAAAACTATCCCTTGAACTATCCCTTTAATGTGTGTTTCAGGAGTTTGTAGCCAGTGGGATGATTGGGGTGTGAGTTACAGTCCTTCACACATCTGTGCACTAAAGGACTCATCAGTGACAATGAGCTGCACTTATACATACCCTACTAGATATCAGATCATGAGAGTCTTCTGGACAAAAACACTGGAAAAGGATAATGGAGAGTATCCAGATCTGTCTGAGGACCCTGAATACAGTCAGAGGCTTCAGTATCTGGGAGATAAACAGAAGAAGTGCACCATCAGACTGAGTCATGTGACACTGAAGGATTCACACAAGTACTATTTCAGATTCATCACTGATAAAGATGGTAAATGGTTTGGTTATCCAGGAGTGACTCTTGCTGTCACAGGTGATTTTCATGAGGTTTCTCTCTTCTTCTGTGCATTATGTTGAATAATAATCAGTGTATGACAGCAGCACTAGATATAAGATATAATATAAAGTGTGTGTGGTGTTCAGATCTTCAGGTGGAGTCTCCTGAGAGAGTGACAGAGAGAGATTCAGTCCGTCTGACATGTAAAAGCAGCTGCACTCTGACTGACAGAGCAACATTCATCTGGTACAGAAACTCACAGCCATTAACTGAGAGAAGAGACAGAAACAATGAACTCCTGCTGCAGTCAGTCAGAAGAGAGGATGCAGGCAGATATAGCTGTGCTGTAGACGGACACAATCTCATCTCTTCTGCTGTTGAGCTCAGTGTCATGTGTGAGTATGAATTTTATTTAGTGTATGCACTTTTTTGAAGCTTCTTTCAAAATTAAGATGGTTAGTGATATAAACTACATGGGCAAAAGTATGTGCAGCCCTAGTAATTGATGGGTTTGACAAAATAATTTTAGTAGAATAGTGTGTATTTTTTCAGCATGACAATACCCAAAGTGAGGTTCATAAAGAAATGACTTGAGTTTGGTGTGGAAGAACTTGATTTCATTTTTTTCAAGTCCAGATCTGAACCTCACTAAACACATTTGGGATGAGTTGAAACAGATCTCATCACTGGTGCCCTTGTGTCTCTGAATGAGAGCAAATCCCTGCATTCATGTTCCAACTTCTAATGGGAAGCTTTCGCAGAAGTGTCACAGTCACCCTCTCCACCTCCGCTCCTTCACTACATTTCCCATCATCCTCCTTGGCTCCCACCTGCACGCTATTCACCAACAACCGCACCTGTCAGCCATCACCCTAGCACCATAAAGTCACTCACCTTGTCTTCCCTCACTGTCCAGTCTCGTTTGTACCTTGTATGTGGAACTTGTTGGACCTTTTAATTCTCCTGCGTGTTTCTCCGGCATTTTTTCCTGTGTACTCCTAAGTGTATTCTCCAGCAAATATCCTCAGCGTCAATCTCCAGCAATCCACTCCAGCGTTTGTATCCTGTGCTCTTCTCTCCTTTGTATTTGCCCTGTGCCTTTATTGTTTGATCACTGCTGCACTGATAAATCACCTGTCACCATTTACTCTGTCTCTGAGTCCCAGTTATGTAACAAGAAGAGTGAAAGCATTGTTTTTAAATTAAATGTTCATCAAGCACATGCAGAAATATTTCACATGTAGATCCTCCAGAGAGATCACAGATGTGCATGAGAGATGATTGGCCTTACGTGTGAGTGATTTAGTTCACTCAATTCCAAGTAACAAACACCAGTAGCATACCTGCAAACTAGTCACTTTTCGGCAAAATTTGCCGTTTTTAATCAAAATATGTCATTTATGTAAATCGTGTAGATCTGAAAAGTTTTTTTTTAGTTACAACATGAAATAAACATGAATGAACATTAGAAGGTATGTTACTGAAATCCGTATCATCACATGTATTCAATCAATCAGTGTTTCAACCGCAGAAAGATATCAATAAAACAGCTTGTAAAAATGTCACATTTACCTCAGAAAAGCCGTTCAATGTCCAAAATCTCATTAGTCAGCTACCAAAATTAACTTAGAGAGGAGCATTTTGCTAAATATATGCACTATAGGCTTTTGAATATTCATTGTATTTGTACTTAACATGTGCTTCAACATTGAATGTATAAATACGTTTTATGCAGTGGTGTTTTAAAATGAGGAGGCAACGTCCTCATTTATGTCCCTATTACACAATTTTCCTGTTTAAGTTAACATTACATAAAATGAGAGACCAAATACAATTCTATTTTGTATTTTACACTATGTAATGTTCTATTTATTAAAACCAAGTATCATCAAGTTAGTGTTTTTATGCATTTGTACATGTATTTCAAAATAATAACTAAAGGCAGTAACAATTTAAACAATATATATCATTTATAAACTAATATTCAGCTTTTATTTTTAATAGTCAATTTATTTTCAGTAGTCATCAAGCTTGTACACACTGATCAGTGATCACAGACACGAAGATGTACCTTTAATTTCACCACGCTGATTGCTCACTAAAAACCCCCACAGTCATCATGTTTTCAGGCCATTTCAAGTTTGATTTTGACATGAAATAAAGCGGTGATATCTAAGTGACAGTTGTTTACTTACTTTTTAATTAGTCTTCCCATTAACGCCATCATTGTCATCATTCAGGCCAATTTAACGAGAACGCGCATGTAAACAAGAGGCAGGATTTATCGCACGAACCAATCATGTTCAATCGTAACCGATCATATCCAATCATAGCGCGATGGAAGCACTGCCTCCTCTCACGTGACTTTCCCCCATTCATCCTCAATTACCCTCCACCAAAGAATATACAGATGCTGGTCATATAATTAGAATATCATCAAAAAAGTTGAATTCCATTCAAAAAGTGAAACTTGTATATTATGTTCATTCATTACACACAGACTGATATATTTCAAATGTTTATTTATTTTAATTTTGGTGATTATAACTGACAACTAAGGAAAATCCCAAATTAGAATATTGTGAAAAGGTTCAATATTGAAGACACCTGGTGCCACACTCTAATCAGCTAATTAACTCAAAACACCTGCAAAGGCATTTAAATGGTCTCTCAGTCTAGTTCTGTAGGCTACACAATCATGGGGAAGACTGCTGACTTGACAGTTGTCCAAAAGACGACCATTGACACCTTGCACAAGGAGGGCAAGACACAAAAGGTCATTGCAAAAGAGGCTGGCTGTTCACAGAGCTCTGTGTCCAAGCACATTAATAGAGAGGCGAAGGGAAGAAAAAGATGTGGTAGAAAAAAGTGTACAAGCAATAGGGATAACCGCACCCTGGAGAGGATTGTGAAACAAAACCCCTTCAAAAATGTGGGGGAGATTCACAAAGAGTGAACTGCAGCTGGAGTCAGTGCTTCAAGAACCACTACGCACAGATGTATGCAAGACATGGGTTTCAGCTGTCGCATTCCTTGTGTCAAGCCACTCTTGAACAACAGACAGCAACAGAAGCATCTCGCCTGGGCTAAAGACAAAAGGGACTGGACTGCTGCTGAGTGCTCCAAAGTTATGTTCTCTGATGAAAGTAAATTTTGCATTTCCTTTGGAAATCAGGGTCCCAGAGTCTGGAGGAAGAGAGGAGAGGCACACAATCCACGTTGCTTGAGGTCCAGTGTAAAGTTTCCACAGTCAGTGATGGTTTGGGGTGCCATGTCATCTGCTGGTGTTGGTCCACTGTGTTTTCTGAGGTCCAAGGTCAATGCAGCCATATACCAGGAAGTTTTAGAGCATTTCATGCTTCCTGCTGCTGACCAACTTTATGGAGATGCAGATTTCATTTTCCAACAGGACTTGGCACCTGCACACAGTGCCAAAGCTACCAGTACCTGGTTTAAGGACCATGGTATCCCTGTTCTTAATTGGCCAGCAAACTCGCCTGAAAATCGATGGGGTATTGTGAAGAGGAAAATGCGATATGCCAGACCCAACAATGCAGAAGAGCTGAAGGCCACTATCAGAGCAACCTAGGCTCTTATAACACCTGAGCAGTGCTACAGACTGATCGATTCCATGCCACGCCACATTGCTGCAGTAATTCAGGCAAAAGGAGCCCCAAACTAAGTATTGGGTGCTGTACATGCTCATACTTTTCATGTTCATACTTTTCAGTTGGCCAAGATTTCTAAAAATCCTTTCTTTGTATAGGTCTTAAGTAATGTTCTAATTTTCTGAGATACTGAATTTGGGATTGTCCTTAGTTGTCAGTTATGATCATCAAAATTAAAAGAAATAAACATTTGAAATATATCAGTCTGTGTGTAATGAATGAATATAATATACAAGTTTCACTTTTTGAATGGAATTAGTGAAATAAATCAACTTTTTGATGATATTCTAATTATATGACCAGCACCAGTTTATTTTGCAGACTTTGTGTTTAAGTCTTTTTCACAAAACCTTTTTGCTCTCTAGAAACCCAGTCAGTTTGGGTTAAAATTCTTTAAAAGATCTAGTCTTAGCATTATAAACACTGAATTAATACCAACATATGAAATTAAATTAAGGACATGCATCAGAAAAATTGTGAATGTTGGACAATATATGAATATAACACCTTGATTTTGCAGTGTTGTCTAATGTCCGTTAAAGCAAAAGTGTCCAAAAGTAGAATGCGATAACGGACACAGCAATGCATCATGTATTATAAGATCATTATGTTTGTAGCGTGATCCATTAAAATGTACAATATATGGGCACTTTTAGCCTTGTGAAATTGAATAAAAAAAACTTAACACAACGTAACACAGTCTCATAAGTTTAAATAATTTGTCTAGTTTTAAGGTCTGTAAGAGGACAAACTTAGATTACAAGAGAAATCGTTAATATTTTACTTTTTTTCCGACCTGCAATGAACAAATGTAATTTCCACCACATCTCAATATACAGCTGCTATTTAAAAATAGAATAACTTATGCCACTCAAGAATGGTCTAAGATCGTTTTTGTAACTAGTTTTACCAGTTTTTGCACAATGTACAATAATTATACATTTGTCAATGAGATAAATTAACTGCCCTAAGGACCAAATGCTGAACTGTACACCTGTCACACTCTGAAATGTAATATTGGTTTGGGTAAGAGCTTATTAGAAAATAAATAACTTTTAATAAATTTTTATATTAAGTATGGCATGATCTCATAAATTGTGGATACATTTTTAATGTGAATCCGTAGGGTTTAATATGGAGTTGGCCCACCCTTTGCAGCTATAACAGCTTCAGCTCTTCTGGGAAGGCTTTCCACAATGTTTAGGAGTGTGTTTATGGGAATTTTTGACCATTCTTCTAGAAGCGCATTTGTGAGGTCAGGCAGTGATGTTGGCGAGAAGGCCTGGCTCGCAGTCTCCGCTCTAATTCATCCCAAAGGTGCTCTATCGGGTTGACGTCAGGACTCTGTGCAGGCCAGTGAAATTGCATGAAATTGTCCAAAATGTCTTGGTATACTGAAGCATTAAGAGTTCCTTTCACTGGAACTAAGGGGCCAAGCCCAACCCCTGAAAAACAACCCCACACCATAATCCCCCCTCCACCAAACAATGCAGTCAGGCAAGTACTGTTCTCCTGGCAACCGCCAAACCCAGACTCGTCCATGGGATTGCCAGACAGAGAAGCGTGATTCGTCACTCCAGAGAACACGTCTCCACTGCTCTAGAGTCCAGTGGCGGCGTGCTTTACACCACTGCATCCGACACTTTGCATTGCACTTGGTGATGTAAGGCTTGGATGCAGCTGCTCGGCCATGGAAACCCATTCCATGAAGCTCTCTATGCACTGTTCTTAAGCTAATCTGAAGATCACACAAAGTTTGGAGGTCTGTAGCTAAGACTCTGCAGAAAGTTGGTGACTTCTGCGCACTGTGCGCCTCAGCATGCGCTGACCCCGCTCTGTGATTTTACGTGGCCTACCACTTCGTGGCTGAGTTGCTGTTGTTCCCAATTGCTTCCACTTTGTTATGATACCACTAACAGTTGACCGTGGAATATTTAGTAGTGAGGAAATTTCATGAATGGACTTGTTGCACAGGTGGCAACCTATCACGGTACCATGCTTGAGTTCACTGAGCTCATGAGAGCGACCCATTCTTTAACAAATGTTTGTAGAAACAGTCTGCATGCCTAGGTACTTGAATTTATACACCTGTGGCCATAGCAGTGATTGGAACACCTGAATTCAATGATTTGGAGGGGTGTCCCAATCCTTTTGGCAATATAGTGTATTATAATATAAAAAGTATTACACAAATCTACTCTTGCAATCCATATTAATTGTACTTTGTAACTATAAATGTCATTTCCACCACATGCTGTCATTTCCACCACAGAGGGCAGTGAGGTGGAAATGACTGTGGTGGAAATTTTGGGTGCGTAAGATGTGAAGGATTCTATGGTCCAGTTAGTATTTTCACCCCATAATGGCGGCCGCGCTACCGGAGCACCATCTAGTGACTGTTGCCCAAAAAGTATCAGAGTGTCGCCTCTTGGGTTCTACGCTCTTTGCCCCCACTAAACCCACCGCACACTTTGGCGGCTCTGCTTTGTTTCTATGAGCTGAAGGGAGGAACGAGAGACACGGACTCCCCGCTGTAACTTCACCTGCGAGTGTCATTTTTTTTTTTTTTTGTGAATTGTGGGGACATTCCATAGGCGTAATGGTTTTTATACTGTACAAGCCGTATTTTCTATCGCCTACACCAACCCTACACCTAAACCTACCCATCACAAGAAACTGTGCACATTTTTACATTCTCAAAAAAACTCATTCTGTATGATTTATAAGCCTTTTGAAAAATGGGGACATGGGGTAATGTCCTCATAAGTCACCCTCTCCTTGTAATACCTATGTCATACCCATGTCATTACACAAATTTGTGTCCTGATATGTCACAAACACACACACACACACACAGTCTCATGGGGGACGATGTACCCAGACCCCCCTAAAACAAGTAAGTTCATAAACATAAACTTTTTCACCTCTTTTGAGTATGTGGTACTGCATGTCTATATTTTTTAAACTCTTATCTTGCATTTAGTCTTGATTTTATATATTTCTCCTGTAGATCCTCCAAAAAGCGTCTCGGTGTCCATCAGTCCATATGGTAAAATAGTGTCAGGAGATTCAGTGACTCTGATCTGCAGCAGTGATTCAAACCCTCCTGCTCTGAACTTCAGCTGGTTTAAGGAGAATGAAAGCTCAGCTGTTGGATCTGGACAGAGTTTCAGAGCACTACAGAGTGGACGCTTCTACTGTCAGACTCACAATCAACATGGATCTCAGAGATCAGACGCTGTAACTGTTACAGGTGAGGGTTTTATTAACACACGTCATTCTTAGTTTGTAGATTTAATTATGATATTCTTTCTCTTTCAGTTCATCGTGGTGCTGGTTGGCTTGTCTGGTTGGGAATCACAGTGGCATGTTTAGGATTATTCATCATCATCATCCTCATCATCATCATATTGTATGCAATGTAAATAAAAGTTCATCAACAAAGAGTAATATTTGCTTTTAAACTAATGCAGAAGTACATTTGATTATTAAATGACACAATGAAATGACTTGTTTCTGATTCCTTTTTAACAGTCTGAAGAAAAGGAAAAACAGAAGATCTGTAATACACGTGTATGAGGTGAGATGATCAAATAACCACAGAATGATACCAAAAAATCAATTAGAGCTTATTTATACATGTAGAACATATATATTATCACACTCAAGTTTTTACAGGATTTATGTGAGAAGAAAGACCATGGAGTGATTACACTTTTGACTGTCATGCAGAATCACTTGTTTTGTGGTTTAAGTCCTTCTCTCTGTTTCCCTGTAGAACAATGATCCCAGTGCAAACACATATGCAGCTCTTGACCTCAGGTCCAGATCTTCTGACCTCTATGACACACTCACAGTAAGTGAAATCTCAAAAACTACACATGCAGAAGAGTTTGTACACTCAAAATCAGGTAATAAATAATCAACGTGTCTTTCACATAGACTGTCCATCCCAGACCTGCTGTTCACCAGTCGGCTCTTCTGAATATGAGAATCTGTCAGTAAGCTGGAGATCCTCAGGTCTTCTCAATATCATCAATAAAGAAGTGTTGTTTCATAAAGTGAGATAACTCAGATTATTTGTACCATTGTACCATTGCTTAGTTATTATAGTTCACTTACACAAGAGTTCTAGTAACTAAAAACTGTAGAGAGAACATGATAATTTACTTTAAATAAAATGGAATTGTTACCATTGTTGTGTTTTGAATGTTGAAGTCTGTGTGTGCCTCAAGCAAGGTCAATTATAAGATTTTGTCACAAATATCGAGAGATTATATCGACCCAAAAGTTTTGCAAGGTGTTTATGACATGTTAGTAATACAATTGTGAAAGATCATTATTCAACATGAAAAACAGACTAGTTAATGACTTAGTTTTTTTTTTTTTTTTACCTTTATTTATATAGCGCTTTTTACAATGTAGATTGTGTCAAAGCAGCTTTACAGTGATAACTGGAACATTATTTTGGCTGCACAGCAGCTCTTAAGGAATAGTGTCAATGCAGGTAGATCAAAGCACTGTTGAATATCAATTGTCAAGTGTCCCCAACTAAGCAAGCCAAAGGCGACAGCGGCAAGTTAGAAGCCTACTCCAATGTTACATGTTACCATATCATCGCGCTTAACACTGAGAATTTGAATAATTGTAATGTGATAATTGGGTGGGGGGGGGGCAGGTGCGGATATCTAAATCAGAGAACCAGTCCCTCCAGGATTCTGCGATTTTACCTGAATTTACCGCAAAATCAAGCAAACTCTGCAAAATTCGGAGGGGCTTGCAATTTTTCAAAATTTCTGCAGATTTTGGGCCTAAACACGTCGTGTCACAACATCACAACGTACATTCAGCCAAAGGAAAGCCCACTTCGAAGTAGGCTACGTTCGTTGAACTTAAATCGATCGATAAACAACTGTTTGCGCCGTTGCTTCTGCAATGCATCTGTCAGTCAGTCAACCACTGCAACGACCCTGCTAAGCTCGCATCTCTCTCTCTCTCTCTCTCACACACACACACACGGAACAAGTGAATGAGACGCTGAATGAAAATGTATTCGGTAATATAGCGGGTTCCAGGGTTACCCCTGTAGAAACAGCAGACGACTACTGTAGCTTTGACACCGCTTGTGTACAGATTGTTTACTTTCAAACTTTACTGTTATGTTCTTCTGCTCTTTAATCTGTTTGAAACATTTGTTTACTTTATACATTTTGTGTATTCTTCAAAAGAAGGCCACTGTTATATTTAAGGTTCTTTTTGTTGTATTATAAAAAAATACTAATCAACCCTGTAAAGCCTGAAATGATTAAACGGAACAGTTTTTTTGCTTAATGCTTAATTTTATTCAGAGACCAAAACTTGCAAAAATGTTATTTATATGACCAAAAATGTAAATCAATGAGATCTTTATAACAGTATAGCAGACTACATACATAAAATGCATATAAATTTCTCACTCTATATTTTCTAATAATATGTCTTGGTAAGAAGGGAGAGGAGGGGGGGGGGCAATGCAGTAGGCCTACAATGATGATTAAGAGATGAACAAATAAATGTTCCTCAAAGCATGTTGTATCATATTTGATACATAATATATACAAAATTGATTGATAAAATATACAAATATACTTTCTAAAGGGGGAGCATATGCCCCCAGACCCCCCTAGAGTACCATGCCCCCATAATTTCAAAAACTAATTTCAAAATTTTTGAAAAACTACACAAGAAATGCTGCAAATATTGCCGCATATTTTGAGAAAAGCCACCGCAAAATCAGTCATTTTAGGCCGCAGAAATCAGAAAAAACTCCCGCGAAATCCTCGAGGGACTGGAGAACATCGTTGGTGTGGATGGGTGGTGGGTGGATGATTTGTTTTTAACAGTGGATTTGGGTGATGTAGAGTTGATCAGCGCATCTCTACTGGAGACACAAGCTATGGGAGTCAGAAATCAATGTAATAAAAGAGGCAATGATGCTGTCGGTGAGAGAATATCACTGAACAGCTGAACGATATTTGGTCTCAATGTAGACCGAATACATTACAGAATAATACACTAGGCTGTAGGGCCGTGCGGAAACTTGTGAATGATGCTCTGATTAGTTGTGCCATCACCGTTTAGTGACGTCATTGTATGTTCAGGGGAAAACTTTTAATTGTTGTTTTGGATCCTGCAATTATTCACTTACAAATTAAGCACTGCAGAGATGGTCTTATTGTTGGGAGATATGAGGGTCTGTGGCTCAACCATTGAAAAAAAAAGTAAAGCAGCGGTCTCCAAACCTGCTTCTGGAGGGCTACTGTCCTGCAGAGTTTAGCTCCAACCCTGCTCACTGCAAATTACAGCCTTGACATCAATGAATTTCGTTCAGAGTTATGCGACAGTCAATCACTGTTTGCGGATTCTATAGAAATAAATAAGAAGTGCTGTAAACCGAATCATACCTCTTGTGCTATTGTCTGTGACTTCTCTTATAAAACAACATTTTTCTTGTGTGTGTAAACTATAGAAATAGATGAATCCAAAATGAATGTAAGATTAACCAATTGACTGTCGATTCATTAAATGATAAGCTATTTCCTCACAAAAGCAGTTTATTCAGTGTATGAAGCCTATCCTCCATTGACATCCATTCAAGTGGCTTTGCTAATGTCCACCAACTGCGCTGACAAAAGGCATGATGGAAAAATGTACTTAATTTACTTTATTTACTTGATTTACTTGTCTGAGCCATTATGAGAAGTGAAAACTGTCCGTCTTGAATGCACTTATTTCTCTCTATCTCTAACCACAGCAGTTTATTCTTGTCTATTTTCAGGGTGAATGCATCTACGACTACGAAAACAACCCAGCACTACTTCAAATACATTACTCTTTGTTCTGCAAATGTTTCCTCATCTACTTATATAGGACGCACATGAGCTTCAAGATCTGGTACTTCCGTTGCTATGTGTTAGTCAGCCAAACAAATACCATTTGGGATAAATGGGAAGACTAATGCTGTCTAGGGATCCCAGATACTATATAGACCCCCTTGGGATATTGAAAATTCAACCACATCAGCAAAAGTCTGTTTATAACTACAGATGTTAGCGCAACAGGTATGTGACATCAGCACTCGTCTGTTCATTGCTCATGAGGGTCACATGATCATGCTGCTGTGAGAAAGGAAACTATTTATGTCCATATTAAGAGTTTCATGAGACATCAGAGAAGTGACACAAGGCCTCTGCCAGAATACAAATCTTAGAAGATCTCATATTATAAAACTTTTAGACATGAGGATGCAAGTTCAGTATTCTGTTACTCTGTTAATTACTGATAAGTTCTTATTGTTTGTTTTATTACCAATAAGCTATTAATTAGTCAAGGTTTATCAAATGCACAATCAAACAATTATTTTCTTGGTACTATAGGAACAATTTAAATATACATTTATGTTTAAAAACATGCTCATGAGCATCTCAACAGACTGACATAAAGTTTCACCAGTTTAACTTTCATTTTTTTACTTGAGCCTTCAGTTGTCTCTGTTGTTGGTTGTCCCGTTGCTTTGTTTAGCTTTGCTTCTGCTATATCAGCACTGAGTGAAGTCATATCCTCATGTTAAATATAAGGTGTTGATCTCACTCTGAAACCCAATACTGGTTTCATCCTGTTCATGTCACTGATCATGAGTGTTGGTGAAACAGGTAAGAGCATCATTTACTAATCGATCTTTACATTCAAATATGTTATAGCGGAGACTGGGGCTAGTTGTCACACAGTAACTATAAGGTTTAAGGTCAACAGTTCAAGTGGTTTTGCATCTTGGTTACAAATACCTATTTAAATCTGCCTTAGATTAAAATAATTCGGTATCATTGCGTATTGTAACATCTGTTGGGTGTCAAATGAACACAATAAAAGCAGATTAAGACACAAAACATTTTTAAGTGTATCTCGATACATAAAGTGACTTTTAAAAAAGAAATATTTACTCACTAGAATAAAAAGTGTGACAACTAACCCCGGTGTGTGTATACTGTATGTATACACGCGTTTGTACCAATTGATTTTTGGAGATAATATGCTGTTGTTGATGTATATATTTTATATGATTTTCCCAGCTCAGTCGGTAAATATCCTTGTGGTTAAAACTTTATCTGGTGATTTAGTTGTGTTTTTTAGTAAATATAAGCCTATTAAAAGACCAACATGTCGTTTTCGAAGTTAGTGTCATTTTTATAATCTTAACCCACAAGATTATCTTGGTCAATTTGAACGCTTAAATTTAACAGAAATAAGTCACTTGTACATTTGTTGTAGGTTTTGCAATAATGATGTCAGTCAGAAAGGCTCCTCCTCTTCCTCTGATCTTTCTGCTCATGATTCACGGTGAGTCACTGCAACACTTCAGAAACACTCAAAATATTTTGCATACCACATTTATAATGCACAACTGCTGCTATTTTGATCAGTATGAATTCTGTGTTTCAGGGGTTTCTAGTGCTGGTTGGGGTGTGAGATACAGACCTTCACACATCTGTGCACTAAAGGACTCATCAGTGATAATGAAATGCACTTATACATACCCTACTGGACGTCAGATCAAGAATGTGTTCTGGACCAAACGGCCTATAAAACAGGGTGTAGAGCTTCAAGATCTGTCTGAGGACCCTGAATTCAGTCAGAGGCTTCAGTATCTGGGAGATGAACAGCAGAACTGCACCATCAGACTGAGTCATGTGACACTGAAGGATTCACACAAGTACTATTTCAGATTCATCACTGATAAAGACAAATGGTTTGGTAAACCTGGAGTGACTCTTGCTGTCACAGGTGACTCTCATGAGGTTTCTCTCTTCTTCTGTGCATTATGTTGAATAATAATCAGTGTATGACAGCAGCACTAGATATAATGTGTGTGTTGTGTTCAGATCTTCAGGTGGTGTCTCCTGAGAGAGTGACAGAGGGACATTCAGTCCGTCTGACATGTAAAAGCAGCTGCACTCTGACTGACAGAGCAACATTCATCTGGTACAGAAACTCACAGCCATTAACTGAGAGAAGAGACAGAAACAATGAACTCCTGCTGCAGTCAGTGAGAAGAGAGGATGCAGGCAGATATAGCTGTGCTGTACACGGACATCTGGTGAAATAATGTCAGGAGATTCAGTGACTCTGATCTGCAGCAGTGTTGTCAGGCTAAATAATGACACCTGATCAAACTACCAAATTGTTATTGCACAGTCTGGTCGCAAAGTAAACAGATTTTCAACTAAAAATATGATCACACTCAATGTCTTTAAGGGGAAGCAGGTGGATGAAAAAGAGAAATGACGCACAGGAGTCTCAGCTGAGAAAATCAGAAAATCTGAAGTCTTGCACATTCACAGAAATACCTTAATTCCACGTTGACAAATAAAGTGGATAGACTAAAAACATCATACGCATGTGCATCATGTCACCACTTTCACAGATTCATGTTTTCCCAGTTTACACAGAGATGATAATGGTAGCGTTTTCAAAAACTTCCACTTTGAACCCTGTTTTTTAAAAGTTTGCGTTTTCAGGCCACCAAAACATTGTTGTGTAAATGAACGGCCAAAATGCATAAAAAGTTTTCCGTTTTTAGTTGAAAAGGGTTTCATATAAACGGCCCCTGAATGTAGTGAGACTTTATATAGTCGTTGTTTATAGACATTAGTTATTTATTTTCTCTTGATTATGCTTTTTTTTCTTCCATGTCAAAGATGAATCATTCCAGACCTCATCATGACAGATTGAAAGCATCTGATGTTGAGTTGACTGAACCTGTCTATGAGAATGTAATGGTGAGTTTTGCTCATTTACAAAAGTCTAAACTCTCCTCATATTTAGCAAAAAGGAATTAAATGCTCTTCAATGTCAGTGTGATATAACTATTGAAATAACTGTTGACTAAATTGATGGTAATTCAAATAACAGAAAACAAGCTTGCATGAGACGGTTTCAGATTTAACGGCATTAGTTAAAAGGGCGGAGCTCATAGGATGGATCAATCTCAGCTAAGAATTTGTTGTTGTAAGAATGTTTAACAAACGTTCAGTTTTCGTTTTAGAAACATTAAAATATCCAATTTTCTTGATGTTACTTTTGTTTGTTTGTTTAAGGTTAGTATGATTGTCCTGGAACATTCTTTCAACTTAATTTTTACCACCAACCCAACATTATAGGAACGCTGATTTGTAGCATTCCAAGAACATAAAAATGTTAGTAGAACATCATTTAAAGGTTAGTATGATATTCCTGAAACATTATTTGAAGCATTTGAACATCTGTTGTTAAAAAGCAGAATCAGTGAAGGAAAGAGAAAAAACAAGAACAGAAACTACAACTAACTTACAGCCACAGTCTTAGATGAAATCAACTGAAGGTAAAAGATTTCTTTCAAACATGTACAAAAGTTTGGTAACACTTTATTTTAGGGTCTTTAAACTAGTTGCTTATTAGCATGCATATTACTATAATATTGGCTTTTTATTAGTACTTATTAAGCACATATCAATGCCTTATTCTGCATCATCTACATTCTTAATTCTACCCAATACCTAAACTTAACAACTAACTTACTAATTATTAATAAGCAGTAAATTAGGAGTTTATTGATGGAAAAGTCGTAGTTAATAGTTTATATGAGTTCCCTATACTAAAGTGTTACCAGAAGTACTTATTGAGATAAACAGAGGTTTAAATGTTGATGTTTGGTTGAAAATAAGTTTGATTTAGTTGGGCTCTTGACCCTACACTTTTATTTACTTCTCTTTCAGCAATTACAATACTGTTTTTAGTGAACGTATTGCTTAAGAAAGATAAAGAAAAAGATGAAAAAGCAGACTGACATGACTGTTTTTCTGTAGTTTATTGATTGGTGTAAATAGTTAAAGGTGGACTATTAGTATTATTTCAGATATACTGTTTGGAAGTTAGTCGGGCCGATACTAACAACAAACATCTAACCAATCAACATTAGGCGGCGTTAGAGAGAACGAGCAAGAGGGAGATTTGGAAAAATAAATAAAAAACTGTAGAACGAGAGATGGGACACAATACAAAAGAGCTCAAAAGAATATCACTGCAATTAAGGTTTATGACTGGGCAAGTGCTTTAGGACCCACGTTTATATTATAAAAGCTTTCCAGCACTGGAGAGAGATAAGAGGGAAGGCCTGAAAACAGATGCAGAGGCTGCTTTGATTCCTTATCATGTGAGTAACACTGGGTTTTGATTGTCTGGAGCTGCTGTTCTGTTGGCGATTAACAACAAACTCTTGTTTGTATTTACTCTTTTTGTACTGTATGTAAATTTTTTGTGCTTCCTTGTTGTTCATTCATCATCTGCGCTTTATTTTTCATCAAGCATTTTGTTGTGCGTCAGCTGTGGTAAACAGACATCTGCTATATCATTGGTAGTGCATTTGCCTCGCATGCCAGCAGCGATCGGGGTTGGGTTCGAGACGGACTCGGAGCAGGGTGGTTAGTATTGGAGTGTGAGTTTTGGAGGCGGAGCAATGAAGAGAGGGGTGGGTTTGTTTGGGTTGATTTCAAATATCAACATTGTTCAACAACGAATTTGAGAAATACCATACAACACCTTTAAATTGAAGCATTAATGACTAAAAATAAAACAAATTCACTTGTAACACTGAAGAGATCTGTGTGAGATCTTCCAAAATTGTTTAAAACAACCTTGTGTAAAAATAGAGACACAGTTAGACATCAACACTCATTATACAAACCTCAAACCTCAACCTTTTTTGTCAAACGGTGACAATCAAAAAATATTAAAATATAAATATAAAAAATTCAGCTGCAAAATGTATTCATGCCGCAATGCATGCTGGGAGTGATGAATAAGCATTGTGTGCTGGCATGAAGCATATCACCTTTGTTGCGTTTCATATGCTGATGTCTATGAGAGTTTAAACAACACCATAGTTCTTAACTTCATGCTCATAATATGGATTCAGAATTTCTGATTGCCACAGTAGTACATGGTCAATAGCACAATATTCAAACAAATTAACAAAACACACTTCACTATGACATTAATTAACAGTCAGTATCACTTGTTGCTGTTTTGTCTCCTTCACTTCCTCTGATGCCAGAGTAAAACTAATAATACAACCAAGGGTCAAGAGGCCAACTACGGAAAACACTGATCACCATAATGGTGACTTAACATGTTTGTTCTTCTTTCCTTCAGTTTGTCATCACTAATGGTCACTTAATTATCTAATAAACTCCAGCACTGCTTCAGTGTTATTTTAACACTCTGTAATGTGGACAAATATGGACACTGAGCGCTGTTCATGAAACAATATTTTGCTGTGTAGCATCCCACCATTTAATTAGCCAAAAAGTTTAGTGATCCTTAATATTTAAAGGACAATTGAAGAATGTTATTCTAAGAACATTTTCTCCCAACATTATGAGGACATTTAAAAAAAAAAACCTACAGTGTATAAATAACGTTTTTGTGTTAACCTTTTAAGAACATCATTGAAGAACAGATAACGTTGAACAAACGCTCTGTTATTGTTACTGGAACAATTTTGGTTCATAACTTTGAGAGAACCTTGCCAGAACCAAAGTTATGAGAACATTCCCTGTTAGCTGGGAATACACTGGTTTACACACTCTTAGAAAGGATGTGTTAAAACTGACTCCAACTGTGTACAAATCTTACACATCAATGGGTGAGTTTAGGGACAACATTTGTTGTGTTAATTCTGACACATTCATTATGTCAATGATTTTAACACAGTGAATGTGTCAGGAAGGTTAACCAGAGGTGTAGTCCAGACCAGACCCTCCAAAACAGAGACCAAGACCATTCAAGAGGGAAGTTAATGAGATAATTAAGTCATTAATCAAGCACTAGTGATGAACACCTGCTGTTAACAGACAGAATCATTGAAGGAAAGAGGAAAACAACAACAACAAAAAATAAAACACCTGTGCTACTTCTGAACATGAAGATCAAATTTGCAATGCTCTCTTTGTCAAGTCCAGTCACAAAAAAAAAAATAAAAAAATCTTACACATCAGTGCCTGTGTTTTGAGACAACACTTGTGTTAATTTTGACACATTCACTGTGTCAAACACAGACATTAAGAATGTCTCAAAAAGCATTTGTTAAAAAACACTCAAATTGGCTAAATTCTTACTGTTAGTTTAGGGACACATTCATTGTGTGATGATTTTAACACAGTAAATGTGTCAGGAAGGTGATCTGATGTTAACAAGCAGAATCACCAAAGAAAATCACAATACTGAAGTTACCATCATGGGGATCAGGGTTTGATTTAGTTGAGCTCTTGACCCTTGACTTTTTGATATTAGATTTTGTTTGGGTTGTTTAATTATAACAGCCAGGTAAACAAAGAGAAAAGATGATCAAATGGTGTTGGTTATGCTTTCACATAATCTTTATTTGACCTGAATCACTAAACTCATTTAAAGCCCAATCTCTGAGTTAAATTTACATTATTGATTACAGCAGCACTGTGATTCTACAGCAATAGATCAACTTTTTCAATAAAATCCAATGGATTTCTCAAAAGTTAAAAAAAGAATCAGCCTGTGAATCTCAACAGTAGTAAGAATAATAAAGCATGTTGCAGTGCATTCTGGGTGCCACCAATCAAAATTCATCCATGGCTCCCATCACGCATTGCTGCATGAATAAATTATGAGCTTAATTGTCTTTAAGTAATTTCCTTTTTTCTCACTATTTTATTTTATTCTGTTTATGTGACTTTTTAGTAGCTTGTTTTCTAATGTTCAGAGTTGATCTGTTTATCAGAATATGTTGGTTGTCACCGTTGTTGAGATTCACAGGCTGATTCTTGATGTCTGTGTGTGCCTAAAATAAAGATTTTCTTTTTTATTTTTTTTTGATCAGAACAACTTATAAGAAATTATTTTGATTATATTGAAAAAGCTGATCTTCTGCTATAATCAATAATGTAAATCTAACTCAAAGATTGGGCTCTAAATGAGTTTAGTAATTCAGATCAAATAATGATTATGTGAAAACATACCACCACCTGATCCAACACCACCTGATCATCTTTTCTCTTTGCATGTCTGGCTGTTATAACTCAGTTACAGCAACCAAACAAAATCTAACAATAAAAATTCAAGGGACAAGAGCCCAACTAAAGCAAACGCTGATCTCCATGATGGTGACTTAAAATTGTGATTTTTTTTTTTTTTTTTTTTTTTGGGTGATTCTGCTTGTTAACAGCAGGTGTTCATCATTAATATTCAATAGTCACACGATTAATTAATTATCTTGATTGAATGGACTTGTTTTGGTCTTGGAAGGTCTGGTCTCGACCACACCTCTGGTCTTGAATGGTCTTGGTTTTGGAGGTCTGGTCTTCGCCTCTGAAACCAACACAAAGTTGTGTAAATGTGTAATATTAACACATTACAAGTGTTCTTGTCTGCACAGATTGTGTTGATGCTGTGAACAAATACACAGGTTGTGTTAATTTTAAAACTACACATAATATGTGTAAAACAATTGAATTCTTCCAATACATTTTTATGCAATATTGACACAAAATGAGTGTTACACATAATGTGTTATTTTTCTACACATTTCATCTTAGAGTGCAGCTGATACACAGAATATATTGTATAATTTGTATCATATAGTTTGTTTGCTTAATTTGACATGCTTTTGGCCTCATGTTTTCAAGGCAGAAAATAAAGATCTGATATTGCAAAAATTTACAGTCATCTGTCATTCAATACCTCAGTATAACAGCATAAATAGCGGTGCTGATACCTACAGTACTGTTAACTGGTTGGTTAGTTCTAATCTGGTTTGTTTCACTGAATGCCATATTTATGTGGTCTTTGCATCACCTGCTGGTGACTTTGTTCCAATGCAACATCATTTACTTTCTTTCTAAAATGAAAGCGTATCTGTGTGGCAACCACTATAAGTCAGCAAGATCGCAAATGCACGTGTTGTTTGTACTATTGAGAACATCTGAATGTCTGCAGGACTGTGCATGATTGTGTCTGTGCGTGAAAGTCCGCAGTGCGCATGTGTGAATCTGTCCGTTAGGTGATCACGACCTCGACCCTAAACAGACTGTACATTATCCCACTTAGTATTACAGAAACTTACAGAATAAATGCCCTGTTGGAAAACCCAGATTAAGTTGGTAGCTTTGGAATGTTTTGGAACATAAAGCTGGAACAAATACAGATGGGTTACTAATGTTCCCCTATATTTATAATAAGATATAAAGCATATAGAGAATTTGATTATACAAATAATTAAACAAATTAGTATGAACATAATCTTTATTTACAAAAAAAAAAAAAAAAATTACATTTAAAACTAATATAACCATGAAATATCTGGTTAGATTTTAAATTCTACATAGCCTATTTGACAACGTTTCAGTTTTTAAGGATATTATAGATTACCCTTTTATTAAATTGTATTGCAGTACTACAGCTCGAGTCTTTCCTTTGCATTTACACACGTTTGACCAGCAGATGTCCTCAGCGTGCGGTGTTCGAAACAGTGAATCATTTTACAAAGCAACTGGTTCAGTTGATTTGAAGATTCAAAAGCTTCGTTTCTCGGCTCACGTCACTGATAAAAAAATGAAATAACCCAGCTTTACATGACTTAACCTACTAGTTTCCTAAAAAATTCCTCATCTACTACATCTTTGGTGCATGTGAGCTTCATTAAGTGATGCTGCACATATGAAGAAGGCATTCACCACATGTTTTCCAAGTTCAGTTTTGAGGCAGATGAGGATAATGATGACTGCCTTGATGATTCAAAACTTTGGAATGGCCCGCCAGTGGATGAGAGACTGAATGTGACATTGGTCATCATAGACAGTGCTTTGCACATATATACGCTACAATTGGTTGTTGGTGACGGTCTTGGGCTGTCAGTTCAGCTCTGGTCAAAGCATCTCGGTTCAGTTCTCTGCTCCACACAAGCACTTCTTTTAAGGACTTCCTGTAGACCTTCCGACAGCTCAAGTCCTTGCTTAGCTGTGACAATCACATAAGGTGCAAGGTTTCGAGTGTTAAAGTCCACGTGAACCGGAAGTTGCAAACGATTTTTCTCCAGTGTTGTGACATATTTCCAAGTGAAACAGAATATTGAATAGAGGGCAGAGTTTTACTTTAATCTCTCGCTCATAGCAGACTAAAGGTTGAAGGGGAGTGGTTTACGTGTTTTCAACCCAAGCCGTCAAACTGACGTCAGCAGAGAAGGAACGCCATTCCAGACCGGAAGTAACTTTTCAGATTTTTTTTTTTTTCTGTGTTCTAACTTGCACAGATTAATTGTTTACCACAAGACTAGTGATATGCACCAACAAAGTAAATAGGGTCGATTTTGATTTCATGCTGACTTTAAGGGGCACAGAAATATATTTTCACTCTATGAGATGGGCTCAGATTAAAGAACTGGTCAGCATTACATTATATTACATTATATTTTCAGGTTATATTTAACAAAATATAACCCTGTCATTATATATTGAGATGTTACAGCATGCTTTGATATATTGTATAATGTTTCTTAGGCAATATGGAAAAGGAAAAAAGACTTTATGTGAGAGTGTGTGCTTCACAGGGAGCAAGAGAATTGGTACAGAGCTTTAAAAACATACGTTTATTTTGTTGATACATGATACACGAAAATATTACATGTGCAGATTACATGTTACATATGCAGATTAATTGAATCATATAATGTTGGGTTGATCTTTAATGAGCTGTAGTATTCAACACGACTTCAGCTTTATATATTAAACCTTTGGAGTCAGGGTCATATCTTAGTAGTTGAGCACTGCAAAAAAATATACTTTTACTTGAGGTTAAACATTCATTTAAAAGAGAACATAAAATATCAAAGATTTTAGTGCATATTTCATTCATACTGCAGCATATTTACATATATGATAATGATGTAAACAGAAATGTCTAGTCAGTCCTGGTATCATTTTCTTACATTCTTATAGAGGATCATGGAAACAACCATCGCTGCAATCTGTGAAGAAACAAATTAGGTGCAATATTGTATTTTTTTTTTTTTTTTTCACCCACTTTACAGTAATAAGAATATGGATAAGTTGATTACTTGATCAGTTTTTAATTTTCCTATTTTTTGAGTGATTATCTTCATTGGTATTGCAAAACTACCAGGTTTTTTTATTTTATTTTAGTTGGTTTAACCACAGCAGCCGACTTTAGGCCAAATTTTGGCTATACAGATGTTTACATAAACCCCAATATCTCATCTCAGGATGGTCTGTGGAACCAAAACTGGTGAATTTGATGAAATATGACATAAAAAAACATAAATTAAAAAATACATTATAATGCATTGATTAATCAGAATCATGATCATTGTTATTAATGCACACAGAATTATCTCACTAAAGCTTTGCCAATTATTCTGACCATCAGTTCCATTGTATCACATACTGAGATTTTGTCTTTTATCATTTGGTGCATATTATTAGTCTACATAGAGGATCTTGCATGTGCTGAGTTAAGAGTAAGAATAAAGTAAATACCTCTAAAGCAGCGATTCCCAAAGCCACACCAGCCAGCAGAACGGCATTATTCTCAATTAGCTGCACTAATGCCTGGAAGCAGCCCGCGATATCCTACAACAACAACAGCAAAACACACTGATATAACACACACATCAATATAAGTATGCATTTGCTTAGACAATTATTTTTGCAATAGGTCTGTGAATAGATCTCAGTTCGGCTAAACTGTGTTCATTTCACTTTTCAAAAATTAGTAGTTTTATTTTAAACTATATGTGCATATCATATGCATATTTATTCACATGTACGGTATATTTAATGTGTTCTAGGACAGCCGTATCTTTTACCGTACCACAGCTTACATTCATTTATTTCATTAATCTCATCAATTTCAGCACAAAGCGTTCTGTAACATACCGCTTGTAGTGCTGCAGTTTCACCACAGCGTCCTGAACTGCTGGTGCAACACGTGTCAGGATATAATGATGATGTAATTACGAACTGAGAGTCAGTGAAGTCAGTGTAGTTGTTATATCCACAGCATTTCAGCTAAAACAACAACAACAAAAACATGTGCATGCAGTGGTTTACAAACAGGAGTTTGAATTATTAGGGATTGTAATGTCAGAAAACATAGCTAGAAATGGCTGCTAGAATTATTAAACACATGATGGCTGGTGCCGTACCTCCTTCATAGTGGTATTCCAGATTGAAGTGAAACTTTCATCCTCGCCATAATTATCCTCAATGCTTTTAACAACTTTCTGTCCAATGTCATCCAGAAATTTCTGAACCTGCAATGCAGTTAAAATCACCGTCAGTCTCTGATTTTACAGTTGCGTTCTGTAATACTTGTAAAGACAGATTAAATCATAAACAGATCATATAATAAGGTGTGTGTTAAATGTATTTTTGTACAGATGGAATAAGCCATTGTGGTTTATAATGTGCTGTATTTTGTATTGAGCTCGGTCATGGAAAATGTATTTATTAATCTTTTAGAGCTCAAATTATTATTATTTTAAGCCTATAACATCATTACTCAATATTTTTGAATTTTACTACATAGGCTTTTTGAGTTGCTATGAAATTATTTTGCATTTGTGTTTTTCTGATAGCTCCCACAGTTATGAAATGCTTTGAAATATGGACATTTCTATAATGACATTTATAAACATTTCTATAAGTTTGTCTAAATATGTTAGAAATTGTTCTTTGTGAGTGCAATTTACATAAAATGATTCTTAAAAATCCTTATCCAATAATACTGATCTTGAAAAAGATTAAATAATCTTGAATATATATACGGCATATATTCATTTTATAAGACATTTTTGATATATTTTTACTAGTGGGTGCAGGACACTATAGTTCATTTATGTTAAGTGAGGATAGCAAAATAAAGTAAACTGTGACTGATATTATACCCAACAATTCTTCATACAGTGGACTACCAGTAAAACTGATAACAGACACTGTGACCTGACCTTTGATCTGACATAATTAAGATGAATTGTTTTTCTGACACAGTTTAACTCTGAGATCTTGTCATATTTTATTACCATTCATAAACTGTATTAATAAATGAAATGTTCAAGGTGTCTGAATAAAGTTTAGCAAGAAAATACACTTCTTTCTACTTTTAATTCACTGTGTCACTTCCAGTTCATTTATAATTATTTGTGAAATTTGCTAGCAATTTTTGAGTGAAAATTGTAAATCCTTCACCAGATTTTTTCAGAGTATATGTGCTTTTGTTCTGGTGCGGTGCATCAGCTCTCACCAAAGGCTCAAAGACGATGAGCACCACCGCCGCTGCCACCTCCACGAGGAAGATGATGAGCACGATGATGAAGAACTAGGGAGAAAGCAGAGAAATTGACTTTTACCTCTGCATCTGGGACTAAAGTTTGGGAGTTAGACATTCAGAGCAGCTCTAGCTGAACACATTTGATGGGAACAGGCTGACTCACAGAGAGCAGCATGCATTTGCTTTCCTTCACGGCTCCGCAGCATCCCAGAAAGCCCATGAGTGTCAGGAACGATCCCACTCCGATCAACAAGTAGCCGATGTTTGCCAGCTGTGCCAGTTCAGGCGGCGCGTCTTCAATGTGATCTAAAAACCCCAGAAGAGAGACTCTGTCCACTGCCACCCAGATGCCCACCGCCAGTATGGCCGCACCTGCCAGCTGCAGTGAGGAAGAGAAGGACGGAGGAAACACTGTGTCAAGTTGTTAATGTGTCGTTTTACAGTTTAATGAGAGCCTACAGTAAGGGTGCATGTGGAAACATGGGTGAATGTGCTTTTATCATCTTCCTTGTTTGATAAGAGTTATTGTAGCTCAGTTTTTGAAAGTCATTCAGTGATGTCAGACCTTTATGAAGAAGTGGTTAATATTTAAGTTGAGTTGACTTGAGTTCTGATTATTTTTTTATTTATTTATTTTTTTTTTATAATTAGATTAAAATAGATGTGTTAGTCACTGTCAAAGGAAGACATCAAAATTGTTGGATGATGAAAACTTGGAAAAGTTAGTGCTCAACAAACGTCTTTTACTCACAAAGATGACGCAATTGAAGACAAACATCATAACTTTGAGAAAACCCTTACAGCACATTTTGGCAGATTTTTGTTATTCCTAAGAGAGAGAAGAAAAAAAAAAGGCAATAAGTTGTTTTAACATCATCACATATCAGATTAACACATATCAAGTACAAATGAAGAGTTTGGTTCCAAAACGCTATAACTCCATTTTGATTAATTTGAATAAAAAGCTGTTTTCTTTACCAAGAAAGTGGCAAGATAAAAACCACTATTTTCTGTTTCAAACTTTCACATAGCATCTTTTGGTTATAAAAACATTAAAAATTCAAATCTACATTTTGATTTTAAAAGGTTTATTTTAAAAACGGATTTTTTTTCCCCCCCAAAATGCAATAAATCCATCAATATAAAAGTTATTTTTCATATTGAAAATACACAACAAAGTAAGTTGATTCACATATATGACAGCCTCTGAACTTTCAATACTAATCTTATATACAGGCATTTGACTAAAAATACATTCAGTCGTCTTGTCATTTTGTTAATGTTATATATTAATTATGTCTCCGTTTGTCATTACAGATTATAGAGTATCTGGCGCCACCGCACGGTTAAAATAAACACATTTGCCGAGTACATTGGTATTAAAAACGGCTTTTAAAAACTGTTCATGATTCAGTTTTGGGGACCGTGCAAGTTTGATGCTGTCGTGTAACAAGCATCTTCTTAATCTCCTCACATAAATTATTAGATTTCGATGGCTGGCATTTCTTCCCCACCGCAGAAAACACCACAGGTTCATCAATGCCGTCAAAATTATTATTTTTTCTGTTTTTGTTCATCACAAAGTACAAAGCAGATAAGGAAAACTAAGATGGCGCCGCCATTATTGTTTACAGTGCGTGGAATGGTGCGCTGTGATTGGTTGAGCGGATATATCGCGTTCTGCAGAGAAACGAGACTGGCGTTTGTCGCGTTTTGGAAAGAAAGGGAGAAAATATGACAGAATAACACGACGGATATCGCATTTTGCGCTAATTTAATGAATGATTTTTGAACACCGACCAGATACAATACTGATTTTGGCGGAAACTCAATAAAATAAAAAAAAAAATAAAAAAATGGCGTTTATCGCGTTTATTTTTGGAACCACATTCTTCAAATGTCTTTAGAGAACCTGTCATTTATGGAAAATTCAGCTTTGATCACAGGAATACGTTACATTTTTCAATATGTTCACATAGTTATTTTAAACGGTAATACATTTTACAATATCACTGTTTTTACTGTAGTTTTCATTAAATAAATGTAGCCTAGGTGAGACAAATATCTTGCCAACCTCAAAATTATTATATGTATTTTATAAAGGAGTGGAATGTAACCTGGACAAAAATGGGTAATTTCGATGGTCCACTTTAGACATTCTACTAACTATAAGTAACTTTGCAGCTACATGTCAACTAACTCTCATTAGAGTATTAGTAGACTGTCTTTTTAATATCCGCTAGCACTTTATTCCGATGCTCCTAACAGACATTCTACTGACTAAAGTAACTTTGCAAGTACATGTCAACTTATTCTTGACACCTAACAATCTACTAATACTCTAACGGTGTCTAAAATGTGCCATCAGTTGTGCTTCAGTGTTCAGATCAGTAGCAGTATGTGTTATCAGCAGCTTTTCTGAGATGATGTCAGAGCTGTAAAGAAGTGAACCATTAAAATACTGAATCTATAAAAACAAGGATAAGCACCAGAACACAGAGATAATAGAAACCTGTGTCTGAAGAGCTGCTGGTGATATCTAAACTGAAGATTAATGGACACTTCCCAGACACTGGGTACAGCATGTGTAACTACATGAGTAAATAAAACTATTTGGTTCTGGGAAATATTTGACTAATGTAGGTGATTCTGAAGAAGTCTGGGTGTTTTGGTTCCTCTAAATGTGGTGAATCTTACTGGAGGAGGTTCTTTATTTAAATGACGTTGTTAGTATTTTCTATACCTCAACGGTTTCTGACTCATTGTGTGTGTGTGTGTGTGTTATTTTGAGATTTTACACTGACAACTGTGTAACAAATGTGTTCCTTATCTTGCAAATCTACAATTAACAGACCTATAAATTCATTTTAGAGTCTTAACCCTGAAAACCTCGATGTATGTCTCAGTATCTCCAGTAAGAACAGATGAAAGCAGTCTTACCTGTCCACAGGTGAATGGTTCTCTCAGGTGTGTGGGACGAATGTGAAGCCGCAAGCAAATCCAGATTCAAGTATGTACTGGGGGCGGGTCTTAAACACAAACACACCTTGTGTTTTTTCCAGAAAGACTTCCTTATGGATGATGCTTTTATGGCAGTAGATGGAAGTCAGCTGATGATAGTCATGGAAATTTTCATTTTATATACTTATGTATTGAAATGGACCTTTGTACCATCTGAAGTGCACAAAACTGGTAGGCCATAAGCAGCAAAAACAAAAAAAAACTTATATTACATATCAGCACCATCTATTTACTTTCACATATAGTCTGCCTGATCTATCTATATGTGTGTCTGTCTGTCTGTCTAAAAGTAGTTCATCAGTTTTTTTTTTTTTTTTTTTTTTTTTGCCACAAACCAAAAGACTCACTCAGGAAGAGGAAGTTAAATCATGTTGGTCCACCATGAAGAGGTTCAGAGCTCTATGTTGCCCCTGATCTCATTATTTGTCATTTGGTCACTACGTTAAGGAGCACGGTAAGACAGACTTTCATATTTCTCTCTCTTATTATTTCTTTATTAGTTTTGATGATTTTGCAGAGACAAAGGTGTTTAGAACAAAAAGAACAGCAATTCGTAGTAGTAAAACAATTATAATAAAAACAATAAAAAAGTACTTAGATATAACAAACTAATGTAAAATACAGTACAGTTTAGGGGGAAAGGGAAAAAAGACAAACTGCAGTTCTAGCTGTGGTCAAAAATATGGTCATATACAGCTTTTACAGCCTGGTCTCATTGTTAATACGTAGGTATTAATATGTAACTTTCAAAGACACAAAACGTACATTTTTGTACGTTTAGAAAGGTGCTAAAACGTACAATATTGACGTAATTATAGCACTAAAACGTAAAAATACTTAAATATTTTACGTTTTTTTTGCTGTAAAAACTTACGAATGTCATAAAGATATTTTTCACTACTGTATATACATAAATATGTCATAATTTAAAGCTCAATAACATTTGAAGGGAATAATTTAAAGTCATAAAACCAACTGTAAAGTGTTCATCTACATGTCAGCTATAATGCACATGATTTGACAGTTTATTTTAATAAATATTAAAAATATAAAAGGTGTGCATCATAGCTGACATGTAGACACTTATCAGTTGGTTTTATGACTGTGAATTATTCCCTTCAAATGTTATTGAAGTTAGAATCGTGCATACTATTGTCGGATGTAACTTTAGAGACGGTCCCTAAATTGGCGAATCTCAAACGTCTAACGTCAAACCAACTTTATGCCGGTCTAAAACATGTAGTTATGACAATTGAATACAACAGATTTAAAACATTAATGCCACGATGTTAATATTAATACATGTAAATTCATATACATTCACACTTGGATACGTAAATGATTTACGTTTTAGTGCTATAAATACGTCAATGTTGTACGTTTTTGTGTGTATGAAAACGTAAGTAAATGTACGTGTGGTAGAAGAACACTTTACGTAAAAATACACACGTATTCTCATGAGATCACGTTGGCTTTTAAAGCATATCTGAGGCCTATGAGAGGCATCCATATTCCCCCTTTTTTCAAAAACATTACCAGTTGTTGATATGATTCAGTCGTTCAAACTACATCTACAGCATTGGAGTAAAATTCTCCAACAAGATTAAACAAGACAGTATTTAAAAATAACATGGAATGATAAAAATCTATAACACTGTAGCTTCTCTAAAAAGCTGTATAAATAATCACTGTTCACTTCTTGATGCATGGCATACTGGATTATATTTACTTCACTAATAGATTATGAACATTTTAAATTCATAATTCATATTTTTTAGATGGATTTACATACGATTAAAGGTCAGAGTCAGATTAAGACAACAGAATTTATGCATGAACGACATTTTAAATATTTCTTCTCACAAAAAAAAAAAGTCTGTCTTTAAAGAAACAGATTTAAATGATATTGTCTGAAGTTTACAGTTTTTCTCAATCGCTTTTGCACATTTTTCAAAAAGTCTTAACATTCTCTGAACTGTAAGCTCAGCGGTCACAACTGTTCGCTGGAACATCAAAACTTTATCGCATGTCTGCAAAATGTAGTTACTCACCCAAAACCTGGGTGTAAGTTGACAAATGCCACCGCCATAAAAAGCGTGAGCCACACTGGTCAAAATCTTAAGATGTTTTTACACCATGGAAATATTTCAGTTCTGTCTAGCTGAATGCTCTTGTGTATCTCAATGAGCTTTTTAGATACAGATTTCAACAGTAGGTTAAATTTACTGGGAAAAGTCAGTACTGTAGTAATCAAAAAGAAAATTAACATTTTTATTTCTGTACATTTCTTTTTGTAGCAATACGTGACATGTAAACTGAACATTCACAGTTGTTTATTTATTGTCTTCTCCGAACACCACCACACATATCTTCATATTGCTCTTCCCCAACAAGCAACTTTGGATTTACATGTAATGCATTTATACAAAAATAAATGTACTGTATAGCTGCTGCTGTTGGGCTAACTCCATATACATGCTTCTAAAATCAATTGGTTGATTGAAATGTGATTTTTATTTCATTACAATAGCAGGCCATTTGCTAATTTAAACATTTCATGTCAGATATGGAATATACATGCATGTCTGACAGATTTTGATAACTGAATGGATCATTTTGTGTGTGGTGGCTCACACGATGAAATGATGTTTAGAAGTTGTGAAGAATTCATCGGTCTTGATCAACAAGCCTCATGCATTTAGTTACTGTGCAAAATGTAGACAGTTGTACTTACAGTTTTGCACACATCTGCCAAAGCACATGCGATTTTCTTAAATCAATAAGAAATTTATATCTGATGTGAACAAGAGACTAACCGTTTTGAGAGAAAAAAAATAAAAAATATATATATATATATATATATATATATATATATATTTGGCAAGACGCCCCTTTGCTGATCTCACAGGGGATTTCTATCCACTGTAGGAGACCGCTCAAATTATGGTTCATTACAAAATATCAAAATAATAATCTTCTGCATGTTGGTTGTAGGTGTTCCTATGCTGATGTCAGTCAGAATGACTCCTCTTATTCTGATCTTTTTGCTCATGATTCACGGTGAGTCACTGCGACTCTTCACTCTGTAGACACACTCAGTAGATTTGTTTTGCACTCATTGATATATTGCATGTTGCATATTTCAAGGATTTATTAAGGATAAAATACCAATCAAATCATATAACACATTTTGATGATATATTGTGCTCATGATGAATTCTGTGTTTCAGGAGGTTTTAGTGATGATGATGATGATTGGGGTGTGAGATACAGTCCTTCACACATCTGTGCACTAAAGGACTCATCAGTGATAATGAACTGCACTTATACATACCCTACTAGATATCAGATCAAGAAAGTCTTCTGGACAAAAGACACTGTAAAAAGGGGTGTTGAGCCTCCAGACCTGTCTGAGGACCCTGAATACAGTCAGAGGCTTCAGTATCTGGGAGATAAACAGAAGAAGTGCACCATCAGACTGAGTCATGTGACACTGAAGGATTCACACAAGTACTATTTCAGATTCACCACTAATAAACGTGATAGAAGATATATTGGTAAATCAGGAGTGACTCTTGATGTCACAGGTGACTTTCATGAGGTTTCTCTCTTCTTCTGTGCATTATGTTGAATAATAATCAGTGTATGACAGCAGCACTAGATATAATGTGTGTGTTGTGTTCAGATCTTCAGGTGGTGTCTCCTGAGAGAGTGACAGAGGGAGATTCAGTCCGTCTGACATGTAAAAGCAGCTGCACTCTGACTGACAGAGCAACATTCATCTGGTACAGAAACTCACAGCCATTAACTGAGAGAAGAGACAGAAACAATGAACTCCTGCTGCAGTCAGTCAGAAGAGAGGATGCAGGCAGATATAGCTGTGCTGTAGACGGACACAATCTCATCTCTCCTGCTGTTCAGCTCAATGTCATGTGTGAGTACAGATTCATTAGTTCTTTTAAAAATTGGAGATTGTGCTTGAATGAGATGATTTAAAGTTTTAAATTTTGTCCTTTTCAGACGCACCAAAGAGCGTCTCAGTGTCCATCAGTCCATCTGGTGAAATAGTGTCAGGAGATTCAGTGACTCTGATCTGCAGCAGTGATTCAAACCCTCCTGCTCTGAACTTCAGCTGGTTTAAAGGAAGAAAGTTTGTAGGATCTGGAAGAATCTACAGCATCTCAAAGATCAGCTCTGATGACAGTGGAGAATACAAGTGCAAGTCCAGAAATGAACATGGAGAGAAATACTCTGATGCTGTGACTTTAAACGTCATGTGTGAGTTAATAATGGTTCAGTGACTGTACTAACATGAAACATGAAGAGTTTCTTTTAGGTTAAGCTCATGTACTTCTATTACTCTTTTTAAACGGCGATAAACTGATCAGTTTCTCTTTATCTTTCCTCTTGTCCCAGTACAACATTGGAAGATATATCTTACAGCAGTTGTAGTATCACTTTGTGGAGTTGTAACTGCTGTCATCATTTTGTTACTAACCTGGTAAGAATCTGAATTTTCTTTTTTGTATTTAGTTATGTAGTTAAATATTATGTTGTTAATATAATGTTTTCCTTTCGAACAGCTGTATGATCAGGAAGAAACTGCAGTCCAAGGTCAGTCCTTTTCATTACAATATGGGCTCAAATACATGGTTTGCCATTGAACATGAACTGAACTGATCATAACACTCCTGGATTTCTCATATTTCTTTCTGTTTTCTTCCTCTCAGTCCCCCACAAACAATTCCGATGGCATGAGTGTAAACTCTGATCATAAACTGATCTCATATGTGTATGAGAATGTGATGGTAAGTGTACTTGATTTTCGTCGAGCCTACCCTAATTCAAAAACTAGTTTTGTTTTCCTCTTTCTCCTTGTTCTCATGTTTTCTTCTATCTCTCTTCCATTAAGGATGTTCATCCATGCACCAACGCTCCTAAAATGAACATCCCTCTGTATGAGAATGTTACAGTTTATGAGAATGTTACCGTAAGTGTCCAGCTCTACTCGTTGAGAGTCAATAGAGATTAATCTTGTGCTATTAAATGGTCTTTCTTCTCTCGACATCACTGCAGACTGTGCCCTTTAAACATTTCAAAATGGTCAATCCTTGTAAATGGATCTCATTTTTGTCTCATTGTTGTCTCAGACTTACAGGAATATGCTGTAGTGACGATGGCACACACCAAAACATTTTACAGTCTTCATGTGACTGTGTGGGTGGAGCCCTGGATGATTGACAGGAGTGTCTGATGAAGATTTACTGGAGTATTTTGATACAAGTGGAAGACTTGTGGCCGGCAAATAATGTCATCATGAAAATATATTGTTGCTTGACTTGTTTGATTTTAATGGCTTTATTTTAAAGTTATATTTGTATGCCTTTATTCAGAGAGGACAATAGAGAGCAGACAGGGGGAGGCAGGATCAGCAAAGGACCTCGAGACGGGAATCGAACTCGGGTCACTGTGAATGCATTCGCGCCATATGTTGGCGCACTAACCACTAGGTTATCGCCGCCGTCAACAATGCTAATTGTTTATTAATTCGATTTTTGTTGTTGTTTGTGTCACTGTAAACCTTTTATGTTCAGTGTAGGAATACAAATGTTCTAGTAAATACACTTTTAATATTTAACATTTTGAATTATTTTTCACTTAATAAATTAGTAGAAGTCAAAGAATTGTGGCTGGCAAATAACGTCGTCATGAAAATATATTGTTACCTCATGCATTGTGACTTGTTTGGTTATAATTGCATATAGTTCATGCTAATAGTTTATTAGTGTTTTGTTGTTGTTTGTGTCACTGTAAACCTCTTTATGTCAGTGTAGGAATACAAATATTCTATTAAATACACTTAACATTGAACATTTTGAATCATCTTTCATTCATGAAGTTAGTGTTTTAAATACTAGTAGTCTTCGCTAACACACCTGTGGATCATTTCAATGCTCACTTTTCACAATCCAATCAACAACTGATGGATAAATCATCAATTTTTTTTTTTTTTTTTCTCTCTTGTTTTATAAGCCATTTTACTTAGAAATGTGTCACAATATGGAAGTAAAGTCGGTCGCAACTTTCGTTTCAAGGCCGACGTTAGTCACTGGAACTTTAGCTTTTGCTGGTCAAACAAGTCCCTTTCAAGTTTATTTGCAACACTTTTTCAGCAGCTTTTTTGAACTGTCTCATAAAGGTTGTTTCTTATGTGCAAATAGCATTTAAAAAAGTGTTTATTTTAGGTTTGTCCAGCTAATGCACATGTGCGGTCCTGAACGCACATCTGAGAACTGTTTTTGTGGAAACTGGAGCTTTTAAAAGCAGCTGCAGTGACACGATGACCAACTGCTCATTCAACTTTTATTTAGAAGGCGGGACTTCCATTACTAGAGCCGCCATATTGGATATGTAATAAAAGGCCTCAAGCTTTACTCTGACAGGACTGATTTCCTCTTCCTATTGGGGGTGACATCCCTCAGAGTCTCTCCATCGCTTATGAGAGTCACGTGATCACACTGTTTTGCTGATGTCAAATGTTCACGTGTTTGGTTTTCTCACTTTCACTCTAGAAAGGAAACTGTATTTGTGACCATGTTTATGATGCATTTGGGAACAGGGCTGCAAGATAAATTTTAAAAACTTTCAGACATATAGGGTGAATCAATTCTGCCTCCATCAGCAATGTAATAGAATGATGATTAGTTATGGCTGCAGCATAGGTGGAAATCGCAGCGGGTCAGGGGGGTCAGGATCCACCCCATCTGAGGGTTGGCCCCCCTAAAAATATAATTAAAAACCATGCGGTGTATTGTAAATATATAATGATATATACTTAAAATAATTGTGTAAGTAGTAGAACAATACAAATGCAAACAGGGCAAAAAAAACAACAAAAAAAAACATTTTCAGTCCCCCCTCCCTTGCCTCACAGTGCTTTGGTCCACCGCGCATCTCACCTACACACACAAGTCCAGTGGGAGAGAATAAAGTCTTTCCGTAGTTGTGGATGATGATAACCGTCATGAAAAAAAAATGATGATAACTGATGTATTTTTCCATAAGTTCCCAACAGGTTCCTCTGAACCTCTAAAGTTTCTCTCAGTTTAACCTTTAGTCTAATGTTGTCAACTAAAACTTCTTCTGCTCGATCTGCAAAAAAATGTGTTAATCACGTGTCATTCTGTGTGAAAACGCCAAAACTGGTTCCATCCTAGTCATTTGTAGTGCTGTCTCTGATCACAAGTGTTGGTGAAACGGGTAAGAGCATGGTTTTACAACAATTCTGTCAAATTTTTTAATGTGTGGGGGATTTATTAAAAATTGCTAGCAGTGACTGTAAATAAATTGCCTAAATTATAACATTATTAGCTAATTGCATTTTCTAAATTGTAATGTTGACATGCATTCTCTATAAAGCTGCTTTGAAACGATATGTATTGTGAAAAGCGCTATACAAATAAATGTGAATTGAACTGAATTTATGGGAGATTTGGGTTGGGGCTAGTTGTCACAGGGCTGTGTCTCAGTAACTATATGGCTTAAAATCAAAAGTCCAATAGCACAAAAACGTGTTTTCTCTAGCAGTATTTTGTATGTTACTGACAAACACCTTGATAAAAATTTTACACAACAGATAACTATATAATGAAGGCTGATTATAGACTTATATCCAAGACTTACATATTAAAGTATGTCTCTATACAGTGCATGTAACCTGCCATGAGAAAAAGTGTAACAACTAGCCCAGGAATATGTGCTGTTAACATTAGCAATGCGCTGATAAAAGTCAACCAATGGTGCTTCATAACAGTTTGTCAGTATGAAATTAAAAGCCATCGTTCTGGCAGAGGGGAAAAACGTTGGACAGATCCAACCTTATGCAGTGCAAAAATGACTGTTGCTGTAATTGTCTTTGATAAATAAAGTATTTTAATTATTTCTGTATTAAGCAAATAACTAGAGCTTATTTCTCTTTTGGTTTGTTCTGATCAATCTCGAAACGGATGGTGCCAAATTTTCACTGACAAGAAAGAGGAAGATCAAGGCGCAGTGCAGCATGTTCATGGATCAACATTCCAATTAACCAATCAGATTTGAGGGACAGTTTACAGTTTATGTCAAGTTTAGGCTTACAACCAGGGTTAAGCGCTTTTACATCAGTATTATTCATCTATCATTTCCCTCTGATTTTATGGATTACTTATGGGTAGGGTAAAGTTTAAAGGTAGAGATATGGTTAGCACAACATTTTCAGACAAGAATGTTGACCCAGGAACGCATCTAACTCAGCAAAATTAGGATATGCAACAAGGGGACTGATGCTACATTAGATAAACCATACACACAAGTACATGTGCAGTTAGTCAAGATACGGTGAGCTTGTTGTTGTTGCTGTTGTTGTTGTTGTTGTTGTTGTTGTTGTTTTTGTAGTTGAGCTAGTGTTCCCTTTCAAAAGGAAACTCGCACTGCATCCTGAGAAACTAAGGGGGAACGTCTCCGCGTGGCTGGTATCTGAAGCAACTGTAAAATCACAGCAATCCTATTGGCCGGCGACAGCCTATTACATCATACTAGTGCGACCAGGAAGTATATAAGGGGCGCCTAGAGAACATGCCCTGCAAACAAGCCTGCACTGGCCCTTTACGGGCCCACTTAGAGCTGCCAGCGCAGGGACCCTGAGAATTTGCTCATTGGCAAAACATTGGCTCCTTAGCGCTGGCCCTGCACAGGCAGCCCTCACTTAGCCTCCATGAAGCCTTAGCGCTATTTTATTGAAAATAATAAAGTTTGAAGTCACCGTTATGGAGGTAAGCGCTTGATGTAGTTTGGCTCTTGATTTCTTAATTTTAATGTTTTTCTGCTTGTTGGCTGTTTTAGACTGGTGATCTTCTGGGTTGAGCTACATTCCTAACACTTTTAGCTAGTTTGAGTGTCTTTGCTCCCCAGAATACGCAGATTGAGTTCTAACCTCATTCTAATTGATATTCTACTTAGTTGAGAATTGTCCTATAGAAAGCTTCACTCCATGAGTTTGATCTGAAAGGTTGAGAGATTCTTGTGACCCACCTTGGTAGATCAGCTCCTAAAAGAGCTGGAGGTACTCCTCTCATTAGGGAGTCTATGTAGAGTACCCAACCTCCATAGTACTTTAAAAAAGAAGCGCTCTGTAGGTCCAGGGTCAATGACTCCCTTCTTTTGTAAGCGTTGGAAAGCACTATGTTGAGTCCTGCTCCCCAGAATGCCTGTCTCTTTGTCCGGTGTGAGCTGGTGACTGCCTCTTCTGCAGTTCCTCTCATCTGGTTACCTCTCATGAGGCAATTATGATTAGAGACTCTGTTTAGGTAACAGACAGGTTGTTGGTTAGACTAGGTCACAAGGTTAGTCTCCCTGAAAAATGACAAAATGTCCCCCTAAAAGTGACTTTCGGCCCCTGGCCAAATTCCCTTAAAGGTACCCCTGGTTTGCTGGTTCCAAGCTCTTGAGTGGCCTTTTGACAAGTCCTTCCAGTACTATATGAAGGCACTTTCTCATTGAGCATGTAAATCGGACAGTGGCCATAGGGAATATTGTCACTAACAGCCTAGTGTGAGACCAGAAGGGGGAGTGGTTCTGGCATTTCAGTTGAAACTGCTATTATTGTGGTTAGTCATAGCCATTTTTCAGCACGCACACCCTTCAGCATGGCAGCGTGGGTATTTTGTTCCCCAGGACACAGTGTGAGTCCCCTTTTGAAAGGGAACATCACGGGTTACAGCTGTAACCCTGGTTCCCTGAGAACAGGAAACAAGACACTGTGTCTTGTGGCCATGCCTCCAGGCTGCCTGTTCAGTTCCTCCAGACAAAAAAATGGATGACATGTTCTCTAGGCACCCCTTATAGACTTCTTGTTCGCACTAGTATGACGTCATGAATGTCCCCAGTTAATAGGATTGCCGTGATTTTACAGTTGATTCAGATACCAGTCACGCAGAGATATAGTGTCTCATAGTGTCTCAGGACGCAATGTGTCATTCCCTGTTCTCAGGGAACCAGGGTTACAGTCATAACCCGAGACGTTTTCATCTGTATGTCCAAGAATAGTATGACACATATGGTATTATGTGTCATTATTTTAAAATTCAAAAATATGCCACTGTACATTTGTTGTAGGTGCTGATAGCGACGTCTGTCAGAATGTCTCCTCCTCTTCATCTGATCTTTCTGCTCATGATTCACGGTTAGTCAATGCAACACTTCAGAAATTGGATACTGCATTTTTTTATGCACATGCTGCTGCTAATATTTTCAGGATGAATTCTGTGTTTCAGGGGTTTCTAGTGCTGACTGGGGTGTGAGTTACAGTCCTTCACACATCTGTGCACTAAAGAACTCATCAGTGATAATGAACTGCACTTATACATACCCTACTGGACATCAGATCAAGAAAGTCTTCTGGACAAAAGACACTGTAAAAAGGGGTGTTGAGCCTCCACATCTGTCTGAGGACCCTGAATACAGTCAGAGGCTTCAGTATCTGGGAGATAAACAGCAGAACTGCACCATCAGACTGAGTCATGTGACACTGAAGGATTCACACAAGTACTATTTCAGATTCACCACTAATATAACAGAAGGAAAATGGTTTGGTAAACCTGGAGTGACTCTTGCTGTCACAGGTGACTCTCATGAGGTTTCTCTCTTCTTCTGTGCATTATGTTGAATAATAATCAGTGTATGACAGCAGCACTAGATATAATGTGTGTGTTGTGTTCAGATCTTCAGGTGGTGTCTCCTGAGAGAGTGACAGAGGGAGATTCAGTCCGTCTGACATGTAAAAGCAGCTGCACTCTGACTGACAGAGCAACATTCATCTGGTACAGAAACTCACAGCCATTAACTGAGAGAAGAGACAGAAACAATGAACTCCTGCTGCAGTCAGTCAGAAGAGAGGATGCAGACAGATATAGCTGTGCTGTAGACGGACACAATCTCATCTCTCCTGCTGTTCAGCTCAATGTCATGCGTGAGTACAGATCCATTAGATCTTTTTTAAAAACTGGACATTGTGTTTGAATGAGATCATTAAAGGATTTAATTTTTGTCCATTTTAGATGCACTAAACAGCATCTCAGTGTCCATCAGTCCATCTGGTGAAATGAACCCTCCCAGGAACGTCTCAGTGTCCATCATTCAGTCTGGTCAGATTTGGGCAGGAGATTCAGTGACTCTGATCTGCAGCAGTGATTCAAACCCTCCTGCTCTGAACTTCAGCTGGTTTAAGGAGAATGAAAGCTCAGCTGTTGGATCTGGACAGAGTTTCAGAGCACTACAGAGTGGACGCTTCTACTGTCAGACTCACAATCAACATGGATCTCAGAGATCAGACGCTGTAACTGTGACTGTTAAAGGTAGAGCAGCTCATGTACTTACTTTACTCTTTCTAAAGTGAAGAAAATGAATCTGTTCAGATGTTTTACTCTATTGTAGGATATCTGGTGATATTATACATATCCATTGGAGTGGTTTGTGGAGCTGCAGTGATCATTATGATGCTGATTTGGTAAGATATGTGTCTGTGGTACTGTATAGTGTGTGTGAATGAGCGACAGAGTCAGAAGGTTGTGAATTCAGTGAGACGTCATGATGAATGTAAGCCAAAGCAAAATTTCCAGTTTTCCCTCCTATCTTTCCACACTGACAGCTACTCAGTTAGTTATTGAATGAGGAAGTCTGAAGCTCAAATCATTACTGCAGTAAATCCTGAAGATACACCAGATTTCATCACATTCAAAACGGCAGTGTCACGTCCTAGAGAAACCTCATTGGTTCAAAATCATAATTGTGCATTAAACATCAAATAAGTTCTGATTGGTTGTAATTGTGTCAAATCATTGTCTTTAAAGCGGAATCAGGTGGATGAAAAGGACAAATGACACACAGGAATCTCAGGTGAGAACAATTTATTTGGTTATCAGTAGTTTACTGACCAGGTAAATGGATTTTTAACTAAATGTTAACTTTAAATGTAGTTGTGACTTTATCTAGTTAGTTTCTTACATCATTTTTTTTTTTTTTTTTCTCTCTATTCTGTTTTTTTTCTTTTAATGGCACAGATGGTTCATTCCAGACCTCATCATGACAGACACAAAGCTTGTGATGTTGAATTGAGTGAACCTGTCTATGAGAATGTAATGGTAAATGTTCAGAGGATTTCCTACACCTTTACGCTCCTCAGTGTCAGTGTGAAAATATCAAATGTCTTTTGACTAAGTATATGGAAATTTAAATAACACAGTCCTGTTTTTACTCTCTCTTCATTCATTAAGTCTGCTCAACTTGATGATGAACCCGAACTGAACTCGTCTGTGTATGAAAATCTTCCAATAAGTAAGAATACCTAAAAAACTCAACCTATTATTCTTTCCTTTTGACTAATGTTCTTTATGCTTTTATTTAAATATCATTATTAATGTTTTCACTTTCTTTTTGTCTTAATCAACATTAGACACCCTTTAGACATGTCTTTGTGGGCGGAGCCCTGAATGATTGACAGGAGTGCCGTGATGACATGTGACTGCAGTAATTTGAGGATCATTTTATAGATGGATGGGCAAAAATGGAAGTTTAAGGTTAATGATTTGATGTAAAAGTGTGTAATCACTGAAGTGTGTTTTTCTTTATGTTTTGTATCACGTATGAAGCTTATTTCGTTTAGATTATTAATGTTTTTAACCTTAAAGGTGCAATAGGTAATTTTATACACAGAAACATTTTTTTTATATATATATACTGGTTAAAGGTCTCCTCATATCCTGATAGCAATCACTATGTTAAATGGTCTGAATGTATTTTTGAAAATGTTCATCCATTGTAAGATTTTATGTAAGAAGTTCATTCTTTATTTCAAAAAGACATTATATATTTTGTTGGAATCCTGGTGGACGGTTTATTATATTTGCCAAACAAATATTTATTGGTAAATAAAGTTAAGGAAATAACTTTAAAATTTTACACAGATACTAGCCAGTAAATCATATTCTTGTTAAATTTAAAAAGGATATTTTGGCATTGTGCTCAAGGAAATTTTGGAAAGATTCGACTAGATTTATAATTGACAGCACTGACCCCACTTTCTCTTTGTATTCAGAAAACGTTATATTAGGGTTTACTAATATCCACTCAAATAAAAGAAACAATTATTATAATATAAATTTAATTTTAGTTTTTTCTCAATTTCATGTACATAAATGTAAGTACAGTAAAACCCAACCTTTGTTTTTGGTTCTTGAAAAAGAAATTCAAATACAGACAATTTTTCATTCACATAATAAGCAATTAAAACTGTTTCTATATGTGAGTCCTTCCATATATTTAATGTTTAGCCTATCACCTGGCTGTATGTTTGTCTATGTGTATATATATATATATATATATATATTGCAGTATTGACTGTACATTGGCACTTTGTTTGTGTGTGTGCCTTCATGTGTTTTGGAGGAGGCGTGGCTTTGAGACGCTCTGAAGGGATGTTATGATTTGAAAGTTAGATCACTATTGCTAGCCTCTCCAAAAATGTCCTATTGTACCTTTAAGTATCAGTATTGTTCATGTTTCCAATAAAAGGCAGAAAAAAATAATGCTCTCATTGTACAATTCACACTTTTCTGTGATGCAATACATAAGAATAACAACATAACAGATATTAAAGAGCATTATGTTTAGAGATTGCTAGAGAAAAACAAATGATCTAGTCAGATTATTAATATAATGATTATAATACTACATAAAATTACACTTGCAATCTTGCTGTTGTTCGGAACAACAACATTTCAATAAAGAAGTGTACTTTCTAATAAAGAAGCAACTTACGTTTCAACCTGCCTGTCATCGTGCCTCATCCCTGCTGTGTTCTCCTCCTCATCTTGTCTTGTCTATTGTCTCATAAAATAAACCTATTACACTCATCCTGCATTTGAGTCCTCCCTCATAGATTCTGTGACAATTTCACTCTGAAATGCGTCACAATACGGAAGTGAAATCGGTCACAACTTCCGTTTCAATGGCGACTTTACTCACTGGAGCTTCAGCTTCAGCTGGTCATACAAAATCAAAGTCCCTTTCAGGGAAAGTCAGTTTATTTGCAACACTTTCAAGCAGCTTTTTGACTCATGCAAGATCAACTCCTTTCTGCTTGGATGGTGAAATACAATGAAAAACTGCTGGCCAAAGTCACATTTTAATAACATATTTTAAATCAGCAATAAAATCTGATGCTTAAATAGTATTAAAACAGTATTTATTTCAGGTTTGTCCAGCCAATGCACATGTGCAGTCCTGAACACACCTCTCAGAGCTGTTTCTGTGGAAACTGGAGCTTCTAAAAGCAGCTGCAGTGACACGATGTCTCAAGTTTTGCTCTGACAGGACTGATTTCCTCTTCCTCCTGGGTGTGACGTCTCTCAGCGTCTCTCCATCGCTTATGAAGGTCACGTGATCACACTGTGACGCTGCTGTCAAAGGTTCAGGCGTTTGGTTTTCTCACTTACTGTGCTAAAGAGGAAACTGTGTTTGTGACCTTGTTTAAGCACATGATGCATTCGAGAACAAGGCCACGAGATTAAATGATAGAAACTTTCAGACATTCAGATGAATCAATTCTGCTTCATCAGCGTGCTTTAAGTTCTTTGTTTAACTTCTATTGCTATTAATCATTCAGTGAATTAGAGGTTTATCAAATGTGCAGTTGGTGATGCTGGTGATGAAATATGTTTTTTACATCACTGCCACTGCAATACCTTCCAGTGTTTTACAATCCCGCCTCCATCAGTTCCCATTCCAGGATAGTTGGTCTGCATATGGAAAGCCTTCAAGCTAATATTTTCTCTGTCTCTCAAGATCAGGTTTCTTGTCATCGCTGTCTGTATGCAACTGATTGAATATAGATATTCCCAAGTTTGAAAACATTATTACATGAGCATCTTTATGGATTGATGTACAGTTTCTCTCAGTTTAACTTGTATGCCTGTAGTCTAATGTCATCAGCTAAAACTCTTCTTCTGCTTTATCAGAACTATAATCGAGGTGTCAAAAGCTCAAATTAAAATATATGTGTTAATCACGTGTCATTCAGTGTGGAAACACCAATGCTGGTTCCAGCCTGATCATTTGTAGTGCTGTCTCTGGTCACGGGTGTTGGTGAAACGGGTAAGAGCTTGATTTTCTGTCAAATATCTTAAGTGTGGGGGATTTATGGGAGACTGGTTGGGGCTAGTTGTCACAGGGCTGTGTCTCAGTAACTATATGGTTTAAAATCAAAAGACCATTAGCAGAAAAATGTGTTTTCTCTAGCAGTATTTTGTATGTTATTGATAAATACCTTGATACAAATCCACTTTAATATTTTACACAACAGATAACTGTAAAATGTGCTATATAGCACTAAAAGTGGTTCTTGGCTCGTAATCATAAGTGGAACCACTTTTGGTGCTATGTAGAACCCACAAGAGGTGCCATATCACATTTCATTTCTTCAACAAAAATGGTGCTAAACAGCACCAACAGTGGTTCTTTGGCTCGTAAAGAACCTTTAAAGGGGTATAAAAAGGTTCTTTGTACGGCAGTGGTGCTATATAGCACCTTAACCACCCTAAAGAACCACTGAAGAAGCATACAGAGGCTTAACAGGTTCTTTATATGGTATCAGTGCTATATAGCTCCTCAGTCACCCCAAAGAACCAGTGAAGAACCGCTGAAGAACCAATGAAGCACCAAAGTTGGGTGCTATACAGCACTTAAAGTGGTTCCCCTATGATTACGAGCCAAGAACCACTTTTAGTACTATCAAAACAGGGCAGGGAAAGACGTTGGACAGTTTCAAACTCATGTAGTGCAAAAATGACTGTTGCTGTCATTTTCATGGATAAAGTATTTTATTGATTTCTGTGTGCATTGAGAAAAGACCTAGAGCTTATTTCTCTTTTCCTTTGTTCTCTGTTTAATCTCAAAGCGGATGGTGCTCAATTTTCACTGACAAGAAAGAGGAAGATAAGGTCACTGATGATACATTACATTAGTTGAACCACACACTAGTAAATGTGCAGCTATAGTCAAGATACTATGGGCTTATGTGTAGTTGAGCTAATGTCTTCATCTATATGTCCAAGAATATAGTATTATGTGTCATTATTATAAAATTAAAGAGTAAGCCATTGTACATTTGTTGTAGGTGTTGATAGTGACGTCAGTCAGAATGGCTCCTCCTCTTCCTCTGATCTTTCTGCTCACGATTCACGGTTAGTCAATGCAACACTCAAGAGAAACTGGATACTGCATTTTTATGCACATGCTGCATAAAAGGATGAATTCTGTGTTTCAGGGGTTTCTAGTACTGATTGGGGTGTGAGTTACAGTCCTTTACACATCTGTGCACTAAAGGACTCATCAGTGATAATGAACTGCACTTATACATACCCTACTGGACGTCAAATCATGAAAGTGTTCTGGACCAAACGGCCTATAAAACAGGGTGTAGAGCTTCAAGATCTGTCTGAGGACCCTGAATACAGTCAGAGGCTTCAGTATCTGGGAGATAAACAGCAGAAGTGCACCATCAGACTGAGTCATGTGACACTGAAGGATTCACACGAGTACTGCTTCAGATTCATCACTGATAAAGAGAAATGGTTTGGTTATCCAGGAGTGACTCTTGCTGTCACAGGTGACTTTCATGAGGTTTCTCTCTTCTTCTGTGCATTATGTTGAATAATAATCAGTGTATGACAGCAGCACTAGATATAATGTGTGTGTTGTGTTCAGATCTTCAGGTGGAGTCTCCTGAGAGAGTGACAGAGGGAGATTCAGTCCGTCTGACATGTAAAAGCAGCTGCACTCTGACTGACAGAGCAACATTCATCTGGTACAGAAACTCACAGCCATTAACTGAGAGAAGAGACAGAAACAATGAACTCCTGCTGCAGTCAGTCAGAAGAGAGGATGCAGGCAGATATAGCTGTGCTGTAGACGGACACAATCACACCTCTCCTGCTGTTGAGCTCAGTCTCATGTGTGAGTACAGATTCATTCGTTCTTTTTTAAAAACTGGACATTGTGTTTGAATGAGATTATTTAAGGATTTAACGTATCTCCTTTTCAGATGCACCCAGGAACGTCTCAGTGTTGATAACTGGATCTGGTGAAATAGTGTCAGGAGATTCAGTGACTCTGATCTGCAGCAGTGATTCAAACCCTCCTGCTCTGAACTTCAGCTGGTTTAAAGGAGGAACATTTGTAGGATCTGGAAGAATCTACAACATCTCAAAGATCAGCTCTGATGACAGTGGAGAATTCAAGTGCAAGTCCAGAAATGAACAAGGAGAGAAATACTCTGATAATGTGACTTTAAACATCATGTGTGAGTTATGATGGTTCAGTAACTGTGGTAACCATCAAATTAATGGTTTAACAATTGTCAAACACTAATATACACTTCCTTTTGTCTACTATAGACCCTCCCAGGAACGTCTCAGTGTCCATCATTCAGTCTGGTCAGATTTGGGCAGGAGATTCAGTGACTCTGATCTGCAGCAGTGATTCAAACCCTCCTGCTCTGAACTTCAGCTGGTTTAAGGAGAATGAAAGCTCAGCTGTTGGATCTGGACAGAGTTTCAGAGCACTACAGAGTGGACGCTTCTACTGTCAGACTCACAATCAACATGGATCTCAGAGATCAGACGCTGTAACTGTGACTGTTAAAGGTAGAGCAGCTCATGTACTTACTTTACTCTTTCTAAAGTGAAGAAAATGAATCTGTTCAGATGTTTTACTCTATTGTAGGATATCTGGTGATATTATACATATCCATTGGAGTGGTTTGTGGAGCTGCAGTGATCATTATGATGCTGATTTGGTAAGATATGTGTCTGTGGTACTGTATAGTGTGTGTGAATGAGCGACAGAGTCAGAAGGTTGTGAATTCAGTGAGACGTCATGATGAATGTAAGCCAAAGCAAAATTTCCAGTTTTCCCTCCTATCTTTCCACACTGACAGCTACTCAGTTAGTTATTGAATGAGGAAGTCTGAAGCTCAAATCATTACTGCAGTAAATCCTGAAGATACACCAGATTTCATCACATTCAAAACGGCAGTGTCACGTCCTAGAGAAACCTCATTGGTTCAAAATCATAATTGTGCATTAAACATCAAATAAGTTCTGATTGGTTGTAATTGTGTCAAATCATTGTCTTTAAAGCGGAATCAGGTGGATGAAAAGGACAAATGACACACAGGAATCTCAGGTGAGAACAATTTATTTGGTTATCAGTAGTTTACTGACCAGGTAAATGGATTTTTAACTAAATGTTAACTTTAAATGTAGTTGTGACTTTATCTAGTTAGTTTCTTACATCATTTTTTTTTTTTTTTTTCTCTCTATTCTGTTTTTTTTCTTTTAATGGCACAGATGGTTCATTCCAGACCTCATCATGACAGACACAAAGCTTGTGATGTTGAATTGAGTGAACCTGTCTATGAGAATGTAATGGTAAATGTTCAGAGGATTTCCTACACCTTTACGCTCCTCAGTGTCAGTGTGAAAATATCAAATGTCTTTTGACTAAGTATATGGAAATTTAAATAACACAGTCCTGTTTTTACTCTCTCTTCATTCATTAAGTCTGCTCAACTTGATGATGAACCCGAACTGAACTCGTCTGTGTATGAAAATCTTCCAATAAGTAAGAATACCTAAAAAACTCAACCTATTATTCTTTCCTTTTGACTAATGTTCTTTATGCTTTTATTTAAATATCATTATTAATGTTTTCACTTTCTTTTTGTCTTAATCAACATTAGACACCCTTTAGACATGTCTTTGTGGGCGGAGCCCTGAATGATTGACAGGAGTGCCGTGATGACATGTGACTGCAGTAATTTGAGGATCATTTTATAGATGGATGGGCAAAAATGGAAGTTTAAGGTTAATGATTTGATGTAAAAGTGTGTAATCACTGAAGTGTGTTTTTCTTTATGTTTTGTATCACGTATGAAGCTTATTTCGTTTAGATTATTAATGTTTTTAACCTTAAAGGTGCAATAGGTAATTTTATACACAGAAACATTTTTTTTATATATATATACTGGTTAAAGGTCTCCTCATATCCTGATAGCAATCACTATGTTAAATGGTCTGAATGTATTTTTGAAAATGTTCATCCATTGTAAGATTTTATGTAAGAAGTTCATTCTTTATTTCAAAAAGACATTATATATTTTGTTGGAATCCTGGTGGACGGTTTATTATATTTGCCAAACAAATATTTATTGGTAAATAAAGTTAAGGAAATAACTTTAAAATTTTACACAGATACTAGCCAGTAAATCATATTCTTGTTAAATTTAAAAAGGATATTTTGGCATTGTGCTCAAGGAAATTTTGGAAAGATTCGACTAGATTTATAATTGACAGCACTGACCCCACTTTCTCTTTGTATTCAGAAAACGTTATATTAGGGTTTACTAATATCCACTCAAATAAAAGAAACAATTATTATAATATAAATTTAATTTTAGTTTTTTCTCAATTTCATGTACATAAATGTAAGTACAGTAAAACCCAACCTTTGTTTTTGGTTCTTGAAAAAGAAATTCAAATACAGACAATTTTTCATTCACATAATAAGCAATTAAAACTGTTTCTATATGTGAGTCCTTCCATATATTTAATGTTTAGCCTATCACCTGGCTGTATGTTTGTCTATGTGTATATATATATATATATATATATATTGCAGTATTGACTGTACATTGGCACTTTGTTTGTGTGTGTGCCTTCATGTGTTTTGGAGGAGGCGTGGCTTTGAGACGCTCTGAAGGGATGTTATGATTTGAAAGTTAGATCACTATTGCTAGCCTCTCCAAAAATGTCCTATTGTACCTTTAAGTATCAGTATTGTTCATGTTTCCAATAAAAGGCAGAAAAAAATAATGCTCTCATTGTACAATTCACACTTTTCTGTGATGCAATACATAAGAATAACAACATAACAGATATTAAAGAGCATTATGTTTAGAGATTGCTAGAGAAAAACAAATGATCTAGTCAGATTATTAATATAATGATTATAATACTACATAAAATTACACTTGCAATCTTGCTGTTGTTCGGAACAACAACATTTCAATAAAGAAGTGTACTTTCTAATAAAGAAGCAACTTACGTTTCAACCTGCCTGTCATCGTGCCTCATCCCTGCTGTGTTCTCCTCCTCATCTTGTCTTGTCTATTGTCTCATAAAATAAACCTATTACACTCATCCTGCATTTGAGTCCTCCCTCATAGATTCTGTGACAATTTCACTCTGAAATGCGTCACAATACGGAAGTGAAATCGGTCACAACTTCCGTTTCAATGGCGACTTTACTCACTGGAGCTTCAGCTTCAGCTGGTCATACAAAATCAAAGTCCCTTTCAGGGAAAGTCAGTTTATTTGCAACACTTTCAAGCAGCTTTTTGACTCATGCAAGATCAACTCCTTTCTGCTTGGATGGTGAAATACAATGAAAAACTGCTGGCCAAAGTCACATTTTAATAACATATTTTAAATCAGCAATAAAATCTGATGCTTAAATAGTATTAAAACAGTATTTATTTCAGGTTTGTCCAGCCAATGCACATGTGCAGTCCTGAACACACCTCTCAGAGCTGTTTCTGTGGAAACTGGAGCTTCTAAAAGCAGCTGCAGTGACACGATGTCTCAAGTTTTGCTCTGACAGGACTGATTTCCTCTTCCTCCTGGGTGTGACGTCTCTCAGCGTCTCTCCATCGCTTATGAAGGTCACGTGATCACACTGTGACGCTGCTGTCAAAGGTTCAGGCGTTTGGTTTTCTCACTTACTGTGCTAAAGAGGAAACTGTGTTTGTGACCTTGTTTAAGCACATGATGCATTCGAGAACAAGGCCACGAGATTAAATGATAGAAACTTTCAGACATTCAGATGAATCAATTCTGCTTCATCAGCGTGCTTTAAGTTCTTTGTTTAACTTCTATTGCTATTAATCATTCAGTGAATTAGAGGTTTATCAAATGTGCAGTTGGTGATGCTGGTGATGAAATATGTTTTTTACATCACTGCCACTGCAATACCTTCCAGTGTTTTACAATCCCGCCTCCATCAGTTCCCATTCCAGGATAGTTGGTCTGCATATGGAAAGCCTTCAAGCTAATATTTTCTCTGTCTCTCAAGATCAGGTTTCTTGTCATCGCTGTCTGTATGCAACTGATTGAATATAGATATTCCCAAGTTTGAAAACATTATTACATGAGCATCTTTATGGATTGATGTACAGTTTCTCTCAGTTTAACTTGTATGCCTGTAGTCTAATGTCATCAGCTAAAACTCTTCTTCTGCTTTATCAGAACTATAATCGAGGTGTCAAAAGCTCAAATTAAAATATATGTGTTAATCACGTGTCATTCAGTGTGGAAACACCAATGCTGGTTCCAGCCTGATCATTTGTAGTGCTGTCTCTGGTCACGGGTGTTGGTGAAACGGGTAAGAGCTTGATTTTCTGTCAAATATCTTAAGTGTGGGGGATTTATGGGAGACTGGTTGGGGCTAGTTGTCACAGGGCTGTGTCTCAGTAACTATATGGTTTAAAATCAAAAGACCATTAGCAGAAAAATGTGTTTTCTCTAGCAGTATTTTGTATGTTATTGATAAATACCTTGATACAAATCCACTTTAATATTTTACACAACAGATAACTGTAAAATGTGCTATATAGCACTAAAAGTGGTTCTTGGCTCGTAATCATAAGTGGAACCACTTTTGGTGCTATGTAGAACCCACAAGAGGTGCCATATCACATTTCATTTCTTCAACAAAAATGGTGCTAAACAGCACCAACAGTGGTTCTTTGGCTCGTAAAGAACCTTTAAAGGGGTATAAAAAGGTTCTTTGTACGGCAGTGGTGCTATATAGCACCTTAACCACCCTAAAGAACCACTGAAGAAGCATACAGAGGCTTAACAGGTTCTTTATATGGTATCAGTGCTATATAGCTCCTCAGTCACCCCAAAGAACCAGTGAAGAACCGCTGAAGAACCAATGAAGCACCAAAGTTGGGTGCTATACAGCACTTAAAGTGGTTCCCCTATGATTACGAGCCAAGAACCACTTTTAGTACTATCAAAACAGGGCAGGGAAAGACGTTGGACAGTTTCAAACTCATGTAGTGCAAAAATGACTGTTGCTGTCATTTTCATGGATAAAGTATTTTATTGATTTCTGTGTGCATTGAGAAAAGACCTAGAGCTTATTTCTCTTTTCCTTTGTTCTCTGTTTAATCTCAAAGCGGATGGTGCTCAATTTTCACTGACAAGAAAGAGGAAGATAAGGTCACTGATGATACATTACATTAGTTGAACCACACACTAGTAAATGTGCAGCTATAGTCAAGATACTATGGGCTTATGTGTAGTTGAGCTAATGTCTTCATCTATATGTCCAAGAATATAGTATTATGTGTCATTATTATAAAATTAAAGAGTAAGCCATTGTACATTTGTTGTAGGTGTTGATAGTGACGTCAGTCAGAATGGCTCCTCCTCTTCCTCTGATCTTTCTGCTCACGATTCACGGTTAGTCAATGCAACACTCAAGAGAAACTGGATACTGCATTTTTATGCACATGCTGCATAAAAGGATGAATTCTGTGTTTCAGGGGTTTCTAGTACTGATTGGGGTGTGAGTTACAGTCCTTTACACATCTGTGCACTAAAGGACTCATCAGTGATAATGAACTGCACTTATACATACCCTACTGGACGTCAAATCATGAAAGTGTTCTGGACCAAACGGCCTATAAAACAGGGTGTAGAGCTTCAAGATCTGTCTGAGGACCCTGAATACAGTCAGAGGCTTCAGTATCTGGGAGATAAACAGCAGAAGTGCACCATCAGACTGAGTCATGTGACACTGAAGGATTCACACGAGTACTGCTTCAGATTCATCACTGATAAAGAGAAATGGTTTGGTTATCCAGGAGTGACTCTTGCTGTCACAGGTGACTTTCATGAGGTTTCTCTCTTCTTCTGTGCATTATGTTGAATAATAATCAGTGTATGACAGCAGCACTAGATATAATGTGTGTGTTGTGTTCAGATCTTCAGGTGGAGTCTCCTGAGAGAGTGACAGAGGGAGATTCAGTCCGTCTGACATGTAAAAGCAGCTGCACTCTGACTGACAGAGCAACATTCATCTGGTACAGAAACTCACAGCCATTAACTGAGAGAAGAGACAGAAACAATGAACTCCTGCTGCAGTCAGTCAGAAGAGAGGATGCAGGCAGATATAGCTGTGCTGTAGACGGACACAATCACACCTCTCCTGCTGTTGAGCTCAGTCTCATGTGTGAGTACAGATTCATTCGTTCTTTTTTAAAAACTGGACATTGTGTTTGAATGAGATTATTTAAGGATTTAACGTATCTCCTTTTCAGATGCACCCAGGAACGTCTCAGTGTTGATAACTGGATCTGGTGAAATAGTGTCAGGAGATTCAGTGACTCTGATCTGCAGCAGTGATTCAAACCCTCCTGCTCTGAACTTCAGCTGGTTTAAAGGAGGAACATTTGTAGGATCTGGAAGAATCTACAACATCTCAAAGATCAGCTCTGATGACAGTGGAGAATTCAAGTGCAAGTCCAGAAATGAACAAGGAGAGAAATACTCTGATAATGTGACTTTAAACATCATGTGTGAGTTATGATGGTTCAGTAACTGTGGTAACCATCAAATTAATGGTTTAACAATTGTCAAACACTAATATACACTTCCTTTTGTCTACTATAGACCCTCCCAGGAACGTCTCAGTGTCCATCATTCAGTCTGGTCAGATTTGGGCAGGAGATTCAGTGACTCTGATCTGCAGCAGTGATTCAAACCCTCCTGCTCTGAACTTCAGCTGGTTTAAGGAGAATGAAAGCTCAGCTGTTGGATCTGGACAGAGTTTCAGAGCACTACAGAGTGGACGCTTCTACTGTCAGACTCACAATCAACATGGATCTCAGAGATCAGACGCTGTAACTGTGACTGTTAAAGGTAGAGCAGCTCATGTACTTACTTTACTCTTTCTAAAGTGAAGAAAATGAATCTGTTCAGATGTTTTACTCTATTGTAGGATATCTGGTGATATTATACATATCCATTGGAGTGGTTTGTGGAGCTGCAGTGATCATTATGATGCTGATTTGGTAAGATATGTGTCTGTGGTACTGTATAGTGTGTGTGAATGAGCGACAGAGTCAGAAGGTTGTGAATTCAGTGAGACGTCATGATGAATGTAAGCCAAAGCAAAATTTCCAGTTTTCCCTCCTATCTTTCCACACTGACAGCTACTCAGTTAGTTATTGAATGAGGAAGTCTGAAGCTCAAATCATTACTGCAGTAAATCCTGAAGATACACCAGATTTCATCACATTCAAAACGGCAGTGTCACGTCCTAGAGAAACCTCATTGGTTCAAAATCATAATTGTGCATTAAACATCAAATAAGTTCTGATTGGTTGTAATTGTGTCAAATCATTGTCTTTAAAGCGGAATCAGGTGGATGAAAAGGACAAATGACACACAGGAATCTCAGGTGAGAACAATTTATTTGGTTATCAGTAGTTTACTGACCAGGTAAATGGATTTTTAACTAAATGTTAACTTTAAATGTAGTTGTGACTTTATCTAGTTAGTTTCTTACATCATTTTTTTTTTTTTTTTTCTCTCTATTCTGTTTTTTTTCTTTTAATGGCACAGATGGTTCATTCCAGACCTCATCATGACAGACACAAAGCTTGTGATGTTGAATTGAGTGAACCTGTCTATGAGAATGTAATGGTAAATGTTCAGAGGATTTCCTACACCTTTACGCTCCTCAGTGTCAGTGTGAAAATATCAAATGTCTTTTGACTAAGTATATGGAAATTTAAATAACACAGTCCTGTTTTTACTCTCTCTTCATTCATTAAGTCTGCTCAACTTGATGATGAACCCGAACTGAACTCGTCTGTGTATGAAAATCTTCCAATAAGTAAGAATACCTAAAAAACTCAACCTATTATTCTTTCCTTTTGACTAATGTTCTTTATGCTTTTATTTAAATATCATTATTAATGTTTTCACTTTCTTTTTGTCTTAATCAACATTAGACACCCTTTAGACATGTCTTTGTGGGCGGAGCCCTGAATGATTGACAGGAGTGCCGTGATGACATGTGACTGCAGTAATTTGAGGATCATTTTATAGATGGATGGGCAAAAATGGAAGTTTAAGGTTAATGATTTGATGTAAAAGTGTGTAATCACTGAAGTGTGTTTTTCTTTATGTTTTGTATCACGTATGAAGCTTATTTCGTTTAGATTATTAATGTTTTTAACCTTAAAGGTGCAATAGGTAATTTTATACACAGAAACATTTTTTTATATATATATATATATACTGGTTAAAGGTCTCCTCATATCCTGATAGCAATCACTATGTTAAATGGTCTGAATGTATTTTTGAAAATGTTCATCCATTGTAAGATTTTATGTAAGAAGTTCATTCTTTATTTCAAAAAGACATTATATATTTTGTTGGAATCCTGGTGGACGGTTTATTATATTTGCCAAACAAATATTTATTGGTAAATAAAGTTAAGGAAATAACTTTAAAATTTTACACAGATACTAGCCAGTAAATCATATTCTTGTTAAATTTAAAAAGGATATTTTGGCATTGTGCTCATGTAAGGAAATTTTGGAAAGATTCGACTAGATTTATAATTGACAGCACTGACCCCACTTTCTCTTTGTATTCAGAAAACGTTATATTAGGGTTTACTAATATCCACTCAAATAAAAGAAACAATTATTATAATATAAATTTAATTTTAGTTTTTTCTCAATTTCATGTACATAAATGTAAGTACAGTAAAACCCAACCTTTGTTTTTGGTTCTTGAAAAAGAAATTCAAATACAGACAATTTTTCATTCACATAATAAGCAATTAAAACTGTTTCTATATGTGAGTCCTTCCATATATTTAATGTTTAGCCTACCACCTGGCTGTATGTTTGTCTATGTGTATATATATATATATTGCAGTATTGACTGTACATTGGCACTTTGTTTGTGTGTGTGCCTTCATGTGTTTTGGAGGAGGCGTGGCTTTGAGACGCTCTGAAGGGATGTTATGATTTGAAAGTTAGATCACTATTGCTAGCCTCTCCAAAAATGTCCTATTGTACCTTTAAGTATCAGTATTGTTCATGTTTCCAATAAAAGGCAGAAAAAAATAATGCTCTCATTGTACAATTCACACTTTTCTGTGATGCAATACATAAGAATAACAACATAACAGATATTAAAGAGCATTATGTTTAGAGATTGCTAGAGAAAAACAAATGATCTAGTCAGATTATTAATATAATGATTATAATACTACATAAAATTACACTTGCAATCTTGCTGTTGTTCGGAACAACAACATTTCAATAAAGAAGTGTACTTTCTAATAAAGAAGCAACTTACGTTTCAACCTGCCTGTCATCGTGCCTCATCCCTGCTGTGTTCTCCTCCTCATCTTGTCTTGTCTATTGTCTCATAAAATAAACCTATTACACTCATCCTGCATTTGAGTCCTCCCTCATAGATTCTGTGACAATTTCACTCTGAAATGCGTCACAATACGGAAGTGAAATCGGTCACAACTTCCGTTTCAATGGCGACTTTACTCACTGGAGCTTCAGCTTCAGCTGGTCAAACAAAATCAAAGTCCCTTTCAGGGAAAGTCCGTTTATTTGCAACACTTTCAAGCAGCTTTTTGACTCATGCAAGATCAACTCCTTTCTGCTTGGATGGTGAAATACAATGAAAAACTGCTGGCCAAAGTCACATTTTAATAACATATTTTAAATCAGCAATAAAATCTGATGCTTAAATAGTATTAAAACAGTATTTATTTCAGGTTTGTCCAGCCAATGCACATGTGCAGTCCTGAACACACCTCTCAGAGCTGTTTCTGTGGAAACTGGAGCTTCTAAAAGCAGCTGCAGTGACACGATGTCTCAAGTTTTGCTCTGACAGGACTGATTTCCTCTTCCTCCTGGGTGTGACGTCCCTCAGCATCTCTCCATCGCTTATGAAGGTCACGTGATCACACTGTGACGCTGCTGTCAAAGGTTCAGGCGTTTGGTTTTCTCACTTACTGTGCTAAAGAGGAAACTGTGTTTGTGACCTTGTTTAAGCACATGATGCATTCGAGAACAAGGCCACGAGATTAAATGATAGAAACTTTCAGACATTCAGATGAATCAATTCTGCTTCATCAGCGTGCTTTAAGTTCTTTGTTTAACTTCTATTGCTATTAATCATTCAGTGAATTAGAGGTTTATCAAATGTGCAGTTGGTGATGCTGGTGATGAAATATGTTTTTTACATCACTGCCACTGCAATACCTTCCAGTGTTTTACAATCCCGCCTCCATCAGTTCCCATTCCAGGATAGTTGGTCTGCATATGGAAAGCCTTCAAGCTAATATTTTCTCTGTCTCTCAAGATCAGGTTTCTTGTCATCGCTGTCTGTATGCAACTGATTGAATATAGATATTCCCAAGTTTGAAAACATTATTACATGAGCATCTTTATGGATTGATGTACAGTTTCTCTCAGTTTAACTTGTATGCCTGTAGTCTAATGTCATCAGCTAAAACTCTTCTTCTGCTTTATCAGAACTATAATCGAGGTGTCAAAAGCTCAAATTAAAATATATGTGTTAATCACGTGTCATTCAGTGTGGAAACACCAATGCTGGTTCCAGCCTGATCATTTGTAGTGCTGTCTCTGGTCACGGGTGTTGGTGAAACGGGTAAGAGCTTGATTTTCTGTCAAATATCTTAAGTGTGGGGGATTTATGGGAGACTGGTTGGGGCTAGTTGTCACAGGGCTGTGTCTCAGTAACTATATGGTTTAAAATCAAAAGACCATTAGCAGAAAAATGTGTTTTCTCTAGCAGTATTTTGTATGTTATTGATAAATACCTTGATACAAATCCACTTCAATCTTTTACACAACAGATAACTGTAAAATGTGCTATATAGCACTAAAAGTGGTTCTTGGCTCGTAATCATAAGTGGAACCACTTTTGGTGCTATGTAGAACCCATAAGAGGTGCCATATCACATTTCATTTCTTCAACAAAAATGGTGCTAAACAGCACCAACAGTGGTTCTTTGGCTCGTAAAGAACCTTTAAAGGGGTATAAAAAGGTTCTTTGTACGGCAGTGGTGCTATATAGCACCTTAACCACCCTAAAGAACCACTGAAGAAGCATACAGAGGCTTAACAGGTTCTTTATATGGTATCAGTGCTATATAGCTCCTCAGTCACCCCAAAGAACCAGTGAAGAACCGCTGAAGAACCAATGAAGCACCAAAGTTGGGTGCTATACAGCACTTAAAGTGGTTCCCCTATGATTACGAGCCAAGAACCACTTTTAGTACTATCAAAACAGGACAGGGAAAGACGTTGGACAGTTTCAAACTCATGTAGTGCAAAAATGACTGTTGCTGTTATTTTCATGGATAAAGTATTTTATTGATTTCTGTGTGCATTGAGAAAAGACCTAGAGCTTATTTCTCTTTTCCTTTGTTCTCTGTTTAATCTCAAAGCAGATGGTGCTCAATTTTCACTGACAAGAAAGAGGAAGATAAGGTCACTGATGATACATTACATTAGTTGAACCACACACTAGTAAATGTGCAGCTATAGTCAAGATACAATAGGCTTATGTGTAGTTGAGCTAATGTCTTCATCTATATGTCCAAGAATATAGTATTATGTGTCATTATTATAAAATTAAAGAGTAAGCCATTGTACATTTGTTGTAGGTGTTGATAGTGACGTCAGTCAGAATGGCTCCTCCTCTTCCTCTGATCTTTCTGCTCACGATTCACGGTTAGTCAATGCAACACTCAAGAGAAACTGGATACTGCATTTTTATGCACATGCTGCATAAAAGGATGAATTCTGTGTTTCAGGGGTTTCTAGTGCTGACTGGGGTGTGAGTTACAGTCCTTCACACATCTGTGCACTAAAGGACTCATCAGTGATAATGAACTGCACTTATACATACCCTACTGGACGTCAGATCATGAAAGTGTTCTGGACCAAACGGCCTATAAAACAGGGTGTAGAGCTTCAAGATCTGTCTGAGGACCCTGAATACAGTCAGAGGCTTCAGTATCTGGGAGATAAACAGCAGAAGTGCACCATCAGACTGAGTCATGTGACACTGAAGGATTCACACGAGTACTGCTTCAGATTCATCACTGATAAAGAGAAATGGTTTGGTTATCCAGGAGTGACTCTTGCTGTCACAGGTGACTTTCATGAGGTTTCTCTCTTCTTCTGTGCATTATGTTGAATAATAATCAGTGTATGACAGCAGCACTAGATATAATGTGTGTGTTGTGTTCAGATCTTCAGGTGGAGTCTCCTGAGAGAGTGACAGAGGGAGATTCAGTCCGTCTGACATGTAAAAGCAGCTGCACTCTGACTGACAGAGCAACATTCATCTGGTACAGAAACTCACAGCCATTAACTGAGAGAAGAGACAGAAACAATGAACTCCTGCTGCAGTCAGTCAGAAGAGAGGATGCAGGCAGATATAGCTGTGCTGTAGACGGACACAATCTCATCTCTCCTGCTGTTGAGCTCAATCTCATGTGTGAGTACAGATTCATTCGTTCTTTTTTAAAAACTGGACATTGTGTTTGAATGAGATTATTTAAGGATTTAACGTATCTCCTTTTCAGATGCACCCAGGAACGTCTCAGTGTTGATAACTGGATCTGGTGAAATAGTGTCAGGAGATTCAGTGACTCTGATCTGCAGCAGTGATTCAAACCCTCCTGCTCTGAACTTCAGCTGGTTTAAAGGAGGAACATTTGTAGGATCTGGAAGAATCTACAACATCTCAAAGATCAGCTCTGATGACAGTGGAGAATACAAGTGCAAGTCCAGAAATGAACATGGAGAGAAATACTCTGATAATGTGATTTTAAACATCATGTGTGAGTTATGATGGTTCAGTAACTGTGGTAACCATCAAATTAATGGTTTAACAATTGTCAAACACTAATATACACTTCCTTTTGTCTACTATAGACCCTCCCAGGAACGTCTCTGTGTTGATAACTGGATCTGGTGAAATAGTGTCAGGAGATTCAGTGACTCTGATCTGCAGCAGTGATTCAAACCCTCCTGCAGAAATCAACTGGTTTAAAGGAGGAACATTTGTAGGATCTGGAAGAATCTACAACATCTCAAAGATCAGCTCTGATGACAGTGGAGAATACAAGTGCAAGTCCAGAAATGAACATGGAGAGAAATACTCTGATAATGTGACTTTAAACATCATGTGTGAGTTATGATGGTTCAGTAACTGTGGTAACCATCAAATTAATGGTTTAACAATTGTCAAACACTAATATACACTTCCTTTTGTCTACTATAGACCCTCCCAGGAACGTCTCAGTGTCCATCATTCAGTCTGGTCAGACTTGGGCAGGAGATTCAGTGACTCTGAACTGCAGCAGTGATTCAAACCCTCCTGCTCTGAACTTCAGCTGGTTTAAGGAGAATGAAAGCTCAGCTGTTGGATCTGGACAGAGTTTCAGAGCACTACAGAGTGGACGCTTCTACTGTCAGACTCACAATCAACATGGATCTCAGAGATCAGACGCTGTAACTGTGACTGTTAAAGGTAGAGCAGCTCATATACTTACTTTACTCTTTCTAAAGTGAAGAAAATGAATCTGTTCAGATGTTTTACTCTATTGTAGGATATCTGGTAATATTATACATATCCATTGGAGTGGTTTGTGGAGCTGCAGTGATCATTATGATGCTGATTTGGTAAGATATGTGTCTGTGGTACTGTATAGTGTGTGTGAATGAGCGACAGAGTCAGAAGGTTGTGAATTCAGTGAGACGTCATGATGAATGTAAGCCAAAGCAAAATTTCCAGTTTTCCCTCCTATCTTTCCACACTGACAGCTACTCAGTTAGTTATTGAATGAGGAAGTCTGAAGCTCAAATCATTACTGCAGTAAATCTTGAAGATACACCAGATTTCATCACATTCAAAACGGCAGTGTCACGTCCTAGAGAAACCTCATTGGTTCAAAATCATAATTGTGCATTAAACATCAAATAAGTTCTGGTTGGTTGTAATTGTGTCAAATCATTGTCTTTAAAGCGGAATCAGGTGGATGAAAAAGAGAAATGATACACAGGAATCTCAGGTGAGAACAATTTATTTGGTTATCAGTAGTTTACTGACCAGGTAAATGGATTTTTAACTAAATGTTAACTTTAAATGTAGTTGTGACTTTATCTAGTTAGTTTCTTACATCATTTTTTTTTTTTTTTTCTCTCTATTCTGTTTTTTTTCTTTTAATGGCACAGATGGTTCATTCCAGACCTCATCATGACAGACACAAAGCTTGTGATGTTGAATTGAGTGAACCTGTCTATGAGAATGTAACGGTAAATGTTCAGAGGATTTCCTACACCTTTACGCTCCTCAGTGTCAGTGTGAAAATATCAAATGTCTTTTGACTAAGTATATGGAAATTTAAATAACACAGTCCTGTTTTTACTCTCTCTTCATTCATTAAGTCTGCTCAACTTGATGATGAACCCGAACTGAACTCGTCTGTGTATGAAAATCTTCCAATAAGTAAGAATACCTAAAAAACTCAACCTATTATTCTTTCCTTTCGACTAATGTTCTTTATGCTTTTATTTAAATATCATTATTAATGTTTTCACTTTCTTTTTGTCTTAATCAACATTAGACACCCTTTAGACATGTCTTTGTGGGCGGAGCCCTGAATGATTGACAGGAGTGCCGTGATGACATGTGACTGCAGTAATTTGAGGATCATTTTATAGATGGATGGGCAAAAATGGAAGTTTAAGGTTAATGATTTGATGTAAAAGTGTGTAATCACTGAAGTGTGTTTTTCTTTATGTTTTGTATCACGTATGAAGCTTATTTCGTTTAGATTATTAATGTTTTTAACCTTAAAGGTGCAATAGGTAATTTTATACACAGAAACATTTTTTTTATATATATATACTGGTTAAAGGTCTCCTCATATCCTGATAGCAATCACTATGTTAAATGGTCTGAATGTATTTTTGAAAATGTTCATCCATTGTAAGATTTTATGTAAGAAGTTCATTCTTTATTTCAAAAAGACATTATATATTTTGTTGGAATCCTGGTGGACGGTTTATTATATTTGCCAAACAAATATTTATTGGTAAATAAAGTTAAGGAAATAACTTTAAAATTTTACACAGATACTAGCCAGTAAATCATATTCTTGTTAAATTTAAAAAGGATATTTTGGCATTGTGCTCATGTAAGGAAATTTTGGAAAGATTCGACTAGATTTATAATTGACAGCACTGACCCCACTTTCTCTTTGTATTCAGAAAACGTTATATTAGGGTTTACTAATATCCACTCAAATAAAAGAAACAATTATTATAATATAAATTTAATTTTAGTTTTTTCTCAATTTCATGTACATAAATGTAAGTACAGTAAAACCCAACCTTTGTTTTTGGTTCTTGAAAAAGAAATTCAAATACAGACAATTTTTCATTCACATAATAAGCAATTAAAACTGTTTCTATATGTGAGTCCTTCCATATATTTAATGTTTAGCCTATCACCTGGCTGTATGTTTGTCTATGTGTGTATATATATATATATATATATATATATATATTGCAGTATTGACTGTACATTGGCACTTTGTTTGTGTGTGTGCCTTCATGTGTTTTGGAGGAGGCGTGGCTTTGAGACGCTCTGAAGGGATGTTATGATTTGAAAGTTAGATCACTATTGCTAGCCTCTCCAAAAATGTCCTATTGTACCTTTAAGTATCAGTATTGTTCATGTTTCCAATAAAAGGCAGAAAAAAATAATGCTCTCATTGTACAATTCACACTTTTCTGTGATGCAATACATAAGAATAACAACATAACAGATATTAAAGAGCATTATGTTTAGAGATTGCTAGAGAAAAACAAATGATCTAGTCAGATTATTAATATAATGATTATAATACTACATAAAATTACACTTGCAATCTTGCTGTTGTTCGGAACAACAACATTTCAATAAAGAAGTGTACTTTCTAATAAAGAAGCAACTTACGTTTCAACCTGCCTGTCATCGTGCCTCATCCCTGCTGTGTTCTCCTCCTCATCTTGTCTTGTCTATTGTCTCATAAAATAAACCTATTACACTCATCCTGCATTTGAGTCCTCCCTCATAGATTCTGTGACAATTTCACTCTGAAATGCGTCACAATACGGAAGTGAAATCGGTCACAACTTCCGTTTCAATGGCGACTTTACTCACTGGAGCTTCAGCTTCAACTGGTCAAACAAAATCAAAGTCCCTTTCAGGGAAAGTCCGTTTATTTGCAACACTTTCAAGCAGCTTTTTGACTCATGCAAGATCAACTCCTTTCTGCTTGGATGGTGAAATACAATGAAAAACTGCTGGCCAAAGTCACATTTTAATAACATATTTTAAATCAGCAATAAAATCTGATGCTTAAATAGTATTAAAACAGTATTTATTTCAGGTTTGTCCAGCCAATGCACATGTGCAGTCCTGAACACACCTCTCAGAGCTGTTTCTGTGGAAACTGGAGCTTCTAAAAGCAGCTGCAGTGACACGATGTCTCAAGTTTTGCTCTGACAGGACTGATTTCCTCTTCCTCCTGGGTGTGACGTCTCTCAGCATCTCTCCATCGCTTATGAAGGTCACGTGATCACACTGTGACGCTGCTGTCAAAGGTTCAGGCGTTTGGTTTTCTCACTTACTGTGCTAAAGAGGAAACTGTGTTTGTGACCTTGTTTAAGCACATGATGCATTCGAGAACAAGGCCACGAGATTAAATGATAGAAACTTTCAGACATTCAGATGAATCAATTCTGCTTCATCAGTGTGCTTTAAGTTCTTTGTTTAACTTCTATTGCTATTAATCATTCAGTGAATTAGAGGTTTATCAAATGTGCAGTTGGTGATGCTGGTGATGAAATATGTTTTTTACATCACTGCCACTGCAATACCTTCCAGTGTTTTACAATCCCGCCTCCATCAGTTCCCATTCCAGGATAGTTGGTCTGCATATGGAAAGCCTTCAAGCTAATATTTTCTCTGTCTCTCAAGATCAGGTTTCTTGTCATCGCTGTCTGTATGCAACTGATTGAATATAGATATTCCCAAGTTTGAAAACATTATTACATGAGCATCTTTATGGATTGATGTACAGTTTCTCTCAGTTTAACTTGTATGCCTGTAGTCTAATGTCATCAGCTAAAACTCTTCTTCTGCTTTATCAGAACTATAATCGAGGTGTCAAAAGCTCAAATTAAAATATATGTGTTAATCACGTGTCATTCAGTGTGGAAACACCAATGCTGGTTCCAGCCTGATCATTTGTAGTGCTGTCTCTGGTCACGGGTGTTGGTGAAACGGGTAAGAGCTTGATTTTCTGTCAAATATCTTAAGTGTGGGGGATTTATGGGAGACTGGTTGGGGCTAGTTGTCACAGGGCTGTGTCTCAGTAACTATATGGTTTAAAATCAAAAGACCATTAGCAGAAAAATGTGTTTTCTCTAGCAGTATTTTGTATGTTATTGATAAATACCTTGATACAAATCCACTTTAATATTTTACACAACAGATAACTGTAAAATGTGCTATATAGCACTAAAAGTGGTTCTTGGCTCGTAATCATAAGTGGAACCACTTTTGGTGCTATGTAGAACCCATAAGAGGTGCCATATCACATTTCATTTCTTCAACAAAAATGGTGCTAAACAGCACCAACAGTGGTTCTTTGGCTCGTAAAGAACCTTTAAAGGGGTATAAAAAGGTTCTTTGTACGGCAGTGGTGCTATATAGCACCTTAACCACCCTAAAGAACCACTGAAGAAGCATACAGAGGCTTAACAGGTTCTTTATATGGTATCAGTGCTATATAGCTCCTCAGTCACCCCAAAGAACCAGTGAAGAACCGCTGAAGAACCAATGAAGCACCAAAGTTGGGTGTTATACAGCACTTAAAGTGGTTCCCCTATGATTACGAGCCAAGAACCACTTTTAGTACTATCAAAACAGGGCAGGGAAAGACGTTGGACAGTTTCAAACTCATGTAGTGCAAAAATGACTGTTGCTGTCATTTTCATGGATAAAGTATTTTATTGATTTCTGTGTGCATTGAGAAAAGACCTAGAGCTTATTTCTCTTTTCCTTTGTTCTCTGTTTAATCTCAAAGCGGATGGTGCTCAATTTTCACTGACAAGAAAGAGGAAGATAAGGTCACTGATGATACATTACATTAGTTGAACCACACACTAGTAAATGTGCAGCTATAGTCAAGATACAATAGGCTTATGTGTAGTTGAGCTAATGTCTTCATCTATATGTCCAAGAATATAGTATTATGTGTCATTATTATAAAATTAAAGAGTAAGCCATTGTACATTTGTTGTAGGTGTTGATAGTGACGTCAGTCAGAATGGCTCCTCCTCTTCCTCTGATCTTTCTGCTCACGATTCACGGTTAGTCAATGCAACACTCAAGAGAAACTGGATACTGCATTTTTATGCACATGCTGCATAAAAGGATGAATTCTGTTTTTCAGGGGTTTCTAGTGCTGACTGGGGTGTGAGTTACAGTCCTTCACACATCTGTGCACTAAAGGACTCATCAGTGATAATGAACTGCACTTATACATACCCTACTGGACATCAGATCATGAAAGTGTTCTGGATCAAAACACTGGTAAAAGATAATGGAGAGTTTCCAGATCTGTCTGAGGACCCTGAATACAGTCAGAGGCTTCAGTATCTGGGAGATAAACAGCAGAAGTGCACCATCAGACTGAGTCATGTGACACTGAAGGATTCACACAAGTACTATTTCAGATTCATCACTGATAAAGACAAATGGTTTGGTAAACCAGGAGTGACTCTTGCTGTCACAGGTGACTCTCAGGAGGTTTCTCTCTTCTTCTGTGCATTATGTTGAATAATAATCAGTGTATGACAGCAGCACTAGATATAATGTGTGTGTTGTGTTCAGATCTTCAGGTGGAGTCTCCTGAGAGAGTGACAGAGGGAGATTCAGTTCGTCTGACATGTAAAAGCAGCTGCACTCTGACTGACAGAGCAACATTCATCTGGTACAGAAACTCACAGCCATTAACTGAGAGAAGAGACAGAAACAATGAACTCCTGCTGCAGTCAGTCAGAAGAGAGGATGCAGGCAGATATAGCTGTGCTGTAGACGGACACAATCTCATCTCTCCTGCTGTTGAGCTCAATGTCATGTGTGAGTACAGATTCATTCGTTCTTTTTTAAAAAAATTTACATTGTGTTTGAATGAGATTATTTAAGGATTTAACGTATCTCCTTTTCAGATCCTCCCAGGAACGTCTCAGTGTTGATAACTGGATCTGGTGAAATAGTGTCAGGAGATTCAGTGGCTCTGAACTGCAGCAGTGATTCAAACCCTCCTGCTCTGAACTTCAGCTGGTTTAAAGGAGGAACATTTGTAGGATCTGGAAGAATCTACAACATCTCAAAGATCAGCTCTGATGACAGTGGAGAATACAAGTGCAAGTCCAGAAATGAACATGGAGAGAAATACTCTGATAATGTGACTTTAAACATCATGTGTGAGTTATGATGGTTCAGTAACTGTGGTAACCATCAAATTAATGGTTTAACAATTGTCAAACACTAATATACACTTCCTTTTGTCTACTATAGACCCTCCCAGGAACGTCTCAGTGTCCATCATTCAGTCTGGTCAGACTTGGGCAGGAGATTCAGTGACTCTGAACTGCAGCAGTGATTCAAACCCTCCTGCTCTGAACTTCAGCTGGTTTAAGGAGAATGAAAGCTCAGCTGTTGGATCTGGACAGAGTTTCAGAGCACTACAGAGTGGACGCTTCTACTGTCAGACTCACAATCAACATGGATCTCAGAGATCAGACGCTGTAACTGTGACTGTTAAAGGTAGAGCAGCTCATATACTTACTTTACTCTTTCTAAAGTGAAGAAAATGAATCTGTTCAGATGTTTTACTCTATTGTAGGATATCTGGTGATATTATACATATCCATTGGAGTGGTTTGTGGAGCTGCAGTGATCATTATGATGCTGATTTGGTAAGATATGTGTCTGTGGTACTGTATAGTGTGTGTGAATGAGCGACAGAGTCAGAAGGTTGTGAATTCAGTGAGACGTCATGATGAATGTAAGCCAAAGCAAAATTTCCAGTTCCCTTTCGAAAGGGAACTTCTACTCTGCGTTTGCAACGCTATGGGGAAACGTCACGTGACTCGGTGTTCGAAAGCCAACTATCCAATAACTCCAAATCCTATTGGCCGGCGGCAGCCTATGACGTCATACAGGCGCGACCCGGAAGTATAAAAGGGGCGCCTGGGGAAGCAGTCATTATCTCATCGTCTTTCGGGACTGTTTGTGTCGAAACTGCCATTATCGAATATACTCTTCATAGAGTATGTCTCTGTTATGTCTGAGGGCAAAGAGAAACATTTCAGGAAGTGTGTGGATCCATGCCCGAGGTTTTTAACGGAGGGTTCGCACACCCTATGCGTCTATTGTTTGGGAGAAGAACACGCACGGGTGGTGCTTGAGGGCGCTGTCTGTGTGAATTGTGAGCGTCTTCCTATGAGAACGCTCCGTTCTCGTCTGGCCCTCTCCTCGAGGGATGAGGCGTCAACATCTGCGCCTGGTCGGTCCGGCCCTGCTCGTGCTGAGGCAGAGCGGCGGCTGCACTCATGGGGCTCGCAGATGGAGCTCGCTGCCGAGTTTGAGAGAAGTGTTATGGTCTCTCAGCCTCCGGTGGCGGCTGGCGGGGATGAGCTCCTGGATGATGATGACGTCTTATCTTTGACATCATCGGATCCGGGAGCGAGTGTTCTTCTGGCTGATAGTCCCAGCATATGCCGAGTTACTGGAGGTTGTGGAACGCGCTGCTGGCAGACTGCAGCTGCCGTGTGGGCGCGTGTGAGGAGAGAAAAAAAAAAAAAAAAAAAAAAAAAAAAAAACCTGTTTGCGGCAGACTTGACGAACGTTTTTCTTTCCGACCACAAGCCCGTGACTCCAGTGAGCCTTCCATTTTTTCCGGATCTCCACGTTGAGATCGGGAAGGCATGGAAGAACCCATGCTCGGCCAGAGTTCATCCACATCGGCGAGGGAATCAGGTGACACCTTTGAACAGTCAGGCTGACGGCCGGGCTTATGATGTTTTTTTTCTGGAGGCCCGCCTTCTGGCTTGATAGTGAAAGGGTTCTTTGGGCTTCTAGAACCATGGATGTTTTCCTTCCCATGTTTGTAAAGGAGCAGTCTTTGGTCTTCGAGCCACGGGAAGGTAAGACAGAGTCGGATTTCATTTCTTAAATGATTGACTTTGTGTCGTTCCTGTATATTTTCTGAACATGTCACAGTGAATGTACATTGAGAAAATATAGAATTTGAAGGGGTTTTTTGGGCAAAACTGGAATGTTGAGACTGACTAAGCAGGTCACAGAATGGCTGCTGCTTAGTTTTCTCTCTATGTTGAGTAGCCTCTCGGCTATTTTCAGTATAGTTTGAGTTGGCACTCATTGCTTCAGTTTGTATGTCTACGGCGGCCCTAACCGGCCGCCTGACTTTTCAGCTTTGAGCTTCATTTTATTTTTCTCATCATGAGATTTAGAAGTGGAGATCAGGCTGTTTGTTATGGTGCCTGTTGTATATAATAAAGAAAATAGGCCTATAACTTGGTAGCCAGGCTAGAGCTAGATGATGTGATATATGAAGTAACCCCATATGTATTCACTATCCTTTCAGGATTTGTTTCCTAGTTCTGGTTTTCCTCCCGAGGGAGTTGTTAGGCTGTACGCCCAATTATCCCCTTGCTGGTGTAGGTGCAATTTGAGTTTTACAGCTAGGTTGTAGACTGTTTTCTGACTCCCTTATGCTGTTCCTCAGGTGGTAGGCCCTTATCTTTGCGTAGATAAGTTATGCAGGTGTGTGCTTGGCCCCACTTTCTAGAACTTTCATGCTAAAAGGAATAATTTTCTTCTGAGCCACTTGATAATTTGTTTTATCAAGTTTGAGTTGACGTTGCTAGTTTTTTAGCTCCTGTCCTCTGGGGCTTAGATCAGATTTGAGGATCTGTGTGGGAAGTGTTTTTCTTTTCAAAACAGCATGTAGATCAAAGTTTGTGTTACTTTGGGTTCTAGACTTTTGCCCTACACTGTATGTGAGCCTATGCTGCCAAAGGTTGGCACCTGCTCTCATAACAGTAGGCCCTTTGCTGTGAAAGTAGGCCTCTGTTTTGAGTATTTGGTGACTTGTACTCTCCAGTCTGAGGTCTTTGTCACTGGGTGCATCACCTGTTGGATTGCATATTCAGGGTAGTTAGTGCCACTTTGTTGAAGAAAACTGGTATCTATTAGCTCCCTTTTTTAGTGGTCTGGTTAACGGTTATACTGCTTATAACTCGGATTGTAGGCCTTATGATATTCGGCCTCCTTCTAGTTAGCGGTTGTTCTACTATACTGTTTAACTGATCATAATGTGCTCACATATTTTCACAGGTTTACGCTGCCACAGGCCATGCCGCGTGTCTGTCTGAGGTAGTAGGCTTATATTAGCCTTCCTTAGACCATGTTGGCTTTGTTTGGTTCCCTTTAGTCAAAATGTGTATTTAGGGTACATTGCCTGTTGGAATGTGTAGCCTAGCGCAGGTTGCAGTTAGCTTCCCATAGCTTTTTGGGTTACAGCTGGTTCCCTGTAGCTTGGTTCACTTTAATTCACGAGCTGTAGCCACGTGTTATTGAATTGGCAGGCCCCTTCAGGCCTCCTTTTTAGTTTACGTTTGGCACAATTTGTGTTTTAACCTGTGAGTAGGCTGATCGCCACCTGTTACTGGAATGGAGGCCCCTTTAGGCCTCCTTTTTCTAGTCGACTTGTTGGCAGGATGCCTGGGAAACCATGCCACCGTCGGCCACACCCCATCACTGACGGATAGGCCCTAACAGGCCTGTTCTCGGTGTTTGGCAGTGTTGTTCATGTGTTAATCATGACACTGTTAATACATGGCCTCTGGGTGGTATGGTTATGGTAGCCACTTGCTGATGCCACGTGTTTACTAAGGCAGGCCTACTTCGGCCTCCGGTGTAATATGTGGAGTTCAGTTATATACTCCTCTCGCTGTGAGGGTGACAAGGTGCTTTTTACCGAGTATTTCGAGTGGCTAGTCCCTCAGGTTGGTTTGGCAGCACTTTAATTCACGAGCTGTAGCCACGTGTTATTGAATTGGCAGGCCCCTTCAGGCCTCCTTTTTAGTTTACGTTTGGCACAATTTGTGTTTTAACCTGTGAGTAGGCTGATCGCCACCTGTTACTGGAATGGAGGCCCCTTTAGGCCTCCTTTTTCTAGTCGACTGGTTGGCAGGATGCCTGGGAAACCATGCCACCGTCGGCCACACCCCATCACTGACGGATAGGCCCTAACAGGCCTGTTCTCTGTGTTTGGCAGTGTTTTTCATGTGTTAATCATGACACTGTTAATACATGGCCTCTGGGTGGTATGGTTATGGTTATGGTAGCCACTTGCTGATGCCACGTGTTTACTAAGGCAGGCCTACTGCGGCCTACGGTGTAATATGTGGAGTTCAGTTATATACTCCTCTCGCTGTGAGGGTGACAAGGTGCTTTTTACCGAGTATTTCGAGTGGCTAGCCCCTCAGGTTGGTTTGGCAGCAAAACCTTACTGAAGGTTGTTTTTTACCTAGATCTGCCTCCCTGAGTCCTATTCTAGTTGAGCTAAGGGCCACCTAGCGCCTAGGGTGGATCTTTTGTGCTCCTAGAAACGGCCACAAGACTACGCCGTGTGTATTAGAGGTTGCTAGGCCTACGGGCCGCCTAGTTTTAACACACTGGAGTATGTTTGCGTGTATTTCTCTTTGAGATTTATCTTTATACACTTCTGTTGGCCAGAGGCCTAAGTGATAAACCAACCTCCTTTTGTCTGGTTGTTTATCGTCCTTTGGGCCTAAACACTGCCACGAGCTGATGCCACGTGTCTGTTGAGGTTATAGGCCCCTCCAGGCCTTCCTTAATACGTGCTGGCGTACGCTGTACTCCTCTTGCTTTAGAGAGTAAAAGGTGTTTTTACTGAGTACACTGCTCGGTGGATCGTGTTGGGTGGATTGTCATGTGGGCACTCTGCAGCCTCTTAGGCTGCCATTGAAGTCATCTTTCTACCCCGGAAAGAAAGCCGGGCCACTTTCTGTTTGACTTCTGTTATTCACTTAACTCTATCATGCTGTAGGCCTCTTTCGGCCTCCATGAGTATGTGCCCATCGCATGGTCTACCTGTTAGGTGAGTTTCGTACTTCCCTTTTAGGGTTATGTTTGTAATAGTGCTTAGCTCCCTAAGCTGGTCATGGTGGTAGGCCTAGATCAGGCCTCCTCTTAAGGATCCAGCATCAGGCTGGTTTGTGCTTCCCTGGATCAGGGTTCTGTAGCGCACGGCCTCCTCAGTGCGTTAATTAAGCACTGGGTAGATCCTAGGATGAGTGGATTATACTCCCCTCAATACGAGGGTTCATAGCACTTAGCTGAGTTCTGCTCTCCAGGATGCCCGTCTCTACGCGTGGGTTTGAGTTTGTTCCTGCCCCTTTACAGTCACTCTTACTTACTATCTTCTGTGAAGAATGCGTGTTAGGAGGCTCTGTATTCAGACAGGGTTGGCCCAGACTGAGTTTGTCTCAGGTCAGACAAGGTCGGCCTCCCTGGGGGCATTGAGGGTGACTTCGTTCCCCTCTAGTGGCTGGCCGGGGTTCCCTTCGGTTCCCTGGCCACATTCCCTTGAAGGGACCACTGTTTCTTATGGAAAAGTGGGTTCCAGACGCTTTAGCACCTTCTGTAGGGCCTTTGAGGAGGTCCTTCATGGAATTTAGCTTGGGCTGTTGGCCGAAGGGAATGCTGTCACTGACAGCCTGGTGTGACCCGAGGGAGAGTTGCCAAGCAGTTTCTACTGCTCTGGAGCCTTTGTCTCAGCCATTTTTCTTGGCAGGCATTCTCCTCAAGCATGGCGGCGTGGGTATATCGTTCCCCATAGCGTTGCAAACGCAGAGTAGAAGTTCCCTTTCGAAAGGGAACGTCTCAGGTTACGAATGTAACCAGGGTTCCCTGAGAACAGGGAACGAGACTCTGCGTTTCCTTGCCATACATCGGGCTGCCTGCTGAACAGTCCCTCAAGACGATGGATAATGACTGCTTCCCCAGGCGCCCCTTTTATACTTCCGGGTCGCGCCTGTATGACGTCATAGGCTGCCGCCGGCCAATAGGATTTGGAGTTATTGGATAGTTGGCTTTCGAACACCGAGTCACGTGACGTTTCCCCATAGCGTTGCAAACGCAGAGTCTCGTTCCCTGTTCTCAGGGAACCCTGGTTACATTCGTAACCTGAGACGTTTTCCCTCTTATCTTTCCACACTGACAGCTACTCAGTTAGTTATTGAATGAGGAAGTCTGAAGCTCAAATCATTACTGCAGTAAATCCTGAAGATACACCAGATTTCATCACATTCAAAACGGCAGTGTCACGTCCTAGAGAAACCTCATTGGTTCAAAATCATAATTGTGCATTAAACATCAAATAAGTTCTGGTTGGTTGTAATTGTGTCAAATCATTGTCTTTAAAGCGGAATCAGGTGGATGAAAAAGAGAAATGACACACAGGAATCTCAGGTGAGAACAATTTATTTGGTTATCAGTAGTTTACTGACCAGGTAAATGGATTTTTAACTAAATGTTAACTTTAAATGTAGTTGTGACTTTATCTAGTTAGTTTCTTACATCATTTTTTTTTTTTTTTCTCTCTATTCTGTTTTTTTCTTTTAATGGCACAGATGGTTCATTCCAGACCTCATCATGACAGACACAAAGCTTGTGATGTTGAATTGAGTGAACCTGTCTATGAGAATGTAACGGTAAATGTTCAGAGGATTTCCTACACCTTTACGCTCCTCAGTGTCAGTGTGAAAATATCAAATGTCTTTTGACTAAGTATATGGAAATTTAAATAACACAGTCCTGTTTTTACTCTCTCTTCATTCATTAAGTCTGCTCAACTTGATGATGAACCCGAACTGAACTCGTCTGTGTATGAAAATCTTCCAATAAGTAAGAATACCTAAAAAACTCAACCTATTATTCTTTCCTTTCGACTAATGTTCTTTATGCTTTTATTTAAATATCATTATTAATGTTTTCACTTTCTTTTTGTCTTAATCAACATTAGACACCCTTTAGACATGTCTTTGTGGGCGGAGCCCTGAATGATTGACAGGAGTGCCGTGATGACATGTGACTGCAGTAATTTGAGGATCATTTTATAGATGGATGGGCAAAAATGGAAGTTTAAGGTTAATGATTTGATGTAAAAGTGTGTAATCACTGAAGTGTGTTTTTCTTTATGTTTTGTATCACGTATGAAGCTTATTTCATTTAGATTATTAATGTTTTTAACCTTATTTAAAAAGGATATTTAAAAAGGATATTTTAAAACGATAAATCGGTCACAACTTCCGTTTCAATGGCGACTTTACTCACTGGAGATTCAGCTTCAGCTGGTCAAACAAAATCAAAGTCCCTTTCAAGGAAAGTCCGTTTATTTGCAACACTTTCAAGCAGCTTTTTGACTCATGCAAGATCAACTCCTTTCTGCTTGGATGGTGAAATACAATGAAAAACTGCTGGCCAAAGTCACATTTTAATAACATATTTTAAATCAGCAATAAAATCTGATGCTTAAATAGTATTAAAACAGTATTTATTTCAGGTTTGTCCAGCCAATGCACATGTGCAGTCCTGAACACACCTCTCAGAGCTGTTTCTGTGGAAACTGGAGCTTCTAAAAGCAGCTGCAGTGACACGATGTCTCAAGTTTTGCTCTGACAGGACTGATTTTAAGCACCTTAACCACCCTAAAGAACCACTGAAGAACCATACCACATGACTGAAGTAATTTGAAGATCATGTTAATCAAACAACAAAAGACAGAGAAAATCACTTACTGCTCTTGACTGATTAACTGATGTAGTTTTAGTTGATTAATCTGTATGTCATTTTAACAATGAAGATTATCCAATGTTCTTTTTTTTTTACATTTAATTACTCTTTCTTTATTCAGTTTATTATCTGAATACTTCTGTTAGACCTACTTGGAAAATAAACCAGTCTATTTCATTTGTATCTTTATTCTATTGCATTTATTTGTGCTATTCTTAGTTATTCTTGCTATTACTGTTTACGTCTTTTTTAAATTCAATTTACCATTTGAAATCAAGCTTTCTTTGTGCTGTGTGTTTAAGCTATTGCAACAAAATGACCCCACTGTAAAACAAATACATTGAATTAGAAAATATTTGTGAGATAATTGTAATGGTAATTGATCCATATGAATAAAAGCTTAAAAGATGTCATCATATAAAGTGATCTCTTCAGAAGAAATTTTTGATTGCCTAGACTTAAAATGGTATTGAAATTCCAGTATCATGACAACACTACTTCTGTATATCTGGTTTACTTTATCTGACTTCAATCAATTCAAGTGTTTGTGCCAATTAGTGCATTTATATTAAGTGTACTTAAGTACAGTTGGGAAAATGTACTTATAACTAATACATTAGTAATATAATTCAATTAAATAAATTTAATTATATTTAGGATTACTATATAAAAGTCTACTCCAATTGACCTAATTTTTAAAGCATTCAAAGCACACTTTTTTTTAAAAATACACTAATAAAATACACTCTGTATATTTTTGCAGTAGTGTACTTTATTTCAATGCACTAAAATCAATTTAATATTAGTGGTATTTAGTATACTTTGTAAGTGCACTGAAGTACTACTGAAGTAGAAATATACTTTTAATTAGTGTATTTATAGTGTATAACTTTTACAATTTTATTTAGCACAAATAAGAATGTACCACAAATGTACTTGCTTGTATTTAAGTATTTTTTTTTTTTTTTTTTAGTGCATACAGTCAATGGTTCGGTCAAATGGTAGGACTTTTGTGTAAATTCTTGAGGGTGAGTGTAACAGGTATAAAAATTATACTGTTAAATATATGTATTATGAAGTAGAATCCACACAAAATGGTTTATTTACATATAGCTGATGTAGCTGCCAGATGGAAATGAGTGCTTTCCCCTTTAATTGTTGTGATGTCATGAGGCAACATAATTTACTGTTCTGTCTCCTCCTCTTCCTTTCTGCATTAGGCTTGTGCGACTTCATGCAGCGCTGCGCAGACCGATCGGCGTCTAACTTGAAGCAGTGCGTGCCGGTTAGAAATTTTGTCCAACTTGAGACTGTGATGTATGGCCATGTGACTGTGATGTATGGCCTGAAAGTACCGCGAGAGCGATTCGAGAGCAGCCGGCCGAGTCAGCCAGAGCAGTTTCTCAAGGAGGAGCTGCACGAGCTCTGATGACGACACAGCTGTTTCACGATTGGCCGGATTCACTGCATGACATCGATCATGTGTGTTTCGTGTTTATTTTCATGTCTTCAGTTCCACCAATGCTCACAAATCTGTATTTTTAGAACAGTTAAAGCTCTTTTCATGTAGTCGCGATGTTATATTGTGTCAAGACCCCACTTCATTTGTATTAGAATAGTATATGGCTATTGTTAAACAGATGCTGTATTAAGCAGTGTAAAGTATTGAATGAAAATGTCCCTGAAACATCAGTGTATTAGTTAAATATTACATTTACTTCACTTTAGCTGTGATAAAGTACGCAAACGCAGCATGAACGTTCCCTTCAGCTCCCTTCCCGCCTGTACGCGGCTACTCTCACCGATTGGTTACATCCAGCCGCAGCTGATGTCGAACACACCGACTGTAACTGATTGGGAGTCAGGGCTGGATGATTAATCGAAAAGTAATCTAAACCAAAATTCAGAACCTCTAACTGACTTAAATTTCCCTTAAATTAATCCTGTTGATACTTGCCCATTAAAAATATACTACCACTTGTGTAGTCACGTGACTCTGCCCCATCCAGTCAGCACCATGGAAGCAACACAGAGGCGAACTCAAATGCCAAGTCAACACTCACAGACAGCGCGCGAGCCCCAAAGTGAGATCACTTTCACTTGCGTCTTCACTAAACTTTGTCAATTGAATGTCTTGTAAGCTTGGACATTAAAGCAATTTTGGACATATGTGTATTATTATTTTGAGCTACTGATGCATTGTGGCACACGAACACTCATACAGACAGTAACTCACACATCACGTGAAGATCGCACGCACAGAGAGGAGCGCAGAAACTCGTTGTTAACACTTTCCTGTGATTTATCACTAAAGTAGCTTAGAAACTCAAAAGTTATAGAACATATATTTTTCTACTTTTAAAGTAACTACACAATTAATTCACAATTAATAGAGAGACGGTATGACTAATTTACACATGCAGTCGCTCTCATTAATGCATTCAAATAAATGTACTGATACTGTGCTAATTTATCTGTATCTGATTTACAACGAGCAGAAATCTAAGAAATGTTACGAGCCATAGATGAAATAACTGCTGAAAGTGAGCTATGTCATGTCGGAGCATTCTTTCATTAGGAAAAAATATCCCACCTTTAATAGTCAAGCATATTTACAGTACAAACCTTGTCAGTGAATCATGAGGGCACAAAAAAAATGAACAATAGCTCATCAATCGCAATCGAAGTAAAATGTTCAATTAATCGAGATGTTGATTTCAGGTCATATCGTCCAGCCCTAATGGGAGTGGTATGTTTCATTTGGTTTCTGATTATCTTGTTTGAACTTTGTTGTAATTTTATGTCTGTTTTCATCCCAAAGTATGTGTATGGTGTCAGTTGGCTTTACTGTGTGGTTATTTTTGTCATTTTGAGGAGAGGAGAGGAATAAAAAGATCCAGAGAAACTGCTACCTGCTGCCCTGATCTAATAACTCCACAAATCTACACAACAGGAAGTGTTTCACAACTGGTGTTGCTGGCTGTATTCCCAAGTTTGAAAACATTATTACATGAGCATCTTTGGGGACTGACATAAAGTTTCTCTCAGTTGAACTTTCTGCCTTTAGTCTAATGTCGTCAGCTAAAACTCTTCTTCTGCCATCAGCAGTATAGTTGAGGTGTCATAAGTTCATATTAAAATATAATGCGCTAATCACGTGTCATTCAGTGTGAAAACGCCAATACTAGTTCCACCCTGGTCATTTCTAGTGCTGGCACTGGTCATGAGTGTTGGTGAAACAGGTAAGATCTCGATTTTATAACCGTTCTGTGTGGGGGATTTATGGGAGATTGGTTGGGGCTAGTTGTCACAGGGCTGTGTCTCAGTAACTATATGCTTTAAAATCAAAATTCCAATAGCACAAATATGTTTTCTCTAGCAGTGTTCTGTATGTTGTTGACAAACACCTTGATAAAAAATCCACTTTAATCTTTTACACAATAGATATAATAAAGGCTGACTATATAATGAAGGCTGCTGTCAATCAAAACGGGGCGGGGAAAGACGTTGGACAGTTCCACACTCATGCAGTGCAAAAATGACTGTTGCTGTCATTTTCTTGGATAAATAAATTATTTTATTGATTTCTGTGTGCATTAAGCAAATAACTAGAGCTTATTTCTCTTTTGGTTTGTTCTCTGTTTAATCTCAAAGCGGATGGTGCTCAGTTTTCAAAAAAGACAAGAAAGAGGAACATAAGGTCACTGATGCTACATTAGTTGAACCACACACTAGTACATGTGCATGCACAGCTATAGTCAAGATACAATGGGCGTATGTGTAGTTGAGCTAGTGTCTTTATCTGTATGTCCAAGAATAGTATGACACATATAGTATTATAATGTCATTACAAATGCTGGAAGACACTAAGTAATGTGATGGCGTTCAACAGCGTTCATTTAATAAGTGGTTCTAGTTGTTAGTTCCTTGTTCACTTTGGGGGTTGAGAGGGGTCAGGGGGCTAAAGAGTGCAGAATGAGTTCAAGAGTCCGAGCAGCAATCTATTTTTCTTTTTTTCCTTTATGTACGGTGTGAGTTATGGCCAAAACAGTAACCCTGCAGTTCTTTAATTAAAGGGATAGTTCACCCAAAAATGAAAATTACCCCAAGATTTACTCACCCTCAAGCCATCCTAGGTGTATATGACATTCTTCTTTCAGATGAATACAATCAGAGTTATATTAAATAATGTCCAGGCTTATCCATGCTTTATAACGGGAGTGGATGGTAGTCCAAAAAATTGCACCCATCCATTATAAAAGAAGTCCACACAGCTCCGGGGGATTACTAAAGGCCTTCTAAAGCGAAGCAATGCGTTGGTGTAAGAAAAATATCCATTTTTAAAACTTTATCAACTGTAATCTCTAGCTTCTGCTAACTGTCATATGCGTGTTCACGAGAGAGTGGCGCCCCAGCTTATGACGTACGACTGCTCTTCATGCCTGCTCTTCATAGACAGTTTGGACAATGTAGCCAGCCTGCCCTTTTAAGGAAAGAATTTCATAACACAGACGACAAGGTGAGCCCCTCCGCATTTTGGCCAATGACACTGAATGTTTATGTAAACACACCTAAGCTCAAATACCACTGTCAGTCCAGAATGAGCTCGCTAGAGACAGATTTATCCAGGCGCTCAGCCCAAGAGAGCTCTGTGTGGAAACGCAGCTGGCTCACCCAACCACACTGAGTGAAACGCCTGGAACTATTATTGGGGGCTGAATGAATGCAGATGAAGTTACTCCAATAGCGAGAACTTCAGAAATGACTGAACTGTGCCCCAGGGACTCGCGTGGATGGATAATTATACAAATGCTGCACCTGGGCTGCTCCGTCTCAGAGCCTCGCCCACGCCGCCTACCTTCAGTTTGCTGGGGCTGTGGCCAGCCAGGCCATCTGATCAGACAGTGCCTCAGGATCAGTCAAATGTAGGGAAATGCCCAGAGGCCCATGTAGACGGAGGGACACTGGCCCATAATCATTTTTCCCATACCTTCCCCCGGCTGAGGACAAGGGGCAGCGGGTGGAGGAAGGGGTTAGACTGCGGTAGTGGGCTGGTCCTATGTTGGAAATTTCTGGCAGGAGTCGCTTGCACAGCCCTTGTTGACAGTGGATCGAATGCAACCCTGGTTCGTCCTGATCCTGTTCCAGTTGGGACAGCTTTGAAATCGACATCTGCTCATCTGAAAACTGTGACTAGTGACTTTGCGCTAATAAAAGGGAAAGGTCTCTTCCTGTTTGACATAGGTGTCTGTCCGTGTCATTCCAGGCGTGGGTGGCTGAAGTGCAGGATCCCTGCATTCTGGGACTAGATTTCTTGAGGGCCATTGACTATGTGCTGGACCTATATAGAGACTCACTTACCCTCCCTGAGGGATGTCCGGTGCAAATTACCCATCCTGCAAATAACCAACCATTGGATCTCGGCCTTGAGAGACATTTGGTCCAAAAAATGTGATGGCTTAAATGAGCAACAAAAAGTGCGGAAGTCTGAGGACTTTAAGGACATTTTTGCTCTCAAGGAGAATGAAGTGGGCCTAACCCACTTAGTGCAGCATGTTATTGACACAGGAGATGCCCGCCCGATGAAAGTAAGGCCACGTCATCTCCACTGGCCCGACGGGAAGCTGTGGATAAGAAGTTGCAGGAGATGCTGCAGGCAGGTATAGTTGAGCCCTCAGAGAGCCCGTGGGCTTCAGCAGTTGTCATAGTGCCACGGAAAAATAGTTCCAAATGGTGGTTCTGCATAGACTATAGGCAGCTCAACAAACTCACAAGAAAGGCTTCATATCCCCTGCCTAGAGTGGATGATTCCCTTGACTTGGTGGGTGATCCATCCTGGTTCTCCACCCTTAACTTGAGGAGCGGCTACTGGCAAATGCTAGTGTCTCCCGGATCTTCTCCCAAAACCACATTCAGCACAAATAGGGGCCTCTAGCAGATTAAGGCTTTGCAACGCTAATACCACATTTGAATGGCTCATGGACAAAGTGTTGGAAGGAGTTCCTCGCCGTGAATGTCTTGTATATTTGGATGATCTCCTAGTCCATAGTGAGTTGTTTGATCAAGCACTCGATTCCCTCTGTCGGGTGTTGGGAAGACTGGCAGCGGAAGGCCTGAAACTACATCCAGATAAATGCCACTTTATGAGGCAGGAGGTTGATTTCCTTGGACACAAGTTGGGGAGGGAGGACATAGGCACCGTGGAGGGCAAAATTCATACAATTAGAGACTGGCTAATCCCTACAGACCTGAGAAAACTGAAGAGTTTCCAGGGGCTAGCCTCTTACTCTAGGAAGTTTGTAAGTGGGTTCTCATGCATAGGGGCGCCGCTATTCCACCTCCAGCAGAAAGACCATGCCTTTGTCTGGACTGTCGAGAGCCAGAAGGCGTTTGATACCCTTCAACAAGCATTAATTGAAGCTCCAGTCCTTGTTCCACCTGACATCACGCTGCCTTTTGTTTTAGACACAGACGCAAGCAACATCAGCATAGGGAGAAGGTGGTGGCATACTTTAGCAGGGTCTTTAACAAGTGTGAGAGTCATTATTGTGTCACCAAATTTCAGCAGGAGCAGGATGAAGATCTGAGGCCTGTGCTACGTTGGCTGGAGGCACAACGGTGACCCGATTGGGGGGACATTACGGGGTCCTCGTTGGTCACAAAGGGACTGAGGTCCAAATTCAACACACTGCGGCTAAGTTAGGGAGTATTCTAGTGGGCCTGGAAGAAGCCTGCCACCAGGGAGAACAGATGGCAAGTAGTAGTGCCCAAAACACTGAGGGAAGCAGTGTTAACCGCTTGTCATGGGAGAACAGAATCTGGGGTGGCCAAAACACTCAGCGGCCTTTACCAGGGGTTCTACTGGGGCCAGCATAGGAGGGACGTGGAGGATTTCTGCCACAGATGTGATGCCTGTGCAGCCTATATGGGCCCTCTTGATCAGTCCCATGCCAAACTTCAACAGCAGGCTGTAGGAGCACCAATGAAAAGAGTAGCTGTGGACATCATGGGCCCCTTCCCTAATGCACTGGTGAAGGGGATGTTTTGCAGTTTTGGTATAGCAGAGGTCATCCATAGTGATCAGGGGAAGAATTTTGAATCCAAGCTGTTTGCAGCCCTGTGTGAACGGCTTGGCATGGAGAAAACACAACACAACCCCCCTGCACCACCAAATGATGGTCTTATTGAAAGATTTAATAGGACCTTGGCCCAACAGCTAGTCATCCTTATAGCTGGCCATCAGCGGGTTTTGGACACTCACCTCCTTTTCATTCTCATGGCCTACAGATCTGCAAAACAGGACAACACACTACTTTGCTTATGTTATGACGTGAGCTTCGGAGTCGTGAGCCTCCAGACATGTCAGCTGTGCAGTGTAATGTCATTACGAATGCTGGAAGATACTAGTTAATGTGATGATGTTCAACAGTGTTAATTTAATAAGAAGTGGTTCTAGCTGTTAGTCCCTTGTTAACTTTAAGGGGTGGGGTTTTAGGGGGGGTCGGGGGCTAAAGAGTTCAGAGTTTGAAGTGCGAGTCCAGAGTGAGTTCAAGAGTGAGAGCAGCAATATATTTCAGCTATATTTCTTAGAATGAGAAAGAACCAGCCTGATTACTCCTAGTAGCGAAATACAATAGTATATTCGATTTAAAACATCTAATGCTGCATTATCATAAATACGAGAATAAATAAAAAGGAGACAGAAACAACAAGACTTAAAATTTACCACTGTACATTTGTTGTAGGTATTGGTAGTCAGACAGTAAGAATGGCTGCTCCTCTTCCTCTGATCGTTCTGCTCATGATTCACGGTGAGTCAATGCAACACTTCAGAACACAAGAAATTGGATACTGCATTTTTTATGCACATTCAACTGCTAAATTGTTCAGAATGAATTCTGTGTTTCAGGGGTTTCTAGTGCTGACTGGGGTGTGAGTTACAGTCCTTCACACATCTGTGCACTAAAGGACTCATCAGTGATAATGAACTGCACTTATACATACCCTACTGGACATCAGATCATGAGAGTCTTCTGGACAAAAACACTGGTAAAAGATAATGGAGAGTTTCCAGATCTGTCTGAGGAACCTGAATACAGTCAGAGGCTTCAGTATCTGGGAGATAAACAGCAGAACTGCACCATCAGACTGAGTCATGTGACACTGAAGGATTCACACGTGTACTATTTCAGATTCACCACTAATAAACAGAGGATATGGATCTTCACTGATGAAGGAAAATGGCTGGGTAAACCAGGAGTGACCCTTAATGTCACAGGTGACTTTCATGAGGTTTTACTTATCTTCTGTTAGATAATAATCAGTGTATGACAGCAGCACTTCACATAATGTGTGTGTTGTGTTCAGATCTTCAGGTGGAGTCTCCTGAGAGAGTGACAGAGAGAGATTCAGTCCGTCTGACATTTAAAAGCAGCTGTAATCTGACTGACAGAGCAACATTCATCTGGTACAGAAACTCACAGCCATTAACTGAGAGAAGAGACAGAAACAATGAACTCCTGCTGCAGTCAGTCAGAAGAGAGGATGCAGGCAGATATATCTGTGCTGTAGACGGACACAATCTCATCTCTCCTGCTGTTGAGCTCAATGTCATGTGTGAGTACAGATTCATTTATTCTTTTTAAAAACTGGAGGTTATCTTTAAATGAGATGATTTAAGGATTTAATTTTTGTTACTTTTAGATGAACCAAACAACGTCTCAGTGTCTATCAGTCCATCTGGTGAAATAGTGTCAGGAGATTCAGTGACTCTGAGCTGCAGCAGTGATTCAAACCCTCCTGCTCTGAACTTCAGATGGTTTAAAGGAGGAACATTTGTAGGATCTGGAAGAATCTACAACATCTCAAAGATCAGCTCTGATGACAGTGGAGAATACAGTTGCAAGTCCATCAATGAACATGGAGAGAAATACTCTGATGCTGTGACTTTAAATGTCATGTGTAAGTTAATTATAAGAGTTCCGTAACTGTGGTAATCATCAAATTAATGGATTTACAATAGCAAAACACTGATATTTCCTTTTGTCTATTATAGACTCACCCAGGAACGTCTCAGTGTCCATCATTCAGTCTGGTCAGATTTGGGCAGGAGATTCAGTGACTCTGAACTGCAGCAGTGATTCAAACCCTCCTGCTCTGAACTTCAGCTGGTTTAAGGAGAATGAAAGCTCAGCTGTTGGATCTGGACAGAGTTTCAGAGCACTACAGAGTGGACGCTTCTACTGTCAGGCTCACAATCAACATGGACCTCAGAGATCAGACGCTGTAACTGTGAATGTTAAAGGTAGAGCAGCTCATATACTTACATTACTCTTTCTAAATTGAAGAATCTGTTCAGATGTTTTACACTTTTGTCTCAGTTGCAGGACATGTGGTAATATTATATATATCCATTGGAGTGGTTTGTGGAGCTGCAGTGATCATCATGATGCTGATTTGGTAAGATATGTGTCTGTGGTACTGTATATTGTGTATGAGTCAGAAGGTTATGAATTCAGTAAGACGGCATGATGAATATGAATATGCAAAATTTCAATCCTCTCTTTCCACACTGACAGCTACTCAGTTGGTTATTAAATGAGGAAGTCTGAAGCTCATATCATTACTGCAGTAAATCCTGAAGATACACCAGATTTCATCACATTAAAAATGGCCCATAGAGAAATCTCTTTACTCATAGCTGTGAATTATAGAGATGCACCGATCGACCGGCCAGAAATCAGAATCAGACAATTTTCTGCATGTTGACCGGCCGATCAGTCTCACATCTTTACGATTCCGAGCCGACTACATGCGACTGTGAGCATGAGCGTGGCCACAACGTTGATGTCCCAGCTGTGCTCACGTTCACAGCCGCATGTAAACATGTCGTTGCCGTGGAAGTTCTTCACTGTGAGTGTAGAAGACACAAAGTTTGCAATTTGTAAAACTTGTAAGGCTAAAGTAAACTGTGGGGAAACCACCACAAAAGAGCACGGCACAACAAAACTAATAATATTTGGATATTTGGACATCTAATGTAAGCTTAATGTCAATGTTGAGCCTGACTGCTACCTGAGTGGACAAAGAGTTCCAGCGACAACAATTACTTTTGTACCGTCAAGAAATGACAGGGTTTCATACTGCTGCCAACACAGCAACAACATTTGACATGACGTTGCAGCGGTGGGGTTTAGACAAGAAACAGGGTTCAAGTCATGCTTCGAGACAATGGAATAAACATAAACAAAGGACTTGACGAAGACAACCCGGCAAGTTGCCCTGCATGGCACATACATCACAGCTCGTTGTGAATGAGGGCCTGCTGTCCCAGCGAAGCATCACTGATGTGGTGGCAAGTGCCAGGAAGGTTTTTGGACATTTTAAACACTCAACCCTCACCTATTCATGACTTCATGACATTCAGGCACAGTTAGGTCAGCCCAGTAAATAACTGCAGTAAGATGTTCTGACTAGATAGAACAGATGTAGGCTAGTAAGAGCTGTGCGTGTAAACCTCACTCCCCTGAACTCAAAAGGTGCTCTAGCAACTGACGCTAGAGACTTTGGTCTTTAGCCTCCTTGTTAGAGCGCCCACCTGCCACGCGGACGGGCCGTGTTCGCGTCCCGCTTGAAACAGGCAGGTGCGAACTAGAGGGGCTACACAGAGACGCACTTTGGGGGCATACACTGCTGAACATGATCTGCCAGCCACACTCAACATGCATCAGTGGGGGCTTATTGAGAACGTCATGAGCCTGCTTGCACCTTTTGATGAACTCACAAAGAAAATTAGCTCCTCGACAGCAAAAGCCACTGATGTCATTCCAGCCATCACTGCACTTAAATGGCTTTTGGAGAGAAGGGCAGACACAGATCATGGAGTGGGCACTGCAAAAACCACAATCATTTGACCAATCCTTCTTGTCTTTGTTTATGTAAAAGGTACAAGAATCGCTACTTTTCAGCAGAAGTTAAAGACCAAATGAAACGGGCGCTTTTGGCTATGCTGGAGGGGCAGACCATGCACTTGATGAACCTGTTGCAGAAGTGTCTGCAGTACCTGGTTCTGTCACAGAAGCACCTGCAGCAAAAAGGCCATGTAGTCTACTACTTTCAGTACATGATGAAATACTGAAGGAGAATGCTGAGGTGGAGCAGTTTCTGGCCAGCCCCTTGTCTGCGCAGGTACAGAGCTACCTCTCCAAGTTGCCCAGCAGCAAAAGTGAAAAGCATTGGCCTACTGGAGGATCAACAAAGATAATTTCCCTGCGCTTGCTCCACTTACCTGAACCTACCTCTCTGCTCCATGTACAAGCGTTAACAGTGCATGAGCACTTGTTTAGCTTGGCTGGAAATGTGATAGATAAATGGAGAAATCAATTATCAGGTGACATGGCAGAGATGCTTTTTGAAGAAAAACTTACCATTAATGCTCAAGTAATAGCATTTTGCCTATACATATGTTGGCAAAAAAGAAAAGGTACCTTGTTATTTAATTATTACCCACTGACTGCCCTATTATTTGGAAGAGTGTTGTACACTTCAGTTTTGTCCATTCATAGGATATTTGGTCTTTTGTAAGACAAGTAAGAAAAGAGAAAAGGGTTAATTTATAAAGTTGTTTTGTTTTATAAAGCAGCTTATTTTCAGTTAACTGTAATTTCTACCTCTTTCCAGTTACAGAGAGATCCTGTAACTTGGTGTGGTTTGGGGGAAATTGTAATGTTTAATAATTTCTTTTATTATGAAAATAAAATTTTGAAAGAAAACTGCAGTTGGTGCATCTCTAGTGAATTAAACATCAAATAAGTTCTGATTGGTTGTAATTGTGTCAAATCATTGTCTTTAAAGGGGAATCAGGTGGATGAAAAAGAGAAATAATGCACAGGAGTCTCAGGTGAGAACAATTTATTTGGTTATCAGTAGTTTACTGATCAGGTACATTAACTGGTAATTAAAAGATTAAAAAGTCTGAATGTAGTTGTGACTTTAGTGAGTTTTTTTTTTTTTTTAGAAATTATTTATTTTCTCTCTATTCTGTTTTTCTTAATGGCAAAGATGGTTCAATCCAGACCTTATCATGACAGCCGCAAAGCTTGTGATGTTGAATTGAGTGAATATGGAAATTCAACGATAAATGTTCTAACTGAGGATTGCCTACACTTTTACCTATGAGGAATTAAACACTCCTCAATGTCAGTGTGAAAATATCAAATGTCTTTTGACTAAGTATATGGGAATTTAAATAACACAATCCTGTTTTTACTGTGTCTCTTCATTCATAAAGGCTGCTCAACTCGGCTCTGAACTCGTCTGTGCATGAAAATCTTCCAGTAAGTAAGAAAACCCACTAGATAGACACAATATATTAGCCTCTCCTCATGACTAATGTTCTTGATGCTTTTATTTAAATATTTCGCTAATAATATGTTTTCACTTTCTTTCTTTCTTAATTAGCCTAACAAGAGGCTGTAATGTTTTGAACACACAGCAAATACATTACAGACTTTATGCATCTCTTTGTGGGTGGGGCCCTGAATGATTGACAGGAGCGACGTGAGACTGAAGTAATTTGGGGGTCATTTTATAGATGGATGGGCTAAAATGGAAGTAAATTACATTATTTACATTAATGTTTTTAACCTTTAGTATCAGTATTGATCTGTTTCAAAAGAAATGCAGAAAAAATAAGGCTCTAGTTGTACGATTTCACAATTTTCTGTCATTAAATACATCAGAATAACAGCATAACAAATATTAAAGAGCATTACATTGAGAGTTTGCTAGAGAAAAACAAACTATTTAATATAATAATTTAAATACTAAACAAAATTACAGTTGCAATCTTGCTGTTGATCGGAACAACAACATAAACAATCCGCCGTTCGAGCGCCTCTTCAGGTTTTTAATCTCAAGCTCAGAGTGACAGTGCAGACGGAAACGGTGATGAAATTACTTTAAAAAAAATTACTTTGTACTTTCTACAAACAAGTTGACATTAGCTTATTTGTTGTATACAATGTTATTGTGTGCAAAGGATCAATACTGATGTATTTGACCGCTGAATGTCGCAATAGTAAAATACAGAACAAGATAAACTGGCCATTTTGAAGCTGTAGACAAAACCTGTACTTAAAAAGAACAAGCAAAATACTTAACATAATAAACTTTATCTTTTCTGCATTTCACTGTACTATGCATTGGCTCTTATGACACATACATACGTTGAATGATGGTAAATATTTAAATGTCAAATTTAAATGTCATTTAGAAGTCAAATTGTATCCAGATTCTAGAGATTCAGATATTCTGTAAATGAATAATTGCCTAATAAAAAAATAATATTGCAAGAACAGCCGACTGTAGTGGAGTATTATTTACTATATCATGATAATTATGTACAAAAGTATACATTTTGTGAGAGAAAAAAAAAAAAAATATATATATATATATATATATATATATATATAATTCAGGTGTTCCAATCACTTCCATGGCCACAGATGTATAAATTCAAGCAGACTGCTTCTACAAACATTTGTGAAAGAATGGGTCGCTCTCAGGAGCTCAGTGAACTCAAGCGTGGTACTGTGATAGGTTGCCACCTGTGCAACAAGTCAATTCGTGAAATTTCCTCACTACTAAATATTCCACGGTCAACTGTTAGTGGTATCATAACAAAGTGGAAGCAATTGGGAACAACAGCAACTCAGCCACGAAGTGGTAGGCCACGTAAAATCACAGAGCGGGGTCAGCGCATGCTGAGGCACACAGTGCGCAGAAGTCGGCAACTTTCTGCAGAGTCTTAGCTACAGACCTCCAAACTTCGTGTGACCTTCAGATTAGCTCAAGAACAGTGCGTAGAGAGCTTCATGGAATGGGTTTCCATGGCCGAGCAGCTGCATCCAAGCCTTACATCACCAAGTGCAATGCAAAGCGTCGGATGCAGTGGTGTAAAGCACACCGCCACTGTCCTTTCCTGACTGCATTGTGCCAAGTGTAAAGTTTGGTGGAGGGGGGATTATAGTGTGGGGCTGTTTTTTTAGGGGTTGGGCTTGGCCCCTTAGTTTCAGGGAAAGGAACTCTTAATGCCTCCGCATACCAAGACATTTTGAACAATTTCATGCTCCCAACTTTGTGGGAACAGTTTGGGGATGGCCCCTTCCTGTTCCAACATGACTGAGCACCAGTGCACAAAGTAAGGTCCATAAAGACATGGATGAGTGAGTTGTGAACCAGGCCTTCTCGCCAACATCACTGCCTGACCTCACAAATGCGCTTCTAGAAGAATGGTCCAAAATTCCCATAAACACACTCCTAAACCTTGTGGAAAGCCTTCCCAGAAGAGCTGAAGCTGTTATAGCTGCAAAGGGTGGGCCAACTCCATATTAAACCCTACGGATTAAGAAAGGGATGTCATTAAAGTTGACGACCCAAAACTTTTGGCAATATAATGTATATATATATATATATATATAGTTTTTTATATGATGAACTGATTTATTTAGGCTTTTACTCGCATATAAACATTGATCAGTGAACATAAGCAGAAGCTCAACTGAACCTGAATGACGAGAACAAACCTCTTCCGGAAGCTCAAACATGCTGCGTAACACACGAGAATGAACCTCATTGGTTACGCAGCACGTTTGAACTTTCGGAAGAGGTTTGTTCTCGTGCGTCATTCAGGTTCGGTTGAGCTTCTGTTTATGTTCACCATTAAGACTATAATTACTTTATTTAAGTAATGGCTGTGTTCTCTTCAGCATAGTAATAATCTCTTTGCTAAATACTTTAGTACATGCAGATGTGCTTTTGTTAGCTTGGAAATATGAAACATTTATAATGTAAATAATTATAAAATATAAGACATGTATTACATAATATATTTCCCTATATATGTGTGTTTTTATACTGAATGAGTAAATATATCTTCAATATATTATACATGCAGTACCATATCTGATCACATATACATATTTATATTATTAAATTTATTACTGAATAAAATTACATACATTATGATATATTAGTAAATATATTGCCACATATTTTTCAATAAATAAAAAGTGGCAATTTATTATGTATTATTCAATATATTGTAATATATTAACACAATATATTATTCTGTATACTTTCAAATATACCATTATATCATTTAATATATTGATAATTCATATATAGGGAAATGTATTTTCTTTGCGTAAAGAGTCTCTCGACAAAAACCTTATAGGATTTTGAAAAAAAACAAGCTCTGTGATCAACGAAAGTTTATGATACTTAAAACGTGTCATCCATCAAGATAATTTTCACAGATAAATACCACTTTTATGAATTTTAAAGCCTAAATTCAGTCGGCGGAAGTAAAAAGCTAAAGGTAGGCTATAAACAAACGAACATCATGGTCCCACGACTTCAACGTCACCATGATTATGCTTCCGACAACTTTTTTATCAACGACAAGCTTCTATCCAAAAACATTTCCCCAAAAAGTTTGAGTTAGAGTAGTTTATAAGAGCACAATTATAAGCATGACGATGCTGTAAAAGCGGACTGAGTTTACCTGTTTGGCTTGATGACGTTTTTTCTCGTTTGGGATCATGTAGAGCCCTTTGAAGCTGCACTGAAATTTGGACCTTCAACCCGTTGAACCCCATATATGGAGAAAAACCCTGGAATATTTTCCTCTAAAACCTTAATTTCTTTTCAAATGAAGAAAGAAAGGGGTGAGTAAATTATCAGGAAATTTTAAGCTGCACTGAAACTGCAATTTGGACCTTTAAATGCTAACTCGTTTCTGGGTTTTGGCCTACAAATTTATGTCATATACCGGCACCACTCTATAGACCTTATATGCTAGAGAAACAAGTGTGCAGCCATCTTTAGAATTTTGTCTTTGAAGTTCCATTTTTGCAGTAGCTCTGTATATTTCTATGGCATTGCTGTCGAAGAGTAATTAGCTGGTGAAGTGGATTTCCTTATTGTAGAGTTAACGAAAGTTATTATGAGCAATATAGTGTTTGAAGTAGATGTCATAACAAATCTCAGTACACCGGGAAAATTTTAAAACGAGCGATTCCTTCATAAATACATAAGGTCTTACATTCATGCTGTGGAAATACAAACTGGAAGACAGAACACAACGAGCGCAGCGCTGAAAGGGGCTGTGGCTACAGAAGGTCTATTTTGAATGAGAAAAACAGAGGGCATGGCTAGAAATGGGGCTCCCAGGAGACTGGCAGTTGGAGGGCCGTCAAACTGACGTCATCAGAGAAGGAAAGTCATTCCAGAGGGGAAGTACATTCTCAGATTTTGATCAAAGATTACAAAGTCGTAATCGTTTTTGTGAATCAGCTAGCACGCGTGAATTGTTCACCACACGTCTAGTAATGTCCAATAACAAAGTAAAGAGTTGATTTTGATTTCATGCTGAATTTTATGAATCATAAGTTCACGAATCACGATCATGAAGTTTAGAGGTGAGTGTTATTGCCAGTATTAATTTAACATGTATGCAGTGCAGTAGGCCTTCAGTCTAGTTAGTGAAATGGAACAAGGATCAGTGAGTGTCTGTGTTGTACAGGATACAGCTTTTGTCAGATCAAGATTTGCATAAAGGTTTAATGCGGTTCACAGGCCTCTTATCAACACACAAAAGAGGAAGTAAGACTAAGGGTTATAGTAAGTCTGATCTTGTAAAGTCCCGTCAAACTCATTAAATTAACTTTAAGAAAAAATGATCATGTTTGCATTTGTTCACTCAGCAGGGACTCAGCATCTGAGACAATCCTGTCTGTGAAGAAATAAAAGTTTAACTGCATATGAAAATCACACACATCTTAAAGAAATGCTTTAAAAATGTGAAGAACTACTGTTTTTTTTTTGTTTTGTTTTTTGACAAACCACTTGCACAAAATGCATCACAATACGGAAGTGAAGTGAAGTGGTCACGGGAGCTTCAGCTTCAGCTGGTCAAACAAAATCAAAGTCCCTTTCAAGGAAAGTCTGTTTATTTGCAACACTTTCAAGCAGCTTTTTGACTCATGCAAGATCAACTCCTTTCTGCTTGGATGGTGAAATACAATGAAAAACTGCTGGCCAAAGTCACATTTTAATAACGTATTTCACATCAGCAATAAAATCTGACATGCAACTTAAATGTTGCTTCTGATGCTCAAATAGCTTTTAAAAAGTGCTTATTTTAGGTTTGTCAAGTCAATGCACTTCTCAGAACTGTTTCTATGGATATCGGAGCTTCTAACAGCAGCTACAGTGACACAATTACCAATTTGGATCTTTTATTTAGAAGGCAGGACTTCCATTACTAGAGCTGCCATATTGGGTATGTGATAAAAGGCCTCAAAATTTCCTGATTTCCTCTTCCTCCTGGGTGTGACGTCCCTCAGCGTCTCTCCATCGCTTATGAAGGTCACGTGATCACACTGTGACGCTGCTGTCAAAGGTTCAGGTGTTTGGTTTTCTCACTTACTGTGCTAAAGAGGAAACTGTGTTTGTGACCTTGTTTAAGCACATGATGCATTCGAGAACAAGGCCACAAGACAAAATGATAAAACTTTCACACTAGGCACGGTTGCCTTGAACCGAGCCCGAGCATGATTGTTAGATATTGAATATAGATATTCCCAAGAATAACATTATACATGAGCATCTTTATAGACTGACATTAGTTGAACCACACACTAGTAAATGTGCAGCTATAGTCAAGATACAATGGGCTTATGTGTAGTTGAGCTAATGTCTTCATCTATATGTCCAAGAATATAGTATTATGTGTCATTATTATAAAATTAAAGAGTAAGCCATTGTACATTTGTTGTAGGTGTTGATAGTGACGTCAGTCAGAATGGCTCCTCCTCTTCCTCTGATCTTTCTGCTCACGATTCACGGTTAGTCAATGCAACACTCAAGAGAAACTGGATACTGCATTTTTATGCACATGCTGCATAAAAGGATGAATTCTGTGTTTCAGGGGTTTCTAGTGCTGGTTGGGGTGTGAGTTACAGTCCTTTACACATCTGTGCACTAAAGAACTCATCAGTGATAATGAACTGCACTTCTCAAAGATCAGCTCTGATGACAGTGGAGAATACAAGTGCAAGTCCAGAAATGAACATGGAGAGAAATACTCTGATAATGTGACTTTAAACATCATGTGTGAGTTAATGATGGTTCAGTAACTGTGGTAATCATCAAATTAATGGATTAACAATCACAAAACACTAATATACACTTTCTTTTGTCTACTACAGACCCTCCCAGGAACGTCTCAGTGTCCATCATTCAGTCTGGTCAGATTTGGGCAGGAGATTCAGTGACTCTGATCTGCAGCAGTGATTCAAACCCTCCTGCTCTGAACTTCAGCTGGTTTAAGGAGAATGAAAGCTCAGCTGTTGGATCTGGACAGAGTTTCAGAGCACTACAGAGTGGACGCTTCTACTGTCAGACTCACAATCAACATGGATCTCAGAGATCAGACGCTGTAACTGTGACTGTTAAAGGTAGAGCAGCTCATATACTTACTTTACTCTTTCTAAAGTGAAGAAAATGAGGTAGGCTAACTGTTTATTTCAAAAATACAGTAATTAATCAAGGGTCCAAAAAAAACGTCAGTAGTGACCGACGAATTGGGATATCGCTAGAGAGCCCTATCAGCTTTGAGTGAACTAAAACAAGCCAATGGAATTGGCGTGCGATATTTGTAATCACACCTTTGAACGATTATGAAATCTTGGCATCTGTAATCATAATCGCGATTAGAAATTTGATTCATTGTGTAGCCCTAAAGGCATGTTTGTAAAAGCTACTTAAACGTCTTAATTTAACTAAGGCCTAATCACCTGTCTGTGAAACCAGACCTTGTTTTTAACCCTTAAGTATCAGCATTGTTCATGTTTCTAATGAAAGGCAGAAAAAATAAGGCTCTCATTGTACAATTTCACACTTTTCTGCCAATCAATAGATCAGAATAAAAGCATAACAAATATAAAAGATCATTACATTTAAAGGTTGCAAGAGAAAATGATCTAGTCAGATTTTTAAAGGGTTAGTTCACCCAAAAATGAAAATTCTGTCATTAATTACTCACCCTCGTGTCGTTTCACACCCGTAAGACCTTCGTTCATCTTCAGAACACAAATTAAGATATTTTTGATGAAATCTGAGAGATTTCTCTTCCTCCATTGACAGACAGCTATGCAATTGAAACTTTGACGCTTCCAAAAGTTCATAAAGCGATAGTAAATTAATCCATATGAACTGAATGGTTTAGTCTACATTTTCTGGAGAGACTGTATCACTTTATATGATGAACAGATTTAATTGAGGCTTTTATTCACATATAAACATTGAACAGCGAACATGAACAAAAGCTCACCCGAACCTGCTTGACGCGTGAAAACAAGCCTCTTGTGGAAGCGTAACATGAGAATGAACATCATTGGTTCTGGCACGTCAAACGAACATCTTTGAGCTTCCGTTTACAACAACTGACGTGTGAGTTAATGAATGTTTTTATGTAAATAAAAGGCTAAATTCAATCTGTTTATCATATAAAGCAATTGCGTGTCTTCAGAATATTTGGACTAAACCAAATTTTAAAGGATTAGTTTTACAATCTCTTTATGAACATTTTGAAGCGTCAAAGTTTCAATTGTGTAGCTGTCAATGAGGAAGAGAAATCTCTCCAATTTCATCAAAAAGTTTTCCGAAGATGAACGAAAGTCTTATGGGTGTGGACTGACAAGAGAGTGAGCAATTAATGACAAAGTGTGTGTCTCAATCAGCTCCCTAGTTCAGTAGTCGGCCATTTTAAGGGTTGTCTCAATCACAGAATCCTTCCAGGGCACATAGGCCCTGTCCCAAATGGCACCCTAAACCCTCACGGTCTTCCTCTGAGTCCGCACTTTCACAACGTAATGCCGCTTGGGCTGCCGGGTAAAGTCCTCTGCGTAGCTCACAGTCTTGCGGGCATCAAGGGCGCATAGCAGCCGCAAAGGGGGCGCTCACAAGCACCCTTCTTTAAGCTTAAATGACAAATGGGACACCCTACGGTCCTATGGACTTTGGGACAGGGCCTGAAACGATCGCTCCCTAAAAAGTGCTCCCCAATGCACCGTGAAAACTGCTCCCTTAACAGAAGTTCTGAAGCATGAAACTTAAATCACGTGAGCAAACTCACTACACATAATGACGCGCAATAGATGTTTTTAAAAATGCAAACCATTATTTTATTATATTTCAGCATAAACATACATTGCTAGACAGGTAATGAACATAATCTAGCTAACATTTAGAATTTATTTACGGCTGAAATGTTGCGCATATATGTAACAAGCAAAGTACTTTAAATAACATTACAAATAATGACAGTTATCAGCTCTGCTTTTGTTCATAAATACCAGTAGTGATGTTGTACAATGAGGACGTTGTCACGTCGCCGGAAATAGAGTCATAATTGTCTCAATGTGTAGTGAGCCAGCGTCCTTTACTGTCCTTGCCCGAATTTGTGTACACGATATACTGAGGGAGCTGATTGAGACACACCCATAATTTTCATATTCTTTAATATATTGATTATAATTCTACTCAAAATTACACTGGCAATATTGCTGTTGTTCTGAACAACAACATTTAAATAAACAAGTCCTTAATATGTAGTAACTGCAAGAGAGCACGTGGGCGAAATAATTTTAAAAAATGTGCTTCTTGCAATACGAGTTGACATTATCTTATTTATAGCCTTCACGTGAGTAGGAAGAGGAGTACAGCTATGTAGGACAAATCCCATTCCCTCGTGCAACAAATCCCCTCCTTGGTTTTCATCAATTATAAAGTGTTAATGTTGTGGTTCTGTTAAAGCTTTGTGGAACAAGGATCAGTGAGTGTCTGTGTTGTACAGGATACAGCTTTTGTCAGATCAAGATTTGCATAAAGGTTTAATGCAGTTTACAGGCCTCTTATCAACACACAAATGAGGAAGTGAGACTAAGGGTTATAGTAAGTCTGATCTTGTAAAGTCCCGTCAAACTCATTCAATTAATTAACTTAAAGAAAAAAAACATATGTTAACTCCACAGAAACTCAGTATCTGAAACAATCCTGTCTGTGAAGAAATAAAAGTTTAATGGCATGTGAAAATCACACACACACAGAAGTATTTTGCATGTTCTCGACTCTTTTCAGTTCCTCTTTCTTTCTTCATTTCGCTAATTCTCATGATCCGAAGGATGCTGCTTTATTTGTTTAGTCCATTTTATGATGTATTTTCTTATGTTACAAAAAGTATTCTTTGAATAGTTTTAACCTAGTTTTAACCTGAAGTAGCAAGTGAGGGTAAAATGTACTTGAAAAGAGGAAGATAAAGAGTTTGTCTTCAAGAGAAATCATTTTATGTTTGTACACCTCTGTTCTCGCTGCAGCGTTTCAGCACTGAAAAACGGTAAGAGAGAATTTCTCTGTAGATTGTAAAGTTACATTTTAAAAGTAAAACAGGAATTAACTTTGTTACCCACATGTGTTCATGCTGCGTGTTTAAAAATGCAAATGTTCAGAATCAAATCAGGTCTGGAGGTTCTTTACAGATTTCTGAGATGGAAACTTCTTCATTAATCAGTATTTTTATTGGTAGACTGTATTAATCTTTATGTAAATTTGGCCTTTACCCCAAGGGTGAATCTCTAAAAAAATTCCAAGTCATGTTTTACCTGAGAGAAAAAAAAAAAAAAAAAAAGATTTAGCATTTAGCATAGATTTAGCATGTTTTAAAGGCGGTTTTATTTTTACTGTCATGAAAATAATCGGTCCTACTTTATATTAGGTGGCCTTAACTACTATGCACTTACATAAAAAAATAAGTACCATGTACTCATTTTGTTTATTGAATTGCAAAACACTTTTGCTGCTATTGAGGTGGATACGGGTAAGGTTTGGTGGTATGGGTAGGTTTAAGGGTGTAAGTGAAAGGTCAATAGTGTAATTATAAATGTATTTACAGAAATTAATTACACATGTAATTACATGCAGGTATTTTTTAATATAAGTACAATGTAAAAACTTGTGCATTGTATCAAATGATTCAATTAAATGTAAGTACATAGTAGTTAAGGCCGCCTAATATTAAGTGTGACCAAATAATCTTACAATTTCATGAGATTCACAAAAGCTAAAATAAGTGACTGTATATTGATTGTGTTGTAGGTGTTGCTATGGTGATGTCAGTCAGAATGGCTCCTCCTCTTCCTCTGATCTTTCTGATCATGATTCACAGTGAGTCGCTGCAACAGAAACAATGACGAGTTTTTTTTTTTTGTTTTTTTTTTTAACTGTGTATTTATTAAACTTTTTTTTATAAACTGTTACATAATATTATTTAGAAATAGAATATTAATAATGAAAAATTAATGAATTCAAAAATGAATGGATTCAGACACACCCTAAGTGCACTTGTGCCTTAGATCGTTAAAATAGGGCCCACTATCCTATAGAAGACAGAAAATCTGGGTTACCTTTAATGGGTATTGCATGTGATAAGGCTATTACTCCTCTAAACTATTTTTGTATTGTGGACCAAATTTTGACAGTAAGCTGTATCCATACATTTATTTTCTTCACTCTTTTCTGTGCTTGCAAAAGCATGAATGGCAGAACTGTCAAAGAGACTCCAGGAAGTGAATTCTGTTCACCCATTCTGCCTCCTTATTAATGCCAAGTCAAGCAGCTATAGCCCTAAGCTGAGCAGCACAATAATATTATATAAGATTAGGAAGGTTCAAACCTCCCCTTATTCTTGGTCTTTTATTTTGCCAAATAAACTTTGAAATCAAATTTTCTAGTTTATTAAATGCTGAGACCAGAACCCAAACCAGGAGGAGTTGAAATAGCAAGAGAAGTCTCGGCAATACGTTCATTTTCACTGTTTCTATTTGGGGTGTAACGATAGCCTCATGTCACGATTCGATACATATCACGATACTAAACTCACGATACAATATTATTGCGATATTCCAAGACATATGATAGGATAACAAAAAATGTACTGTTGATTAAAAAGCTAAATTTGATATTACTTTGAATACAAATGAATACTAGTACAATGGGGACGTCAGAATAAAAATATTCATGATTCTAACGCTGAAACAGATTTATTTTAGATGAATATGTTTGAACTCTGTCACTGACTAGATATATTTAAAATAGTGTACCACTTTTTACTAGTAACATAAGACATAAGATAATCATAAGATAATCAGGACCCACAAATATTCCCCCATTGGATTATTATACATTATATTCAACATTATATATAGTAGTTTATTGTAGTACTGACTCTGTAAACTTGATTTTTTTTCTCACAGAGTAATTTTCATTTTGACTGAACTATGCACAACACATATTGTCACTATCCACGATACGATATTGTTGCATTTTTGTATTGCGCTATATTGTGATATATTTGTCATGTTTATGGACTTTCATTTTTTTTTTTTTTTTTTTTTTCATCAGTTTTTGTTTTGGTTTTTAGTTTGTCTGTCTTAACCAAGTTTCTCAGTTCATTTGAATAGTGATTTCCCTGGTGTATAAATACTTCCTGTTTGGTTCAGTTCTTTGTCAGTCATCATCTATGTTAGTCGTGTTTCAGTCATCTGACAGAAAGAGCAAGAGGGAGATTTGAAAAAAGGAAGAAAAAAAAACTGCAGAAAGAGAGATGAGACACAATATAAAAGAGCTCAAAAGAATATCACTGGAATGGAGGTTTATGCCTGGGCAAGCGCTTTAGGACCCGCGTTAATATTATAAAAGCTTTCCAGCACTGGGGAGAGCTAAGCGGGAAGGCCTGAAAACAGACATGGAGGCTGCTTTGATTCTGCTTCACATGCGAGTAACACGGCTGTGATTGTCTGGAGCTGCTGTGCTGTTTGTATTTACTCCTGTGTACTGTATGTTAATTTTTTGTGCTTCCTTGTTGTTCATTCATCAACTGTGCTTTATTTTTCGTGAAGCATTTTGTTGAGCGTCAGCTGTGATAAACGATAAAGAGAAAATAATATATCAGAATTTTTAATTTAAATAAACAAAAAAAAAAAAAAAAGTAACTATTTCAGTGATGCTTTGGATGAACAATAGTAAACAAAAACAGGAACTATATACATGAACAAGACTTCCACACATCCATTCGGCCAAGTTCTTGTCTAGTTGGCCAAATCCTGATGTAAGAAGGGCAGGGAGTTGTGATGCTGACTCCCTGGTGTATCAAAAGTGCACCAAGTACGTGCAGCCATTCTGAAACACGGCTGCCTCAGTGTTTTAGAAACAAATCAAGCATCCGGCAATTTAAAAACAAATCAATTATCCCGAAAGTAAGAGAGAACAAAGAAAATTGACTTAAACATATACTTCTTTATAAAGAGCCAGTCTCTTCTATAATTTAACCAGAGTTTACTCACATTCTGAAGCAGAAATATCCAGTTTAAATGTACTGCTTGCATATTTTGAACGATTCACTCCTGCAAAAATGCTTGAAGATCTGCATCTGCAACGCTGTGGTCGATCCACGTCCACCTTTACCTTGCACTGACCATCTTGCCTTCGATATTTCTCTTACATGTCAGTCTTGTTCGTCCACTCGAACTTTTATTCGCAACAGTAATGCAGCATCTATTAGGGTAAGGAAAGTTTTTACTCCCGCCTCCAGGTAGATCCTTATCTGTGCTGGATAGACACACTGCGCTCACGCATTCTTCAGTTTGAGCTGTTTCATTACGTCTCGCACCTGCACTCTTTTCCTCTGCAACTCAGGCGTGTAGTCATTGTCAAAGTAGATCCTTTTCGCGTTGTACAGGACCTGTTTCTGTGACCAGGCTTGTCGTCCTCAACAGCATAGTCCAGGAATCTCACTATTATCGATGTGGTGGGGTCTTTTAGTTTGGCTGCAAGGGCCCTCTGTGTCCTTCCGATCTTTATGTCTATGTCCTGAGGTAGCTGTAGATAGATAGATAGGTAAGCTTTATTATCCCGAAGGAAATTTGTCTTGGACACATAAAATCCAGTGACTGCTGCTTAAATAAATAACATAATACATACGTACAATACATATACACATGCACACACACTCACAATACCTACAATAAACACACAAACTGCCATCAACCAACCAGTTGCACACTACCCGTCGTACAGCACACCTGTAATCGTCATAGTAATAAAATTCGCAAGAAAAAGATCATAAAATATACATATCTTTACATTAAAAAACAGCATTATAGGGGCAAACCTCTCACTGACTTGTCATTTAAAGCTTTAATGGACAGGGGGACGAAGGAATTCTTAAAGCGGTTAAGCCTGCACTGGGAAACTCTAAAGTGTCTTCCTGAGGGAAGAAGCTGGTACTCAGGGTGAAGGACATGGCTGGGATCTGAAATCATTTTTAGGCCTGTCTAATAATAGTTTCAGCAAAGACAGCCTGAAGTGTGGAATGCTGCTTAACTCCCATGATTTTCATGGCTCTCTGTGTTAACCGTGTAATCTGGGCTTTCAGCTGCACACTGAGGTTGCCAAACCAGGCTGAGACGCCATACCGCAAAAGGCTTACAATTACAGCATGACAGAAAAGAAGCAACACTTTCTGGTTAACACCAAAGACCCTCAGCCTACGTAAGAAATATAGTCACTGTTGAACCCTAGTACAGATGTTTTCTACCTGAACACTCCATGTCAGTTTGCTATCACTGGTGTGCCCAGATATCTGTAGGAATCAACCTGGGCTATATACTAGTCATTGATGGACACTAGTAAGTGGTCCCCAATGGATTTGGGGTCAAACACCATCTCCACTGTTTTCTTAGTGTTGATGGTGAGAGAATGCTTGTCGTACCACTGGACAAAGTTCTGGACCTCATGTTTATATGCAACTAAATCTAACATGAGACCCAGGATAGCTGTATCATCAGAGAACTCAATCATGTAATTGTTAGCAATACTACATGTACATTCATTTGTGTACAATGTGAACAGTACAGGGGAACTAATGCACCCATGAGGAGTGCCAGTGCTGATGGTCAAAGGTTCAGACAACGTCCTGTTCACCCTGACTGCTGACTACGATTAGTTAAAAATGAGTGGAACCAGCTAATAATAAAGGGGTTGACATTCATCCGCTGCAGTGTTTTCAAGAGAACATGAGGCTGTAGAGTGTTAAAGGCCGAAGTAAAATCTACAAACAACATTCTGGCATAGGCCTTAGGATTCTCAAGATGTTTAGTCACTAGGTGCACAATACTATTTATTGCATCCTCAGTGCCTCTCTGGTGTTTATATGCGAACTGGTAGGGATCTAGCTGTGGGCCTACATCAGGCTGTAGTTTGCTCATAATGAGCTTTTCCATGCACTTCATCACAACAGAAGTTAAGGCAATGGGTCTAAAATCGTTAATCTCCTGTGGGTAGGGTTTCTTGGGGACAGGTGTAATAATTGCCTTTTTCCATTGTGTCGGTACAGTGTGAGAATGCAGGGACCTCTGGAAAATGGGGCAGAGATGCCATCTGGACCTGTGGTTTTATTGACATTGATGTGCCTAAGGACCTTGTTGACAGATTTAGGGTCAATCTCTAGCCTATCAGCATCATCAATAGCAATACTATCAAGCACCATATCACATTCAAAAAAAAAAAAAAAATCATGATTGTCAAACCTCTTATAAAAACAATTCAACTCATTTGCTTTTTCCAGTTCATCTACAACATGCAAATATTTCTTAGTAGGTTTCATGTTGGTAGCTATTTTCATTGAGTCCCATAATTTTTTTGAGAGTTTGAGAGTTTGCAACTCTTTAGGGCCGTCTTATATGTAGGAATCAGATGAACAGTATTATGGTCAGAGTTAGACAAGGGCGATTTAGCTATGGTTGTATATGCATGTTTTAAATTTTCATAGCATTTGTCCAAAGTCCCGTTCTTCCTGGTATCACATTTAATATACTGTTCAAAACCTGGAAGTGCAGTATTTATATTACAATGATTAAAATCTCCAATGATAAAAATAGGAGCATTTGGGGTGCGCTGTAATTGTTCACGAACACAGTCTGCCACCTGTGTTGCGGCTCGTGAGGCATTACTGTTGGGGGGGACATAAACAGAGCAGATAAGGATGTTATCAAACCCACGTGGTAGATAATATGGCCTGAGACTTACACATAACAGTTCAACAGCAGAGATACAGATTTTCTCCCGAACTGTGTGCTGTCCGCACCACTTGTCATTTATGTACAGGCAGAGCCCACCCCCTTTGCTTTTTACCGACAGCGCACTCCTATCAGAGCGAATGTGTGAGAACCCATATTTCGACAAGACCGTCAGGGATCTCTGGGAGTAACCAAGTTTCTGTAAAATGCATAATACAGGACTCATGGTACTCAAAGCATCCCTTTGTTAAAATTCAAAGTTCATCCATCTTATTCCTCAGCGACCTTGCGTTACTCAGGATCATAGATGGCAGTGGGGGTCGATTACCTCTTTTCTGTAGCCATTGTCGTGCACCTTCTCTCCGGCCTCTTTTCCGCAGTCGCTGACGACGTGGAGCTCTCATGCACTCCGCTAAGTTTTTAATGAATGATCGGGACAGGTCTGCCGCATATCCACAGTAGCGTAGAGACAGGAGCGCCTCCCTCAAATAAACTAGTGCCCGATTGCCACTAGTTTTGCAAGTGGAAAAAAGTTCACACAGGAGCACCATCGCCAACAAAAAAAGTCCCAAGATGCACGCCGCCATTCAGTCTTTTTGTCCTGATCACACAAATTATACAGAGCATACAAAACGCTCATAAAAAGGCCATATAAAACAATACAGAACAAACAGCAGCACGAATGTGTGTGTGTTCGTGTCACCCGCAGAGTAGCGCCACCGGATGATCGAGTAGTGTGTAGAGCTGTGGTGAGCAGACCCACAACAAATTCCACTGTGTTTTCTCCTTTACAGTCCTCTGGAACTTGATTTATTCTTAGACTGTTCCTGTGAAGTCTGTTTTGCAAGTCTTCGCATCTAAATGTGAGATCCACCTCATCCCAGTCTCCTCAGCAGCGCTGATTCGTTCCTCCGTCTCCCCGATTCTGCTCTCCAAACCATTTATTTGGCATTTTAAGTCCTTAACCGAGTGATATTTTTTCAGTGATATTTTTGTTTGTTTATGCCCCTCTTGATTTTCTTTTCTTAACGATTTCAGTTCTTCCATCACTTCAGAAAGTTCGGGAGCACATGGGATAGCTTTGGCAAGTTTAGCAGAGCTAGGTGATCGTCTCTTTCTCTTTTGAATTTTCATTTTTGAAAGTATTCTTATGTCTCATTGTCATACTCATTCTAAAACACTTTGATTATACCTGAATTGGTTAAGTAAATCTCGATTTACTGCAACAATCCGAAGGAGCTTAACTTTCAAGAGTTTGCCATCTCTGTGAGGTCACCGGAAGTCCTGAAGAGAAATTTTGCATATTTTGCATGTATTCCCCCATATTCCCCCCCCCATATCATTGATGCTAAAGCTGCTGCTATTTTGTCAACTATATGAATTCTGTGTTTCAGGAGTTTGTAGCCAGTGGGATGATTGGGATGTGAGTTACAGTCCTTCACACATCTGTGCACTAAAGGACTCATCAGTGATAATGAGCTGCACTTATACATACCCTACTGGACGTCAGATCATGAAAGTGTTCTGGACCAAACGGCCTATAAAACAGGGTGTAGAGCTTCAAGATCTGTCTGAGGACCCTGAATACAGTCAGAGGCTTCAGTATCTGGGAGATAAACAGCAGAACTGCACCATCAGACTGAGTCATGTGACACTGAAGGATTCACACGAGTACTTTTTCAGATTCATCACTGATAAAGAGAAATGGTTTGGTAATCCAGGAGTGACTCTTGCTGTCACAGGTGACTCTCATGAGGTTTCTCTCTTCTTCTGTGCATTATGTTGAATAATAATCAGTGTATGACAGCAGCACTAGATATAATGTGTGTGTTGTGTTCAGATCTTCAGGTGGAGTCTCCTGAGAGAGTGACAGAGGGAGATTCAGTCCGTCTGACATGTAAAAGCAGCTGCACTCTGACTGACAGAGCAACATTCATCTGGTACAGAAACTCACAGCCATTAACTGAGAGAAGAGACAGAAACAATGAACTCCTGCTGCAGTCAGTCAGAAGAGAGGATGCAGGCAGATATAGCTGTGCTGTAGACGGACACAATCTCATCTCTCCTGCTGTTCAGCTCAATGTCATGTGTGAGTACAGATTCATTAGATCTTTTTAAAAACCGGACACTGTGTTTGAATGAGATTATTTAAAGATTTATTTTTTGTCCTTTTTAGATCCTCCAAAGAACGTCTCAGTGTCGATAACTGGATCTGGTGAAATAGTGTCAGGAGATTCAGTGACTCTGATCTGCAGCAGTGATTCAAACCCTCCTGCTCTGAACTTCAGCTGGTTTAAAGGAAGAAAGTTTGTAGGATCTGGAAGAATCTACAGCATCTCAAAGATCAGCTCTGATGACAGTGGAGAATACAAGTGCAAGTCCATCAATGAACATGGAGAGAAATACTCTGATGCTGTGACTTTAAATGTCATGTGTGAGTTAATGATCACCTGCACATTGTTTAAAATTTCCAAATTTATCATTTTGTAATTTTTGTTATTTGGTTTTTATTTTTTTGTCTGTTTCAGACCCTCCCAGGAATGTCTCAGTGTCCATAAACAAATCTGGTGAAATAGTGTCAGGAGATTCAGTGACTCTGAACTGCAGCAGTGATTCAAACCCTCCTGCTCTGAACTTCAGCTGGTTTAAGGAGAATGAAAGCTCAGCTGTTGGATCTGGACAGAGTTTCAGAGCACTACAGAGTGGACGCTTCTACTGTCAGGCTCACAATCAACATGGATCTCAGAGATCAGACACTGTAACTGTCATTGTACCTGGTGTGTATCAGTCATTCTGTGATTGGATGAGCATTTCTGCTACTGATGAGCTCTAGGAAAAAATATATTATGCACTTTGAGTTAGCATGTTTGATTACTTGAAAAGAATATGGCAGTATAGAATATAATAAAGAATATAATGAAGCACACAATCACAGGGAATAGAACAAAAATATTTTTTAAATAATAATAAATCCAGTACAGAATCACAAGGATTTAAAATAGCACACCCACACTAAACATTAATGACACGGAACAGTGAACTGGGGAAACTAAGGGATTAAATACACAGGGAATAATGAGGTTACTAAATGAACAGCAGGTGAACATAATTAGTAACTAAGAGAACAAACTGGCATGCACTAGGGAACTAGGTCAACTTAGGGGCCGTTTTCACGACAATGGTGTTTTGGTGGCCTGAAAACAAAAACTTTTGAAAACGGGTTTCAAAGTGCATGCTTTTGAAAATGGTCTCTGTGTAAACAACAAAAACGCGAATCTGTGAAAACGATGATGTCATGCACATGCGCATTACATGTTCAGTCTATAGCAGGTGTTCCCAAACACATTCCTGGAGCCTTCCTAACACTGCATGTTTTCCATGTCTCCTTAATCAAACACACCTGATTCAGATCACCAGCTCCTCAGTTGAGACTCCCAAGACCTGAAATGGGTGTGTCAGACAAAGGAGACATGCAAAATGTGCAGTGTTGGGGAGGCTCCAGGAATGTGTTTGGGAACCCCTGGGTTGGAGTGTTTAATCGCCATCTAATGGCCTGCCAGCAGAATACAGCGTTTTTAGTAATTTTCACAGATTCGTATGAATAGGGACCGTTTTGACAATGGTGTCGTCTGTACGGGGAAAACTCAAAGGAAAAATTTCTCAGTTTTAGTCATATCGTTGTCATGTAAATGTACCCTTAATATGTAACCAAGGAAACTAGTGGCGGGAAAATGAGAACAAAGGAAACAGGTACAGGAACTAGAACTAAACCAAAACAGAACATGCACGTGACAATACTGCAATATTCTATGATTATAAGAATACATAATTTAGTAAAAACAACTTCAAAAAGTCTCATTTAGTTTGTGTTTTAAATTACTAGCCATAAAAAATAACAACTACTATCATAGTTTCTGTTTGTACGTTGTAATGGATTATAAAGTAACAAGCTGGATTTACATTATCCCTTACATCATAGGACCTTAATTTCAAATAAAACAGATGATAGGAAGATGATATTATTTTGTCTATATAATACAACTAAGATAAAATAGGGTTTAATTATGAGAATTTTTTTTTTTTTAAATGACTCAAGACCCGACTCAGACTCGTGACAAAAGACTCCAGACTTGACTCAGACTCGTGACAAAAGACTCCAGACTTGACTCAGACTCCAGCTTAAAGACTTCAGAGTTGACTCGGACTCCAGATAAAAGACTCGTGAACATCTCTGCCTCCTGGTGGTCGCTGTTGGATGGCGCTACTTTACAAAATTGCTGTTTGAATTCTTAAATCATATTTTGTAAGCTAATCTTGTTTTCTTTTGCTTTTGTGTTGTCAATTAAACATTATTATGTTTAAGGTGGAACTTTCTCCCTGCCTCAGTCACGACATCTTTGACTATGGAAATAAACATGAGTGTGTTGAAATGCTGCCATCCTCCTGCCGTACACTAGGATTTATTGTTTGTTTCTGTCATTCTAGACAATGATAAAAACAATGTCCTGTCACTTGTCTTGTAGGAAGCAAGTTTCTTTATGCAGTTTCTGGGTTCGTTGGTGGAGTGGGAGGTTTAATCTTCATTTTCATCATTGTGTTCATGTAAGTTAGTTCTGTCAGAAAGCACATTAGTATACCAAGCTGATTATTTTTTATAAACAATTTTTAGATAATTTAGATAATTCTTTATTACAGAAAGAAAAAACACAAAGCTGGTCACATCCAACAAAACCAGGTAATTCAAATGATCAAATGAGCATTAAACAAATGCAAAAACCACCCTGTTATACTCAAAGCTTTTCTTTAATAAAGTGTTAGTCATTTTCTCTTATTTTAGGATGATCTGTATGTCAACGTAACAGACAGAGTATCAACTCATGATGAGGTTCAGTCTGAATCTGATGCTGCAAATCAAAACGATGCCCTGTACACCTTAATTACCCTCAGCAATTTCACTGGCGATCAGACTATAGGAAAAGCTTCTGATTCTGAAGATACAGACGAGATCCAGTATGCAACTGTCTTGCATCACAGAAACAAAGAGATGAACAGACCGGAAGAGAACGAAAGCCAGTATGGTAATATCAGGACATACCAGACTGATGCTGCCATGAGGTGAGAAACAAAATCATGTTCATAATATATTAAAACATTTAGAATTCAAGCATTTTTGAGCCTCGTCCTGTTTTAATTTACCTCCTATATTGGTTGAGGTTGTATTTGTAGTCAGTACTGATCTATAAAGGTCATTGATGCCTTTATCTCTCAATACATTGATTTCACAGATCTGCTGATCAGATCGTGGAGGATCAATCGGTGATTTACAGCACAGTCAAATGATCAACAGATCTCCCTGATAACAACTCCCTCATGTGGTTGTACTGTGGCTCTGCTAGTCTGATGCTGGATTTTCATTACTCCCATTTAGCTTTAATTAAGAGCTGTTTTCTTTTCTCTCTCTCACATATGCACCAGTTGTCTGATTGTAATGTTTCTGAAGTCCTAAACTATTCATCTAGTTTGTACAAAATCTAGAGAGCCTCCTTTCAAAATGTTGTTTAAAGAATTTTGGTCCGATTAATTAGGGGCCAAGCACCGAATATACATAGGCACCTGTTGTATCCGTTGGCATTCTTATTATTATTCTTTTTCTTTTTCTTCCGCTCTGCAAGTCATTGGCAGCCCATAGAACCGTTTGCGGGAAAGTTATGAAATTTGGCACACTGATAGAGGACAGTCATTAACCACAGCTAATTTGGAATCTCTAGCTTAATCCCTCTAGCGCCACCACCTGTTCAAAATTCACATTTATGCAAATAACTTTTGAACCGTAACGGCTAGAAACACCCATTTGAATTTTGCGGAAAAAAAAAAAAATTGTTTCGAACTCGTCCTAGACGGTTTATCAGATTTTCACCAAAATTGGCTCACATTTTCTTTAGACCATGCTGCCAAATAGTTATTAAAAGCTTTTCGATAACTCGTCCCGTTATCGAGAAATTTGCAAACAAATTTTATGTAGCGCTTGCAAAAATAGATGTGAGGCTATATCTCCACAACGCTTTATCGCATTTGGACCAAACTTGGAACATCTCCTCACAAGCATGATCTGAGGCAATGTGCAGCGTTTCGGCACAGTGCCACCTGCTGGTCCAGAGATATGAAAAATATAAATTTTTGCCCAAAAATCATAAAAGTGGTCTCATTAGATTAGGAGCAACATGCCGAGTCCAACGATATCTAATTTTTCGAGGAAAATTGGTATGGGTCATCGGCACAATGCCGTGAAGAAGTCTGTGAAGTTTTGGACCAGCACCACCTCAGGGGTGGCCGCGGGTCCTTAAAAAGTCTTAAATATATTTTTCCTAGTAAAAGGCCTTAAAAAGTCTCAAATTCAGATTCGATAGGTCTTAAATACTTTTCGTCACATTACCACAAAAATTTCTATAGTCTGACAGACCCAATGACTGATCATTGGACAGAAGATTTTCTCGCGCGGCGCCATCTGCAGGACAAAGCTCAGCCAAGGTGTAGGATTATCTGATCAGAGCTGTGCACTGATACACATTTAAAAAAAATAAATAAACAAATATATCTGCTGTAGCAGAGCTACTGCAAGTGATTTTCGGTGCTGGAAATCCATATATCCTTTGCGGAAATAAACTACCGCGTTGTCATGGAGAGCGCAGCTCGTGGTTGCTTAGTAACGGCAGACGCCACCAGAGCGCAAGCTCCCAAGCGCTTTGGAAAGGAGAAAGCGGCGTCGACGTGTTTTCCCTTGGGTTTTGAGACGCGACATATGAATGGTCCCTTAAAAGGGTTCAAATGGTTCAACGCACCAAATGCGAGTAGAATCAGCGCTGAAACGTGTTACTCACCTGGTAACTTTTTATGAATGGCGGTGAGAATTTAATATAAAATTAATAATATAAATAATAGGCTGCATGCTTGCTGTGTTTTCATTTTTGATTCACAGTAAATGCTACTTTGTTTGTGACGTTTAAATTTGCATTTAGGAATGCAACATTCGTCATTAGAATCGTTTATAATTCAGAAGTTTCAGTGTCACATGATCCTTCAGAAATGCTGATTTTCTGCTCAAGAAACATTCACTATTTCCCACATAGCAACATTGTGTCGGCCCACATCTGGCACATGTGGCATGATGATCTGGCCCACATGCTGCAATGAATTACGGTCCTTGTGTGGGCCGCTTCTGTTTGCCAGATCTGAGCCACAAGCAGGCCACAGCAATGCCACATGTCAGCCAAGAGCAAAGAAATAAACCAGAACTGGACCTTATCTGAGCCACAAAATCTGTGTATATTAAATATAGAGTGATCTCAGCCTTAATAAGCCTGGTAACAAGCAGAATCACTGAAGGAAAGAAGAGAACAGAAAAAGAGACGAGTAGAAACACAAGAACTACAACTTCAGTCACAGCCTTAGATGAAATCAACTGAAGATGAAAGACATTAAATCTCTTAAGATCTCAACAGAGGAGGATTAAACAACTCCACAAACAGCATTGCCAGCTTCACTTATTATTATTGACTTAATTTATGTTAGACATCTACAAAAGTTGTTATTGAGAATTAACAGAGGTTTAACTGTTTCTTTTGAAGTCACCATAGCAGTGATTAGTGTTTCCATTAGTTGGGCTCTTCACTCTTATTATATGTTTGTTTTTTCTGGCTGTTGTGACAGTGTGTTTGTTAAGCACATTTACAGTAGCAAAGAAAGCTAAAACAAAATGTCCTCAGGTGATGATGATTGTCTGTTGGTTGTTTTGTGGTCATGAAATGGCCTGATGTCATTTGAGTCTAACAATTGTGTTGTGCTTTTAATACATTTTCACTGTAAGCCTTGTGTTACTACAGCATGAGTTCCTGCAGGTGAACTCAAAAAATGGTGAAAAAAAATTATTTACATGCTTGCTTGACTTATTTTCACGGGAGTCATATCCTTAGATTGCTGAATCCTTGCCGAGTCCAACAATACTAAACATGCTACGATTTGGTTTATGGTTAGGGCAACGTTGTGATTTAGTGTCTTAACCGTTATGGGAAATCAAAAAACCATAGGTCGTTGGCTATACACTAATATGAGTTTTCATATACTGCATCAACAGAGTCGATGGAATGAAGCCAAAAGACTATATCTCTGCAATGCTTTATCATGTTAACACCTTACTGTGACCACACCACATCAGTTTGGACACAGCACCACCTACTGGTTGAAAGTAATAACCATTAAATCAAAGTGATTTAGTATTAATGATTTTTCAGCCATCTTGCCTACAAAAAATGCCTTAAAATGTGTTTAATTGCAGTTGGTCTGATGCTCCCAGCCATGGTGGTATAACTTATCGTGCCTACTTTGTGTTTGGCCCCTTAATCGCTGCTTGCAGCTATATTTTTTTTTAACTGCAACTGTCTGTTGGAGATATCTTTTGGCCATATAAAGACACACCTAGAGACACTTCTGACAAAAAATGTGCAAACAGAAATTATTTGTCAAAACCAATTTTCAGCCAAAGCCCACCTATATACTCTGTGAGCACATTTATCTTAAAGGGTCGTGAAACCCAAAACTAAATTTTCTGAGATTTCAGTGTGTGTTTAACATCATAGTTACCATCTGTTTTAATCATAAGAGAAAATGTGTTCATTTTAAGCCTTTTGGTAATTTGGTACTATTTTCATTCTCCAGGTTTAAATTTGTCTTCATGTCAGCGTCACAGGACGTGACGTTTTCTTATACTAAAGTCTCATGAATAACTAAGAGACACTGATGAGTCATTGGTGTACTATGTATAGTAAAAAAAAAAAAAAGTTGGAGAGTACAAATGTAAATGGCTGTGCATTTATTTGGGCATTTAGTTATAGCTATCACAGGATATGTATTTGTGTAATTTACGGTGAGCTTACAAAACCATGTATGCTTATTGTTTTGCGTAATGGTAAATTGCAGCATGCATTTGTGGGAAGCTTTGATGCTTTTAACTAATTGAGAACTAAATAAAACTGTCTTGAGTCAGAAGCTGTTGCTGTGGTCTGTCTGCGCTCTTCCCCCTTCACTCCGCAGCTCACCACAGTTTTTTTTTTTTAGCATTTTTTAAAACCATGGTAAGAACAGACTAGTGCTGAAACAGGGGGTTTCATAAATGCATATAATATATTTCCCTAGTTGACTTGACTGGGTCAACAAGGATGTTTTTTTATTACATGGATCCTTGCAGAAGTTTGAACCAGCAAATGTATATCACCTTATATAGCAGTCATGTCTCCTTCACATCCTCTCGCAGTAATGACATCAGACAGCTCATATCTATTGACGCATGGTCAAGCACCAAAATTAGTTGCCCACTGAAAGAGTATAAACATCAAGTTTGACCTGAGAGAAAAACGAGGATGACAACTTAAGTTTTTCCATTGTTACATGAAATTAATTATTGCCATTTTTAACATTCAAATCTATAAATAACATTTGCATTAGTTGGTAATTCGTCTGCAGACTAAATTCTCACTATAGCTTCCGCTGGTCAGGGAAGTGAAACCTTCCTATTTTCATACATGAACATGTATCCCAGCTAACAGAATTAAGAACGTTCTCTAAATATTCAGTGTTGGTTCTGAGAACGAAAAAAACGTCGTTTTCTTGACGTTAGAGGAATGTTTTTATAAGGTATAATGTTCTTCAAACGTTCTTTCAACTTAATTTTGATCTAAAATTCATACTAACCTTTAAATAACATTCTACTAACATTAAGGAACCTTGACATTTTCATGTTCTTGGAATGTTGCAAATCAACGTTCCTAGAATGTTGATTTTAGATCAAAATTATGTTGAAAGAACGTTTGAAGAACATTATACCTTATAAAAACGTTCCTCTAACGTCAAGAAAACTGGACGTTTTTTACGTTCCCAGAACCAACACTGAATATTTAGAGAACGTTCTTATAACAAAATTCTGCTAGCTGGGTGCATGCTTTGAAAAAATTGTATCCATAAAAATGTGCTTTATGTCTAACGTCTAAAATAATAGATGGGTAACATGCACATGCAACTGATTTTTATTGTTACTAATTTATTAAATAATCTTATATATATGCAAAATTATAACAGCATGTCATAAATAGTCACATGTTCATAGTGACGCAAGCCACAAAACTTTCTGAAGATGAACCAGTCACTGAAAATGACTTATATGTATGTGCAACAGGAAACACTTGCACAGTCACCATCAGTATTGGGATTTCACAGCATCTATGAATAGTAGATCTACGTAGGTCCTCGCATGTCAGCAGACTTTTATATTTTAAGACTTGGTTGTTTTTCACTTGTGTTTACTATATGCGTCATGAAAGTCCAGCTTATATGAACCCAGCTAACAGAATTTTGTTATAAGAACTAGAAATATTCAGCGTTGGTTCTGGGAACGTAAAAAACGTCCAGTTTTCTTGACGTTAGAGGAACGTTTTTATAAGGTATAATGTTCCTCAAACGTTCTTTCAACAACATTCTATTTGCAACATTCCAAGAACATAAAAATGTTCCGTTTTCTTAATGTTAGTAGAATGTTATTTAAAGGTTAGTATGATGTTCCTGAAACATTCTTTCAATCATTCAAACACCTGCTGTGAACAAGCACTGAAAGAAAGAGAAATAAGAACACAAACTACAACTTTCTTCAGCCACAGTCTTAGAACTGAAGATAAAAGACATTAAATCTCTGAAGATCTGATTAAACAACTCCACAAACAGCATTACCAGCTTCACTTATTACTAACCAGACTGACTTTATTTCTGTCACACGTCTACAGAAGCTCTTATTGAGAATTAACAGAGGTTTAGATGCTGATGTCTTATTGAAAATGTTTCCTTTGAGGTCACCATCATGGGGGGAAGAGGAAATGATGCAGTTCTGGTTATAAATGAGGCTGGTAGACTCGAACCTTCCTTATTTCTCCTCAAGTGTCATTTGGTTACAGCTGATGAAGTGTCCTGCTCTACAGTATGACCAGTTTCTTATCTGTTTTTTGAATCAATTGTGAGTCATACATTTTAAACGATTCTATATCATTCTATACCTTTCTATACCTCATTGATGTCCCATTGACAAAGACAGACTTGCTTAATGATAAAGAACACAAATTCAGCAGAATTGTTGCTCTTATTGATTATGTGTGTTGACAATCTCAGCCTACTAGAATTTAGAACTGATTGTGTTGTAGGTGTTGCTATGGTGCTGTCAGTCAGAATGGCTCCTCTTCCTCTGATCTTTCTCCTCATGATTCAAGGTAAGTCTCGAATGTTTTTCTGCATGTTCTGTTCAGTGCTTTCCTGTCCCGTTTTCATTCATTCATTCTTTAATAAAGTAGCATGTTTGTTGCTCATTGGTAGTAAACATGCTGATTTAGTTCAACTAATTATATACAAAAATGTGAATAAAAATATGAGCAATGTAAGCATGGAGTACTAACCTATGTCTGTCTTTGTTATGTCTATCCAATGCCAGACATAACAAGTTAGTTCACCCAAAAATGAAATTTCTGTCATTAATTACTCACCCTCGTGTCGTTCCACACCCGTAAGACCTTCGTTCATCTTCAGAACACAAATTAAGATATTTTGTATGAAATGCGAGAGGTTTATGACGGCAATATAATCAACACTTTCAAGGTCCAGAAATGTATTAAAGAAATTGTTTTCGTCTCTTCATAACATTAAGGTTAAACCACTGCAGTCACGTCGACTGTTTTAACAATGTTTTTAGTACCTTTCTAAACCTTGAAAGTGTTGATTATATTGCTGTCATAAACCTCTCGCATTTTCATGCTTCTGTCTCGAATGTTAAATTCTGATTTTCTTCAACAACCACAAGACATTCAAAGACTTTGAGCAAATATATTCTATTAGTTACTTCTGCTTTGTTTATTAGAAATGTTGTTTTTCAGGAGTTTTCAGTGATGATGATGATTGGGGTGTGAGTTACAGTCCTTCACACATCTGTGCACTAAAGAACTCATCAGTGATAATGAGCTGCACTTATAAATACCCTACTGGATATCAGATCATGAGAGTGTTCTGGACCAAAACAAAAGATAAAAAGGGAACAGAAGATCATCCAGATCTGTCTGAGGACCCTGAATACAGTCAGAGGCTTCAGTATCTGGGAGATAAACAGAAGAAGTGCACCATCAGACTGAGTCATGTGACACTGAAGGATTCACACAAGTACTATTTCAGATTCATCACCAATAAACGTGATAAAAGATATATTGGTAAATCAGGAGTGACTCTTGATGTCACAGGTGACTCTCATGAGGTTTCTCTCTTCTTCTGTGCATTATGTTGAATAATAATCAGTGTATGACAGCAGCACTAGATATAATGTGTGTGTTGTGTTCAGATCTTCAGGTGGAGTCTCCTGAGAGAGTGACAGAGGGAGATTCAGTCCGTCTGACATGTAAAAGCAGCTGCACTCTGACTGACAGAGCAACATTCATCTGGTACAGAAACTCACAGCCATTAACTGAGAGAAGAGACAGAAACAATGAACTCCTGCTGCAGTCAGTCAGAAGAGAGGATGCAGGCAGATATATCTGTGCTGTAGACGGACACAATCTCATCTCTCCTGCTGTTCAGCTCAATGTCATGTGTGAGTACAGATTTGGTCATTATTTGAACAAATAAGAAAATAGTTGACTTTTTTAGCTGAAATGTGTAAATCTGAAATATCATTATTTCCACATACCACCCACTCTATTCTAGGAACACCAAATGACATCTAAGAGTAATGTGTTTACAGTTTAATAATTATAGAATATGGCTATGTTTATTTGCTTCCTTATAATGCAGTTAATACCTCCGCACCTAAAGGGGGCATCAAGCTGACAATAGTGCTCAAAAACAACATGTATGTGTTTAGATATTAAAAAAGGTCCATGGCAGGCTGTGGGCAGAACCGTTTGGTCTCTAGGACTTGATCTGTCAGATCACACAGTGTGAGAAATGATTCAAATGAAACACCTCCTGATTGATTTCATGTTGGTACTCGGCCCTTACAGAGAGTTCACCCATGAGTGAAAAGTCATTATTTACTCACCCTAGTTGTTCTAATGCCATATTACCTTCTTTCTTTCTTGGGACCACAAACTGAGAAATTCTAAACGAATAAATGAATGACTGTCCTGCGCGCTTCTTCATATAATTCCATAGCAGTGAATCATAAGCCGCTTTAAAAAAAAAAACAGTATCCCAAAATGAACCCATACAACTTGTGTTGCATATTCCAAGTGTTCTGGGGTATATATATGATATGATTTGGTAAAAAAAAAAAAAAAAAAAAAAAAAAAAAATTATTTTGTGAAAAATCCAACCTTTTTATTCAACTCATTTTATAAATATATTGTAGTCTGTGATCTCAAATTTATGTTCTATGCAATTTTTTTTTTTTTTTTTAGATCCTCCAAAGAACGTCTCCGTGTCAATCAATCCATCTGGTAAAATAGTGTCAGGAGATTCAGTGACTCTGATCTGCAGCAGTGATTCAAACCCTCCTGCTCTGAACTTCAGCTGGTTTAAAGGAAGAAAGTTTGTAGGATCTGGAAGAATCTACAACATCTCAAAGATCAGCTCTGATGACAGTGGAGAATACAAGTGCAAGTCCATCAATGAACATGGAGAGAAATACTCTGATGCTGTGACTTTAAACATCATGTGTGAGTTAATGATTTTTTTTTTTTACATTTATTTCATCATCCAAAGACCTGCCAGAATACACTGGCTTTCATATTATATTTTTAATGCAAGGCTACCACCGAACATTTTCTGATTCCTGCATCTAATGCTGTCAATGTTCCCATTTTTTGCAGATGTGAGATCATACTTTAGTATTCTTTTTTTTGTTTTTTTTTGTTTTCCAGACGTTTTGTTTTCAGGACACAGCACATTCCTGAGCGCAGTTATTGTGATTGTAGCTGTATGCGCAGTTTTATTTCTTGTCTGCATCATCATGTTCATAAGGTGAGATCTTTTGTTTAAATAATCCCCACTGAAGTATTCATTTATAATTATTAATGTGTGTGTGTTTACCTCCGCTACAGGGAGAGAAAATGTGCTGGAGTGTCGGACGTCAAACAGAAGCAGGTCAGAAGTAATCCATCCGTTTCTGTCTGCAAAATGAAATTATAAACCATTTATGTTCTGCTGTGATAGTATATGTTTTGAGTAATACTGTATGTGAATGAGAAGTCTAAACTAAAGTTTGCAGGAACAGAAAGCTCTTCTCTCGTTTAGGCGATTTAGTACTTTTCTGAAAGGTTTTGGCGTCTTTCTCCAGGTTCAACAACCTTCCAGCTCTAACAGAAACCACTATGATGATGATCTGTATACCAGAAGAACCAGAACAGATCAGACCGCAGGAAAAACTGAATCCACAGGTTCTCAGAAGATCAGCTACGCAACCATCCAACACACCAGGAACAATGAAGACAACTATGAAAATCTGAGAATGGACCATCCTGATCCTGCTGTGAGGTGAGAAACAAAACAGATTTGAAACACAATTGCTCATATAATACTGAAACTTATTTTTATGTAACATAACGTACACGATCTGGTTCTCATACTGAGCTCCGCTGGACTGCATTACTATAAATGGTCATTCACACGTCATCTCTGATTATGTTTCTCCACAGATCCGATGCTGTGAAAGTGATTTACAGCACGATCAAATGATCCAGGACCTGTCAAACTGATTGAAAATGTCATTCATTTACTGCAGCTTTGATTCAGATGTTTATAATAGTGATTTAAATGTGCGTCATTACACTAGTTAAGTCACTTACTTATCCTTCGCAGTTGGCTGGCTGTAGGAAGTATTGGTCAGATGTACCAATACCACAGGCTACAAAATTTTCCATGGCAGTTATTTGCATCATTGTGTCTAGGTCTTTGCAAGACTGTGGTTTGTTGCGTCTGTCTGGGAAGTTACAGAATCTACTAGCTAAAATTAAACACCTGTCGAAACACTTTCTGTTAATAGCATGTTTTGTAACACTTCTAAAGTTTTGTGTAATTTTCCATGAATTGCAGTCTCTGTGTTATTTCGCCATCTTGTGCCTTAGTCACTCTTCAGTGAGCATCAGTCTTTGTGTCTGTAGCTTCCCTCTCTTTAAATCATTTCATAGAACATGGTTTGTTGCTTTGACACACACACAATGTATATATATACATATATTTATATATGTTTTGTGTAGGCTATCAGTATGTTTTAAGACTTAAATAAAGATTATGTAATAAAATGTTTTTGTTTGTAATTGTGTTCTATAGTGACACATTATGTCTGACATTAGAAATACATTACACACACATCAGAATCACTTCTGAAAGTGTTGATTTATGTTGATTGACATGGTTTTGTTCTTGAAGATCAGCCTGACAATAACGCGCAAGTTTCACCTCGTAAACGCTGATGACGTGATGCCGAGTGGCTCCTCTTCCTTTGATATGTTTAGACAACGAGGGATTTTTTATTTTCATTTCTAACAACGTGATGTGACTGCGCGTCTTTTGAGGCAAACGAAAACTACTGCGCATGTGCGGAGAAAAAGCGCGCAAATGCAGCGCGCGCTTTAAAGTCAACTTGATTCTGATTGGCTGCCGGCCCATTTATCTTTACAATTTGCTATTTTTTAAACTATCGTTTCAGGCCAACTGTAATCTGAAGAAATGTAGTGTTGATAAAAAGTCGTAATTTTGACATACAAATTCGACTTTTTATGTCATAATTATGAATTTTAAAGTCAGAATTTCGACATTTTAAGGCAAGGCACCCCAGGTGGGGTAAAAAAAAAAAAAAAAAATATATATATATATATATATATATATATATATATTATACGTTTTCTGAAATGAAATTGTTCAAATATACAAATGTAAATGCATACTAATTTGCATACATTTCCAGAAAAGATTCAAAATTCTTGTTGATATATATTAAACATATTAAATTCACTCCATAGATCATGATATATGAACAAACCCCTTTGAAAAAACCTTCAGATAAGAATAAAACTGTAAAGTGTATGTAAGTGCTGCTGAAGTGGAGATTTCCGGCTTAAAATCTTATTTTGAGAAAACGTTTTTTAAAGATATACTGTAAAAAAATAAACACTTAAAACATTATTTTCGTATATTATTCATATTATTACATATAGCTTTCTTTCCACTAGTATTCACAAATCCAAATAATCCAAATAGCCTAAAATCTCAAAATTGACCAGTGCATTTAAAAAAAAAAAAAAAAAAAAATCCAATTTTGTATCATAATTATGATGACTTCGAATTTCATCATTTTATTTCATAATTATGATTTACAAAATCATGTCTTTTCCATTATGTGGCAGAACCGTGCTTCCAAGTATTACCTATACCATCCACCAGGGCGCGCTATATTCTATGAGTATAATTATTTCGCATGCAGCCGTCTTTAGTTTCTCTTCGCTCAGCTCTTCACCAGCTGACCTCTGGTCACACATATGTTGACAATGACCTGAGCTCTCACTGACCCTGACAGCAGAGACTCGCCCTAAATGAAGCGCGTGTGCCGGAGGGAGTGTTGGGTGTCCGGCTTTGGGATGTGTGTCCGAGGTGTTGGGTGTCTGGAGGATCAGGATAGCGTGTGCAGGGCGCGTGTGCTTCACTCTGACCAAAATACAAACACACACGGATATCTAGCTCAATTTCAAAGCTGTTTCCTGTTGTAGCAACTCATAATGTAATAACTGCACATAATGTAATACTTATTCATATTAGCAACAATGGCTATATTCATGGCAACATTAGCAGTATTTAAAAAATATATATAATTACAATACATTATTTACAATAATATAAACATTTTCATAAGAAGCAATCAATATACAAAAACATACATAAACCAACAAATTCTTCCAGGAAAGCACAATTATTATTGTAATAAAATGTTCATAATGTAATAATTTTCTCAAAACGTCTTGAGCTTATAATATAACAATTTTTACATTATGAGTCGCTATACCTGTGAATGTATGAGACTTGCAAAACTGCTATAGGAAATTACATAGACTGTAAAAAAGAAGTCACCCTGAAGAGCCTTTTTGAAGCCTAAAGTGGGCCGTCGGCATCTTGGCAGCGCGTCACTTCCGGATAACTGAAAATGGGCAAAGAGGCGGGATGTGGTTGGAACTGAGGTGCCTGGTTGCTGAAACCACACCCACCTACAGCTTGACGTTCGAAGTTCTAAGGGTTTACTGTCAATCTACGGTGTCTGTTTTACGATATAGATGCTCCAGCAACAGTAATATTGTAATTTGTGTCGGGTGTGCAAATGACAACACGCAAAATCAAAACGGGACTTAATACCTTTGTAATGAAATAGTGATCACGAGATGAATCCAATCCGAGTAAAATGTCCATGAGCGTCCATTGAAAAACATCCAACAGCACTTTTTGTCCACAAAAGTGTTAAATGAATGAAATATTGATATATTGTCCATTGTTTGCATCATATTTCTTCTGAACGACCTGCTTTCCATCATCGTTCTTCAAGAAATTATGCAACCTGAGCATAATTATGCAATATGATCGTATACACTGACAAACAAATGAGCCCGCGTCCAAATATTTTTTCAAAATAGTGCAGCAGTTTTAGTTATAATATCCAAGCAGTGCTGTCGGAGCTTGTGGTGTCTTGAGAGGCATATTCTCCAGCCATTGTGATTGTAGTAAATCTGGCGGCAATCCGCCTGTCACTCAAGTGGCCACGCCCTTAATTATGCAGAACTTTAAGGCTTAATATAATTTAAATGGCTGAGTTATAAAAATGCACCCCCCTCACAGTTGTCATGAAGGGCAAAATGAGCTTTATAGACCAAAACCACTTTAAAATAATTTTTTTGTTTTTTTTGTTTTTTTCACGTCGACTGTTTTAACAATGTCTTTAGTACCTTTCCGGACCTTGAAATTGTTGATTCTATTGCTGTCTATGGACGAGTCATAAACCTCTCGGATTTCATCAAATTTTTGGGTGAACTAACCCTTAATACAGAACATATGAGAACTGTGCTCAATTATTACAGTTAAAGCACAAACAATTAGTCATAATTATTTTACTGGCTTCCAGCAGAGACCCAGACAGAGAGGGAAATAGCAAAAGGAAAGAGCAGTGTTTTTTGTGTTGTTAATAATAACCCGTCACACACACCCAGAGCCGTGTCTGAGTTATCTGTGCTTTCATTCCAGCCGTGCTTGAGACAGCTGAGCGGGTGAAAGTCTTAAGACGACGAGCATTTGAGACATTCACACGGATCGGATGAGCGCTGGACTCATGTGTTGTCCCCGGTTGGAGACTGACTGGATGCATCACAGGAAATCTTGGTCAGAGTTTTCGGAGCTGAACAATGCTGCTATGACATCCCGAGCACCCGGTGTTCGATGGCGAAAACTGTTGTCATGGTTCTGGTCTAATGACCGCGCAGTGGCAGTCCAGTGTGAGATGCTGGACAAGTAGAGGATCAAACACTGCACTACATTTACTGTCTCTCTAATTGGACTGAAAACATAACGCAGATTTTCACAGAACTTTTACTAATCACTAGGGGAAGTAGAAATTCACCGATCCTCCAATGGCAAAACTGACAAACTGTACACGCACAGATAGACATCAAGTGGTGGTCAGTAGGAGGCACTAGAGTTCCTTTCAAATGTGTCATTAAACCAGCTGTATATCTTGATATCAACATGTTTAACCTGCTTTAATAGTAGGGTTAAATAGATAAATGGTTAATCTACTGACAGCAGCTGATCTAAAAGGGAAAACAGATCGTGGTAAAAGACAGTTTACTAGAAATCCTGCTACTATGACGCCAAAGTCTCTTTCAAGGAAAGTCTGTTCACTCGGCAGCCATATTTGCAACGCCTCCAGGCAGCTATTTCGGGTATCCAAGACCAAATCCTGTCTGAATGGGGGAATCCTGAAATCTCAAACTGAATTCGCCATTAAATAACACATTTCATGTTTTTCTCATGCTCAAATAGGGTTAAAAAAAAAAAAAAAGAAAAGCTTATTTTCTGACTGGACTCATCAATGCGCATGTGCAGTTCCAAGCGCCTGTCTCACATCCAGAGTTGCCAGGTCTCAGCTTGGTCGCTTCAACCCGAGGACTACAAAAACAACCCGGGAAAATATAGCAACAGGAGCTTCCAATGACAGCTGCAGTGAGGCGATGACTTTATCAATCAATGATTGTCTCTTTTATTTATAAGGAGGGAGTTACATAGGGAGATATATAGTGAGAATCGTGTATAAAGTCAGAATTGTGAGTTATAAAGTCAGGATTGATTGATATAAAGTCAGAATTGATTGATATAAAGTCAGAATTGATTGATATAAAGTCAGAATTGTGAGTTATAAAGTCAGAAATTATTGATAAAAAGTCAGAATTGCAAAATATAGTGAGAATTGTGATATAAAGTCACAATTGCGAGTTATAAAGTCACAATTGAGTGATATAAGGTCAGAATTGCGAGTTATAAAGTCAGAAATTATTGATAAAAAGTCAAAATTGCAAAATATAGTGAGAATTGCGTGATATAAAGTCACAATTGCGTGATATAAAGTCACAATTGTGAGTTATAAAGTCAGATTTGGTTGTTATAAAGTCAGAATTGCGAGTTATAAAGTCAGAAAGTATTGATAAAAAGTAAAAATTGCAAAATATAGTGAGAATTGTGTGATATAAAGCCACAATTGCGAGTTATAAAGTCAGAATCGATTGATATAAAGTCACAATTGAGAGAAGTAGTCAGAATTGCGAGTTATAAAGTCAGAAATTATTGATAAAAAGTCAAAATTGCAAAATATAGTGAGAATTGCGTGATATAAAGTCACAATTGCGAGTTATAAAGTCAGATTTGGTTGTTATAAAGTCAGAATTGTGAGTTATAAAGTGAGAAATTATTGATATAAACTCAGAATTTCAAGTTATAAAGTCAGAAAGTATTGATAAAAAGTCAAAATTGCAAAATACAGTGAGAATTGTGTGATATAAAGCCATAATTGCAAGTTATGAAGTCAGATTTGGTTGTTATAAAGTCAGAATTGCCTGAAAAAGTCAGAACTGCGAGTTATAAAGTCAGAATTAGGAAATGTAAACTTTCAGTTGCAAGAAAAAAAGTCAGAATTGCAAGATAAAAAGTTGCAATTATGTTTTAAGTGTTTTTATTCTGTGGCAGAAACAAGCTTCCATACACAAGTAATATGAGCGCTTGTCTTTTATAAAGTCTTTGAACAGGTAACATTTGTACGCTGCACTACGACATCAGAACTCACATTCACACGATAATTTGAACATTTTGCAATTTTCTCCACAGTTGTACAGAAACCACCCAGCAGCATACACAAAATGACACCCACATAAACCATGATTTGTGCATTAAGAGTGTTTTATTCCAGACTCGGTCTGAGTCCAAGGAACAGAAAAGGCAACTCAACAAACACACACACAAACTCACACGTGAACACACTCCAGACGTCAGTCAGAAGAATCGACTGCTCTATAACTATAAACAAAGCTTTTAAGAAAAGCACCGCCATCCTCTCGCAGCAGGCAAGAGCTCATGATACACACACTCACACACACTTGGATCCAAGTGTTACGACACCATTTCTCTGCATCGGTTTCAGATGTATGAAATCAGGCAACAAGAACAGACAGAAACAAACAAACAAAACTTCTGTCTGTAACCAAGAACAGCAATTTCTGGGAGGATTCCTGACTCAGATCCGTCCATCTGGAACCACTGTATATCCCATCTACAAAACCTGCCAAGAACACATCCAGGCCTCGTTTCGCCCCAAAATCAACACAAATAAAATAAGAAATGGTATTCTGCATAAAACAATTACAAAATTAAATTGTGACAAGTATTGTCTCATGACATTTAAGAAACATGCCCAATTTTTATTACATATATGTAATATGAAAACATATTAATATTATTATTAGTTTTATAATTTGGTACTGCAAATATGTATAAATATTTGACTTTTTAATTACTGTGTTACTATCTTAATAGTATTATTGTTATAATAATAATAATTGTAAAAATAATATATAGTAAAAATAACAGTAATTATAATTTATTATAACAGTAATAATAAAACCATGAAAAAAAGCATTTTAGTATTTAAATTAAGTGAAATATTTATACATAATTGCAGTACTAAAATTAATAAATTACAAATAAAAATGAAAAAAGTAAAACATCTGGATGCAATAATGATACTTTTGGGTGGGAAATGTGTTTGTTATAAAAATTATGTCTAAAACTGTAAAGTCTACATTTAATTTCTCATTTATTTATTTTGATTTTGGGGTAAAACGTGACCTAGACCTCGACATTAATGAACAGCTGGACACATTTTCATGAACTACAGCTGAGGTTTGTTGTGCGTCTCAGTCTGTGTCTATGTGGCAGGGGTTCGTCCCTGCGTCCAGCGCCGCGCGGTACAGCCTGATGAAGTCTTTATAAAGTGGAGCACATCCCAGCCAGGCCTCTCCGAAGCGCACGGCTCCCGTGAAGAGGAACTCGCCCTGTCCCGCCCGCGGGCCGCAGCGCTGCGGCATCTTCACGCGACCCGTCCACCGGCCGCGCCCGCGCCCCCCGCCGCCTGACACGAACACGCGGCTCTTCTGACGGTACACATGACTCAACGACACCACCACAGAGGCCTGACCTTCATCATCCTCCTCCTCATCCACGTGATGAATACTGCCACGCACCGCTGAGAGACAGAGATAAAGCATTCACAGTATTTTCCAGAATATAAAAGTCACGTTTTTAATTTTCTGAAACGTGCTGCAACTTAGTGACTTATATAATGCATTTAGTGTCAAGCATGCAAAACATTTATGCCGAATACATGAGCCCAAGTTTATTTGTGTAAGGCATTTTCTAGACGCTGGTAGTTTCAAATTCCCTTTTAAAAAAAAAAAATTAGGCTAAATGTTGTTTATAATGAATGCCACTATAATTTATGTTTTCAATCCTGTTCTGAATACTGTAACATTCTTTGTATTTACAGGTATTTTACATTATTTCTGAATGCGATAATAAATTGTGACTTATACAGTGTTGGGGAGTTACTTTTAGAAAGTTACAATATTGCATTACTCCCTAAAAACGTAACTAATTGCGTTAGTATTTTTTTATGGAAAGTAATGTGTTACATTACTTTTGCGTTACTTTTTCTTCACCTGGGCTGACTTGCTTGTTTGTTTTTTAATAATATCAAAAAAAGTTGTATTTTTGGCAGATGTAAATGCCCTTTCACACCAAAAGTGAAATGAATAAGCCTCAGGCTGAATGAAATGCATATTTACTCCTGTACAGTAGAGGGCGCAGCTCAAACAAAACTTTTTTAGCTGTGCTGCCATTTTGGATTAAAGAAGATTAGTTACAGGAGAAGGAAGTTCAACACTCTTATTTCTAAATCAAATCTAAAGTAATTTTTGATAATTAGTATGGTTAAATTAGATCATTGAAGGTCAGCAGCAAAGACATTGGTTAATAAAGTGAGATTAAATACATAAAGTATATTTGTGTAATTTAATATAGTTAATTATTTAAGTTTTGCATAAAATTCTGAGATTGCCTTTTACTGTTTTTATTCATTTGAGGAATACATTTCGAGCAAGTGAAATGAGTAAATGCATGTTCACATTTAGTCGAGAACTACAACTTTATTTCTCTCAACATTGGGACAGGAGAGCTGTCAGTCAGTAAATGTGAAAAAGTAACTTAGATATTTTGTTGTACATTGAAAAAGTAATGTTTGTAATCGTAATCTGATTACGTAAGACGTCACCCCCAACACTGGACTTATATATCAATGTGACTTACCTGTTATTTTTCTCACAACAATGAAATTTTGACTTCCCAGCTAACAAAAATATGTTCTAAGAGCATTTTTAGAATGTTATCATAATGTTAATTAAAACGTTATTTCTGAATGTTCAAAACATCCATTTTTTAAATGTTCTAAAATCATTTTTTCTTGGTTATGTGAATGTTCCATTTTATCATTCTTCAAACATTATGGGAATGTTACATTTGAATGTTCTCTGAACATTCCGAAACAAGGAGTAACATTTAAAAAATGTTAGATGAATGTCCAACTAAAGCTTTTCAGAACAAAAAATGCTCCAGGAATGATGTATAAATAATGTTTTTGTGCTAACATGATTAAAGATTTTATTAATGTTCCTGGGGGAACATTTGTTCATAATCAAAATTTCTGAAATGTTTCCTTTTTTTGCTGTATTATAGTCAGGTGCAACTTATTTTATGGAAAGTATGGTACATTATGACTACTAAGGAGTATAGTTTCTTACCAAAGTCACTGGTGCAGAGTGCCATGAGCAGCTCGTCATCAGAACAGGGCCTGCAGGGAGCTGAAACACACACACACACACACACACACACTACATTAGTGTGTGAGACACACGCGCGCAAGGAAATCCAGACGCATTTCCTCCTCAGACACGACTGGACTGCGCTGCGTCACACCCATCAGACTCCAGCTGTGCCTGAGCTCCTGTGATCTCTGACCTTTGCCCTCTGACCCCGTTTGATAGCATTATCATCATTATCTGCCTCCCCCACTGCCAAACCAACTGTCTCGACTGAGTTTAAACCACATTAAAGCTTGTTGAACATACATGGCTATAAAATAAACAGATGTGCATTTAAAAAGGCTGTAAAAGCTTGAATTGTAAATAATTAAAAAAATATTTAAAGTTTAAAATAATAATAATAATAATTTGTCCTACACAATTTGCGCTACTGATTCCTCCAAACAAATGGTTATTTTGAGGTTGTATATTTACAACTATAAATTAAAAAAAAATATATATATGCATAATGTAAATGCATAGAAAAGACCCCTATATTTTAGTAACAATTTCAATGTTTTAAAGATTCATAGTTTCATGTTACAGTAGTATTAATGTGGTTTAATGTTGATTAAAATGACAATATAATTTATTACAAAACTGCTGCAACATATTTCGAGCAAGTGAATCAGATGTTCTGGTGAATCGCACTGAAGTGATTCAAACGTTTTTGCAAAGACAATATGATAGAAAGACATATTTATCGTCTTTTTCTCATCACATTAAGACTCACAAATTTGAGTATCATGTAAATGTGAAACATTTTCTTCAGATTCACCTTTAGTGACCTTAATCGATTGGATGTAAATGTGATTCCTCACCTGATTTAACATTAAAGTAAAACGGCTCTTTAAGGACTTTCAACACCTTCCACCCCCCGCCGCTAACGGCTCATTACCGGGTGGAGGGGGACGCCTCTCACTGATCACAGCTGAAGCCTCCAAACTAACGCTCAGACCTCAGATCAGCTGTTTGGAGATGCTCGTGAAAAAAAAACACAGAACGTTCAGTGAAACCAGACCATCATTAGAGCTCTTTAAGTGCTTAACATTACATAACAAATATAACTTTTAACCCAGCAAACACACAACCTTCCCCTAACGTTAGTGTTTGGTTAGTTTTCTGGAAAACATATAATGTTCTTGGAATATTCTTCGAAGGTTTTATTTTTAGAATTGTAAGAAATAAGTTTGTTTTATTTGCCGGTAGTAATTAATAAAATGCAAAGACTTATCTTTGTTATTTTATACGAAGTGTGATTTCCCAGCTAACAAAAATATGTTCTTAGAACGTTTTGCTAAAGTTATGAAAACGTTATTTCTGAATATTCTGAACATTCGAAATGTCCAGTTTCTTAGGGTGCACTCACACTAGGCACGGTTGCCTTGAACCGAGCATGATTGTTCGCCCTCCCCTCTCCTCCGCTGGCCTGCACTCATACTGTGCCGGAGCACGCTTACGTCATATACGATGCAAATTTTTGTATGGTAGAAAACAGGAAGAAATGCAAAGATATTGCCTGATAAATTTATAATTTATGCCGCGCAGCGATTTTCACTTGCACGTATCAGAGGATTATTACGAACTACGAAGGCAGCTGATGTTAATGGAGGAATTTTGCAGCTTTACTCGCAAACTACAATTCCTGTTCATCAATAAGCTGAGAATCAGACCCGTTATTAACCCAAATACAAATTAATTACATGAATAGTAGTAATAAAGTTGTTTGCCATCGTAATGATGAGAGTAGCGCGCACAAAGTAGTAGCTGTTCCGTGCTCTGGCACGGGTTAGAGCTCACACTGCATGCGAACCGCGCTCGAGCCCACCAAACTGTGCTCTTCCAAGCAGGCCAGGGACGGCTAAACGAACCGCACCCGGACACGGAACGGAGCGATCACACTTGTCAAACGAACCGGGCTTTGGGGGTCAAACACACTCGGGCACGGTTCAGAGCACCTAGTGCAAGTACACCCTAAGATGTTTTAAAAATGATTTTCTTGTTATAAGAACGTTTAAGAGAACATTCCATTTTGCAAACATTATGGGAACGTTACTACTGAATGTTCCCCTAATGTTAGTATTTGGTTAGTTTATTGGAAACCATGTAATAATGTTCTCCGAAGGTTTTATTTTTACACTGCAAAAAAACATAAAAAGTGGATAATGTACTGACAGAAAATTACCAGGACCTTATCCAGTAACTTTACGGACATTTCAGTTAACCCTAAAACAGTGAAGTTTTTTTTTTTTTAGACAACGTACACAAAATAACTTCCACGGAATGTTCCCAAATGGTTATTTTCAGGTTTTATACATTTAACTATAAAATAACTTTTACAGAACTTTCCATTATGGTTATTTTAAAATAATGTTGCATTAAGTTTTAGTTTTTGAGAAATAACCTGCATAGAACGGTATGTAATGGTTATTTTTCAGCTTTAGATTTACAGCTGTAAAATAACATTTAAAGAATGTTCTTTAATGATTATTTTTAGGTTTTATTTATAAACCTTACATTTTTAAAATATAATGTAAAATATGTTAATATAAATACTAAAAATGCATGTTCTTGGAACCAAAATATAACATCCTCAGAACGTTCAGGGAACCAAAAACAACAGCAGCAGTCTTAAGCAGACTTAGATGAACCAAAAACAAACAAACAAATAAATAAATAAATCACAGTTGATAGCCATATAATGAAAAGACCCACTGCAAATCTGACAAAAGTGAGATCTGAGTCATACTGGGCACTTTATGGCACTTTTTAGAACTTGAGCTTGTATGAATCAGGGTCAACTTTCATTGCTTTAAGAGAACAGCTCAGATATTCCAGATATTTTCACTAACACTAACACACACGTTTTCTTCCTGTAGACCAATCAGAAGGCCCACCCAAGCTCGAGTGTGAGTGAGACCAACAGGTGAGGAGCTCAGGACACCTCAAGACTTACATGTTTATAAAGACAAACCCTCTGGGAATGTTGAGCGGGAAAGAAAGGGAAAAGAGAGGGGGAAGGGAAACGGAGGAAAGAGACTTTCTGGAATACCTGGTAGATTCCCAGTGAACAAAAATATGCTTTGCTAACGTTCCCATTAAGTTAAGATAAAATGGTTTGTGAATGTTCCCTGAATGTTTTTTAAATGTTTTAAAAACGTTCTTCTTGGTTACACAAACGTTAAGGGAACATTCCATTCGCAAACATTATGAGAATGTTTATAAACAAGTAGTAACATTTTTACATTTTGAGAACATTATTAAAGACCAGAGAACACTGAACGAACATTCTATTGTTCAAACGTTACGGGAACAATGTTTGTTAGGAACTTTAAGAGAACCTTGACAGAACGTTAACTAAAGTTCTGAGAACATTCTCTGTTAGCTGGGTATGTGGTAAAAAGGAGGACAAAAAAAATGACGAAAAAGGGTTATTTCAGTATTTAGGCTGTGATTCTTTACAGACAGCTGTGAACTGATTTATATTATTACAAATCCCTCTTGAAAGTGTCAAGCTGCTGTGCCAGAGCTCATCTCACCTGCATGGCCAATACAACAGCGCCTTTCATGTGCAACTAGCCAATGAGAGTCGACCTCGGCGACTATCGGACCAATGGTACACAGCGGCCGCTGTGATCGACAGCACTACAGGCTGCTTGACCCCGGCAAGACCTCTTGATTAGACTGTTTATTTTCTTATGTCAGGCTGAACATGGAGCGTCGCGGGGGCTGATGGTTCTGTCTGGGCTTCAGGTTTTACGGGGTCAGCGCCAGCAGACATTTTACTACCTCTCTAAAGCACTCTTTCATGTGAATGACGGCCATTTGACAGTGTTGTTATTCCACCCCCAACACTCTCTCTCTCTCAGTAACACAGATATTCCTGAATATACTAAGGCTGTGTGATATAGCGAATATTTACAATATACTATATTTTTGATGATGTGAAATTCACAAACATTGTAAATATTACTATAAAGTTTCCCGTAAGATCACGTCAGTATGGAAGTTTCGCAGCCGTCTTCGTGTCGTGAATATTTGAGTACTGCACAAACAAAAATGCAAACAGAAATTGAGTTTTTTTTTCTTTTTCTTACATTTCCTTTAATGAATCGGTTAAAAATCTGATTCAACCATTCATTTGCATCCTAAATAATTTAGTTTAGTTTATTGTTTTAGAAAGCACATTTCAAACTGAAGTTGCAACAAAGAATTAAAAATATGTGCAAGATGCAATGTTGTTATTGTTAAACTAAAACTATTAAAAGTCAAATAAATAAAGCTGAAATTAAATAAAATATAAATATTAGATAAAAACTTTAACTCAAAAAAATGTAATACTGCATGCCGACTAAATTAAATATTAAGTTGAAGCACTAAAATTACTAACACTGAAATAATAATAATAAAAAATATAAATAAATGTAAAAAAAAAACAAACAAAAAAACGAATAAAAATATACATATAAGAGAATGATAAACACTACAATAGTATATAAACAATACTAAAATAACACTGCATTTTTACGTTAGAAAAAATAGTTAAATATTATTGTTTTTTTTTTTCTATTTTAAACAATAATATTATTGTGCATTGTTAAATTGGTGAAATAAAATTATAAATTTGGAAATAGAATGATACAATTTTTGGTTTCATTTAGTGAAAACAAAATGCGTAAAACATGTCTGATAATAATAATTATTATTATTGTTGTTGATGTTGTATTTTACTTGCATTGAACATTTTGAACTATTTAACAATGAGCTAAATTTCTCCACCGATACCGATAGCCGATAATTCAGAGTGATATCTGCCGATGCAGATAACGATTATGATAGTTTGGGGGTTCTGCCTTTTATACCTTCTTTTAAATTAATGATAGGCTACTTTTATTATAATTAATAATTCATCATTATATTTTCAATGATTATATTTTGAAAGACATTGTTTCATCAACTTGTTTCAGAGTAATTGGTATCAGTTATAAATAAACACATTATTCAAATTAAAATGAACACATTAACTAAATTCTGAAAATGATTAATATAATTACTATTAATATTGAACATTAAACTGGTTTCTTAGCATTTTTTTTTTTCTCAAAGCCCAAATGCAGTGCATTTTCCTGCCCTCTTTTGATTGACAGGATATATCGGCATCAATAATCAATAATCGACATCGGCCGATAAAAGCAAATTTTCACACTTAATACCGATTATTGGCCAATATATCGGTGCATCTCTATTTTAAGCGCATTTCAGAGCAAATGCATATGAAGATAAAGACTAAATATCATAAGAAAAATCAGTAAAAATAGGGTCCAATATACTGTGTTAATATGACAGAATGTTCTCTATTGATTTTTTAGACCTATTTTTTATGTATTTTATTACACATTGTGTTGTGTTTTAGGATTAAAAGGAAATGTCTGTAAACTAAGGATGCACCAATATGAAAATTTTGGCTGATACCGATAACCGATAATTCTCTATATTTGAAAGCCGATAACCGATGTTGTTCTGTTATTGTAATCCGATATTGTAATCCATTATTTATCGGCTTTAATATATCGGGGAATTTTCGAGCCGATAACGATAACATTAAAAATGAACATATATCGGCCGATACCGATTATGTGGCCGATATACTTAACAGATAATGTCCCGTCCGATTTTTTTCTTACCTGCAGGTGAGTAGGGCTCGTCTCCCGGCATCTGTGTGGAGATCAGCTGATACTGAAAGGCTGTAATCCTTCTGCTGATGTCTTGCCGCGCGGACGCCTCCACGAACAGCGCCCCCTCCTGCAGGCTGAAGCAGCGCACGAGTCCGGCCGCCTGCTCCGCCTCCGACAGCAGCAGCCGCAGCTCTCCGGCCCGCTCCACGTACAGCGTGGCTCCGCGCGAGTCCCTTCGGGGCTTGATGCAGGCGTGGAGGTGTGCGGAGGACGGCAGGTTGGGCCTCAGGTTGACGATGACGGCTCCGGTGGGATAGAGCCACTCCAGAGAGCCTTCAGCACAGCGCAGGTACACCTGCTCCACATCCCGCGCGTGAGACTCGTGCGTCAGCCCGCTGCAGTCACACAACATACAAGAGTTAACAGCTTGGAGCCAAACAAAGGAAGCCAAAACGTTGGTGTTTTAGTTGTCTTGCTTCTCATTCAACACAGAGATTCTCGTTTTTCAAACGACACATAAATCTGAGAGCTTGACAAATTGGGATGTCCGCAGTTTTGATGCATCCCATGACCTTCAGGGTGAGCGTGACCTCCTCCTCATCTCCAAGAGCTTTCAGCAACATGAGGAGAGATCGAATGTCAAAAGTGCGGGATATTAAGTCAACCTGAGGACTTAAAAGCTTATGGTACGAGAAGAAGGGTTATGTGCACATGAAAGATTTCACACAAGCTGTCATCCAGATGTGACATTTTCATTTTCCCCGCTACAACGCTTTCAAGTGGTTGTGGCTGGCATATTTAGGGATGATTACAGTGTTTGTGCCTGTTTCAGCTGGACTGGTGCCGACGGGTGTGCAGAGGCTTTAAGATTTACACTCTTCACCTGGTAAACAGCACTTCTCTGAAACATTATGACCTTAAAAACAGTATCTAATGTCCCATCCCATTCATTGAGTTTGCTGGACCTCAAAAGTTTAAAAAAGGATTAACTGATTCTAAAATGCCGATTAATCATATTCCTGTATTTCCACCAAATATAGAGGGTTTGGATGAACATGAGGGCGAGTAAATGATGGCAGAACTAAACCTTCACAGCTACAGCTGGGGTTCATGACTTGGCATTATAATTAAACTGACGGGGTTTGGTTTCTACTGAAATCAGTGCCAAATGTTCTCCAGAGAAAAAGAACCGAATCCCGCACACATGACCCCTAAATTCCCCCCCATTTCATCCGGCTTGCTTGTAATTAACGTTATTAAATCATTTTCTGGAGTCCATTAAGCCGCGGAGCGCATAATAGAGGCCAGATTCGGCGCGGTCTGGTTCAAAGAGTTAAATGAAAGAGTTGAAAAGAAAAGTGCGAGTCAGCTACTAAACCAGAGTACTAGAGTCAATGAAGAGAGAGAGAGAGAGAGAGAGAGAGAGAGCGAGAGAGCATACGGAGATTAACGTCACTGTGGGCGCAGAAAATACGAGCGAAAACAAATCGGTGTTGTTTTATCTTTTTAGCGCTGAGTAGTCAAATTCATTTTAGTGAATCGATTCCTTTGAACGGTTCTTTTTTTATTTATTTATTTATTTTTTTTAGAATCCGCGAAGACTTTACAATAATTAAATTACACTGCTTAGATTCCCTGGTAAGTACACTCTAAAAAAAAAAAAAAAATGATGGGTTAAAAACAACCCAAGTTGGGTTGAAAATTGACAAACCCAGCAATTGGGTTGTTTTAACCCAGTGAATGGGTTAAATGTTTGCCCAACCTGCCTAGTTTAACTCAACTAGGCCTATTGTTTAAAAATTACTGTATTACTTGCTTAAAAAGAACCCAAATTATGTTGGAAATGAACACGTATTAATAAGTTTAATGAATAATAATTAAACAATAAACATTTATTAAATTGTTCACCTTTTGATTATTATTGTTGCCTCTAGTAATTATGTGTCTGATTTTTAATTTCCAACCTATTTTGGGTTCATTTTAAGCCAGCCATATAGTCATTTTTAATCAATAGCCTAGTTGTCCATTTTCAACCCAACCTGGATTGTTTTTAACCCAGCATTTTAGATTGTTTCAGATATTTATGATTCATTAACCACTTCACATTCACAAATTTAGTCCCAAACAATGTTCTAATACAGCCGAGTAATAATTCACGCACAAACTCCTTCCGAATCCGAATCGCTCCGGAAGGAACATTGAAAGAACTGGTTTATACGAATCGGTTCGCGAATCAGTCTTGAGGGTAAATGTCAGCGCATGTTCAAGATAAGGGCATGCCCGGACCTTCCCCATCACCTTTCACAGAATTATTATTTATACACATTATTTAACCCTATATATTAAGTCTTAACAGATACATTACACGTAAACTATTAAAATGTAAAAAAACTATTTTGCCAATATTTAAAAAAAAAATAATAAAAAGAGAGATATAGTCAGCTATAATCATCCCTAAAACAAACGCTCACAAAATAGGCTTGCTTTTAAATGCTTTTTAACTATTATAAACTGACCTTCCTGTCCAGTTGCACTGGTCGCTGGAGTATTGAGCACATCCACACAGGACTAGAGCTGAGAAAAGAATGAATAAAAACATCCTCCAACACCCCAACAATCTCCTTCAGTCTGTAGAAAAACCACCGCTCTGGATCACTTCATAAACTACATGGCCAAACCATGAGCAGACATCAGAGCTGAGAGTTAAGTCCAGAATGAAGCGCTCATGATCGCGTGCGTGAATTTGAACCCCTCAGATACTGATAGTGAGTCCAACTTTCACTCTCATTCTGACCTCCGCCCCGCCCACGACACTCCGCCCCTAAACCACGCCCCCGTCTGCACGAGCGCAAGACTATAAAACAGCATTTATTTACTAAAACTTGAACATTTTAAGCCATATTTTAGTGGCAGTACCGTGGAATTTGAAGTACCTTCGTTTCACGAATTACTACGGTACTGAATTTAATATTAGATAATAAAAATTCCTAACATTGGCGAAACACGAATGAATATTCAGCACCAGATATACTCATTTGATAGATTTACTGTACCATAGGGTAGAGCCGCAGCACTTTCTTGTAAGGGTGTGAAACTCAGTGTGTGTGTCTTGAGGTGGCTGTGGTTATTCTGGGCTCTATAAACACTGGTATCAGATGCTGCTGAGTCGCGCGCTGTTATTACGGCTGCACGCGCCTCGCGGAACACTGACCGAACCTCCGAATAAGCACTAGATTGTTGATTTATTATACATTTATTATAAACTGCATGTTTAAGTATATATATATATATATATATATATATATATATATATGGATAGGCCACTATACAAATTTTTTGTGCAAACTGCTGTCCCACAACCAAAAAACACATTTTAAAAAACATTTAAGTATTCACATTTTACATGTTTACTAAGATCCTTCTATTATCTATGGAATCCCATAATAATATTTAAAATATAAGCATGCTTAATATAAAATCATAATTTATTTATGTAAAAAAAAAAAAAAAATGTGTCCCCCATTTTCATGTCACTACCAAAACAGTGTGTGTTTTAGTCCGTTGGCTGAGACTGATTTTAACCACACTTCTACATTATTGATCAGGAAATATTCCTGTGTCCCTCCCTCTCATAGCCTCTCTTTCATAGTAGATCAGTCCATCATTTTGAGGTAAATGTGTTCAAAAGTCTGAAAATCTGTGTGCAACTTAAAGGAACGTCACTACCAAACACCTCTTTTCTGCAATTAAGCAAACATTTTTGGGTGTTATATTTTATATGTAGTTTTTATATGTGTACAACTGTTCAGAACTGTGCTAGCTAACCATGTGCTGATTAGCATCTTTGAGACAGGCTCAAAAGTATTGAAAATGGTCACTACCGAAACAACATTGTTGTTTTTAAGGGGTTATTCAATGAAATTTAGATTTTTTTTCACTGTAAAACTGTTCAGAACTGTGCTAGCTAACCATGTGCTGATTAGCATCTTTGAGACAGGCTCAAAAGTATTGAAAATTGTCACTACCGAAACAACATTGTTGTTTTTAAGGGGTTATTCAATGAAATTTAGATTTTTTTTCACTGTAAAACTGTTCAGAACTGTGCTAGCTAACCATGTGCTGATTAGCATCTTTGAGACAGGCTCAAAAGTATTGAAAATTGTCACTACCGAAACAACATTGTTGTTTTTAAGGGGTTATTCAATGAAATTTAGATTTTTTTTCTCTGTAAAACTGTTCAGAACTGTGCTAGCTAACCATGTGCTGATTAGCATCTTTGAGACAGGCTCAAAAGTACTGAAAATTGTCACTACCGAAACAACATTGTTGTTTTTAAGGGGTTATTCAATGAAATTTAGATTTTTTTCACTGTAAAACTGTTCAGAACTGTGCTAGCTAACCATGTGCTGATTAGCATCTTTGAGCTAAGCTCAAAAGTATTGAAAATTGTCACTACCGAAACAACATTGTTGTTTTTGGGGGGGTTATTCAATAAATTTTTTATTTTTTTTTAATTGTCACTACCGAAACTTAACCACGTTTCGGTCATGACTGTTTCAGTAGTGGCATCACTGTGTTGGTAGTGAAAAAAAGGGAACACATAATCCTTTATTTGGGGGAAATAAACAAAATTTTAGTACAGTTATGCAAATCATTAGTATTTTATTGTTTTAGTATGCGAGTTAAATTCTGTAATGTGACCAACACATTACTGTCACTACTGAAAATGTGCAGTCATGACCGAAACATGAGATGTTTTGTCAAAAATAAAGTATATTGAATTATCAGCTAAGATGGTATGATAGTGTTTGGTTCAATGTATATTCAAACTAATAAATCCTTAACTTTGAAATCAGTATGATAAACTTTATACCTTTCACAGAAATTACACTTGAAATATTGTTAAAATTGTAATTGTTATTGATTTACCTGTGAAAACTTTAAAAAAAAATTAGCAAAAACTATATTTACGAGGTATATGTAAACAAAATGTTAATAGGTCAATGTAATCCTTCTTATTAAATTATTTATTATTGTGTTTCGGTAGTGACAAATCTTGGGAGAGGAAAAATATTTTAAAACAATATGAGAATTAACTGTACAATAAATGTGTACCTTGGATATTATACAATTTGCATACATACAAAATTTGTGGGAAAAGATTTTTTTTTTTTTTCAAGATGTTTTAAAATCTGACTTTGAGCCAATTCTGTAGAATGGCCCATATATATATATATATATATATATTTAGCATGTTGTTAGCATGCTTCTAGCATGTTTTAACTTGTTAGCACATTGTTAGCATGTTTTATCACATGACTAGCATAATTTAACACAATACTAGTATGTTTCTAGGATGTCTTAACATGTTGCTAGCATGTTATGTCATGCTAAATGAGAGATTATATATATATATATTCTTAACACTAATTATAACTAAATATGATTATTCAAATTAGTATGTTAAAAAATAATTAAAAAGGCAATTTGGACACATAAAGTAAGACAAAACAGCAGAAATACAATCTGTGTAAAAACTTGAGGTGTTGTGTTGTGTCAAGAGTTCTATGTAGAGACATGTTTATTTGTGATGGAGTGTGTGTTACAGATCAGATGTGTAATGACTCGTGCTGAGCTCTGACCCTCCAACTACACGCCATCCTAAACATTTACAGGCCATGACCTCTGAACCGACCCCTTACACGCACACGCACACCTACATCACGCTCCATCACCTGACACACACACAGGGAGGAACGTGGCCGTTGACCTCAGATAACACGCACACATTCCAGTCTCACACACACAAAGCAAAATGAACGACTGTTGAGAGGAAGACAGATAAAACTAACCAGACCTGTCAGAGACTGTCATGAATTATTAAAGTTGGCTGTTATCAGAAAGTGATAAGCTAATACAGACATGCACAAAGAAAACACACCAGGAAATGAGTTTTAAAAATTCTAAAAATATATCTTTAATATCATGAGGATTTAAAAACATAAAATAGCGTAATACTGAAACAGTGTTGTTGTTGTTAACTAAAACTATTGTTAATTTAAATAAAGCTGAAATAAAATAAAATATAAATATAAGATAAAAAAAAAATGCTAACTAAAATTAAAAAAAGACTAAATGAGAGATTAACATAGATAAGTTTGCACAACAGTTTAATGCCATTCCAGCACACTTGACCGGCAAGAGGACCTGATTGAGGGCATGTCCACGGGAAAAGGGTTTATTCTGAGTGTGGCGTCATTTGGGAACGATGGAGAAATCCAGTGACACGGGGCATCAGGAATGCAAACAGACACCTGTGTGTGTTTGAGTTTAGGTGCGAGAGGGATGTGAGAGGTTTCTCAAGCCAGGAACTCTGGGAAGGACAGCAGGAACCAGTTCCCAGCTCTGACACACTTTGTTTTCTAAGATCATGGGGATTTTTCATTGTCTCTATTAGCTCAGTGTGAAACTATAGATGTTTTCCAGACTTAAACCCTAAATCATGTTAGCTAGAAAAGGCCAGCAGCATGACATAACATGCTAGCAACATGTTAAGACATCCTAGAAACATACTAGTATTGTGTTAAATTATGCTAGTCATGTGATAAAACATGCTAACAATGTGCTAACAAGTTAAAACATGCTAGAAGCATGCTAACAACATGCTAAATCATGATAGAAACGTGTTTAAACATGCTAAAAACACCAGCATTGTGCTAAAATATGCTAGTAATGTGTGCTCGAAACATGCAAAATTATGTTAGCGATATGCTAAAACATGCTAGTGTATTATTAGCAACATGCTATAAACAAACTAGCAATGTGTTAAAACATGCTAGAAACATACTAGCATTGTTACAATATGCTTGCAATGAGTTTGAACATGCAGAATTACGTTATCGACTTGTTAAAACAGGCTAGCAATGTGCTAACAAGTTAAAACACGTTAGAAGCATGCTAACAACAGACTAAAACATGATAGAATCGTGCTTAAACATGCTCTAAACACTAGCATTGTGCTAAAATATGCTAGTGATGTGTTTGGACATGCTCAAAACATTACAAAAATGCTCTGCGCAGGCCTCAAACTTGGGTCTCCGGCGTGCGAGTCGGATGCACTAACAAGGAGGCTAAAGACTGCAGCCTCTAGCATCAGCCGCTAACGCGCCTCTTGAGGCCAGGGAAGTGAAGTTTACATGCACAGTTCCTACTAGCTGGCCCATCTGGGTCACGGCACCAATGTAACCCCTCTCCGGTCCTATTCGCCCCGCTCTCCACAAGCCTCGAACCCGGGTCTCTGCCGTGGGAGGCGGGCGCGTTAACAAGGAGGCTAAAGACTGCAGGCTCTAGTAGCATTGTGTTAAAATATGCTAGTAATGTGTTTGAACATGCTCAAAACATGCATTACGTTATTGACGTGTTAAAACATGCTAGCAATGTGCTTTAACATGTTAGCATATATATTATTACCAACATGATACAACATATCATGCTAGTCAACAATATGTTAGCAACATGCTATAACAATGCTATCAACATGAGTGCTGCCTGTTTTTCTTACTGCGTCTATATAACCATGAAACTTTAAACTTTATTTTAAACATTCAGATAAGGATTTGTCAAGTTTGTCCTGATGAACTTCTGTAGTTTCCCACTGAGCTAATGATGTTTTCCAGCCTCTAACTTTACAGAAAAGGATCTGCATTCTTAGATCTTAATTAAGACATTATTCAGTCGCTTTAGTAGTCCGTTACTCGTTTGCAGGTCCCACAGTACCTGAGGTTTGACTGTCCTTGTAGGATATTTTGATCTCCTAATGCAGCCCAAACCTGCCCTCCACACTCCGTCTTCAGTTGAAATGGTAGTAATGGATTCCCTCTTTCAGCTGCAGCGACAGCAGGTTTTCCTCCAGGACTCCATGTGTCATATCCTACAGAGAGACAGACACTCAAAACACAGATTCACCTGAAAAGTGAACGTAGCTAAACTACGTTGCCCTCTTTTGGCTAAAATCTAATGCGAGAGTGTATATATAAATAAAAATGTATAAATTCACAAATATTGGGCAACCTACAACAATAATGTATGTATAAATATGTTAATTTAGCTTAGCATTGTTAGCTTAGCATCAGATACTGTGATTATTGTGTGGCATGTAGAGCGTCTCAAATCAGTCACTAATGACGGATGAAGTCAGTTAATGTGTAGGCACAGACGACTGGGCTGCTCACTAGAATCCATATTATAGGATCCATACAACAGCTGTGTGTGTGTGTGTGATAATAATATCAGATCCCGCTGGAGTTTCATTAGTGGGAAACGCACATGATGATTGAGATTGATACGAGCCTCACAGTCATTTGGACACGAGCATGTGTGTGTCAGAGAAAAGTAATTTCCTGTGTGCTAGAAAAGTCAAATTAAGGTCTGAGACACACACACACACACACACACATACACACTCACCAGCTTCACACACACAATAAACGGTGGCGATGCGTTTTTGAAGTGCAGGATGGGAATCTTGGGCTTCGGCCGCTCCTGAGGGAAACAGAAATCGAGAGATTGTGTGTGTTAATCCCAGTCTCATCAGTGTTATTAGTGTCATTAAGGCTCTGAAGCGCTCCAGTGTGAAGTGTGTTCAGAGGTGATAACTGATGATCTTGCGGGATGTGACTGTTCCTGATATTATCCTCCAGTGTTTTGGCTGCGGCGCCATGTGATCGTTCGTCTGATTCTCATCAAGCTAATGAGGCTAATGATGGATTTTCCAGGAAATTAATTAGTCAGGGTGTGTTCTTCTGAAAACAGCTGACGGCTGATCTGTGCCTAGCCATAAACGTTGATTCATTACTAGCATTATATTTGCATAACTAATCACTGTTCTAGATTCACATCAACCACATTCCCATGAAGACGTCCAGTTCTCACATTCAGATCATTTTAGTGGATCTACTCACACTAGATTCTAGATTCATTAAAGTCATGGTGCCAACTAAAAATATAATGTTTAAATAAGTTTACAAATATGCATGTTTAATATGCAGTTATTCTCATTATATATAACATGCACTATTACTACTGCCAGTCATATTCCTATATTACACTATGACTAATGCTTCATGATGGTATAAACAATCTTAAAATATATTATTATAATCTATATTGAGTTCTGAAGTGACACATCACGTCTCTCACCTTTGACTCCTCGTATGTGTAAAAGCCCTTCTGAATTTTGTTTTCATCCACGTCACAGAACGCTTTCACCTGTGCGCACACACACACACAAAATTCAATTAATATTTCACATATTAATTCACTTACAATCACTGCAGCTCAGTTGGTTGTTCTGGGTAGTTGCTAGGGTGTTATTAGGCAGTTGATAAGGGGTTACTAGAATTGAAAATTGCCCTAATAATAATAATAATAATAATAATGATTTGATGACTTTAAATATGAATATTTCTTTTAGTATTTAATGGATTAACAACAAAATCAACAATAATAATAATTGATTTTGATTATTTATAATTAGTTATGATCATAATTTTTTTTTAGGTCCCTTCAATATTTTAACTAAATAATAATTCATTTATTTCAATCATTTAAAATTAATTATTATTATTTATTTATATTTTAATATTTTTAAGTCCATTCAGTTTGACTAATAATATTAATTTATTTTAGTATTTATCTGATTAATAACAATTATTATTATCATTATCATTATATATTTATGATCATTTTTAATGAGTTATTATTAGTTATTTATTTAAGTATTTTAAGACCCTTCTGTATTTTAACTAATTAATAATAATACTTTTAATTATTCATTTATTTTAAGTATTTTTAATTAATTATTATTTATTTTAGTATTTTTTTTATCTCCGTTTAGTATTTTAACGAATTATTATTATTATTGTCGTTCAATATTATTGTTTATTATTATTATTTCAATATGATTGTTTATTTATTTTAGTATTTTTTTAGTCCCTTTAATGTATTATTCATTTATTTTAATTTATTATTATTATAATTATAGTTATTATTAATAATAGTTTATTAGTTAATTAATAGTTTAATAATAATGTTTTGATGATTTTAATGAGTATTTATTTTAGTATTTAATGGATTAACAACAATAATAATTTATTGATTATTTTTAATTAGTTATGATTATTTATTTTTAGGTCCCTATTTATTATAAATAAATAATATATATTTTTTAATTATTTAAAAATAATAATTATTTTATTATTAAATAATAATTATTATTTATTATTCATTTATTATAATTAATTTATATTTTAGTATTTTAAGTCCCTTAAATATTTTGACTGATAAAATCATTTTAATTATTAATTCATTTGAGTATGTATCTGATTAATAACAGTACTTATTATTATCATCATTATACAATTTTAATTAGTTATTATTAGGTTGTTTTTTTTTTGTATTTTAACTAAATACTACTACTAATTAATTTATTTTAAGTATTTTAAGACCCTTTTGTATTTTTAACTAATTAATCATAACAAATTATAGTTATTTTAATTATTATTTATTTTAGTAATTTTTAAATCTCTTTTAGTATTTAAGTAATCATTATAATTATTATTAATAATATGTCATTAGTTAATTAATAGTTTAATAACAATGAATTATTATTGAATTAAATATTATTTAAGTATTTTAAAGTCCTTCTCCTGTATGTCCTGACATTACACCTGTAAACCTATGGAGACATCCAGTGCTCTGTTTTGAGCCGTTACCTTCTTCTGATTGGTGGGACTCAAGCTGCGGTAGAGTTTCCGTCCCTGTTTTCCAGCGTTCCATATAGTGAACGATTCCCATTGGCCGAGCACTCGCTCCTGCAGGAAGTCCACACGGAGATCCCAGATGGTGTCTCTGAGAGCAGGAGGACGGAGACGGTTAACAGACGTGAAGATGAGTGTGATGGGGATCGTCTATCCATGACTTCAGGGACAATGGATGAAGGAGAAACTGTGGTTTTGGGTTATTTAAAGAGCATTCTTTCCATTCATTCTGCATATGTCCCTCGACTGAGAGCATCATAAAACACTAAAATACATAAATCAACCCTGAACACACACACACACACACACGTAATGAGAGGACGCTGGGGTTTGACGTCCAGCTGTGGCCTGTTGGACAGACGGCGTGAACATGTGTGGAATTCCAGACACACGGAGTGGGAAGATGCCAGTCATTCCACAGAAAGACAGATAACACACACACACACACAACGAAGAGACCCGTGAGAATATGAGGATCTTGACATTTTTTTTCCACTAATAAATTCTATTAACACATGTAAGATTTCAGCTGAAAGCGTTATAAAACACATAAGCAGAAGAACATCCTGATTCAATTTCATTGCATATCTGTAAAATTAAAGTCTTTCATTGACCGACAGCCCTAAAACAAAAGCAGCATTTACTGAGACTCACTCCAGCACAGAATGTGTTGCCGCATGTTCATGATATCGATAAACCAGCAAACACTCGTCCACTCGGACCACAGTCCCCCCGCGACGAAGACTCTGGTAGAAGAAGAGCAGATCCTCAGGAACACCCTGAGAGAGAGAGAGAGAGAGAGAGTTCAGATCAGCGGATCGAGGGCTGCACGTGTGTTTCAGCAGAAGAGCCTCACCTTTCCTCCCTCGTCAAACCAACCGACTGTCTGGAACCAGTCACGGGAGCAGAACCAGGTGGGCATGATGACCGTCGGCCCGTGAGAGGTGTACACCTTTAAAAGGAATGAATACTTCTATTCAGCAAGGACACATTCAAGAGCACCTATTATGCAAAATTCACTTTTACATGGTGTTTAAACATAAATGTGTTGGTAGTGTGTGAACACAGCCACCCTAGAATGATAAAAACCCACCCACTCTCTTTTTTAATCCCCATAAAACCTCAACAGTCTCAGAACAAGTCGTTTTTGTCACACTGCACAGGCTCCGCCCACAACTGCTGACAAACTCTGCCGTATTAGCATTGACCCCGCCCTGAGGGAGTCGTACACTGTCCACCATTGTCTCGACAACTGTAGCGACAAGACCGTCTGGTAAGCGATTCAGGTGTTTTGTTGTTGGATGTAAGAGGGAACATAACAGTCTTCATTTACCCCTGACATCTGAGCCGCTGAAGACGCAGTGGATTCGTTTTGTTTTTGAAGGTAACACGCTACGGATCGAATATACACATGCAATTTCTGTCCCTGTTGTTTACATTCACAGACATAACGGACTGTGTTTGTGAACATTGTGTGTATTTGACAGTTTAAACAATAAGACATGAAAGAAAAGTTAGTTTATTACTCACACAACGCGCCATCTGACAGCCATCTTTCTGTGCGCGCGCTTCAGATGTGTGCACTCAGAAAACCATATATCAGAAGTTTAGCTTTAAAACGATTATAAACTTTCGTGATGATGAAGAACTACACTGTCTGTGAGCATAGCCGCAATATATAAATGATAATCAAAACTAAGCAGATGTTTTGTTAGTTTCTGGCAGAGTATCGAGGCACGAGTTGTACAGGCTCCGCCCTCTTCTGGAAAGGGGAGAGGTAGCAGCAGCTCATTTGCATTTAAAGACATGCACAAAAATATCATGTTTTTCCTTTCACTCAAAAATGGTCTCCATAGGAACACACTGTTAAAATATGGTCAGAAGAGCGACTGAATTAATTAAACAGAAACTTTCTGAACGTTACTTCGTCTCTCCATCAGTGTCGACTCCGGTTTGAACAATGTAAGGCTGAACACCGTTACTGACAATCCTCATTTTGGCTGCGTGAGATTCCCCAGCTTTGTTGTTGTTGAGCAACCGAAGCACGAGCTGTTAAAGCTCCGCCCTCTTCTGGAAAGCAGCTCATTTGCATTTAAAGGGACACACACGAAAATGGCATCACACCCAAATAGGGGCAAATTTGACAAGCTATAATAAATAATCTGTGGGGTATTTTCAGCTGAAACTTCACAGACACATTCTGGGGACACCAGAGACTCATTACATCCCCTATCAAATTGCTCAAAATGTCAGTTCAAAAAGCCACACAGAATAAAGTCATTTTACTGTGAAGACTAATCAGAGCATGTTTTATGTTTAATATACAGTTATGTGGAGAGACCAATGAGATTTCACTGTGGGCGGACACTGTATATAAAACAGAAACTAAGTGAACAACACGAATGTTGACGCAGACACACTACTGAAAACAAATAAACACAGCACAACACGATAAAACAACAATAAAAAGATAAAAATCAATCATTTGGTCTCTATTAAAGAGTTAGATCACCCACAAATGAAAATTCTGTCATCATTTACTCACCCTATATTTGTTCTAAACCCAAATGAGTTTCTTTCTTCTGTTGAACACCAAAAAAGTTCATTTGAAGAATGTTGGCAACCAGACAGTAGTATTTTTCCACATTTTTTTCCTACTATGGAAGTTAACTTTTTGATTACCAGCATTCTTCAAATGCTCATTTTTTTTTGGATGAACTGTCCCTTTTATCTCACTGGTGCTCCACAATCAGCTGGTGTTCCACAAGAGTCCATATTGGGCCCAGTTCTCTTTAGCATGTATATTAATGATTGGTCAACAATGTAATATCATAATGTATGCTGACGATATGGTCCTTTTCACACATGGTAAAAATGCAGAATAAGATAACAGATGTTATGGCAAAAGTCACATCGTGGCTCAATCAGAAATTAAACAGTTTGTATGTTCTTTTCTAAAAGGCTGTTTATAATTTTTTCTATTTTCTTTCCTTTCTCTAGTTTTTAGGCCTAATAACATCTGGCAAAGGGACTGCTAATGAAAACTAGCCTTCAGGCTGATTTGGGTACATTTACATTCATGAATGTTGATTAATGTACAATGTACAATGAATGTGTATTAAACATTAAAGATGGGATTATGTTTTTCAGCATTTTTGCTTCCAGTTTAGACAGACAAATCAGACCGAATCCCGTCACACATCAGCGTCTGGCTAAGATAAAAAGCATTAACATGTTCTCAACACTTTCTAATCACACACACTGCTCTAATGAGTTTACTTTGGCTGCTTGTACTCGTCTGAGAGTTAAAGATCAGGGCGAGACAGACACACACACACACACACTCTCCTTCACTGTCTTTCTGTTTGTAAATGATGCAGTGAGGAAAGAGAGGAATATTTCAAAGATGACAAACGGGATGAAATCAATGATATTTCACAGAGGAAAGAAACTAAGCAGAGCGCTGAGATCAGTGTGCACTTGCTTCGCTGTCAGTGAAGCCTAAAATCACATCACAAGGTACAAATATTCTTACTAAAACCTGTTGATCTCACTAATCCAGCCTCAAAGGTCACGTGTGTGTGCTCAGAGACTGACACTGAGCTGGTCGAGTGTGTCGTAACGGCTCAGAGATGTTGCCCACTAGATGTGTGTGTGTGTTTCACTGGATAACCTCGGCTGGAATGCACAAACACACCCAAGAGAAACATGACTCCCTTCTCAATGAACAAGAACATGTGGAGGAGAAAATCAGAGCAGAAAACCATCAGGAAACACATTAAAGGAGTGTTTACTGACATGATGTGTGCCCAGTGCTAGAGCGCTGCTAGGCAGTTATAATGATTTTGAGGATGGTTGCTGCGGTACTGTTGTGAGGGGTTGCTAGGGTGTTACTAAGGGCTTACTAGAATTTGATGTGGCCTTAGTAAACACCACTCATAATGTTCTCTCTCGGTTCATAATGTGAGGGTTTTTGGATGATTTGGGCGTCTGGAACGTTCCACGCATCACTCTGACCTCACGACCCTCTGGATCCGTTTCCCGCTAGCGCGTGTGGATGCGCTACGCTCCCCGTTTCCGTGGAAATATCTGTCTTCAGGTACACATCCTGTTTCTGTGGCAACCTACTGACCGCGAGGCACGCGACCCCTCAAAACACAACACGCCTCGCCTTTCCTGACACACACCTACACACACATCCTGCCGACACACACACATGCTGAGAGAGATCAAACAGACTGTCATAAAAGAGAGACAGACACACACACACAGCACAAACTCATTCTTTAAATCCAGATCAACCCTCTTTACTTCCCTAATAAAGTGCACTATCCCTCTTTTCCCTGAACATGGAAGCCTCGACCGACTCAAAGTGAAATTTTCCTAGTCTCTAGTGTTTCTAGTCAAATTAGCATATTTTTCAAGCTGATAATGTAACTATAAACCTTTCTAAATGGTTTTAAAGAGGACCTATAATGCCCCTTTTACAAGATGTAATATGAGTCTCTGGTGTCCCCAGAATGTGTCTGTGAAGTTTCAGCTGAAAATACCCCACAGATTATTTATTATAGCTTGTCAAATTTGCCCCTATTTGGGTGTGATGCCATTTTTGTGTGTGTCCCTTTAAATGCAAATGAGCTGCTTTCCAGAAGAGGGCGGAGCTTTAACAGCTCGTGCTTCGGTTGCTCAACAACAACAAAGCTGGGGAATCTCACGCAGCCAAAACGTAACGGTGTTCAGCCGACAATGATGGAGAGACGAAGTAACGTTCAGAAAGTTTCTGTTTAATTAATTCAGCCGCTCTTTTGACCATATTTTAACAGTGTGTTCCTATGGAGACAGGAACAGGACAGCATCAATGTTTTCATTGTTATCTACTCTTTTCATTTTTCTTTTCATTTCAAACAATGTTCATGCCATGAAGTTATTTTTGAAAATCAAACATGGCGATGGAAAAACAAGGATTGTAGCTGCTCCACTGCTAATTATTCTATAGTTGTCTTGACAAGAAGTTTTAACCCTTTGATGCGTACGATGACACCGGTGTGATTAGAACGTTCAGCGCATCACGTGATCAACTGCTAAAGTCAATTGTGCTTTCGTGAGTTTGCTGGCGCTGAACCAGAGAAGGACGCTCTCAGCACTTGAGATATATGACCACTATTCAGTGTTTTCAACCATATGAGGTTTCTTTTAGGTTTCAGACATTTAAATACACATAATTAATAGTAAAACAATACATTTAGAGTTATAAAGTGTGAAATACACACTGATGTCTACAGAAGCGGCAATAACAATCCTTTCAATTATAAATTGACGAGGTGTTTTATTCATATCAGATACAAATATAACGTTTACTCTATTCTTCTCCCACTTCACCGGCTACGTCACGCATGACCTTTCCAAAATGATCACGTCATGCGTGGCACATCGCAGAGGATCATTAGTGCTTAAAAAGTATATAATTTTTTTTTTTTTTTAAGAAAATGACTAAAATGTTCTCTAGATAAGACCCTTATTCCTCGTCTGGGATCGTGTAGAGCTCTTTGAAGCTGAAACTGACATTTGGACCTTCAACCCGTTGAACCCCAGTGAAGTCCACTATATGGAGAAACATCCTGGAATGTTTTCCTCAAAGACCATGGTATTCTTTTCGACGGAAGAAAGAAAACATCTTGGATGACATGGGGGTGAGTAAATTATCAGGAAATTTTCATTCTGAATTGAACTAATCCTTTAGGAGACCAATGTTTTCTGACCTTTAAAGATGGCGCGGAAAGCAAAAGCTTGTTTCTTGTCTGTGTCTACTGCAAATCATGCAATTTTTTACTTCCTTTTCGGCCTAAGCTTTTTTTTTTTTGGGTCAGTACGTCTACTTTGGGTTGTTTCGCATGATTAGTGTAAATGCAGATATTGGACATGGGTCACTTTTAAAAGATGATGTAAGCTGGTCGTCAAAAAAATTGCATAAAAATTCAAATTAAACTTGAGAATCACAGTGTAAATGCGGCCAAAGAGTCTGCAATTTAACTGGAAAATCAACTTATTTGGATTAACAAAACATGCACGAATGAATCGTGCACAATAAGATGCATTTATAAAAGAGAGAAAGTAAATTTTCATTTCATGCTGACTTTAATCTCTCTGATGTGTGTGTGTGTGTGTGTGTGTGTCACCTGTGTGAGGAGCTGCTCTGGACTCAGAGAGTTGATCCACCTGGTGTAGCGCTCAGTGGAGCCTTCAGGAACTCGACACACTTTACAACCAACAATCTGATAAAACATACACACGAGACATTAGTGTTTATGTTGACCATCTGGCAATATGTAAAATATAATACAAGATATACACCGATCAGGCATAACATTATGACCACCTTCCTAATATTGTGTTGGTCCCACTTTTGCTGCCAAAACAGCCCTGACCCGTCGAGGCATGGACTCCACTAGACCCCTGAAGGTGTGCTGTGGTAACTGACACCAAGATGTTAGCAGCAGATCCTTTAAGTCCTGTAAGTTGCGAGGTGGAGCCTCCGTGGATCGGACATGTTCAAGTGGTACTCACTGCAGAGTCTATGATGGCCAGCTCCTCCTCTCTGGATGTCCAGTGGGGTGGAGAGATAGAGTTGTGGGTAGGGTTAGGGTAGGATTAGGGTGTGGTTGTACATTCGCTCCTCCTCGCTGGACGTTAGCTCCACCCATTTGCTCTGCAGCGAGCACCTTCTCGACTTGTTTGTTCAGCACATCCCACAGATGCTCGACTGGATTGAGATCCCGGGAATTTGGAGGCCAAGTCAACACCTCAAACTCGTTGTTGTGCTCCTCAAACCATTCCTGAACCATTTTTGCTTTGTGCCAGGGCGCATTATCCTGCTGAAAGAGGCCACAGCCACCAGGGAATGCCGTTTTTGCATGAAAGGGTGTACATGGTCTGCAACAATGCTTAGGTAGGTGGTACGTGTCAAAGTAACATCCACATGGATGGCAGGACCCAAGTTTCCCAGCAGAACATTGCCCAAAGCATCACACTGCCTCCGCCGGCTTGCCTTCTTCCCATAGTGCATCCGAGTGTTTAGCAAAGCTCACGCACCCGGCCATCCACTTGATGTAAAAGAAAAAGTGATTCATCAGACCAGGCCACCTTCTTTCATTGCTCCGTGGTCCAATTCTGATGCTCACTGTTGGCGCTTTCGGCGGTGGACAGGGGTCAGCATGGGCACCCTGACTGGTCTGTGGTTATGCAGCCTCATACGCAACAAACTGTGATGCACTGTGTATTCTGACACCTTTCTATCAGAACCAGCATTAACTTCTTGAGCAATTTGATCTACAGTAGCTCGTCTGTTGGATCGGACCACACGGGCCAGCCTTCGCTCCCCACGTGCATCAATGAGCCTTGGCCACCCATGACCCTGTCTCCGGTTCACCACTGTTCCTTTCTTGGACCACCTTTGATAGACACTGACCACTGCAGACCGGGAACACCTCACAAGAGCTGCAGTTTTGGAGATGCTCTGACCCAGTCGTCTAGCCATCACAGTTTGGTCCTTGTCGAACTCGCTCAAATCCTTACGCTCGCCCATTTTTCCTGCTTCTAACACATCAACTTTGAGGACAAAATGTTCACTTGCTGCCTAATATATCCCACCCACTAACAGGTGAAGAGATGATCAGTGTTATTCACTTAACCTGTCAGTGCTCATAATGTTACGCCTGATCGGTGTAAATGTTTCATACACATACAAGTGTGTTTAAGATGAATTACAGACAGGAACCGTCATTACAGCAGCGACAGGGCTAATCACAACACAACTCAAGTTACACACATAAGACAACACACACACACTTGTCTCATTTCCTCTATGTCGTGATCATACAGCGGGCGTCTCTGCGGCAGCGCTCGACTCGTGCTCGTCTAATCTCAGCTCTGTTTCTCTGTTTGTTTAGCGCCGCAGGTCTTCAGTCTGATGCTGTTACGCCCGCTGTGACCTGAGGTCAGAGGTCAAAGCAACAACCCAATCCTCACAAAACACTGACTGTAAAAATAACTGCTGCTGCATTCGGAAAAAATAACATTAAACTGTGTTTCTTTTGTCATGGTATGTAAATTTCATATTATGAAATATTACTACAATTTAAAATAACTGTTTTCTATGTGAATATGATGTAAACTGTAATTTATTCCTGTGATCAAATTTCAGCATCATTACTCCAGTGTCACATGATCCTTCAGAAATCATTCTAATATGATGATTTGAAACATTTCTGATGATTATCAATGTTGAAAACAGTTGTGATACATTTTGTTTTTTCAGGATTCTTTGACGAACATAAAATTCAAAAGAACAGCATTTATTTGAAACACATTTTTTTTGAAACTGTTCAATATAATGTGCAAATAAAAGTATTAAACTGTCCAGACTCACGGCGGTGGGATTCACCGAAGCAGCTTCATGTTGTAGCCGAACTCTCTGAGGCCTCATGACATCATCCTGAAACACACGACATCATCACAACTGGTCTTTTATGAAAAACATAACAAACACAAATCAAACTTTACTTCAGATTACCAACATAAATACGTTACTGGCATATTAACTGAATATATTCATAAAGATGGCTGTACTTCCTCACATTTAAACATTCAGTGATTTTAACAGCAGTGTAACACATTTGGTTCATATGTGACCACAAAATAATCTCCATCAGCATAAAAACATGCACTCAAGCATTTTGCTGGTCATGTATCAAAAAAATGAAGCACTGTGTCTCTGCGTTTACAGTCACGGCAGCTTGAGCAGAATTCCTGGTGTTCCTGTAAACCTCAAGGAGGGCTGATTCTGGCCCTCTGGAAACCAGAGCACGGAAAAATCCCTCCGAAATACCCGACCCGCAGACAGCGGCCATAAAACAAGCCAGTATCTGAGTAAAGTCAACAGAACTAATGGAGTTACATGTGGAAAAGTGTGTGAGGGGGTTTTCAGGATCATGAGAGGCCGCACTCACACACACACAACACAACATAACTTTATTGTGTCTCGTCTGCACACTTGGAGGCACAATTAATTTATTATATACAGAAATTATTATATACAGTGGCTTCTACTGCAGCAACTTTCCTTAGTGATATTTACCGTCAGTTTATCAGGAAGTGATCATTTTGTTCTCACTGATGTAAACGCTGCTTTATTCACAAGTGTTTTATGTGATTTTCCAGTTTTGTGCGGGAGTAAATTCACAACTTTGGATAGAAACAGCTATACTTAGTCTGTCATATCGGTCATTGTGAAGTCTGTGAATCACTGTTTATGTATCAGTGATGCAATAAAGATGAAATGTAATACTGGTTTATGTTCTCGTGTTGTCCATCAGAGATCAGAGAAGGAATCAGTTGCTTTACATCCTCAAGACTTTTCTTCGGGCACAAAGGAATATGTTTGTTTCCACTGTTTTAAGCATTTTTCATTCTGAGGTACTCTATACTTGCTGTTTCTACTAGATTTAACCCATAAAAGTTTCACTGGCATCAATTAATGTATTCAGCTTGAGTCAGTGATGTTAATATTTTATAATAATATTATTTTAGACTTGAATAAAACCAGTTAATTTAGATTTACCATTCTGTCTAGTGTAGGCCTTTTGACACTCAATGTCATGAAAGAGACAGTATTTCACCAAAAGAGATTAAAAAAATATATTGCATGCAGTTTTATCAAGTGTGTTCAAATCAACGCATGTGTTTGTAAATACATATTTGAGGTGATTATAGTGAGTTTACTGTTTACTGAGGAACACTGTACCACGACTGACCTGTTTATGACACTAGTGAAACATCACAAATGTGCTCTTCTATGATGTCCTGTAGAGCTGATGTGGCTAGAGATACAGAAGGGGAAGGAAATGTTCATTTTAGTTTCTGATGCACATTGTTCACTCAGTACGGAAGAGAACGACAGTAACGTTTGTCACAGAATTTGGTCTTATATTTTAGCGAAACTCTTGTCAAAGTTCATCATGTGGGACGTTCTGCTGCTCTTTTCCAGCATCTGTACAGGTGAGTTTGAGACTCTGAGCTCTTTTACATACACTTTGACATGATCTCTTGATGTTCTTCCGTTATCACATGATCATCAGACTCATATGGATGATATTTGATTTATTATTTTGGTCTCTTGCTCACTCATAGCAGCTCTTTGTGTTTCAGCTGTTGTTGTCGGAGCTCCAGATACAGTTAGAGGACACAGTTGAGATCAGATGCTCATATGAATCTAGATATGAATCAAATTCAAAGTATTTTTGTAAAGGCGAGTGTAAATATGTTCCAAATAAAAACATCATGGTTAAATCAGGATCTCCAGCTAAAGATGAGAGATTCTCTCTGACTGACGACACGAAGGCCAGAGTTTTCACCGTCACCATCACTGATCTGAGAACAGAGGATGGAGGACGATACCGGTGTGCTGTGACGAGGACTTTCCCTTTTATTGATGTCTATTCAGAGATTATGTTGCAGGTTAAATATGCTAAGTGATTCATGTGACACAAATGTATCTATTCTAGAAATGTAAAGGTCAATAAACTGCTTAATTCATAGTTATATGCAGATTTCAGATGAGTGTACTAATATATAAATGTAATAACATTTGATTTTTCCTTTCAAACTTCAGAAGAAAAGACCACTGAAGTTTCAACGATCAGCTCATTTTCAGTCAGGAGTGAATCAGAAATGAATCTGTCCAGCAGAATCACAGACCATCAGATCTTACCACTCAGAGTTATTTTCTCTGTTAGCTAACTTAATAATGTTTCCTGTGACTGTAGATCAAAGACGCTGGATCTCACTGTAATCCAGAGGACAGAGACACAGTAACAGCTGTATTTTACAGCTATGTTTCATAAACTATTGTCATAATATAATATAAGTCACATTTTCTCTGTTCTGTTCATGTTTGAGTTTCTTTGTTGATCCTCTAGTCTGTTTATTAGTTCAATCCTCCCTCCGTCTCTTCCTGTTTGTTTCTCTGGTTGATAATTGATTGTGTTTGTCTGGTTCAGGTGTATCTTGTTAATTAGTTCTCCTCAGTTCTCTGTCTATTTAAGCCCTCAGTTTCAGCTAGTTTCTTGTTCTGCGTTGTTTGTCGTGAGAGTTTAGTTGGTTGTGTTTCTTTCACCTGTATGTCAATGTCGAGGCTCGAAATTGCGACCATTTCAGTCGCATATGCTCCCTAAATTTAACATGTGCGACCTGTTTTCATTTCTCTACAAAACGTTCGCTAATTACAGCACAGCATGTGCTTGCTGTGAGCTGCTGATACAGTGATTGGTCCACCTTTTTTATCACACAACCAACTTAACATCATTTATATGTTTTTAGGTTTTAGGTTGGTTAATATTAGCCATTAATCACTCCCTTTCACTGCGCTTCATTGTCAAGTGACAGGGAGCTAGCGCGCAAAATATAAAGAGCTGAAGAAATTAGATGAAAAGAACCGTTACACACGACTCGACATTAACACTTAAGTTTTTATTTTTAAAAACATTTGATACAGTTAAGAAACATTACAGGACCAAGAGTACAGTTTTCCTGAATTTCCTGAATAAAGAATCACGATTGAAAATGTAACACTGATTTCATACAACAGGTCAATGAACTGTAAAAAGTAGTTAAAATTAAATCACTTACATTTTAGACGCAATAATAACCGTTTTTGTTCTGTTTTAGCAGCGAAAATAGTTCCAAACAAAGACCATCGCACATTTCATGACAACACAATCGTGTTTTCTTTCATTACTGAATGATTCAGCATTTTAAGCGAATCGGTTGAGTCAAAGAATCAATGACTTATTCACAAACAACTGCGCAATTATTGAATGAATCATCCGTTCGAACGAATCGTTTGAATGAATGACTCAATTACTCACTCATTATGACAGTCCACCTGCCGCCACCTACTGGCGATTTAGTTTCATGTTTAAAAGTAATCATTCTTTCCAACATTTCTTATTTGTATATTAAAAAATAAATAAATAAAATAAAAACAACCTCATAACATTATTTAATGCAGCTGTACTTTTTCAGTGTAAATTATGTAATTTGACTGGTAACAGCCCTATAGTATCTTATTATTCTAAGTGCATTTATTGATCAAATGTAAGAATTTAAAATGAAAGATGAAGCATTTAATAAGATTAGGGGGAAAAGCCCTTTATAAAGGTTTAAAAAAAAAAAAAAAAAAAGCCCTCGGGGGAAATACCAGAAATATGCAGATTTAAATGTCAATGCTGAGTGAACACTGATGAGAATATTGCTTCACAAAAATCCTATTTTTTTCAGACTTTTTGAAGCACCAGTGCTTCCAAGTAAAAAAGTTGATTTCGAGCCCTGAGACTGTTTCAAGGATCCCTCGTATTCGTGAGTTATCCATCAGTGACCATAATATAATACATTTATAAGCATAATAAAAACCAAGAGAAACCATATTCATCCTTCTGGTTATTAATTATATATTATTTTATTGAATATTAGCATATATTACCATGCTAATAAATCATAATCAAGCTTGTTTTGTCTCTTTTTTTGAATTGATTATCATTGTTGCTGCATGTTTACAGCTGATGTTCACAAATAAGTATAATAAATGTATTTTTTTTTTAAAGCCATATCTTTAATCATGAAGATACTTTCATTCTGCAGTTTAATGGACAAATTAGTTATTATTATTAGTAGTAGTAGTATGTATGTATGTCTGTAGTTATTAATGTGTGTATATGGTCACGTTTAGTTTTCAAATACTTTTGTCCTGCGTTCCGGCTCATCATTTGTTGTCATGGTTATTCATTACGTTATTTAATTAGTGCACATCTTTTTTAATTTGAGTTTGTTATCTTGTGTATTTAAGCCCTCCAGTTCCCTGTGTTGATTGTGTCGGTTGTGTTTTAGTACACACTGTCACATGGATATCTCTTTTGTTCTGAGTTATTAAAGCTTTGCTGTTATTTGAACTCTCGTTCTTATCTTTGTCCTCTTTATGGACCCAATTTGTGACACACGTATAGCATTTCCTCATTAGATGTTCAGTTCAAGGTTTATCAGGTTAGTTTCTTCTGTTCACTCCTGCTGGTTGATGTTGAAACTACAATAATCTGCTGCCAGAGAGCATCTTTCTCCATCCATGGCTATTCAAAAGTAGCTGAATATTCTGATAAATCATTGCAAACAACGTATAAATGGCTCATATCCTAAAATCAACTGCTATTGAGATGCTTATGCTAATGGATATCTTTATCAACATAATACAAGGAGGCCTTTTTTGCTTCAGTGAGATGTCTTTGACACACACTTGCCAAACAGGAAGTGAAACTACAGCCACAGGAAGAGCTTTGATGCTTCAGCTATTACACAAATGACATTTCCCATAATGCAACTCTTCTCTCAGAGCCCATGTGATGAAGAGTGATCTTTCTGTATTATTTTTCTCATGCTGTCAAGCAGCGAGAGAGCGAGGCGAGGCGTGTTCGTGCTGTGTTTCGGGTCTCACGCTCTTTCTTGCGACAGACTTGGACTCGAGCGGCTCCAGCGGCTCCGCAGGAGAGACTCTCACAAAAACATCAGCATCTCCATCACGGATCTGATTACACAACATCACTGAGAGCGACACATCACTGTGCCAGAGGGCACGATACTGCAGGATATTACAACACTAAATCAAAAACACAAGCGTACAGATTTGAGTTTCAGTTCATTATTAAAACCTGCCCTGGCAGCACAAGCATCAGTATAAAAACAGCAGAAGTCAGTGGAAAATCTTTATTATGACAGAAAAACAAATGTGTGTATGAATCTCCCATGATCCGAAGCCCGTCGAGGCCTTTCACACACCGCAGGGGAGGTTTACACTCACAGCACTGAATCTGAAGCATCTGTTTCTGTACTGAATATCACAGTCGACATGAAACACGGCAGATGTCATGATGCCGAGCTCTCAAACGCACACTGGAACGGAGTTTGGGTGTAGAACGAGATTTACTTGCATACATGAACTTATTTTACCTTCACACACACTGTCAAACACACGGTGGCGCTGGGAGCGTATTTATATCACAGGTGGTACATGTTACACACACACACACTCATACACTTACGTACACACACGTTTGTTTTTGTGAATTGTGGGGACATTCCATAGGCGTAATTGTTTTTATACTATACAAACCATATTTTCTATCGCCCCACACAAACCCCACACCTAAATCTACCCATCACAGGAAACTGTGCACATTTTCACTTTCTCACAAAAACTCATTCTGTATGATTTATAAGCCTTTTGAAAAATGGGAACATGTCCTCATAAGTCACCCTCTCCTTGTAATACCTATGTCATTACACAAATTTGTGTCCTGATATGTCGCAAAACTCACACACTCACCGCGTCCTGAAAGCAGAGGAATCGTCCAGAGCTCTGACACACGGCCTGGTTTTTAGCAAATCCAACTAAAAAAAAAAACAAAACAAAAAAACAATCATAAACAAATATGATTTGTCCACTAGAGAGGCAATGATTCATGCACAGCACGACTCGGTGATCAGTAGTAAATGCTGCTCCATCTGAAAGCACTAGGGCTGGGACGAATTCGATACTATCACGATACCTGGGTGCCGATATGATATGTACTGGGATTTTGTATTGTGATTCAATATTGAAATGTATTGCGATTTTGCTTGGTTTTTTAACATTAGACCATGGGGAAAAGTTGAATCGTACACTTATACAGACTGTACATGATATATAAGATGAGTCATATTTACAAAAACAATTCATCACATCTTTCTGAGTTTTATTTCAGAAGCATCATACATTACGGTACTGCATTCTCCTGAATAAATGATTCAATGATACATTTTTAACAGCCAGCTGTCGCCACCTAGTGGCGAAACAATGTAAACGATACAGTCGTTATTTGAAGCGCCATTTTCAAAAGGTATTAAACTATTTTGATCGCTACCGTAGACATCAGTGTTTATATCTGAACTATAAACATTGATTCCTGCACTTCTATGATAATTACAACTATTGTGTCACAGAAATATAGCCTACTAGGAGTTGAAATAATGACTGCTCTCTCTGGATCAGCAGCAGCGGCAATACAGATTTTAAAGCCCGGAACACACCGACGAACTTGGCTCATGTCGGGGTCCAAAGTTGCTCTGAAACCAAAACCAAACCGACGCTCGACAGCCGACGGCCAAGTAGCACGTCTGTTCTGCGCCTGTGTAAGAAGAAATGCCTTTCCGTACCAGCAGGTGGCAGTAGCCAATCAGAATGATCAGATGGCCCGACGAGCTCAGACAGTGATTCAACATGTCGAATCGGCCAAAAAAAAGCAGTCGAGGACCAACTTTAGCCGACGTTGCGGAACACACTGAGAAAACTTTATTTGGCCGACGAACAAAAACTGCCTGACGGCTTGGTGTGTTCTGGGCTTAAGAGACAAACGAATTGTTGTCATTTAGAAATAAGATCGCTTGGGTGATTGATTCAACATCACAATCTTTTGAAGGTTAATCATGCAGCTCTACTGTCTTATACTTTCTCTCTCAGCATTAATATCTGACGCAAAGCAAGCAGTGTGAGGGATTTTCAGTTCATTCATTACCATATAAGTTAGACATCGCTATTAAAGGATACAGCGCTTCTCCCACCAGTTTTCAGAGCAGTTTAAATCAATTTGTGGGTTACTTCTGTCCACCTCGTCTATAAGCAAGGACTAAAATAAAATAATTTAATTTGAATATCGATTTTAAAATCGTAAATAACAAATAAAACGTGATAGGTGAATCGATGTTTTTTATAACGTGCATTTGAAAAAACAACACGCGTCAAACATGAGTAGCATTTATGACCCTCTTGTCCAACAAAAGACAACATTTAATAACATGTTTTTACTCCAAACTCACTTCATAACATCAGCTGAGTGTTTGAAATAACATCCTTTTGTAAGATGATGTGGCTTCTTACACAGAATAAGGCACACAACATATTATTTCACAGTATTATATACAGTGATAAAGGTTAACATTGCATTAATTATCATGAAAATAGCCGAGAAGGCTTGAAAGAACCTTGTGTGTTTATTAATCATGTTTAATTAAAGCATTTCAATCTTGTTTTTTTCAGCTACAGTGATAGTATGATTCTGAGCGAGAGCGCCCTCTGGCTTTCAGATGGAGCAGCATTTACTACTGATCACAGAGCCGTGCTGCACTGAATAAAATTAAAAATATCACAGCCTTTGACGGATTGCATGCGGTTTAATTTAGAATAATTGTGTAGCCATGTATTTTACTATCAACGCATTTGAAACACTTACTGAATCGAATCAGTGTTCAGTGAATGGAATCTGACTGAATCATTCTGAGTCAATCAAAATGAATACAAATGAATCTTCTGGCCGTCAACCCAAATATTCTCTCACACACACGCGCACGCAGTGTCATGCGTGACAGGCTGCTGTCACACTCGTAGTCTGTTTCTGCTTAGGATCAGTTACATTAGTTAAGTTAATCTGGTTGAGACGGCCTGCGCTCTCTCAAACAGATCTCAGTGTGTGTTTGACATGTTCGTCTACAGGTGTGTGTGTGTGTGTTGCTGAAAGCTTGGCATGCCGAACACGGAGATGCTTTGAGCTCCTGACACCAACGAAACACCGATAAGAAACTTCTTTTGATTTCTGAAGTGCATGAACAGAGTGTGTGTGTCTGTTTAATGTTGCGTGAGCTCCACACATGTGTGTCATGATAACCAGGTGAATGTGAAGACAGGGTCCTTGAGCTCTCTAGGAATAAGAGCAGACACACACACACACACACACACACACACACCTCCTCGTGGACTGGGTGAGCTGTGGCCGGAAATCACCATGGAAAGGCCTCTGTCCTCAAACCTCTGCCTCCATCCCTCGATCAGTTCTCTGGAGTTATCCTGACACACACGAGACGCTGTTTGAACATATTCTTCTCTAGACTGATACTCATTGTGCGTGTGTGTGTGTGTGTGTGTGTGTGTGTGTGTGTTTGTGTACCGTACTGCCGTCGTCATACACGGACAGCTCCATACGGCCCGGGAAATCCTGCTTCAGTATCGCCTGCAGACACTCGTCCAGCCAATCAGACGCATTGAACACAGGCATGATCACTGACTGAAACACACACACAACAGAAGAGAATGGAATGAAACAGAACACAACAACGCAAAACAGAATAGAACAAAGAACAACAGAATAGAATTCAGCATAACAGAACAGAATAGAACACTACCAAGAGAACAGAATATAGCACAAAAATACAATAGAATAAAGCACAACACAAGAGCATAACAGAGTAGAATAGAATACAGTGCAACAGAAAAGAATACAGCACACCAGAATAGAATAGAACACAACAGAGTACAGAATACAATAGAACAGAAGAGAGCACAATGGAACAGAATAGAATAGAGCATAATACAATAAAATATAGCACAATGGAATTAAAAAGAACAGAATCAGAGAGAAAGGAGCACAAAAGAATAGAATTCAACACAATAGAGCACATAGGAATAAAACAGAATAGAAAAGAGCACAAAAGAATAAAATAGAATACAGTGCAACAGAATAGAGCACAGCACACCAGAACAGAAGTGCACAACAGATTATAGAATACAACAGAAAAGAATCAAATGGAACATAATAGAGCACAACAGAATAGAATATAACAAAATAGAATAGAGCACAACAGAACAGAACACAAAAGAATAGAGCAAAGCAGAGCAGAGTATAGAATACAATAGAACAGAAGAGAGCACAACAGAATGGAATATAGCACAATGAATTGGAATAGAATAGAATAGAGCACAAAAGAATACAATTAAATACAATAGAGTACAAAGGAATAGAATATAATAAAATATAATACAGCGCAACAGAATATAATAGTGCACAACAGATTATAGAATACACCAGAATCAAATAGAACATAATAGAGCACAGCAGAATAGAATATAACAGAAGAGATCACAACACAATAGAATACAGCACAACATAAGAGCACAATGGAGTAGAGCAGAATAGAACAAAAAACAGCACAAAAGAATAGAATTCAAAATAAGAGCGCAAAAGAATAGAATAGAGCACAAAAGAATACAATTAAATACAATAGAGTACAAAGAAATAGAATATAATAAAATATAATACAGCGCAACAGAATATAATAGTGCACAACAGATTATAGAATACACCAGAATCAAATAGAACATAATAGAGCACAGCAGAATAGAATATAACAGAAGAGATCACAACAGAATAGAATACAACACAATAGAATACAGCACAACATAAGAGCACAATGGAGTAGAGCAGAATAGAACAAAAAACAGCACGAAAGAATAGAATTCAAAAGAAGAGTGCAAAAGAATAGAATAGAAAAGAGCAAAGGAATAAAACAGTATACAGTGCAAAAGAAACAGAACAGCACATCAGAATAGAACAGAATAGAGCACAACAGCATAGAATACTTAGAATAAAGCTCAAAAGAATAGAATAAAATACAGCACAACGTAGAGTTGAACAGAATATAGCACAAAAGAATAGAATACAACAGATTAGAGCACAAAGATATAGAATAGAATTTAAAAGAACACAAATGACTACAATAGAATACAGTGTAACAGAATAGAGTACAGCACAACAGAACAGAATATAACAGCAGAATAATTTTAATTTATTTCTGACACATGAATTATCATTATTAAACACTTAAAAATGTGAACATGTTCCACTAGTGTATCACAAAAGTAACATGTCAGTTATTTTTTTCCAATACCAGGTGTATTGTTTTAATATTTTACTGTTAATTGAATGCCTAACTAACCGCTGGATATGCGTCAGATGGTTTCTTTTAAAGAAAGTTAGCACAGATACATATTACAATACATGATATTGCTGCTTGTCGTTGCTACTGATATTTTGCTGTGTGATGTCGTGAGTGAGACTGTAAACTGAATCGCTGTTTGAGTAACTCACCACTGCAGCGCTGCCGCCCTCTGCTGGATCACTGCGGTCATGTGACTCGTTCCGCGTGCATAGCCGCTTTGCCTCGTGCTCGGACTCTCCACTGCACCCCTGTGCCCCGCTCATCTCTCAAACACACGCGTATGTGTGCTCACACGGATGATGTTGAACCTGAGCCCACTCCGCTCTCGCAGAGCCCGTAATAAATTGAGATCGGCTTTGTTTTGGTTCTTCAGTCACTCTCGCGAGCGTGTGTGTGTGTGTAGATGAGCGCAGACGCACTGATCACTTCCGCGTCAGGGCGGAAGCAGCGAGATGATTGGCCGAGAGAAAACGCGGACGGGCATTTGCTTGGACTGAACCGCTGTCAGTCAGCGAGCGCAGCAGTGATTGGACGGGACCATGTCGACAAGTATTACATAAAAAAAAAAAAAAAAAAAAAAAAAGATTAGCCTGATAATTACTCATTAACCGAATAAAAAACTAAATACTTACATAAAATCATACCATTTATATAAATACAAATAAATATTAAATAAAACAAATAAATACAAATATTAGAGCCATTATTGCAGCAATAATCCTGTTGAGCTGCTCACCTGTGCAGACTTGCCTGCATCTGTCCTCACCTGCTCACTTCACAACGCCTGTTTACGGTCGAGTGACAGTCTGTGTGACGAGATGAGCTGGAGGATCAGTGAAACTGCCACACCTCATCACACACACAGAGAGAGAGAGAGAGAGAGAGAGAGAGAGAGAGAGAGAGAGAGAGAGAGAGAGCAGCACCTGAGGTCACACACCGATGTCTGTGCCCTACAGACAGGGAAAGATCTCCATCAACCTGTCAGCACGACAAAGACACACATCTCTGGGTTTACTTTTAATAAAATAAAATATAGGGTATTAAAATAAATAAAGCCGCTAGGAACATTTAACATTGATGGAATACTTTATTTTATTCAAATCTTCTGTACACTTAAAAAAAAAAAAAAAAAAAAAAAAGGTTATTTTTAAGAACCGATTACTTGAAGGTTTAAAAGATGGCCATTAAATACTTCATCTATGGCATCGCTGTCACTTCAAATATTTACGTTTAATTTAATGTGTGTTACTTTCCGTATATGTTTGTGAAATTAACTAGCGATTTCTGAGTGAAAACACCGAGTGTTTTTCAGTGTAGCTGCAGGCGCGCGTGTGTTGGCGTATCCTCAGGGCTCCTCAAACAGATGCGGAGCCCCGCCCCCTTCACACGTGACCCCAGCGGACGGGTCGAGCCGGTCTGACAGACAGACGCGTTCTTCAGCAGACTTCACGCGCCCCAAACACCTGTTACAGGACGAGACCACACCGAAGGAGCTTCTGCTGCCGGACCCACAGCCAGGTAAGAACAAAACCGTAAATATTTAGCTGAGATTAAAATTTAACATTTATTAGTGAAAATAAGCAAAACAAATGAGTTTAAATTACAGTTTGAATGAGATAAACTGGTATGTTCAGGTGCTTCATCACGCTGCAAATAAAAAAAAACAACTAAATAATTTAATAAATAAACAGAACTGAGCAATATTTAACCGTTAAAGTACATGAATTAGACAGTGTACTTTTGCATGTTTCTAATACGAAATTAACCATTTGCTGTCATAAATAAACAAACAAGCAAAATGACAAAAATAATCTGATAGTTTTAGACATGGTTTTGATGAAGATCCTGTGTTATTAAAGCTATATCGTGATTTTACCGCAGTAACTATTTGAAATTTTGAATTATTTACCACGGTAAATCCTTACAGTGCCGTTTTCAAGCTTTTTGCGATTTATTCAAGCATGTGCTCATATATATATATATATATATATATATATATATATATATATATATATATATATATATATATATATATATATATATATGTAACATCCTAAGTTTAAGCAGTAGTAAAAGTAGTAAAAAAAAAAAAAATAGATTAACCAAGAGCGTCAGTCTCATTTCACGCGCCTGCGACGAACTGAGAAAATGAGTGACATCGACTCACACAACCAGCGAAACCTGAACGACGACATGTTGCGACAGACGGGTGGGACCCAAGACGAGTTTCTGGAAGTGAAGTCTGGTTTAAAACAGGAAAGAGTAGAAAGATAAGACGGAAAAGTCTGGACGGAAGCTCATGCAAACTAGCATGACTAGCGCGATGCAAAAGAAGCGCGCGCTGCGCTTGATTTCCATAGAGCTGAGTTAATTCAGACTCACTCGCCTCAGGCTAAAGTTTCATGACTGCTTACAGCGTTTATTCAAACATGGCTGAACTTTAAAGACGGCGCTGCTGTTATTCAAATGACCCGCTGAAGGAAGAGCACGTCGATTGATGTTTTCTGGCCTGCTGGAAGGCTACATTTTAAATGTTTTCACATAGAAAATGGTAGCATATGAAGATCCAACACAGCATCTGTCATCATTAAAAGAGACGTTTGTCGAATGGATGTCGAAGCAGAATTGAAAAGGGGAAAAAAAGTACTTTTACAATTAATGCAAACACTGTTAGTGTGAAATGACAGTATATTTCAGGTTAATAATTGCATGACTTTCACAGTAGGACTTCTCTTTTATTAAACTGCACTCTCAAAATATTACTGTAAACAAACAATACAGTGCATATGTACTATGAAGGTACCCAGCATGCAGTGTGGCACGAACAGATTATGAAGTTTCTTGATTCTTGTTGGTTTTATCTGTGCTGCTGAACTTATTTTTGTTTCACTTTTAGCAATTTGTGTTGTTTGTTTATTTTGTAATTTTCAGAATTTATCTTTATTATTATTATTTGTTGAGTGTCACCATTGTTGTGTTTTGTATGTCGAGTTTTGATGTCTGTGCATCATTAGGTGCACAAAGATAAATCTCAGCATCTGCTTTACTATTGCGAAATATCAAATCTACAGTTATAATTTTGAAATAAGATATTGGTAAATCTTCATGCTGAAATAACATGTATATTAGTATAGTTTGGCCAACTTTAAAATCTGCTAATTGCTAAGCTAATTGCTTATTTTATATTGTAGCTTGTCATGGACAACAGTAATCTAAATATTGACCTTATTTCTGAATAAGACAGTATTATGATTAAAGTGATAGTTCACCCAAACATGAAAAATATCCCATGATTTACTGAGGAACACAATCAGAGCAATAATATATAATTCATACGACTCCAGAGGGTTAATAAAGGCCTTCAGAAGCACAGCGATGCCTTTTTGTAAGAAAAATATCCATATTTAAAACTTTACAAATTCAAATAACTAGCTTCCAGTGGACGACTTGCGACGGAAGAGTATCTTTTGACCTGACGCAAAATGTAATGACGAACGCAGAGGCACAGAGGATCGAGCAAAAACTGTCACGGATTAAAAGTCTAAACTGATCATTTTTAAAGAGAAATGTCAAAGGATTTCAATATAAGAGAAGAGGAGCTTGAGTTTGTTGCACAGCCCTATTTGTTTAAACCACGAGAGGCGTCTAAGCTTATGATACTCCTACATTCTGCGTCATACATCGCGTCAAGGTTTCCTCATTCGGTGCAGGTCCACTTGTGCATTCTGCGTACGGTCGTCTGGCGGATGCTAGTTATTTGAATTTATAAAGTTTTAAATACACTCTAAAAAATGGTTCTATATATTACTAAAAGTGGTTCTTTGGCTCGTAATCATAGGGGAACCACTTTAAATGCTGGTTCTTTAGCGGTTCTTCACTGGTTCTTTGGGATGATTGAGGAGCTATATAGCACCGGTTAAGCCTCTGTATGGTTCTTCAGTGGTTCTTTAGGGTGGTTAAGGTGCTATATAGCACCACTGCCGTACAAAGAACCTTTTTATACCCCTTTTTCACCAAGGCAGTTTGAGTGCTGGTTCGGAGCCAGAGCCTAGTTTCAAATCAGTTCTTTGTCTTTCGACACCCAAAGCGCCAGCTCTGAACCAGGAAAAGTGGTTCGTAAGTAGCACCAAAACACCGCTTGCGTCAGGGGCTGGGGGCAGGGTTACCGTGACCAGCAATAAACTTGTGACCGCCATTTTTGAAATAGCAGCTAACCGAGCTAATAGCAGCTCGATTGTAATCTCCATCTATATACAAATTACGGCAAGCCGTGTTTGGATGCCGATGTAGGTTCGCAAAGCCATGAGCATCAATAGTAGCAAAACGTCCGCCATTGTTGATGGAAGGCTTGTTCGAGATGCATCGGAGCAGCGCAGACCGATTCAGCAGGTGACATCGGAGTGCCGCAGGTCTAGCACTAGCTCTGAACTAGCACCCGGTTCGTGCTGGTGGAAAGGGGGTATTAAAGGTTCTTTACAAGCCAAAGAACCACTGTTGGTGCTGTTTAGCACCATTTTTGTTGAAGAAATAAAATGCGATATGGCACCTCTTATGGGTTCTACATGGCACCATTTGACAAAGGTGCTGTAGAGCACCTTTAAAGGTATGGTGCTACATAGCACCAGAAGTGGTTCCTCTATGATTTCCACTTTTAGTGCTATATGGTACTTTTTTTGTTTTAGAGTGTATGGATATTTTTCTTCCATAAATGCGTCACTTCGCTTCATTTTTTTTTTTTTTGGGATGGATGCATTTATTTTTGACTTCAAATACTCCAGAATATTTTTCATTTTACGAAAGCTTCAAGTACAGTTCATTATTTGTCATGATACGTGCAAATAAACGACAGGGGATACAAATTCTCCTGCAACAGGCCTCTTCTATACTTTCGGCAACATTTCATTCATGCCACCGCTACAAACTCTGAGGTACTGGATGAGAGATGAGATGAATTTGATTTGTGCCTTCTTGCTTGAACCTAATCAGAGTATTAATATCAGGAAAATATTGTTGATGTAAACTTACTGATTGTTTTAGCAAATTTTCATTTGTCACACTTCTGACTAGGCTAGGTAGAACAACTGATCTAAATATCAGAAATATGAATATGAATATACAAGAGTCCAAGCAAAATGAACACTGATCGCCATTATGGTGACTTCAAAACAATTACAGTAGTAAACAATATAATTTCTTACAGTGGCATGGTTAAAGACAACTATAATGTGAATTTACAATAAAACAAGAGCAGCAAATTACTGTCAGCATCATTTTACTGCTGATGAACAGTAATTCGTAAGAACATGCCCCAGCATGCATTATTTCACTGTAAATTTCTGACTACAGTCATTTATTGTAAAATAATACTCTTTAATCTTGTAAATTCATGGCAATTGTTTAGAGAAAAAGATTGTTTGTTGTTATTATTGCTCCAATGAACCACAAACTGCACTGTTTTTTACCCGGCTGTCTATGAATGGATTAAATCATTCTCTTTATAGGGTAATTTATGTGTGCTGGGTTGAAAAACAACCATTATCCTTCTCTGCAAACAAGATCATCGTAGGATCACGACTGTATCACAAGTTTCCCCAACGCTGCAATGAACATCCCTGCAAAAGAACGCAAACCGAAGAAGCCTCACTACATCCCTCGTCCGGCCGGAAAGCCGTTCAGATACCAGTGCTTCCAGTGTCCCTTCACCTGCAACCAGAAATCCCACCTGTTCAACCACATGAAGTACAACCTGTGCGACGTCTCCATTTCCATCAGCTCTAGACTCAGCAGACGCAGCTCCGCCAACCTCTCACCGCACATGGATGAAGACGTGCCTTCAGAGGAGGACGTGGACGTCCCTACAACACGTCCTGCAGAGATCCAAGTGGAGTCTGAACCGTCAGATCCTCCAGCGGTGTCATCATCACTGGACAATTGTGAGGAAGTGGCCTCGACTGTACGCAAACCAGAAGCGCTCCGTCCTCACAGTCCTAGGTCTGTCTGGAGGCCTCCGGTCTCGTTCACTCCTGCCGAAAACAACAAGCTACACCTGCAGGAACGAACGGAGGACTTTCTGTACCATCCAGGGTTTCATTTACCTCTCCATCCTCATTATAACCCTTACATCTATGAGCCCGTCCCTCACCCTTACGTCCTGGACACTCGCGGACTGTTTCCACAGACGCTGTTCCCAGTGACAACCCTGTCTCCGATGCCGGAGGAGTATTTCAGGTACTACTACACAATCCCGGCTCCCAGCTACCATCCTCCGTATTCATTCCGGCCGGTGATGGACGTCAGCTCTGCGTTTGCAGTACCGCCACGGCACCTGTATGACCCGTATGCTGCGTTCGTAATGAATCTGAAGGGGAAGGAGGTTCAGGTGAGTCCGCAGACAGGACGCTCCGCTGCTGGATCACCCGACAGACCCGACGGCTTTGATCATTCCCAGCAGCCACCACATGGGGTGCCAGCCAGCCAATCAGGAGAGAAGGGCGTGGCCACACAGCCACAAGAGGACACGAGAGGTCCCCTTGAGAGGTCAGAACACCCAAATTAAATTAAATGAAAACAATAACGATATTCATGAGGACAAAAAATGCTATTAGATCAGAGTAAAATATAAAATATTATATTAAATTATAAAACAAATCAGATCTTCTACATACTAATTATTTATTAAATGATTAATTGATTAATGATTCAATTATAATTTATGTGTAATATATACTTAAATTTTTACAAATACTGATAATTTGACAAATTATTAAATTAAAATTTAAAAATAATCTCCATGAGATCAAAGTACAAATTAATTATTAAATGATCAATTGTAACATATATTATATAATTTTCTGATAAATTGACAAATTATTAAATTAGATCTCCCTGAGATCAGATATTTTACAAATTAATTATGTTTTTTTTTTTTTTTTTTTTTTACAAATTATTAAATTAAATTACTTTAAAAAATGCTCCATTAGGCCAGAGTACAAATGATTTTTTTTTAAATGATTAATTTTAACATTTATTGTAATTTATTTATCATATAAAATTATAATTATACAAATTATTATTGATAATTGTAAAATTAAATGATAAAATGCTTTTAATCCCATGTATAATGTATATTCACTCATTTCTTGTTTCTGTGCGCAGGTTATCAGAGATGGAGAGAGGGGGAAATGACAGTAAAAATGACAGATTTGATGATGATACTTTGGTCCCTCTCAATCTCTCCAGAAGAGACAGTCCTCTGAACCTGCCAATGAAGATGTTTACAGCTCCATCAGACAGCCAATCACAGAGCTACTTGATGACTGAGGGAATTATGGGTGCTGTGACATCACAAGAGGATGATCATTTATCAGTAGAGAAGACGGCCGCGTTTGCTCTCTGTCAGCTGGCCCAGTCCGGTGTTTCAGACCTCAGCAGAAACTCAAACAGCAGTTACTCTGATTCAAATGTCTCTCATGAGCAAATAACAAACCTTCCCACCTCAGTCCAGAGTCATGCGTCTGAACCGAGTGATCACATGGAGCTCACGCAAACAGCTTCCCCTTCTCCAGATGTTAAATCAGATACAGATGTAGAATGCCCCGCCCCTTCCGCAGCTGAAGTCTCCGCCTCCTCGTCAAGTGATGCGCGTCAAACACGGACAAAAAGACACGGAAAACACAACATGAAGAGAAAACAGATGAGCAGCAAACACAATCTGAGGAAGAGAATTCGCTGTCAGAAAATCACCACAGAAATATCAAATAAAGCCTATAAATGAGACTATTTTATATAAGCAACTATATAACCATCATGTGAAGCACTGAATCATATTTATATTTGTAAAACACTGCATTTTTTTTGTTTGTTTCATGAGGTTTTCATGCTGACATGTGTAAAATAAATACTCAAACTGGTTTGAAATTACTCCTTTGCGTCCACAAACACTTCATATCTTAGTCGTACAAACCTGTCCGAAGATCACTGAAACACAAGCCTTAACTTCTACAATATCTGCACACCAAAGCAAGACGGTTTGTGCCAGTGACGCACCCTGAGTGAAGCAGGTGCATCTGAAACCTGCTAAACCGCTAAAAAAAGTGCAGTTATATTAAAAAAAGCTGCAGGTTCAGACATGTGAGATCAGTGAGACTGATAACCTGTCTCTCTTTCACACACACACACACACACACACACACACACGTTTCACATGTTTGGCTTTTACAGTCACAGTAGATTTGACCATATGCACGGTACTTCCTGGTTGTCGTTAAGCCAGCTTGGGCATTTCCGGTGAACTGTTAGCTGATCATTCTGTACATCGACACAAAACCACCAGTTTTAATGTTGTATTCATATTTTATAACTGCATTAAAATATGAATACAATATGAATACTGCCAATAAACCAGTTTTATTGATTTCAATAGATTTGATGCTACTGAGAACATTTGAATAAGAAACGCAGTGTCTGTAATTAGACAAGCAACATTTTTCCAGCAGTTCAAATGTTATTTTTAATGTGATGACCACAAACATTATTTGTTCATCCTTCTGAGACTGTCCCCATTTGTAAAACAGAACGTTTCAAGATGTAGCAAATCCAACATTTGATAGAAAACATTATATAATTATAACCAGCAGGTGGCGGCAGAGGAGCATTTATTGGCTGATATAAGTTTTTCTCTCAGTTTCGCTTTTGAATAAATATTATAACATTATAAAATCACTAGGTTTAAAAATGAAGTACTCACAAAGTCTCATGAAAAACAATAACTTTTCTTGTGAATGAAAATTACACAAAGCGAGCACCGCCTCTCTGTTTATCATCACTGACTGAAGCTGTCAGTGCAGCGCGAGCTCAATGATTTCGTGGAAAATTTTTTATTTTACAACAAATCTTCAATTTACAGTTTTTTTCCCCACACGAAAGTGTCAAAACTGATGGTCGAATCGAATTTTGCAGAGGAGGAACACTCGGACGCATTTTTTTATTGTCGTCTTACATTTGAATGACTAAATTAACGCTAGGCCTGACTATTTAAGTGGCTATATTCTGATTAATAAATGATAAACTAAGTATTACATTATTACTACTAATTAATAAACTAGGTATTACACTACTGATGCTGATAAAGGATTAGTTCACTTTCAAATGAAAATTAGCCCAAGCTTTACTCACCCTCAAGCCATCCTAGGTGTATATGACTTTCTTCTTTCTGATGAACACAATCTGAGTTATATTAATAAATATCCTGACACATCCGGCAGTGAGTAGGTCCAACGAGTAAGACAAATATTAATATTTAACACGTCATAAAGTAAAATAACTAGCTTCCGCCAGACCGCCTTTCGTATTCAACTTATAAAAAAGCGTAACTGACACTTTTTCCGTAAGTTAAATAGGGAAGGCGCATGACGTAGTTTAAGCATTTTGAACTGCAAGAGTTTTACACTTTCTTCGTAAGTTGAATACGGAAGGTGGTCTGGCGGAAGCTAGATATTTTACTTTATAACTTGTTTAATGTGGATATTTTTTTACACAAACGCATCAACTCACTTCAGAAGGCCTTTACTAACCCCCCGGAGCTGTGTGGAGCACATGTTTATGATGGATGGATGTGGATGGAGACACTTTCTTCAGCTCATACTCAAGGGTCCCGTTCACTGCCATTATAAAGCTTGGATGCGTCAGGATATTTATTAATATAACTCAGATTGTGTTTGTCAGAAAAAAGAAAGTCATATACACCTAGGATGGCTTGAGGGTGAGTAAAGCTTGGGCTAATTTTCATTTGAAAGTGAACTACTCCTTTAAAGCTACTTCAGGACATTGAAGATACGACACACCAATAAGTGACATTTCACCGGAAGTTTTCCTGCTGGCTTATATTATATTGAGGAATCTCGTAAGAACATCTGTGCATGGCTTATTACAGTTAAGCCGCCTTTCCTCCTTGTTTCGCCCCTAGTGGCAGTCGGACAAAACTTTCAAATTGGACGTGAAGCAGCCGTTACCTTCCGCTTATTCACCATGGTAAAATAATGAAAGTACGAATATATACACACAAAACAAATGCCTGCCAAGACGTCTGAAAGAAAAGCATAGAAGGTATTCTAGCACTAATCAAAGTAATTCTTTAACAACTATAAAATAATTGTTGTAATTATTCATAACTGTCCATTCTACAGAAATACTCGTTTTAGTGGGAAAATATTGGTTATCACCGCCTCTCACTAGTAGTTATTACAATTCATCATATTCAGTCAGCTGGCAACAGTTCAAATATTTCAACATCCGAGGCTCAAATCAGATCCGAGAATTTTGCATTAACGATCGGAACTACACACAGATCTCCACTGGAAATGAACGACTTCCGGTGCACCGTTTGTTGGAGATATTGGAAAGGCGGCTTATTTGAACATCAAACCCCCTCAGTTCACTGTACATTACGGAAATGTTGATTTATGTTCATAAAACAAATACCGGTGATTTAAAAAGAGCGACATCTGCTGGACACGAGACACACTCTTTCTGAGAGCTGAGGGAAAGAAAAATTAGCATTAAAAGTGAATAACATTCATTTATTTGTGTCTTTGATATATACCATTAAACTCATAGTAGATGAAACGATTAACCTGGTTCTCCTTCACTAGGACAGACTGGATGGCAAACTCATTAGCAGTGATTAACAGTAAAGCTGGTTCTTGATCTTGAATCACTTCTGAGTGGAGGAAATAACAGCATCGGATAATTCAGCGTCGTCCGTAGCGATTATAAAACACGTCCGTCTGTCCTGTCCTCTCAGACAGACACCGTGAGTTTTAATTGGCTATACAGGTTCCTGTGGGTGGCGCTCCTGAGATCCAAACAGGAAGTGAGGGACTGTCGGTGAGACAGGCACATGGAGGAGCTCGGTTACAATCAGTGCCGGATCTAGTTGCACAGGATCCATTGATTCGAGGCATCAGAAAGGAAACGAGAAGGGTTTGAGGAACGAGGAGAGGACGGTGAGTTTGTTCTCGGTTAGTAGCTGATGTTCCTGAAATTTTCCTCCTCATGTCTTCAGTCCTGCTTTTGGCTGATATATTGACATTTAACCCCTTTCCTAAGTTCATTAGCAGCATGCTGTTCCTGTGCAGCAGAAGAGTAAAGCGTTGAGCCAACATATTAAAGTCAACATGAAACAACATTCACAACACATAATGTGACATCATTTTTGATATTCAGCTGGGATTTTATCAATCAGTAGATTGTGAAAAGGGGACGTTGCATACCAGAATGGATATTATTGCTGTCATTTGCATTACCAGCATTACATCAACTATTTGCAAAAAACGACCTACATCAGTAGCCTAATAATGCCCAGGTAACTGTTTGGCTATTGGTTTAGATTATTTTCCCCGCACATGTGATCTAGATCAGGGGTTTCAGACCGGGTTCAGATGGCCGCAAGGGAGTTTTAGGGGTCCATCGACAAGTTTACAGATAAACAGTGGAAAAACTGTAAAATAAATGAATACATAATTAATTAAAATAAGATAAAACAAAATAAAGAATATTAAAATAAATACATTTAGAATAAATAAATACATTTAAAAATTAAAATTAATATTCAATATGTGTTTAATGTAATAAATTGTGTTTTTACTAAAGCTGCACAATATATCAGAAAAAAATTATATTGCAGATTTGCAATATGGCTTTTACGATTGTCGAATCACGCAAGTAGCGATTTAATTAAGTAAATATATGCGCTAGTGGTTTTAGAGTGAATTGCGTCATGATACAGTGTTTACGCATCTCAGAACGTCTTCATTTACTGTCAATCATATACTGTGAGCTGTGCACGTGTAAATGCAGCTTCACTCTCAAATTAATGCGGCAATCCATCAAAATAAAAACTTGATGTATAACGTATGAAAAATAAAGAAATTAAGAAGTAAATATTAGTATTGTAATTTTAAAGTATTTTTATTTTACAGTACAATAGTATTATTACAATATTTCATATTTTGTTTAATATATTTAATCAAAAAAATCATAATTATTATTATTTTATAGTCATACTGAATTGGTCAAGAGAAGTATGAATGTGGTCTATTTTATTTTTTTTTAAGTTGGTTCACATAAAGAATAAACCCAAGTATGCACACCAAACGTTTTTCCAAAATCATTCAGTCCTAAAAGGTCTTTTTTTGGCTTTTTCTATACAGCTGCACTAACAACAAAATCACCTCAGTCATTCTAGAATGATTAAATCTTTTCAAATAGAGCTATTCAAGTCATAATTCCTGTATTTTTCATTTTGCAGAAAAGCAAAACATTGCAAAGTCCGTTTTTTCAGATATCGTGCAGCCCTAGTCTTTACATGTAAATATAATAATATTTAGAGATGCACCGATACTAAATTTCTCCACAGATACCGTTAGCCGATTATTCAGAGTGATATCTGTCGATACCGATACTGATAGTTTAGGGGTTCTTTCTTTTATACCTTCTTTTAAATTAACGATAGGCTACTTTTATTATAATTAATAATTAATCATTATATTTGGAAAAAAATGCAAATAAAAACTGTATTCTCTCCATTTCATCAACAAACACAATACTCAAATTAATATTAACACACATTAACTAAATTCTGAAGATTAAAATAATATTTCTTAACTTTCTGAATGTTATATGAATGTTCATATAATTACTATTAATACTGAACATCAAAGCCCTGCCCTCTTTTGATTGACAGCATATATTGGCTCTGATTATCGGCTGTTTATAAACTGTTGATTATTTTAAATACAGATTATTGGCCAATATATATGTGCATCTCTAATAATAATAATATATAATAAATAAATAAATAAATAAATAATACAACAGTATACAACAGATACATTACTATAGTAAGTGGACAAAAAGCTAAATAATGTAACATTATAGAAACAAAAAAAAAAAAATCTAAATATTTTACACTTTTGCAATATTACCTTTTAATTAATATATAATTTATTTTATAATTTAATAAATTGTGTCTTTAAACATGCAAATATATATCTGTCTTTTAAATCTTAGAATGAGGACCCATGATTTTGGGGGTTCGTGGCATCGAAAAGATTGAAAACTCCTGACCTAGATGATGTCAGCCAATCAAGAGACAGATAATGTTAAAATATAGTGATTATGATCACAATTTTTGGAATAACATGCTCTGATGACACAATAAGTGCACAATAGGATCATAATTTTGTATTAGGAAAGTAAATGAGTCTGTTTTGTGTTCATGTTGACTTTAAGCTCGATATAATTGTGATAATCCAGGCTGAGTTCTCGTGCTTGAATAAAATGTGTCTTATTGGAAAAGTACTGTCACTAAAAACCAACCCTAGTAACATCGCAGGCTTCAAATCAGCTCTTCGGTCTGTTCACGCTGAAAGCGAATCACCATAATCCGGTTTCAGTGTCCGTTTCCCACACTTCAGTGTGAACCAAAGCGGTTCCTCAGAGGAAGGGGTTGTGGCTTTGTCGGCCGGAGGGCTGCAGCGGGACGGGCGTGAGGGGCAGCAGCGGCTGCGGCAGGTTGCTGGGCATGTCCAGCAGGCCGTGAGGCGGCTGCGTGTAGGACGAGGGCAGAGTCTGGGGCCTCTGCTGCAGGAGGGGCTGAGGAAGGGAGGCGCTGTAGGACAGAGCGGGAGCCGGCAGCGGCGAGGTGGAGTGAGGCCGCATCTGATTTAGAGTCAGTCTGGGCTGCTCACAGTGGAAAGGGTTTGTGGGAGACGGCGTGCTCAGACCTGAGACAGACAATCCGAATCATTTTACATGCTTAAAAACAAGACAAATTTACACCACTCACATTCAGAAGTGTAAAAGCAAGTTTTCCCACCTGACAGAAAGGGATTTTTGCTCTTGGCCGGTGGGTTGGTTGGAATCAGGGTGTCCAAGTTCACGAGGGAGGCGGCGGTGGGCCCGAGGAACGCTTCAGGGGTCCGGCACTGTCTGGGGATCACCGCGTCTAGAGGAGGCCCGAGGCGAGAGAGGTCAAAGGTCTCCGGACTGTCGTTCGACCGTCCGTTCACTTGAACGCCCACCACCAACTCCCCGAACTGATCGGCATCTGGAACGAGAGATGCGAATGAGCTTCAACTCAACTCAGAGAGGGAAAGGAGCGTGAAGACGGTCTGACGAGGACCTGCAGGACTCTCACAGCGAGGGCTGAACACTTGAGTTGGCCCCTCCCCCTCCACTACAGGCCCCTCCCCCTCAACTCTAAGCTCCTCCTCCTCCTCTGGAATGGAAAACGGGTCCTTCCCACTCAGAACTGGAAGGAAGAGCAGAGAATATAGAGACGGATCTCTAGAGAACCACAAACATTTACATATTTAAAGTGAAAGGCTGAGTTATAACAAAGGACGTCTGGTATGGTTTCTGTGCCACACATTAAATTATTTGTACCTGGTATGATAGAGATCCTCTCTTCACTAAAGGAATGTATTATTTTAATTTATAGGGTCGTCACTGTCAAAAATTGTCTCACTCTGTCGCGCTGGGCTCCTCCAGGCTTTTTCATCCATATTAGAGGTGGAGATTGAAGGCGGGGCATCCCAGGGGTCAGGAGGCGATTGGTGGGTTCCCCAGGGGTGGGCGGGGCTACTGGAGGAAGGGCGGGCCATCCAGGGGCTACCAACCACCGGGTTACTGGACTTCACTACAGCTGAAACAAAAACAACATCCACACTGCACTGTGAAAAACCCTTGAAAATCCTTAAAACAAGATAAATTTACCAGAGAAGCAACGCTGCTTTAGATAAAAACTTGTTTTCATAGATTGTGTGTTTTGTCTTACTGCACTGGCAGTTTTTTTTATAAATCAGTTTCTTCAAATTACTAAAACTGAAATAAAAGTGAATAAAAATAGATAAAATGTAGATAAAACCTAATAAAAAGACAAAAACACACAACAAAATTACTAAAACCTTCAAAAATTAAAATGAAAATGGAAAATAAATAAATAATAAAAACTGCAATAGTATCTCAATGATACTAAAATAACACTGGATTTTTGCTTGAAAACAACAAAAAATGTCAATTATGTCAACATTGAAATATTGAAATATTGTCAGTTGTTTCAAAGTTGATAAAAACATAAAAAATGCTGTAACAACATTAACTGCTAAATCATTTTAAAAGGTTAACAAAATATTGATCAGTCAACGTTGAAATGATAAGATCTGTACAAAAAGACAATGAAACAACGTTGCGATATCAACAATGAATTAATTTTCAAAATCAAAACAAAATTCAATATCTATGACATTGATTAACCCATTAATAAACATTGAAATACAGGCTGGGAAGTAAAAAAAAAAAAAAAGTTTTCTTTTTTTTTTTTGCATTTTGGACTACTGAACAAAATCAGCGACTGTCAGATTTGCGGCAGTGATAATGTTTAGATATTTTTACGTAACTGACCGTCTATGTTGAAATTTAGTTAAAATGATGGCAGTTGTTGTTTCAACGTTAAAAAAAAAAATATGTAAAAAAACAAAAAAAAAAAACATTTACTGATGCAATAACGTTGCGTCATCAATGTTGAATTAATTTGCAAAATCAAAACAAAATTCAACATCCATGACATTGATTAACCCATGAATAAACACTGAAATACAAGCTGAGAAGTCAAAATGACTATTTAAACTCAGTAAAAAGTTTATTTTTTTTAATGAAATCAGCGACCATAAGATATTTGCGGCAATGATCATTTTTAGATATTTTTACATCATTGACCTTCTATGTGAAAATGTGGTTGAAATAATGTCAAGTTGTGGTTTCAGTGTTGAACAAATGTTAAAAACAACATTTAATGCTACATAGTTTTATAAGAGGAACAAAATACTGATAAATCAACATTGAAATTGTAACATTTGTACAGTTGAATGAAATCACAGCGACTGCAATATGTTTTTGGTGAAGGAAATCGCCATATATTATTAAAAATTAATGTGTGAACGCAACTTAACAGCGCACACATCACTGACCTACAGACTCCCAGGGGTCAGAGTTCACGGAGCAGGTGGGCGGGGCATCCCAGGGGTCGTCGCTCGCCGGCGCTGCAGGCGTGGGACCAAACACATCCACCAGGTCGATCATGGCCGACTGTGAGACGAAAGCAAGCGTGAGCCGACCTAGAGCTTAGCAGATCATGCAGGCGTTCAGTGTCTGACTCACCTCTGAAGTGCCCGGGTCTCGCAGTCTCTCGCTCTCCTCCACAGCCTTCTGAAGATGAGGGTGAGGATCGTCTCCCTGACGGCTGCGCTGCTCCTGTGGGTCAGGAAACAAACTCAACGCAAACCCTGCTGAAGGTGACGCCGTTAGATAGTTAGTGAATGGATTAATTAGGATTAAAAAGAGCAGGAGGTTAATGAGCTCTGCGACATTCACAGCAGATCCACAGAAAACACTGGAGGAAAAATACATGTGAGGAACAGAGAAATATAATTAGAGGATGGAAATGGTTAGTTAGTATAAGCAGGCCCGTTCACACCTAGGACAATAACTATAAATCGAATAAAATCGTTCTGAATGTAAAAGAATAGTAGAGTCCACTGCAAAACTGTAACGATAACGGCACAGAGGAACGATATCACTGGAATCCCTTTCAGAGTGAATTTTTTCTAACAGATAAACGATAAAAACACTGACAGCCAATCAGAATCCAGCTTGAGCATTTCAAATGGCAGACGACAAAACAATATTGTCCGCTGGTGTGGACGCTAGGGTTGGGTATCATCGAATTTTAGCGATCTGATTCTGCTTATTGATTCCGATTCTAATCTATTCCATTACGGAAAAAAACAAAACTGCCTTTTTTTTGCTAAACATTCTGTTGCAGCTGAATACCAAAGAACAACTAACTAATAAACTAGACTATAAGTTTAAAATATTATTAAAGACAAGTATACAGTCAGTAATACAATAAGAACAAATAAGCAAATTAGCAAAAGCACAAATAAATACAACTGAACAGCAGCAGGATTATTAAGCTGCTGTCACTTTATACTGCACGGATCCAATATACTGTTACACGTGCGTTTTATTTCTGTTTACATACACTTAAGACTGTGTTTACGAGGATATTTTGACATAAATTTGTCCATTCAAGTGCAAGATGATGCAAAAGAAAACAGCTTTTTGTGTGCGTGTTCTCCATGTTCCCAGCACAGAAAACCGCGTGCGAGTGCCGAATTAAGTTCTCTTTCGCGAGATCATTTCATAACAAGTTTCCGATTCCTGACCTTAAGTATCCAGAATTATAATAGATTTTCGATTCCCAACCTTAGTGGACCCTAATATAGTTATCATTATAGTTATCGTTCGTGGTCTGAACGGGCCTTAAATAAGTTTGAACCAGGGTTATTATAATTAACTAAAAATAAAACCATAAAAAACATTTGTGTTACTTGAAATAAATACAAACATTAATTGAAATAAAATATAATATATATTTTTTAAATAGTTACCAAGGAAACATTTCTCGTTTTCATTTAGTACTGATGTACTAAAATATATAAATATATGATATAAAATATTAAATACAATCTAATTCAAACTGTTAATAAAAACTATAATAGTAGCTCAAAACAGAAATCCTAAAGATACAGTAACAAAAACAGCCTGTTCAACAGTTTAATCCAGTTTGACATGAATATATTGGCTTTTACAGGTTTGTTTTCAAACTTTTTGTCTGGGAGTACTGATATATTAAATTAATTTACTGCAATTCATTTTCTGACTTGTTTCAATCCAGTTAAATCAATCCCCTCTTTTAATGGTTTTTCAGTTAAAAGAGGGGAAATAATTATATTATAATGTGACATATATTACATATATTATTGTGATATAATATATATGAAAACATTTCAGTTTATATCATGTTTTTGTGGCTTATAGCATTTTATTTTAGTTTAATCTATTAATAATCATTTATTAATATTGATATAATATGTATAATAATATATATAATTAATGATTAATATTAACTGAAACACTGTTTAGTCATCTTGAGGTTCTCAGGTTGAGAATGATTGGTTTAAATGAATGAAAGCATCTGCTGCAGGATCTACGGCTCCTCGGATACCTGCGCAGAGATACTGGACGTCCTCCTCCGTCTCCATGACAACAGCACATCAGCGATACACACAACAGCAGACAGTGATTGGCTGTTGGGGAGAGGCGTGTCAGCGCTCATATTTAAGGCACGTCGGAGCCGAACGCTGCGCTGGATTTGGGTTAATCAGGGTTATTTTCAGCAGCGCGTGCGGTTTCTGCACTGCGTCCTGTGGGAATGGAAAAATTCCTGAAACAGCAGGAAAGGTCAACAGGAAAACTCTTCCTGCTCGTCTTTCTCCTCACGTTTCCTCCTTTCTGTCCTCACACACACTCGATCGAGATGGAAACGCTCCGGTGCTGCATGCTGGGAATGAAAGACACTCTCACCGCTGCATGTGTTCATTTACAACATCAAACACCACAGAAACTGGAGACCTACAGGGATCGTTTACAGTTCAGGAAACAGACTAATGTAAAGAAGAGAGAGAGAGAGAGGCCCTGTTTCCACCTGGTATTAAGATGTGTTTTGGTTGATCGGATCACAAGTGGACGACGCTAAATACAGGTATAAACGAGGTCTAAAACATTTTGAGCTTGTCCTCTATCGACCACTTCCAGAGGTAGTGGAAAACACATTCGACCGGATTGCTTTTCGTAGTGTAGACGCTCATGTGTTCAAACAGCCACTAAGGAGGCCTTCTCTCCACCTCAATGCGTAAACATTATGGGAAGACGGGATTTAAACTTTGTCGGCTGAAGACTCAAGTTTGGTTTGAAGACGAAGAAAAGAAAATTAGAAGAAAAGATCTGAAAAAGCCCATACATTTACCCACCCATAGACCCTCCCCTCGAAGAAATCAGGACAGAAGTGGTTGAAAGTGGACAAAAGAGATGGATTAAAACACCAGGTGTAAACAGGAATGTGTCTGCCTCGTTTACTTGATATCTTAATATCAGGTGGAAACAGGGCCAGAGAGAGTGTGTGTGTAATTGTGTGTGTGTATTATAAAAGTCACAAAAGTTGTTCAGTCAAGAGCAATGATTGGTTGTTCTTTGTCTTTTGTTGTTTGATTAACATTAAAAACACAGGAATAATAGGCTGCTCTCACTTTAAGAGTTAATGCACTGATCCAATATACTGATACACATTTTATTTCTCAACTGTTTACATTCAGTTAAGACATAACTAACTATGTTTACGACATAATTTCTTTTGAATATGACTGTTCAAGCGCAAGAAGACAAAAGAGAGCTCGATTCAGTATTCACACGCTGTCTGAGACAGATTTCTGGGTGCGCGCTTTGGATGATTTGCGCACCAAACTTCCTACGCAGTGCACGAGTAACGAAATGAGTTTGTCTTGCGTCTTCTTGAGCTTGAATAATTAAATTGGCAAGGCTTAAACTTTCATGACCACTGGCCTGTCAACTGTCCCGAACCTTGTTCTCACAATTTTGCTTTGTTAGAATTCATAAAAATGTTACCAGCTAAAAGGCGGTTAACACTGTTTCATATACTCACCAACACATATTTACTCATATTTGGCGCTAGGAGAGTGTTAATTTTATGTGTGTGTGTGTGTGTACCTCTCTGCTCATGGCCAGCGCGAGCTGCAGCTGTAGTTCTTCTTCTCCACTGGTCTGCGGTCGAGTCTGTTCCAGATCAGACGCTCGAGGAGATGAGGATGACGCTGACAGACAGACAGATGGGTGAGGGATCATTAATGTTTATTTATGAGTGTAATCTGTTTGACTGATGTTTCTCTGAGGGTCTCTAATACTGTCATCTCACTTCAGTCATATTGTGTCACACGCCTCATTTAACAACAGCACATGACAGAAGCAGCTGTGACCAGACTCATCAGTGCCGGAGATGTATATTTATGATGATTTAATCGTGCCTTATAAATAAATCAAAACTTAAACTGACATTTAATTCAGAGTTAGTCATTCAGAGTTGCTCTCACAGTTGAAGGAGGACGGCGATCCTCTGGAGTGGTTGAACTCTTCTCCGTACAGCGCGGCCATGCTGGGCTGACTGCTGCGCCTGCTGGGATACGCGGGAGGAACCCCGCCGCCTGCCATCCTCTCTTTGGTCTTGAGGGCCTGCGCTCTCTCCAGCCGCAGACGCTCCTCGTCCCGCAGCAGCGCCACCAGCTGCTTGGCTTTCTCACGCACATTCACGCCCTGGTCACGCCCGTCGCGGTCCACGTACTGGAAGTCGCGAAGCGTCTGGATGGTGAAGGCGTTCTCTCGGCACTGCTGGGCGACCCGCTCCGAACCCGTCTTGGCCAGATAGTCCAGCAGAGTCAGAGCCTGGACCAGACACACAAAACCAGCTCACTACACTCGACTACCAGAGATTATTAACCACCTCACTGCTAGAGCAAGAGTTTCTCAAACTCTCTTGACTCATGTGTTCAACCTACACAAATCTGCTGTAAAGATTTCAACACTTCATTAACTCACAGAAACTAGGAGTTTCCACAGATTCAAATAACTAAAATAATTTTAATTATAATTCAAATTAAATTTCAGGATTCCAGAAGTTTTAAGAACTGAATGTTCTTCCCGCTGTTTTCAACCAATGAATTTACATGACTTTCCCATTCATTTAGTTTACTGAATAAAGGCTAAGGATGATGATTTTTAAAAAGTTTTCCTCGTAAATTCTACTGGATAAATTATTTTAGAATTTGGCATAACTAGAAAAATGTATAGTCTTTATAAAAACATGTTTAGGATTTTATTAATTTCCATGACTTTTTCTAGGTCAGGAAAACACACTTTGTAAATTAGAGTAGAAATCACTTGAAATGACTAATTAGACTAGAAATAAACTAGAAATCACAATTTGTAAATCAGAGTAGAAATCACTTGAAATGACTAATTAGACTAGAAATAAACTAGAAATCACAATTTGTAAATCAGAGTAGAAATCACTTGAAATTACTAATTAGACTAGAAATAAACTAGAAATCACACTTTGTAAATTAGATTAGAAATGACTTGAAATTTCTAATTAGACTAGAAATAAACTAGAAATCACAATTTGTAAATTAGAGTAGAAATCACTTGAACCAGTGTTATTTTAATTTTAATAATATTTTGAATCAGCTTTCATTTTTATATTTGTCTTTTGTCATTTTATTCGTTTTTTTTTAAAATATTACTATTTCATTTATTTTTATTTCCATTTTAGTTTTTATTTATTTACAGTTAATCATTTTAGTGCTTCAACTTAAACTTATTTCAGTTTATTACCAAGACAACATTTCTAATTTTCACTTAGTTCATTATATTTATTTGAATTCAGCTTTATTTAAATGAACAGAAATGTTTTTAATAGTTTTAGTTAACGATAATAACCCTGAAATGAATGAACTAGAAATTACTCTTTCAGAAATAGGCCAGAATTCAGTTGAAATGACTGATTAAGACTAGAGATGAAGTAGAAATCACACATTTCCATGGGAACCCTGGTTCTTCAGGATTGATTTCTGTCTGCTGTAGTTTGTGTTTCTGTTGGTTTGGTGTGACTGTGAGTGACGGCGGACAGACTCAGACACCTTGTAGACGTGTCTCCAGTTCTTGCCGTGGTCGTTGAGGCGTTTCCACACCATGGCCATGACCTCGCTGAAGGCCACCACACTGAAGGTCAGCTCGGCGATCTCTGACATCAGCGAGCTGGACGGGCCCCAGGGGTCGTTGGAGGTCGCCTCCCGCACCTTGATCTCCGCATCCGAGTAGTTGTGCACGATGTTCTTCACCTGCCGCCGGAGGGCCGAGGTCGTCATGGCGACGGCGAGTGTGTGTGTGTGGGTGGATCTCTGACCTCCCGCTGTGAGACGAGGCAGACGGTCACGCTAAACAGAGCCAGAGCTGAGAGAAAAATGACACAAACAGGTGCTTTTTACACTTCAAAAACTATAATTAAATGCTTTTTAGTTCTATAAAAGTCACACAGACTCATAGTTTCATGAAATGCTAGTTTTATTCTCTGTAAAGGGATAGAATAATGTAGTTACCAAGGCAACAAACGTTGATATTTTTGTCTGACAGACATTCTGCCTTCAAAACTGTTTAAAACTGAAATGGTCTGTATGTATGGAATGTTTAGTACAAATTAGCATGTTTATAGTGTATGATTATGAACATTTTAATATATCAATATTTGTATATTTTGCTGTCGTATGTAAATGAAACATGACTATAATGTATCCTGAACATGCAAGAAGCTACTTAGCAACACTAAAAACCTTAACAACCCCCACGCATCATGGCGCTCTCATCGATCTCAGAATAACTGTTATTTCCAGCTAAAAACCCATTGAAATGAACCCAAAATGAAATAAAATACAAATATTACATGAAAAACTTTTTTTTGAAAAGAAATTTTGCCTTGGCTACCAATTTTTCAAAAGTTAAGGTACTAAAATGACTAAAACTAGTTAAATAGAAATAATAAACCAATCTTAAACTAATAAAAATGATAAAATTACTAAACAATTAACTAAAATTAAGATGAAAACATCATGTAGAAATGAAAGCTAATTCAAAATATACTAATATTCAACAGTCTCAAAATAATACTAAAGTAACAGTTCAAAGTCACTGTTGGCGAATCAATAAAATGACTTTTTTTTAAAAAAAATTTAGGTTTACTGTTCATTTTTCCATTTACAAATGAAATATGCTTTCAGATGTTTAATTTTATAGTCCATTGTCAAGTATAAATGACAGTTTCCTATAGGTCAGAGGTCAAAAGTCATTTACCAACCCTGGTTATTATAGTTTTAGTTCATCATGTGTTCTTGTAGAGGGTTAACAAGCTTTTGAACACGTAAGTTGTCGCAGTTGAGCTGATTAAAAATGCCCCCCTCCCTCTTCATTTGCAGCAAGACGAGAGCGATTACCATTTTCAGGATCATCAATAATTCAACGCGGCTCTCTAGTTAGCACTTATCTTAAAAAACACGGAAGTGGGACGGCGGGAGAGACGTGCGTTATCGGTCCCGTCAGGATCCAAAACAGACGCTCAGTCGAGCGCCCAATCGTCCTTCAAACGGCCAGTATACTTCATCTGCTTGCAACATCAAGGTGAAGCGTTCATTTCCCAGATTACACACCCAGTGATTAAAGCATCTGAAACGCGGCCTAAAAGCATCTGCTAATGAATAAATGTGTATTTGACTCATGCATGAGTCACACATGCCACCAAAGAACTGACTCACGCCGTTGCCCATCAGCCCACGGACACCCCGAGAGCACCAGATGACTAGTGATGGATCAGCTGTGAATCACAGCGGCACGTTCTGACTCATGTCACAGTCGGCTTCAACCAGGTGTCTTTCATTCAGACGACACTGGAGAGCGTAGGGTTAACTACGCTTAATCTGAAGGAGTTGTGAGTTTGGTGTTAATCACACTCTGCATCAGCAGCAGGCCTGATATCTGGAAACATCTCAGAGCCGTTCATTCACTAAAAGCCATCAAACTAAAGGGATTATGATGAAATGACTGAACGTTTGATGGACAGGAACACTTAAATAATCTGTGAAATTTATGGGGTTTGTGGTTGTCACAACTTTACGGTTGCGCCATTTTAAGTTTATTAGATTTATATTACAGCACATATTTCATTACCTGAAATAATGTTTGTTTACTAAATCACTAAAATCTGTTTTATTTAAACCCTTATATTACAAGACACAGGCATTAAAGGTGATTATGATTTCACTTTTTTAACTTTAGTCAGTGTGTAATGTTGCCGTTTGAGCATAAACAACATCTGCAAAGTTACAACGCTCAAAGTTCAATGCAAAAGGTGATATTTTCTTTTACAGAAATCATGTTTTAAGGACTACAACGAGCTTCTTCTTGTGTTAATGACATCACTACCCGTAAAATTTACATAAGCCCCGCCCCGAGAGCACACAACAGAGGGGGTGTGGCCATGTTGGGCTGCTTTAGAGAACAGAAAGAGTTGTAGTAGAGTGTTGTTATAATGCCGTCATTTTACACCGGACTGCTTCACAAAATAGGGGCATTTTAATGGATTTGCACAAAAGATTAACATGACGGCACATGCTAGTCGATGAGTTGAATCAACTCCACAGCAGCTACATAAATTTATCCACTAACCATTCAGAAACGTCCAAAAGTTGTAACTTCTTCCTGAGTCTCTCCATCAGTGTCCGACTCCGGTTTGAACAATGTAAGGCTGAACACTGTTACTGACAATCCTCATTTTGGCTGCGTGAGATTCTCCAGCTTTGTTGTTGTTGAACCGAAGCGCGAGCTGTTAAAGCTCCGCCTTCTTCTGGAAAGCAGCAGCTCATTTGCATTTATTGGGGTATTCTGAGCTGAAACTTCAGACACATTCTGGGGACACCAGAGACTTATATTACATCTTGTGAAAGGGGAATAATAGGTCCCCTTTAACAGTATTTTAACAGTCTTTACCAGTAAAATTCTGATCATTTTTTGCAGTGTAGCGTCAGCTGACCTGACTGAACATCTCTGCCCTTCACACGCCTGCGCTCATTGACTCTGCATTTCTGTGTATGCGGCAAAACCTAATCCTGCCCGATCTGAATTGATTTATCCTCCTTCTCTAAAGGCAGCGCTCCTCTCTGTAAAGAGCTCATGGTGTTCCTCAGCGTTCATCAGCTCCCGCCATTTACCCACAAGTCTTTAAAACACCATAAGGACATTTGAGATCCGTTCAACACATTTACAAAGAAGAAAAACTTGTTTTGCGTCGGACACAAAACACACTAGTCAAGGAGCTGCTAAAACATCAGCACTTTTTCAGAACTAGACTGACGCAACAAAACTAGATCATTATGATTCATGAAGATGGGCTTTAGTGTGAAGAAATACAACACTTTCAGCTGTGCATCTAAAACGAAAATGCTTTTATTTAGAGTTTCACATGTGAATTAATCACTTATTCAACTTGATGTATGTACATACACTCCTGTACAAACATTCCCCTAACAGGGAATGTTTTCAAATATGTTAGACAAATTGAGTAAATTTTGGTAAACACCCTTATGATGTTATTAATAATATCTGTCAATGGTTGTAACAATATTAGAAGTAAACGTTCTTTAAACGTGCAGTTCTACTGTTAAAGAACATCATCATAAATGTGGGAACCATTTTTTTGTACAGTATCCAAATGTTTTTCAATGTTTAAATAATGTGCACAATCCTGTGTAGATGAAGCAGTATTTATGCATATTCAACAACATGATGTACTATTCCTAGCACATTATGTAAATAAGTTCAAATAATGTTTTCACTCACACTTATAATGACAGAGTAATATATCAGCCAGGCCGGTTAATGAGCTGATATTTGGCCATTTTGAGATTAATGACTGGTATCAGCAATTAACCATGTTCACTTGGGCAATAAATGTTTTAGTTGGCCCTTTTTGTGAATTTTGAGTACATATTGTGCTTGTTTATGTCTCATTTACTATCATTAAACTGTAATACACTCCTAAAATGAAGGTTTCAGAAGGGTTTTTCCAGTGATGCCATAAATAGAAGAAACATTTCTTAAACAAATAATAAAGTAAGTGCAAAGAACATTTTAATAATCTAAAGAACCTTTTGTACAATGGAAAGTTCCATGGAAGTTAAAGGTTCTTTATGGAATCATCAATGCCAATAAAGATCCTTTATTTTTAAGAGTGTATATAATATTACCAGTATTCTGACCATCAGTCATCCTGCTCTTTAAATATCAGCCATTGATAATCCTGTATTAGTTGACCATTAAGGCAGCAGACATTTACACTAAGTGACAATAGCAGCATTTTCTTAACGATATTCAATTTACACTAGAAGAAAATAGCTATTTACACCATGTAAAAGTATCAGTTCTTTGCAATAAGAGTAAATAGTAATTAGATGCTATCTATACTTTATATTGGCAGATACTATTTGCACCTCAGTATTTTTGTACATTAACAGGATGCAATAATATCATAGTGTGTAAATGATTATACACTATATTGCCAAAAGTTTTGGGACGCCTGCCTTTACGTGCATATGAACTTTAATGACATCCCATTCTTAATTTAATATGGAGTTGGCCCATCTTTTGCAGCTATAACAGCTTCAACTCTTCTAGGAAGGCTTTCCACAAGGTGTATTTATGGGAATTTTGGACCATTCTTCTAGAAGCACATTTGTGAGGTCAGGCAGTGATGTTGGCGAGAGGGCCTGGCTCACAGTCTCCGCTCTAATTCACCCTAAAGGTGTTCTATTGGGTTGAGGTCAGGACTCTGTGCAGGCCAGTCAAGTTCCTCCACACCAAACTCGCTCATCCATGTCTTTATGGACCTTGCTTTGTGCACTGGTGCTCAGTCATGTTGGAACAGGAAGGGGCCATCCCCAAACTGTCCCCACAAAGTTGGGAGCATGAAATTGTCCAAAATGTCTTGGTATGCGGAGGCATTAAGAGTTCCTTTCACTGGAACTAAGGGGCCAAACCGAACCCCTGAAAAACAACCCCACACCATAATCCCTCCTCCACCAAACTTTACACTTGGCACAATGCAGTCAGGCAAGTACCGTTCTCCTGGCAACCGCCAAACCCAGACTCGTCCATAGCTATGTGTAGCTGTTGACTCTGCAGAAAGTTGGCGACTTCTGCGCACTGTGTGCCTCAGCATGCGCTGACCCCGCTCTGTGATTTTACGTGGCCTACCACTTCGTGGCTGAGTTGCTGTTGTTCCCAATCGCTTCCACTTTGTTATGATACCACTAACAGTTGACCGTGGAATATTTAGTAGTGAGGAAATTTCACGAATTGACTTGTTGCACAGGTGGCAACCTATCACGGTACCACGCTTGAGTTCACTGAGCTCCTGAGAGCGACCCATTCTTTCACAAATGTTTGTAGAAACAGTCTGCTTGAATTTATACACCTGTGGCCATGGAAGTGATTGGAACACCTGAATTCAGTGATTTGGAGGGGTGTCCCAATACTTTTGGCAATATAGTGTATTCATTAAAATTATTAAATGGATGCTGCCTTATCGGGAGAATAAAAACCCTCCCTACAACTTCCACTAACCCTACCCAATAAACACTTTTAATATTATTAAACACTCTTTCGCAGTTTATTTCCACTTTTAGAACATTATTTTCATTTTTATTGAAAATAAATGCAAGCCAAATTTCATTTTTCAACCAAAACTAAAAATTTTTAGAACACCTAGGTTGCTTAAGTTGAATGTAGAGGCCATTGGTGCGGTTTGTGATGATTTTGGGAAACGCATCCCTGCATACTGACCATTGTCAAGGTATAAACACAGCAGGTACAGAAACACACTCAAACACTCATCATCTGCTGTAGATGAGCAGAAACAAACACTCCATGACTGGAGTAAAGTGTGTGAGTAACTGAGCACAGATGAGTGTGATCTCAGCGGAGACATCTGCTCCTCAACATGACACACTTTCATCGAGCACATCCCCTCGGAGACACTTAATTCTGTCAATGGCCTTTTATGCTTTCCTTATTGAATTATTCCACGCCATGTTGCTGCGGTGATCACAGATTCATCTCACTCACACTGCTACAAAAATAAGGGGCCAAAGACAGTTGTACAGCCTCAGAAGAACCTTCGGATGAACTTAAAAAGGTTCTCCTGTGATGTCGCAGAACTATTTTAAATGTCTTTTTTTTTGAGTTGGGTATAGCATCCATAGAAAATGTCCTAAAAAGTTAAGTTACTATGATGTCATTGAACATTTTAAGTCCTAATAAAGTCATAGTAGAACATTTTCCCTTGGGGGGACCAATTTTTTTTATTTATTAATTTATTTTATAAAGCATAAAGAAACTCTAAATTCTAGGTCTAGCTAATTCTAGTTGGGAAATAATAATTTTCGAACTATTTGCAAATAATATTTGCAGTAAATATATTGTTAGTCCCGAGATTCTTCATATTAGTGAATAAATACATAGATCCGCTATGATTGTATATCAAGAGCAGGGACTTGTTCGTGTGCATTTGTTTTGTGATTTCACCAGAAAGAAAAGTCTCCGCAACGCCATTAAGCGATAGATTGACGCTGTGAAGACTGTGCACGAGCCAAAAGAGAACATAAACCCCGCCTACTTTGATTTGATTGGCCATCTCAAACATTTTGATACTGACGAGCGCTGTTAGACCACTGAAGCAGACCAGACTTTTAAACCTTTTTGCCATCCATACAGAGCGCTGCGTTATGAAGTGCAGCAGAGCAGTGCAAGAATTTCATTCAGGATTTTGCCATTTCTAATTACTGGGGGGGACTCGTCCCCCTCAATGTCTATGGTGGTTAATGCTGCATTCCAGGCGGGTTTTTGAGCCCGTAAGACACGACTTCAAACCACGACTCACGACTCTGTAGCGTTCCAGTCAAGTCACGCCAAACTGCCTGAGTGTAAACCAACCAGCATGGCGGACCATACAAGGCTTATGCTCATTAACAATTATTTCTATCGCCAAAGGTGCTTACTCCTTGCTTATTTGAGGAAAACGGAGAAGGAAAAATGGCGCATAAGGCAAGAGATGCTGTTATACCTTTTATTTTACGTTATTTTACCGTGCACTTGCATAAACACCGCATCCGTAGGGGCTGCCATTGTTGTTTCGCGGGCTATGTGACGTCAGAGCGCGGAACTGGGAGTATATCGATCTAGTACGAGTTCACGGGTGGGAAGTCACGGGTTTGACTGCCGTTTCAGTGCACCTTCACGGGTTACGAGTTGCCTGGAACGCGGCATAAGGCCCTGCTTTAAATTCTAATAGCGGGCTCCTCCCCCGAGTGGGCGGTGTCATGTTTCATATTACAAAATGTATTTTAACTATTTTATAATCAAATTTTTTCTAATCTTGACAAAACAAATGTCGTCGGAACGACATACAGAAATGTATAATACAGAAAAATTCCCATAAACACACTCCTAAACCTTGTGGAAAGCCTTCCCAGAAAAGCTGAAGCTATTATAGCTGCAAAGGGTGGGCCAACTCTATATTAAACCCTACGGATTAAGAATGGGATGTCATTAAAGTTCACATGCAAAGGCAGGCGTCCCAAAACTTTTGGCAATATAGTGTATAATCATTTACACACTATGTATTCCAAAGCATTCGTGAATTACAACCATTTAAGTATGAATTTGTCACGCCTATGCACAAAACCTTGTTTCAAAGTCATAAAACATTTAAAGTCCCAGATGCTATTTAACCCTTTTGAATTCATTGATGTCATAGAACATTCCAAAGTTCTAATAAAGTCATTGTAGAACCTTTTCAAGTTTCTATGATGTCATAGAAGAATCTTTTTGGTGTTCTATGATTCTTTAGAAAGCCATGTGTACTGATGCTTTAAAGAAAGAAAATGGGTTTCACTTTTACTGTGGTATTAGATGATATATAGAACTAGTACACTAATCTGACCTGTAATATGAAATCAAGATTTTTTTTTTTTTTTTTTAAATCTCCAGAGAATCATTTATCCAGCATGACCAGATCCCACACACCAGCATCAGAATGAACACCAGAAATAGACTCAAGACTGTGTAAATGCTCCAGTAGGCCTTTAGCTCCTGCACTAAGCATCACACTTCTGATACAGATCACAATTACATCTACAGTCTATCAGACATACACAGTAACACACTGACAGATAGACGCTTCATCTGCAGGGTTATTGAGAAGATAAATGAATCCCGCTTACCCGCCGCATCTTAGTGAGCAGCCGCGATCCGCCACACCGACACGAACCCAGAGAGACAGACAGGAATACATACAGACAGAGAGAGATACAGATAGATTTGTCCGTGCTGCCGTCGATCTGTGCGAGAACAATCGCGTGGATGCTGCAATGTCTCCGGTGAAATTATCCATCTACACAAGCTCACGCATGCGGTGTGGAGGCACGAACCGTCATGACGAGAGAGAGAGAGAGAGAGAGAGAGAGAGAGAGAGAGAGAGAGAGAGAGAGAGAGAGAGAGAGAGAGAGAGAGAGGAAGAGAGAGAGAGAGAGAGAGAGAGAGAGAGAGAGAGAGAGAGAGGAGAGAGAGAGAGAGAGCGCGCACTGCGCACTCAGCATTTAACCGCATTACTGCCGGACTCCCTCAACGAACAAAAACAACAAACGTTTAAAAAAAAACTATTACATAAATTAATAAATCATACATAAATTAATAATACAAAATAAATTCATGACTAAATATTGTGAAAACAGAAAGGTACTCATCAGTGTGTGACTGGAAATTTTTATTACTTTATTAATGATAGCGAGCTGATGGCTAATACTATTCATATTTACAATCTAATTATCCAGAGAATAATAATAAAACTGGCAAAAGGGGATTTCGATTTAAAAACATAAAACTCAGTTCTGAAATATATTTAAGTTTAAATACATAATACTTAAAGTTATATGAGTTATGATATGACTTATGATATCACTTCGGACGGGAACAGTAGCTGCGCCCCATGTCGGAGACTGCGTCCTGCGGAGGTCGCATTTAAAGGGTTAGTTCTCCCAAAAACGAACGGGTCGTTCCACATCCGTAAGACCTTCGTTAATCTTCGGAACACAAATTAAGATCTTTTTGATGAAGTCTGGGAGGTTTCTGTCTCTCCATAGAGATCCAACGCAACTACCACTCCAAGTTCCAAGGTAGGAAAAAGACATCAAAGTACTCCAGTGGCTTAAATTCAACTTTATGAAGCAACAGGAGTGCTATGCTTGTGCAAAAAAAAAAAAAAAAAAAAAAAAAAAAAAAATTGTGCAAGTTAATACACAGAAGAAAAAAAAAATAGTTTGTCGTGGTAATCTGAAAAGTTACTTCCGGTCTGGAATGGCGTTCCTTCTCAGATGACGTCAGTTTGACGGCTTGGGTTGAAAACGCTTAAACCATGTGTGCGGGTGGGGGTGTATTGTAATTGTATCAATACATTAATAAATGCACAAAATTTATTGACAAAGACCTCATGATTAATATGATAGTTTCATCCTAACATCTACTACAATACAATATGTTGTTAGTCTCCAGAGTATTTACATTAGTCAATAAATACTTTGATCCATATCTTGATGGACTGGGGGTAGACTTTTTGTTCAGCGTGCCAAAGGTTCTGGGTTCTAATCCACCCTCGTGTAATTTATTTGATTCTTATTAAAACCAAAGATGTTCATCAGTGATTGTATATCAAGAGCAGGGACACGTTTATGCGCATTTTGTTTTGTGATTTCAGTCTCTGGTCGCAACAGCGTTACGCGTTAAGTGCGCTCGTCCGTGTGAAGACTGCGCAGTGTGCAGGAGCTCCAAGTGAACACTGTTGCGCCACTGATAACAGTGGCAACGAACACTTAACATGATTTCAAAAATAACACATCCCAGCGCCGGATCGCCTATTATTTAACCCAAACGAACGAATTGCTAATCAACTAGAGATGTTTCTTTTGTATTAGATACATCCGTGCCGCGAGTGGCGTTTCAAAAAGTGGCGATATCGACCCTGGCAAAAAGTGGTAGGGACACGTCCCACCCGTCCCACCCGCAAATTACGCCTATGCTTGGAGTTGTAGTTGCGTTGGATCTCTATGGAGAGACAGAAACCTCTCAGACTTCATCAATAATATCTTAATTTGTGTTCTGAAGATGAACGAAGGTCTTACGGGTGTGGAACGACACGAGGGTGAGTAATTAATGACAGAATTTTCATTTTTTAGTAACCCTTTAAAGGTCCTGTTTGAAACGCCGGGGTTGCGTTTCAGTATAAATGGACCAAAACGGAGACTTTTGAAAAAGATGGTGTGGCTGCCCACATTCGACACGCTCTGTGTATCCTTGACGACCGTGTAAACAATAACATAAAGACTGAACTGCAATCTTTGCTGGCTTTGTTGTCATTTTTAGCAGCCATTGTGCAGTTAAACTCTGCATTTTTTAAAACTGCAGCTACCTACATGTGCAAGAGGCAACTGTTTACACTTGTACGCCGTGTGCGTGAAAGGTCATGTGACATGCGTTTTCGGCCGTGTAGTGTAGTTTCTGAAACGCTGTGGAAGTGCCAGTGTAGACGAGGATTGTTTTATTTTAAAACGCTGTTTTCGAAAGGAAAACACACTAGTATGGTGCCAAAGGCTGCATACGTCATCAAGGATGTCTTATTTAGGAAAAGTAACAGTAATAAAATTGACTGTTATTCCTCGTGAGGTGTAAAATACTGTCATTTTTTTGTTACCTTGCAATCTAACGGTTACTTTTCTTAAATGAGACGACCTCGATGAAGCAGCCTTCGAAGGTCATAAAATAAAGACACTCATTTGGTGCAGTTCCAGCATCCCGCAGCAGAGAGAAGTGACAATAACCAGCTAAACCTTTTGAACTTAACAGCTTGAAGGACATGCTCATTAACGTCCTTAAACCTTCATATGACATTACTGAACCATTTCAGAGTTAAACAGCCATTTCAAGTGTTTCAAACTGAAGGAAAGATGTTCTTATGAGCAGTAAATGTACATATAGTGACATATACAATTAAGATTTGACACTTTAGACAACATATAGCTAGAGAAACACAGACAGGCAGATGTATTAATATGCTGTCTGAGATTCATGGAGTAAATCACACAGAGAATCCACCATCCTCTCCATCAGCGCATACACCTGAAAAACAGATATCATCACCATATGACTAAATATGACAGCATGAATCATGACTGGATGTGTGAATGTGTGATGAAACATCACAGAGGAGCCTGTGTGTTTGAGTGTGTGTGTGTGTCTTGCCTGTGCGTGCAGCAGTGCTCTGTATGTGTCCTGTAGTGTGTCTTTGTGTTCAGCATTCTCAGTGGTAAAGCTGGAGTCTCTGTCTCCTGCACCCGTCCTCCTCTCTTCTGGCACGAGTTTCTTCACGCTCCCACGTTCCTGAACACACACACAGTATTAAAAGCACATATTTGTAAGTGTCAGAGTGTAGAGTGTAGTGTTTATACTCCCGCTGTGAGCGAGTTTGTGTACGAGAGACAGACTGAGAGAGAGAAAGTGAGCAAGAGAGACAGAGAGGTTTGCGCTGTTACATGGTGTAAAAACGCGCACCTGTCCTCTCACTGAGAGCTGTTACCATGACGCCCACAGAGCATGAGTCAGCGAGAGATGCACTCTAGTGAGCTGCCTACATAGACAGCACATTCAGGCATCACAGCCGCACTACAAACCGGCTGTTTTCTTCACTTTCTGAAGAAAACTTGAGTGGAGTTTGCTCATGTACAGCTCAACCACACCCGAGGGTCCTTACTAGTTAAGTAGCAGCACACTCTCCTCAACAGCACACATGATCTGAGGAACCAGGAGACTCAGTGCTGGAGGTTAGATGGCATGTGCTGTCCTCTGCTGGTGGGAAACACTCATCACACTCACCTCCGCTGCTCTCGCTCCTCTCGCCTCTTCCAGCTCTCGAACACTTGCTCGTCTCGTGGGGTCTTTCATGAGGAGCGCTCCCTCTGTGCCCTGCTCTTTCTTCTGCTTCACTGCAGATCATGATGTTAAATGTTAGACCGTCCTCAATCTTCACACGTGTGTGTGTGTGTGTGTATGTGTGTACTCACAGGTGTGGTCGTGTGTCATCTCACTCCAGGTGTTGTTCTCTGGAAGCCCCAGTTTGTGTCTCAATCTCACAGACTCAGTGACCAAACCGTCCAGCAGCTCCCTCCATAACTGCAGACTACAAACACACACACACGTTTTATGAATCTTTTCATAGACATAATGATTTTTATACTGTACAAACTGTATATTCTTTCCCTTAACCTTAAACCTAGCCATCAGAGAAAACTTTCTGCATTTTTACATAAAAAAAAAGCCAGCTGAAAACACTGAGCGCTCTGCTGAAAACGCCTAGTAGGCACCGTCAACACCGGTTACATCACTTGCCAGCCGCGGCACCACCCCCATCTACTGGTGCGGGGCAAAGCAAGCGTTTTCAGTTCATTCACTCTGTGCCAGTGGACACACACCATAAGTGATTTAAAAGCCAGGTGGAAAAAGGGGGGAAAACTCCAACTCCAGATCCCCCGCTCCGCCGCGGTGATACCAGTATTACTGGTGTTGTCACAGGTTGATTAACCGGTGGGAAAATGTCCTCCCCGTCACATGCCTAACGCCTAGCTTTGAACACCTGAGAGCGATTCGGCAGCACAGCGTTTTTTTTACTTGAGATGCTTTGCATGCTAAGACAAGGAATATCCGCATATGTGTTACTAGTATATAATTTCACAGATAGTTTGTTTCTGTACTGTTTCTATATTAAAAATGTCAATACAATGTAAAGTATTTGCTCTGGCTCTTGTTTTAAATTATTCTGTTCTGTTATTATGGTTGTTGTTGTCATCTGTTGATGTTGTACAAGCAGAATGTGGCGGTTGGTCGGTGTTGTATTTGTCCCGCCCCTCCTCCACTGTGATTGGACAGCTGGGTACAAAGTGCTGCGTTTTACCCAAAGGTGAGCATTTTTTAACTCGACCGGTAAAAAACACTCAGCGCTCAGTGTAAAATAGGCGTTCAGAGCCTCGTTACGCTCCTGGGCCCTCATTTATCAACGGTGCGTACGGACAGATTTGTGCGTAATGAGTGAGTAAGAACAGTTTTGCACAAAGTGTGGGATTCACCATATTGTACTTATATGTAGAAATGTGTGTAAATATGAGTGTCACAGTATGCATTAAACAATCCACATATGTCCTGTGTTTCCTTTAATTATAAACCACTCAATTTATAATTTGTCTAGTTTTAAATACGATGCGTAATTGGTGTCAAACCCTATAAAAGACAGCTGTGAAAAATGTTTGTCTCAGTGCAATGGCTTATCTTGCGCAATTGGAAGACTTTGCAAGCAATGCACTCCGCAGAGTGCGCGTTTTCCAAGATCGTGCTGATCTGCTTGGCGAGAGCTCTCTTTGCCATTATTGCGGTAAGGAAAAAACACAATCACGTGATTTTTAAAGTGAACTGATGTCACCATATAAGGTTCATTGGAGGCGTTTCCGAATGCTAATGACCGTGAACGAGCATGATACTTACGCACATGTGGGATTTATCAACAATGATTGCTTACTCGTGCGTAAGAACTGCATGCGCACTTTGATAAATACAGATTTTCATGTAGTTAGGCACATTCTAAATTTCATTCGTAGGACAAAATATAGAACCTTTTCTACACACTATTGATAAATGAGGGCCCTGACGTTTTAAAAATGTGGCGCTCCCATTGAAAACAAATGGGAAAATACGCTAGCTTCGGGAAAAAAATGCTTTGGTGGACACATTGTCCTAATTAGGATTTCTAAGCTGTTTTCCTCAAAAGTTTCCCCACAAGAACAAGGATTTCAGATACTGCCATCTTTGTGAGGACATTTTATCCCCTTAACAAAGGGTTTACTTATGGAAGGCTTGATTCTGATTGGTCAGTCACAACATTCTGAGGTCAGTTACTCGCTGATAATGGCAGTTGTCAATATGCCCTTTCACACATACAGTTCTTAATGGTAAATACCGGTAAATCGGTTGGAAGTTGTAACATTATCAGTAAATTACTGGTATAATGCTGTGTGTGAACGCAAAATAAAGATTACTGGTTTTAGCATGTACAAGCTGTGCTTTGGGCCAATCATAAACTTCTTATGGAGACGAAGCAATTACTCCGTGCTGTTTACAATAAGCTCTGCTGTTTTTTAATGGTCACTTTTACGTTGTGGATGCATTACCACCTCAGGTGTGCATTATTTTCTAATAACTCAACAGCCGGAGTCAATTATTCCTTACATAAACAGTTAAGATTTTAAAATGGTTTCTTCTCAAATCAATATCTCATGTCCCTGTCATTATTTATGTGGTGAAAAGTTGTGTGATAATAATACAACTGAACTTTATCCTTTTAATTGTCTGTCTTGTTTGAACTTGTTTGTTTGAGATAATAAAATATTTCAACTTGAATCAATATTTCGTGTCTAATTATTTACTCATGTTGGAAGTAGCCGTTTAATAAGCAGGATAATGTATCATACACTGACCTGATGATGTGTGATGTCACAGGTGGTGTGTGTATTTGCGGCCGCTGCAGCTCCAGCATCAGTGAGTTAAACTGACCCAAACACGTTTCTCTGATCTCACCTTCTGTCTCAGGAATGGACAGCACCACCTAGAGGACAAAACACACACTGAGTACATAATTTATTCCCCCTCGTGACGCTCCCAACCTGTGTGACTTTCTTTGTTTCTTGAGATATTTAGCAGATTGTTCACGCTGCCCGTTTCCATACAGCCAATGGAGAGTTTCAATGAATTAATAGCTTAAATGTTAGTTTGATTCTCACACAAAGCGATCATAAAGCTTAATAAAAGTTGAATATGGTACACAAGTTATATGGTTATGCTGCTTTTTTGTCATTTTCCAGCTTTCGAGGTCACTTTGAACTGTCTTTGTTGTGAAAAAGTGCTGCGTGAAGATTGTGTCCCACAGAAGAAAGAAAGTCATACAGGTTTGGAGCGACATGACAGTGAGTAAATGATGACTGTTCGTTTTTGGTAGAACTACACACTTATACAAAGAGTACAGAGAGTTATGTTATTCACATTATATATATATATATATATATATATATATATATATATATATATATATATATACAAATGCTCCACAAAAAATGTAATAGGCTTCATTTAAACAAAACAAAATGTCTCTTTTCTTTTGATTTTGGGGTGACCTAAACATGTTCTTGACGGATGAGATTCATCCAGATAACCATCCTTAAAGCAAACATTGATATTTTATGATAAATTATTACACTCCTGATGTACCTGTCTGAGTGTGTTTAATGACAGATCCCACGCAGGTGTGTGTCGGCCGCTGACTTGCTCCCATAATCCCCGCAGCACCTCCACAGGCTCACGGTGGTACTGCAACTGTGTAAAACACCCCAGTGAAAGAACACCACACAAAAATATACAACAAAAACCAACTGTAACCCGTCAGCTCTGCTCGGAGGAACAACGTGTTTCGGCCGCATTCATAATGCGAGGATGGTCTGTCAGTTCCAGGGTTCAATAACACTGTTCTCCGGCGGGAACATGAGGGACCCGACACATGCTGAGCTGTACCGAGACCCTCAGTCATGTTCTGGACTAAATTACACAACTCAAGCAATTATCTGCTTAATGGAGCTGATTATCGCCCGGCTGTCACTGCTGTTCTCCGTGTACGTGACTGTGTGTTTTCACAAGACTGTGTGAGTTAAGGGCGAACGACGAGCAAACATTTAGAGGAAAAAGTGCAAAATGAGTGTCAGGCTGATGTTTGTGTGTATGTGGTGGATGTGCATGGCGTAGTTTTTTTTGTTTGTTTGGTTTTTTTGGAGTAAAGGACGTGAAGATGCAGCTGTGATTTCATCATTCACGGCCCTCATCTTTAATGCTTATAAATGGAAATAAGTAATGAAATTTTGCAAAACAGACACAATCACCCAAACATAATACTCTATTATACAGTAACTTGGCTGAATGACTGTGGTGTTATTATTATGTTTTTTTATATTAAAGATGATGTAAGGCTATATGGAGAAAATATTACTCAATGGAACAGCAAGAAATAACATTGGAAACAGCATTATGTTTATTAAATGTAATCATCTTTTGAACTAAAATGCATCCGAGTGCTGTTTTGTATTTATATATGCTTATTATGATGAGAATCTTTTCATCAAGCTGTTATGAAGGGCTGATGAGCATCTCAGGGTTTTCTGGGTAAATCAAAGGAGTCTGTTATTATGTTGTATGTGACATCTTATGAAAACCCAGATTTATTTGTTTGTGAGCTTGTATATTCCAGCTTTGATGTGATGCATTTGAAGGAGGGATTAAAATGGTTTTAAAAGAATATGCCATGAAGTTTCAAACAAATATGCACATATTTATCATAATATATATATATATATATATATATATATATCATAATATTTATTTAATAGTGACAGCTGAGTGATAATATAAGTATTAAAAAATCATATAAATACAAATATAAATAAAATAATCAAATAAACGCTTCCTACAGCTCATTAGCTGGACTGTGGATGATACTGTAGATTTTTTTACCACATTATTACAGTACTTCACTGGTGTGTAGTCATAGACATGTATATTGACTTTTATCAGCAGCTTTACACTTCAGAATTCAAATTTAAATTTACTCACTCCGATGTCATCCAAGATGTTTTCGTCTTTCTTTCTTCAGTCTAAAAGAAATTAAGGTTTTTTGAGGAAAACATTTCAGGATTTTTCTCCATATAGTGGACTTCACTGGGGTTCAACGGGTTGAAGGTCCAAATTGCAGTTTCAGATTACGTAATGCGTGGCGCATTGCGAAGCAGTGCAAGACAAGCATTTGTGGTTAAAAATTACATACATTTTTAATTTTTTTTAGAAAATCTGTAGATAAGAATCTTATTTTTCATCTGGGATCGTGTAGAGCTCTTTGAAGCTGCACTGAAACTGACTTTTGGACCTTCAACCCGTTGAACCCCTGGAATGTTTTCCTCAAAAACCTTCATTTCTTTTCGACTGAAGAAAGAAAGAGAAAAACATCTTGGATGACATAGGGGTGAGTAAATTATCAGGAAATTTGAATTCTGCAGTGAACTAATCCTTATCCAATCAGATGTCAGAGCAAGAACTCTGTTTGATCATGTCGTTTATAGTGTACATTACTGTAATGACATACATCAGGGTTGTGCGTGAGGAACAGCTCCTCGTCTGTGATGTAGAGATCATCAGGAGAGCTCGGCCGTTCTGGAGAACGAACCCCTCTCAGCAGATCCGTGATGATCCATCGGCACAACGACATGGCCGCTTTCCGCTCCAGCTCTTTCTACTCACACACAATATCGTTTTAACGATCAATATCATTGAATTTTATATATACAGTACACAGCATCTCTACACACAGACACACACACACACCTCGAGTGCCGCTCTCTGCTGTGCACTTTTATCTTCATCTAAGGCCACGCCCCTCAGAGTGACCTGCAGTGAAGCTCCGCCCATCAGCACCGGGTGTGTGTTCAAACGCCAAACCTCAGTCATGATGCCTGCAGACACACTCTTGAAGGTGAAGCTGATGCGTTTAGTGCTGCCAGGTAAGATCGCCGCTGATAGAGAGCCAAACACAGCAGTGTGTTTGTTTATAAAGGATTTTGTGTGTGTTCAATTTTGTGTGAGATTCATGGGATCAAATCGTCTGTTTAAGGAAGTAATTTATATATGATTTTTTACATATGGACAAATGTATATAGTCTGTATTCTGTTTCGAGTGAATAGCTAGTGTAATCGATCTAATCTAACAGTGAATTTAACTGACAAAGTCAATATAGTGGAATAAAAACAACACCTAGTCTTTTTCACTGCAACTTCAAAGGAAGCAAGACAATGTTATCAAAGCTAGCGCTGGATACCTGAGGTAATTTTTATGTTACGCTGTTTGCTAGCCAGGCATAATGATCTCGTCGTTAATACTTCTCACCATTTCTTCCAAGGGTATGACCGATTGTTTTTCATATATTCATTTTTTTTAAAGAATCCTTGAAAAAGGGGTTTGACTTGTCAAACTGGTGGATTTTTCTGGACCTCGACGATTAACATCTCCGCAACGTCATCAGCCATTTTAAATGCGCGAGCCCTTAAATTAGAATGGATTCTGATTGGCTGTCAGTGTTTTATCATTCAACAGCTGGAAAAAATCGTTCTGAAAGTGATCCCAATGGTATTGTTTCTCTATATCATTATAGTCGTGGTGTGGACAGTGCAATGCTTTTATATTCATAACGATTTTTAGAATTATATCTTTATTGTTATCTTTATAGTCATTGTTATTGGTGTGAATGGGCCTTTGTTCATCAAGGATTTATTAAATTGATCAAAAGTGACAGTTGTAATCATGATAATGATGAACAAAAGATTTCTATTTCAGATAAATGCTGTTCTATTCATCAAAGAATCCTGAAAAACAAAATATTACGGTTTCCAAAAAAATATGAAACTGTTTTCAACATTGATAATAATCTGAAATGTTTCTTAAGCATCAGATCAGCATATTAGAATGATTTCTGAAGGATCATGTGACACTCAAGACTGGAGTACTGATGCTGAAAATTCAGCTTTGATTACAGGACTAAAATACAGTTTACAATATATTCATAAAGAAAACAGCTCTTTTAAATTATAGTAATATTCCATAATATTATATTCATAATATATATATATTTTTTTTTTTTTTTTTTTTTGAGCAAATAAATGTAGCCTTGGTGAGCAGAAGAGACTTCTTTCAATAACAATTAAACCCCAAACTTGAACGCTTGTGTGTGTGTGTGTGTGTGTGTGTGTGTGTGTGTGTGTGTGTGTGTGTGTACCTGTAGTGTTGTTGAAGTAGAAGTGTTGAGTGTGTGAGTGTGTTGGCGTCAGTCTCTCCCAGCTGTAGTAAATCGCGGTACTTCCTTCATTCTTTAGCTCCAGATCAGTGCTCACGCTTTGTCTCATGACAGTCTCAAACATCAGCCTGGTAGAGATGCCCTCCTGCCCCTGAAAAACACACACACACACACACACACACACACACACACACACACAGGCCCATGTGACGAGAGCAGTTTGAAAAATTCAGATTAATTTTTAATCTGTTAAGCTCAAGGTTTAGGTTCATTATCTATGGTTCCCGAGCAACATCGCAAGATTCCAAATCAATAAAGCAGATGGAGTTGGTTGTATTTACTGCTCTAAATGTGCACTGCATCATGATATATACTGCTGTGGTGATATACAGTGACTCATACAGTGATATAAGATCCTGATCGTGCCGCCCACCCTTAGACCTTTGGTTTTGTCTCTTCCTACCTGGTGGGAGGAAGTGCTGCCGGTCCAGAGCGCCAGATCCCCACAAACCCTCAGAGCGGGACGCAGCTCCACATCGCTGATGACGTCATCAAACAGCGCCAGAGGGTCTCTGTGGAAAAGAGGGAAGAAAACGTGAACGCAAGCCAGTCACATCAGGATGAGAGCAACAGGACACAGAGTCGTACTCGTTTTCCTTCTGCTTTTTATCCTCCTCCTCCTCTTCTCTGTCGTCCGGCAGAGGAGAACGTGTCACAGACAGACCAGAGCCGAGCACCTCCAGACCCTCGACCTCCTGAAACAGCACAGATGAGATCTCTTCAACATCTCAACAGCTTCTGATAGATTGTCAATATAAACTGGAAAATACACACACGCGCACACACACTTATTGGGAGCGAACCAGTACGTCTATGGAAAATCAGATATCGAGCATCCCATCTCGTCTCATAACACCTCTGCGAAGATTCGACTGAGATTGGTAGTCGAATCAGGCTTCTCCTATTGAAGCCTCGATTCATCGACTATTCAGGGTCACCCCTAATAAAGTCGTTAGTTTTGTTTGTTTTTTGCGCACAAAAAGTATTCTCGTCTCTTCATAACATTAAGGCTGAACCACTGCAGTCACGTTGACTGTTTTAACGATGTCTTTAGTACCTTTCTGGATCTTGAAAGGCTCAAAAAGGGGCATTTTTGCCCCATATCTTGAATTTTAGGGACTTTTTAACTGCATTCTATAGGCTTCATCAATGCTGCCAAACGATGCATCTTAAAAGTCTGATTTTGAACAAGAGCAAAAGAGTCCGTGTGTGTGAGAGAGGAACAACACAACAGCACAAACAGCACATCCGGCGTGTGTCGCTGTTCCTGTACGAGAGCTTGACTGTGATAATGGCTGGTAATGACCGCAGCAGATGCACAGATCTGCTCTCTGGGGGCTGATGGGAACATGTATGCTGCTGAATACTAATACAAACCACACGGTAACAACAACAACACCATCATCAGACCGACTGAACTGATCCAGATGTCTGAATGAGTCAGTACTGAACCAGCGAGAAGAAGTTGGTTCAGTATTGAGGTGAAATCACATGGTGCGAGAACAACGTATGTGGCTGAAGTCTTTCAACCGGCTTCGCTTTTACTGGCAGCACACTGAACATGTTCTCAGTGCAGAAACAGACACATCTCACATAGGCCTTCTCTGATGTGGATTGTACTAAAATGGCTCTTCTCCTTTTCTTCACAATGCAAATCTGTGACTAATTCAGTCTGAAACTCCTAATATGCAGATGCCATTCAGACTTTGTTCACTAGTTAGCTTCTGCTTTACATTTTTTTGTTTTATAAGCTTTATACTATGGGAAAATTAAGATGAAAGCTCAAACATCTTCCATTAACTTAGTGCTCAAAAGACTTTCTGAAAGAAAGAAGTCTCTTCTGCTTACCAAGGCTGCATTTATTTGACCAAAAATACAGTAAAAACTGTGAGATATTATTAGTTTAAAATGGCTGTTTTCTATGTGAATATATAGTAAAGTGTAATTTATTCATGTGACCAAAGCTGAATTTTCAGCATCATTACTCCAGTCTTCAGTGTCACATGATCCTTCAGAAATCATTCTAATAGGCTGATTTGATGCTTAAGAAACATTTCTGATTATTATCCATGTTGAAAACATTTGTTCTGCTTCATATTTTTGCTGAAACTGTGGTACATTTTGTTTTTCAGGATTCTTTGATTAATAGAAAGTTGAAAAGAACAGCATTTATTTGAAATAGAATATTTTGTAACATTATAAATGTCTGTCACTTTTGATCAATTTGATGCATCCTTGCTGAATAAAAGTACTAATTTCTTATTGACCCCAAACTTTTGGTCAGTTTATTGTATCGCCATACAGAATCTCACAGATGGCAGTGACATCCATAGACTGTAAAAAAAGATGGATGATGTTTTTATAGCATCAAATAACTAATTAAAAACAAACTTATTTAAAGAATGAACACTTTAAGTAACATCAGCATGATAAAAACTGCCTAAAATGACAGAAACCATCTTTGGAAAATTGTGAATAAAAAAGGAATGCAATGATGTGGAAGTTCTTCAATATTTTATTCAGAATACAACATAGATGACATCAAATGTTTAAACTGAGAAAATGTATCATTTTAAGGGAAAAATAAGTTGATTTTAAATTTCATGGCATCAACACATCTCAAAAAGGTTGGGACAAGGCCATGTTTACCACTGTGTGGTTTGCCCTCTTCTTTTTATAACAGTCTGCAAACGTCTGGGGACTGAGGAGACAAGTTGCTCAAGTTTAGGAATAGGAATGTTGTCCCATTCTTGTCTAATACAGGCTTCTAGTTGCTCAACTGTCTTAGGTCTTCTTTGTCGCATCTTCCTCTTTATGATGCACCAAATGTTTTCTATGGGTGAAAGATCTGAACTGCAGGCTGGCCATTTCAGTACCCGGATCCTTCTTCTACGCAGCCATGATGTTGTAATTGATGCAGTATGTGGTCTGGCATTGTCATGTTGGAAAACAGACGACGGCTGGATGGGAGCATATGTTGTTCTAGAACTTGGATATACCTTTCAGCATTGATGGTGCCTTTCCAGATGTGTAAGCTGCCCATGCCACACGCACTCATGCAACCCCATACCATCAGAGATGCAGGCTTCTGAACTGAGCGCTGATAACAACTTGGGTTGTCCTTGTCCTCTTTACTCTGGATGACATGGCGTTTTCCACTTCGCCACAGTCCATTTTAAATGAGCCTTGGCCCAGAGAAAACACCTGCGCTTCTGGATCATGTTTAGATATTGCTTCTTTTTTGACCTAAAGAGTTTTAGCCGGCAACGGCGAATGGCATGGTGGATTGTGTTCACCGACAATGTTTTCTGGAAGTATTCCTGAGCCCATGTTGTGATTTCCATTACAGTAGCATTCCTGTATGTGATGCAGTGCCGTCTGAGGGCCCGAAGATCACGGGCATCCCGTACGGTTTTCCGGCCTTGACCCTTACGCACAGAGATTGTTCCAGATTCTCTGAATCTTTGGATGATATTATGCACTGTAGATGATGATAACTTCAAACTCTGCAATTTTTCTCTGAGAAACTCCTTTCTGATATTGCTCCACTATTTTTCGCCACAGCATTGGGGGAATTGGTGATCCTCTGCCCATCTTGACTTCTGAGAGACACTGCCACTCTGAGAGGCTCTTTTTATACCCAATCATGTTGCCAATTGACCTAATAAGTTGCAAATTGGTTGTCCAGCTGTTCCTTATATGTACATTTAACTTTTCCGGCCTCTTTACCAACTTTTTTGGAATGTGTAGCTCTCATGAAATCCAAAATGAGCCAATATTTGATATGTTATCTATATTCTATTGTGAATAAAATATAAGTTTATGAGATTTGTAAATTATTGCATTCCTTTTTTATTCACAATTTGTACAGTGTCCCAACTTTTTTGGAATCGGGTTTGTATAACTTAAAAGTTGAAATTATTTAAATTATATTATTTTGATGAGTTAATATAAAAACGTTGTCATTGATCATGTATATATATATATATATATATATATATATATATATATATATATATACACACTGAACAAAATTATAAACGCAACACTTTTGTTTTTGCCCCCATTTTTCATGAGCTGAACTCAAAGATCTAAGACTTTTTCTATGTACACAAAAGGCCTATGTGTTAGTGAGCACTTCTCCTTTGCCGAGATAATCCATCCACCTCACAGGTGTGGCATATCAAGATGCTAATTAGACAGCATGATTATTGCACAGGTGTGCCTTAGGCTGGCCATAATAAAAGGCCACTCTGAAAATGTGTAGTTTTATCACACAGCACAATGCCACAGATGTTGCAAGTTTTGAGGGAGCGTGCAATTTGCATGTCCACCAGAGCTGTTGCCCGTGAATTGAATGTTCATTTCTCTGCCATAACCGTCTCCAAAGGCGTTTCAGAAAATTTGATGGTATGGTTACACTGCAGACCACGTGTAACCATAACAGCCCAGGACCTCCACATCCAGCATCTTCACCTCCAAGATCATCTGAGACCAGCCACCCGGACAGCTGCTGCAACAATCGGTTATCATGTGGGTGAGCGGTTTGCTAATGTCAACGTTGTGGATCGAGTGGCCCATGGTGGCGGTGGGGTTATGGTATGGGCAGGCTTATGTTATGGACAACAAACACAGGTGCATTTTATTGATGGCATTTTGAATGCACAGAGATACCCTGACGAGATCCTGAGGCCCATTGTTGTGCCATTCATCCACGACCATCACCTCATGTTGCAGCATAATAATGCATGGCCCCATGTTGCAAGGATCTGTACACAATTCCTGGAAGCTGAAAACATCCCAGTTCTTGCATGGCCAGCATACTCACCGGACATGTCACCCATTGAGCATGTTTGGGATGCTCTGGCGTATACGACAACGTGTTTCAGTTCATGCCAATATCCAGCAACTTCACACAGTCATTGAAGAGGAGTGAACCAACATTCCACAGGCCACAGTCAACAACCTGATCAACTCTATGCGAAGGAGATGTGTTGCACTGCGTGAGGCAAATGGTGGTCACACCAGATACTGACTGGTTTTCGGACCCCCCACATTTTAGAGTAGCCTTTTATTGTGGCCAGCCTAAGGCACACCTGTGCAATAATCATGCTGTCTAATCAGCATCTTGATATGCCACACCTGCGAGGTGGATGGATTATCTCGGCAAAGGAGAAGTGCTCACTAACATAGATTTAGACAGATTTGTGAACAATATTGGACAGAAATAGGCCTTTTGTGTACATAGAAAAAGTCTTAGATCTTTGAGTTCAGCTCATGAAACAAAAGTGTTGCGTTTATAATTTTTTTCAGTGTATATATATACATTTCTATTTAGGTTTATTTATTTTTATTTCAATTTTAGTTTAGGTTTTAGTTAGGTTTAGTTTTTATTTATTTCCAGTTAATAATTTATTTAGTTAATTTTTTTTTAACTAAAATTTATATTTTATTTTATTTCAGCTTTATTTCAACAAACAGAAATGTTTTTAATAATATCATGTTGATAAACAATATCCGAGCACAGAAATCAGTGGAAAGCCCCAGTATGATAGAGTAAGGAGTGTGTCTTACAGGACTGAAGTCTCTGAGCACGTCCTTAAGTTCATGGAGCCGCTGCTGCAGGTACAAACTCTGATCCCAGCCGCTGGTGACTGCATCAGACGCCACACTACCTACAAACACACACCATTATCTACAAATATCACACAAACACATTCAGAGGACATTACACTAGCTTACCTGCAATCTAGGTGTTATGTATGTGGCGATTGTGTATTGATGAAAAGGCAGACAAACCGATTTCCTTTCATTTAACTAAATCAATCTGCAAAAGATCTTCATATTCATTACAAAGCGTCGACTTCACACAGTGAATAAACAACAGTCTGATCTGATATAATTCAGACAGTTTTCATTCGACAGCCGATGACCTTATAGGATTCATTTTTCATGATCAACAGGTTGAAAGTAAATGTCTGCTTTAATCAGAGAGACTGTTGCTATAGAGACAGAACATGTGGAATGGATTACACGACTTATAATTACAATATGTGCTGTTGTTTACAAAGTGCAAAGAACAAGTTCTTCTGTGAAAAACATTGATTTTCACAAGACACATGTTTGCAGTCTGTTGTTGTTATAGTTATGTAACGTCAAATGAGGTCTTGAGAAGTAAAACCTGATTCTGTCACGTGGGTCGAGTTTGTGTTGCAAAACTGCTTGCAAAAAGCCTGATATATGAAATAATAGTCAGAAAAATCTAATTTTCTGAAATGGAAGAGTTTATTGAACCCTTAGACAAAATACTTCAAAAAGCTTGCATGTGTGTATCATATTTGATACATCAGGCTTTTATGGCTCATATAGTCAGATACAGTGATATAGATTATTCAGAGGCCCAAGCTGAGCAAAAATATGCAGTCTGGTGCAGTTGCTGATATTTATATGAAATTCTGATGCTTGTAATGTAAATCCATGAGATCTTTATAACAGTACAGCAGATACTTACATAAAATGTATATAAATATCAGCTGTCACTCTATATCTGCCAATAGAAAGATGATATTTAAATGCTTAGTTTTCTGATCAAAGCTCAAATCATTCTTTTCTGATCAAAGTCTTTCTTACATTTACTTTATAAAACCAGTAAGGATTTCACAGACACATGAAGCACTAGCTGAAGGTGGACATTTATACAATTCAAAGGATTATTACTTGCTAAAAATGTCTTAACTATCAATCAGATGACCGAAGGCATGTATACGATTTTGTTTTTTAGGTTTTTCAGCAAAGTTTTGATCATGTTGATCATTTAGAGGCCTTAGAAATGCATGTATCAGATATGATAGCTTTATAGGGTTAATAATATTATTAATAAACAATATTAACCCTCTGGATCCCCTCATTTAGGGGTCACATTCAGAACAGTCTGAACCCCTCCAAAACACTGAATTCAGGTGTTCCAATCACTTCCATGGCCACAGGTGTATAAAATCAAGCAGACTGTTTCTACAAACATTTGTGAAAGAATGGGTCGCTCTCAGGAGCTCAGTGAACTCAAGCGTGGTACCGTGATAGGTTGCCACCTGTGAAACAAGTCAATTCGTGAAATTTCCTCACTACTAAATATTCCACGGTCAACTGTTAGTGGTATCATAACAAAGTGGAAGTGATTGGGAACAACAGCAACTCAACCACGAAGTGGTAGGCCACGTAAAATCACAGAGCGGGGTCAGCGCATGCTGAGGCACACAGTGCGCAGAAGTCGGCAACTTTCTGCAGAGTCAATAGCTACAGACCTCCAAACTTCATGTGACCTTCAGATTAGCTCAAGAACAGTGCATAGAGACCTTCATAGAATGGGTTTCCATGGCAGAGCAGCTGCATCCAAGCCTTACATCACCAAGTGCAATGTAAAGCGTCAGATGCAGTGGTGTAAAGCACACCGCCACTGGACTCTAAAGCAGTGGAGACGTGTTCTCTGGAGTGACGAATCACGCTTCTCTGTCTGGCAATCCCATGGATGAGTCTGGGTTTGGCGGTTGCCAGGAAAACAGTACTTGCCTGACTGCATTGTGCCAAGTGTAAAGTTTGGTGGAGGAGGGATTATGGTGTGGGGTTGTTTTTCAGGGGTTCGGTTTGGCCCCTTAGTTCCAGTGAAAGGAACTCTTAATGCCTCCGCATACCAAGACATTTTGGACAATTTCATGCTCCCAACTTTGTGGGGACAGTTTGGGGATGGCCCCTTCCTGTTCCAACATGACTGCGCACCAGTGCACAAAGCAAGGTCCATAAAGACATGGATGAGTGAGTTTGGTGTGGAGGAACTTGACTGGCCTGCACAGAGTCCTGACCTCAACCCAATAGAACACCTTTGGGATGAATTAGAGCGGAGACTGTGAGCCAGGCCTTCTCGCCAACATCACTGCCTGACCTCACAAGTGTGCTTCTAGAAGAATGGTCAAAAAATCCCATAAACACACTCCTAAACCTTGTGGAAAGCCTTCCCAGAAGAGTTGAAGCTGTTATAGCTGCAAAGGGTGGGCCAACTCCATATTAAACCCTACGGATTAAGAATGGGATGTCATTAAAGTTCACATGCACGTAAAGGCAGGCGTCCCAAAACTTTTGGCAATATAGTGTATATTTGTTCAAAAATATTTTTTCATAATTTATTTTAATATTTTGAGGGAATGTTATGGTACTAAATAATATTTATGCAATAATTATGATCTATTTGTTTCCACAATTTTAAAAAATACAATACAATTAATTATTATATTATATTTTTTATATATTACATATATATATTATATTATATATCATATTATACATTATATTTATATATTATAATTATTATATTTATATTATATTATAATTAATCCATAGTTTGTTTGTTTTTCCAATTTTTAAAAAATATTTTTCAATTAACCCTTTCATTGCTGTGTGCAATTCTGTTTTGCTGGTTTTTTTTCTGCATCGTGGCTGATTTGTAGATTGTACCTTCAAAAAATGATCTTTTTTATTTCCCATTCATTTCTACTGCAGATTTAACCCTTTTTAACCCTTTCACATAGCAAGTGCCACAAAAGTCACTATATGTCATGCCTTTCCAATGAAGTAAAGACTGTTTAAACAATCAAAAGTGGCGGAAGAGCAGCAGCGTGCTGAGAAGCGTGTTCACCTGACTCCAGGCGTGTGGCAAGCGTCTGTCCGATGCGTGTGACGTCTGGAGGGTTTCCTCTCTCGCTCTGTGTGAGAGTGGCTGTGATCCCGCTCATCTCGTCTCCGTATCGCTGTGGGAGGTTCCAGAACTCATTGCCCACACGCCGACCCTGAAAACACACGCCAGCAACATGCTGAACGCAGGACAGTCCATCAAACCTAGTTCCCTATGAATCAAACCAATGATCTTGACATTACTAGCACCTTCTAGCTGTTATAAATAAACTTTATTTTATTAATGAGTAACATTACTGTATGTGTGCCTTTACACAGTTATTGAACTGAATCAACACTGAACTGAACTACCTGAATAATACCCATTTACTACCGTCTTTTTAGAGCTGATTTACAGCAAGTCTGTTTGCATAATTGAATCATTATTTTCCTGTTTAACACAACAGCTGTTTTTAATATAAATAAAACTTGACTTATTTTTTGGGGAAATAAACTACTTTTGCTGCAAATAGATCCACATTTCTTCAACATTTTGATGCTGAAAATTCAGCTTTGAATCAATGGGGAAAAAATCATTTTAACATATGTTACAATAGAAAATAGTTATTTTAAATTGTAAAAATATTTTACAATAATACTGTTTTACTGTATTTTTTATTTTTTAAAAATGCAGCCTTGGTGAGCTGAAGACACTTCTTTCCAAAACAAAATCTTCCCGATCTTAAAAATTGCTCACAAAATTTAAAAGTCAGTGCATTTTTGCTCTGGCTTTTTTTAGCTTACAAGTGAAGTTTATCTCTGCCCACATGCTGTGATATAATAGAGAACAGATGCATGGAAAACCATGTCGGTGTTTTCCACTGCAAACAGGCCTGGACACGTCTTAACAGAGGAGATGTATCACCTCACACGTGTATAAACACAGTATAAAATGGACGGGACGGATGGACAGAGCCTCACGTGTCCTCTGTGAATCCGATCCCTCTGTTCCTGGATCCGTCTGAATCTGTCGGAGCGGTTCATCAGTAAAGACGCCGCTGGCTTCTGCAGGAACCCTGAAACACACGCAGTATGAGAGCAGACGGTCTCTTTGTGTTGAGCTTTTGATCAGATGAATATCATCATAACACATAACATAACAGGATATAATCCAGTTACAAAACACAGTGTCTGAGGAGTCAGATTGTTATAAGGATAATAAGACTCATAAAGGTGCGCTATAGGAAACGGCCTTTGATGCGGTCTGGAGTGATGAGTCTTTACCGACTCATCACTTTAGCAAAAGCTTCTCCATATATGGAGACCAGACTGCAGGACTAGTTATATAAGGACCCAACAGTGTTTTTGGGGGTGCCAGGACACCCATTTGACTCAAAAAGCAGTTTGCATACAGCTAACAAATATGTGAATGGTCCAACTGAACTTTAAACTGAACTGAGACCAGGAGGAGGTGATATTGTATGGTTTGCTTTTTTTTTTTTTTTTTTTTTTACAAAAGACCTCCAAATAGGGAGGTAAAACAAAATATATAACACATTATTAAATAAGTCATTGTTTACAGAATTAGAAAATTTGGTTTTATATTTTCATTATACTAAAACAAATACTTAAAAAATTAGTGTTAAGTTACCGATATATCTGAAATTAGCAAAAATATTTTTTTTACAAAAATATTTGTTTGTTTTTAAATAATCACTATAAATCTCATGATTTTTGACCAGTCTTTAGAAAGCAGAATGAAATTTAAATGTTATATTATCAAATTCAAAAAAGCTAATTTAAAAGACTCAAATGTATTTCATTAATATCTTAAGTGCGCACATTCATTTTTGACAGGCCAAAAATACATTTTGTACCCTACTACCGAGAAAAAGGACAGACGGACTCACGTGAAATGAAGTCCTGCTGTCTGCGTCTCTCCGTCATGTGATGGTACCAGTGCTGGAGGGCGTGGCTCTGGTGGCTCCGCCCAGTTTCTGAAAGATCTTCGGCTTTATCGCTGTCATTCTCAGTCTCCACCACTAGAGGGGGGAGTGTCTGTCCGTCTGGAATCCGCTGAACTAGCTGAAGAGAACATAATGAAAGTGTTACAAGTATAACACAGCCCTGCATCTGCTTTAAAAAACAACTCTAACTTAAATAAACTCTAACTCTAAAAATTAAGATTTTTCAAATTTATGCTTTAAGCTTTGATGAACTCATCAGAATAACAAAAGCAGTCAAATGTCACAAATTTCATGTATAATTTAACTTATAATCAACAAAGGAGTTGAAAAATATATTCAAGTACTCCATTTAATGTCAAAGAACGCACATTTACGATGAACAAATAAGCTTTTTTCACAAAATCTGTAATTTTCTGCTGCTGTTTGGACGTAGTAAAACACCCACAGACAGAGCAGAAAACATCTGGGTCATGTTTGCATTTTCTGAACATAACCTAACCTTAAAATCAGGATTAGGTATAAAATAATGTCAACATATGTGGAAATCAGCTGATTGAAAGTTGAACAGAAAGTCGTAACCTTCTCAAAGGAAGGTATGAATCATGTCTTTGTGGCAGTTTTTCTGGTCATTTAGGGATAATACGAGACTTCCTCACCATTCAAATGGTTGTTGAAAGCAAAAATGCAACATAATGATGCAGGGAAATGTACTTATTAAAACACTCTCACCTCCGTCTCTCCTCGCAACTGCATCTCTGTCTTAAAATCTTCCAGGCTTCCCAGAATGCTGTGCGGCAGCACCATCCCCTGCCCGTCAAAACGCGGCCCACCGGGACCTACGGGCACAGAAATATCTAGTCGGAAACACCAATCGCACAGAACTTCCTGTTCAGCAGCCACGGCCACACTACCTGCATATTCAAATGGACGAGGCGGAGCATCATCTTCTGGGAGGGGCCTTGCTACGGTAACCCTGACCTTTCTGCCGAGCTCGTCTGGCGGGAGTATCTTACGGACGTACACACGGGTCATCGATTTGGGCTTCTGGGAATCTGTAGGCGGTTTAGGGACTCGCAGCTGCACAGAAAGAAGCAGCAAGACATGGAAAACACAGAAGCTCCAGAACCTGAAACGAGTTTTGAGTGTGAATGAGGAGTGAGACTCACCCTCTCCAGGTCTTGTGCTGTGACGGCCAGACTCTGGATGTCGTGTCCGTTCAGAGCGACGCTGCGATCTTCCTCACCCACACACGATGATGATGATGATGAGATTTCCTCACAGCTTCTCAAGAGCTTCTTATCTGACACACGAGAGAAGAGAAACAGAGATGACGAGACGCTCACTCACCACAAACACACAGATGTGTGAAGAGATATTTCATGTCATTTCAATTTTTGTCTTTACCGTCACTTTTGAGCAATTTAATGCATCCTTGATGAATAAAAGTTTTTGTTTTTTTTAAATATCATTGACAAATTTTTTGAACTGTAGTGTAAATAGTATGAATGTCCTTTCCTCATCAAATATTCAACATATTCAGAACATATGATCAATCCAACAGACTCGCTTTCTGCTCACACAAAAACCCCACATTACAATATGTAATTTCTACAAACAACATCTCTTACTGTCAAGAGAAAACAAAACATTGATCAACAAAAGAAGTGCTGCTGGTGTAAATGTCAGTAAGTGACTATCAAAGCAACGAGACAAAAACACTGATGTACAGTGATGAGGGGAAATAATGATATCTGATATTCAATCAAATATGACAGCTGCTTTTAGTTTTGGAAACACCTTGGAGGCGTGCCGAAACACACAATGACTGTAAATGAGCGGTTTATGTGTGTATGTGAGTAATAAGCTTTAGTTATGAGAGAAAACAGTCCGCTAATGTAACAGAAGAACATTAAGGAATTTCCTCGACTGGAAAAATCTGTTAATGAATAATTAAAATAAGGCTAGTTTGTATTTTAATCATACAACTATTTGTATTTAGAAGAAAAGAAAAGAGAAAGAAAAATAGGATATAAAATTAACATTACCGCAATGTAACAATTTGTTATATTAATATTACAGAAATAGTGTAAAAAAATAATAAAATGTAATTTGAAATGTAAAAAAAAAAAAAATGAAAATATAAAATGAAAAAAGGGTATAAAATTGAACTTTGGTACACTATAACAACAAATTATTGTTATGTTATGTTATTATTATTATATTATATAAAAATTGTAATTAAATATTGAAAATTAGGATAAAACATTAACATTAGTGCAATATAAAATATTTCAAAATATTGTATTTAATTAGGCCTATATTATAGAGAAATACTGTAAATGTAATATAATGTAATTTAAAAAAAAATTGACAATATAAAATGAAAATTATAATAATCACATCATAATATTCTATATATATTGTACATAATATAATCTTAATTAAAATATAGAAAGCCAGGGGTCTAGTGGTAAGGCATTAAAAATATCATTATTTCATTACCAAACTTAAATTATATATATAAAATCATTATGAAAGTCAATAGATGTCCCAAAAGAAGACAAATGTGTGTGTTTAATAAACACAGAGAGAGAGAAGAGCAGCCCACACAGATGAGAGAGAATACTAATGAGTCACTATACAGCTCCACACCGACTCCAGCTGACCCAATGTACTCACACACACACACACACACACACACACACACACAGTCATTTAGAGTTGACATGCTGTTATATAAGCCTGCGCATCCTCAGTGTTCTGGACATGGATCGCCGTTGCCATGGTAAAAACACAATAACTTTTTTTTTTTACCCCATTCAAACACATCCCAATGTCCTCTGCGTCTTCCAGGCTTTCCTTTTGAGGAGTCAGAACATCCTGTATTGTTTCACAGGTGAGATGTTAAAAAATAGGTGAGACTGATCTCAGACAATGAAGGATTCACAGGAGGACACCAATTGAGGAAAAGTCTCTTTCTGCTTTATCTCTCTGTGATAGGAGCATCATGGGAAGTGAGAAAGTAAGAGTGACCAGAGTCTATGTCATACTGACACTCAAACACACATCAATCTCTCTGTAAAAGCTTATTTGCATAGAAAATGTGTAGAAATGTCAAAAACAAATGGCATTTAATGGAAAGAATCAGCACAAGCACAGTTTGACTCTTATTCTGTTCACGTGATCTAACTTAAGGTTTGTTCCTAATATTCACAATATAAACTGGATCATGAATTTGGCCTCGATTTAATCTGATTTCGCGGAGAATGACTAAACATGTTAAGAAGTAAATATTATTAATACCTGATGGAGTTCGAGGCCTCGTTTCTCTTTTATTAATCTTGCTGGTTGATTTCCCCACACTCGCCATTAAGCCAGAGCTCAAGCAAACCATCTACAAACAAACAAACTTTCGTCAAAACATGTGGCAGTCTTATATGCTGGTAAAGACCGTCTTAGAAACTACTTCATTAGTAAAATCCAGCGGACAGGCTTTATTACAGAGAAAGTTTAGACGGTTGAAAACCTTCCGCTTTCTCTGTTTACAGCACGCCAAGTCCAAGCGCGGTCGTGTTGTCGTAGCAACGGCTGCGCGCGCAGGATCCAGTTACCGCGAAAAAGCCGTGCTAAGTAAGCTGAGGTAAGTTATGAAATCATATTTTGCAGCATTTCACCGCTGTAGAGCTCTGATTAAAATTAGGGCAAAATCAAAAGTGCAAAAAAAAAAAAAAAAAAAAAAAAAAAAACAGAAAAACGTCGTTTCCAAATGTATTAACGGTTGCTTAACCGTCAATGTCGTGACACGATTACGTTTTTTGGAACAAATACATTAAACTGCATTAAAATGTCATTTATATGCATTTATATATAAAATGACGTTCTATGATGGATATGTTTTCAATTATTAGTTATTTATATTTATTTCAAAAATTCCTAATAAAAACAAAGTGGCTTAACCAACACATAGGAAGCCATTTTGAGAATGTGACAAGAAAACGTTTTATTTATTTATTTTTTTTTTTTAAAAAAGGGGCCCCTTCAGGCCCTCTAAACTGCATGTTTTATTAAAATTATTATATTTTATTAATATTATATACTTTTTTAAAGTCACGTTTGGTTCAGGTAAAAAACTCAAAAATTCGTGATATTTGTGAAAACAATATTTTCTAAAATGTATCAAAGTAGATTTTGAAAGATTTATTTTCCTTTTTGCATCCCAGGCACTAAATAAAATACATTAATAAACCTTTTCTCCAATATTTATGTATTTATTTATTCTCTTTTCTTTACTGATATTAATTTTCTCTGTCCTAATTAACCCTCATTAAACAGCCTTTATCGCAGCTGTAAGCAGCACTTATTATGAGAGTTGGCCTATATCATCCTGCACTGCTCCGCAAAACGTTTTGTTCCTTGCGGGTACACGCGTTGCGCACCTGTCAGTCATACGGATGACGTGGCCGCGGGTATATAAGTAGCGCGCTAGCACACTGAAGTACTCATGCAAAGCAAACAGTCAGAGGTGGATGTATCAAACAAACATAAAACAAATCTGCCTGTTTTCAATGTGTCCCGTCATGGACCTGCACCAGAGTGCGAAAGCTGCTGCCCTGCAGATGATCCAGCACCAGACTCGCGCTCTGCCCGGTACCAGCTCGCCCAGCGTCCTCCTCGCGTACAAAAACGCGACGCAAAGACTCGGCGCGACCGGGTTTAAAGTCAGCACGCTTTCCAAAGCAGGAATGGGCATCTTGAAACTGGCCACGACGCAGCTGAAACAGCAGGAAAAGAAAGCGAGGGTGGTGCGGGCGTCCAGTCTGGGTAAAGCGCATTCGTCCATCGACTGTAAAAAATCCCCTCTTGACCAGCTGGCCGCGCTGGTCCTGCACGGGCACGCGCGTCTCCAGCCGCTGGCGAACGAGCCGCACGGCAGCACCAAACCGCAGAACTGCAGACGCATCGTGGTTCTCGGCGCGCCGCGGGTCGGTAAGACCTCCATCCTGCGCCGGTTCCTGCGCGACGGTTTTGAAGAGCGATACGAGCCCACATGTGAAGATTTCCACCGGAAACTCTACCACATTCGCGGCGAGACCTACCAGATAGACATCCTGGACGCGTCCGGGGAACGGAGCTTCCCTGCCAAGAGGAGACTCTCCATCCTAACCGGTGCGTAAAAGTTTTAAATACACTCTTATCCAGAACAGTTTGGGCTGTATAGCGTTCCTGAACAGCTAAAATGTTGTTTGGGAGATGTTGATGCCTCATTGGTACTTTAAATCAGTGTATTGGTTTATTAGCACCATTACACAGATGAACAGCTATAGACAATAACTAACAAAATATTTTTGGTTCTCACTGGAACCTTTTTGTTTTCACAACATATTTTTCACTGCATTTATTTGTATTTATACAAGCTGAATGGATGCACTAAGTTTTAAAGCATAAGAATCACTCAAAGGTTCAATCTCAGATTGGAATAATGATGAAATATTATGTTTGTTTGTTTTTTGTTTGTTTAAAAAAAAAAAATGGCACCAAGAACAAAAATAAGTCTTTCCAGGCAAATTATACATTTCTCTAATAAACGTAAATTGAGTGAATCTGCATCTCTTTTTTTTCTTGTCCTTTTCATAAAGCAAATGTGTTTATTCATTCTGAGCATATGGAACATGCCATAAATATGCTACTTAATCATAAATACATTTATATTATCGTAAACCCTTTTAAATGACAATAATTGCCACTACTTTAAGCACGAGTGTCAAACTTTGGTTCATACGTGTTTAACTTTCTTCCTGCACTTTTAATTACAACAATGTTGCATTTTTTTTTTTTTTTTTTTTCTGAATAGCCTGTTTCCAGATATTGTTTTGACGCTCTCTCGCCTCTCGTGTTTCAGGTGATATATTCCTGCTCGTCTTCAGTCTTGACGACCGAAGCTCATTTGAGGAAGTGCGCGCTCTTCACGCCGAGATCTTAGCAGCCAAAACGGCCTTGCATAAACAGAAGGTGTGTGTGCCGACGGTAGTCTGCGCCAACAAGGTGGACTTGCCCTCGGAGCAGCGCGCGGTGTCGCGGACTGAAGTGCTGCGCGCTCTCGGGAACGGCTGCGCTCTGTTCGAGACCTCCGCCAAGGACAGTGTGAATCTGGAGCAGGTGTTCGAGGCGCTGGCACGGCGCGGAGGGCTCCCGCTGGAGACAGGACCCTCGCAGCACCGGAAAGTGTCCATCCGCTCGTACCAGGCGCTCAGAGCGGCGCGGCAGGCGGACAAAGGGAGCAAAGCGTCGGCGTGCGACGCTCCCTGCGGGGCGCTCTATCCGCTGGCGCGCAGGCCGAGCTTCGGCACAGACCTACGACTGGTTCTCGGCCCCAAAGGCAACAGAAAACAGGGCAAAGCGCTGGACAAGTGTCCGATTCAGTAAAACAACAGACTGAGAGAAAGAGAACTGCTTCTATTTCTTGTAAAAACAAAGAGCACTGACAATATTCGCCATTTGTGAATGGCAGCAAACATTATTTATTCAAACTTTTTCATTCTTTGGTGCAAATGGATCCCTTTTGCATAATATATTATATATGAAGCTGATCATTGCATTTTAATCCTGGCCTATAAAATGCATATCGTTTAATATGAATGTATTTAAATAGTGCACACATTGCAAATCCTTTAAAATAATATTTAATCATGTACGGATACATGTAACTTTTGCCATTTTTTTACTTAATGAATGCTGGAGGGACAATGAAACATTTATCTGAACTTTAGCTTCTTTAATGTTGGTTGAAGTTGATTTAATATTGTATTCAGACAGTAACTGAAAGACCATCTGTTGAAGACTCCTGCCTTAAAGTAGATGTCATATTTAATAATAATAAAAAAAAAATACTGAGAATGATGTCTGAGGCATAATATTTAAAACGGTATGACAATCTGAATGGACTTTAGGCCTCTTTTATCACAGATTTTTACTGAAAATGATGGAAAATCCTGTTGCACGACAGTTTGTTGCTGTATAATATCTGTACACATTTTAAATTAAACATTTTCATACAAAACATGATGTCATGAGTGCAGTCTGATGATTTGGTGAATCGCTGCTCTCACAGATGCCGCCCTTACCCGCGTAATGAAGTAGAGAGATGTTTGTCACGATTCATTCACTCAAAATAAATAAATTATTGTGAGCATGAGTGTGGGCGTTTAGATGAAACGATAAAGCCTTGACTCCTCCGATTGCATAAAACCCTTCACTCGCTGCCTGCCACACAGGATGTGCCTTGTGAAAGAGGAGAGGAAATGAACCAGAAAACATCTGTTGTTCTGCTGGAAACCTTCACAAATCAAGGCTGTGTGAATTTAAGCCATAATGAATATAAGGAACTTCAAAGTTAATTAGGTTAGAAAATCTATCTATCTATCTATCTATCTATCTATCTATCTATCTACAGTTGTGCTCATAATTATTAGCACCCTTGGTAAATATAATCAAAGGTGACTGTAAAAATAAATATGCATTGTTTATCCTTTTGATCTTTAATTCATAAAATGAGCAAACATCTAACCTTTCATTAAAGGAAAATAATTGAAAGTAGGGGGACATTATAAAATAAATGTTTTTCTCCAAAACACGTTGGCCACAGTTATTGGCACTCCTAGAATTTAGTAAAATATCTCTGAAGTATATTCCCATTCATATTTAAATTTTTTAGCACACCAGGGTGATCATGAACATGAAATTGTCCAGCCATGACTTTCTTTTCCACAGGAGTATAAACATGAGGAAACACAAAGGCCAAATTCCCATAATCATTCATCACAATGTGTAAAACCAAAGAATATAGTTCTGATGTGCAGCAAAAGATTGTTAAGCTTCACAAAGTAGAAAGTGGCTGTAAGAAAAAAGCTAAAGCATTGAAAATCCCTATTTCCACCATCAGGGCAATAATTAAGAAGTTCCAATCAACTAAAGATGTTACAAATCTGCCTGGAAGAGGACGTGTGTCTAAATCGTTCTAATGCACGGTGAGGAGGAAAGTTTGAGTGGACAAAGACTCTCCAAGGATCACAGCTGGAGAATTGCAGAGATTAATTGCAGAGAAAAATCCTCTGCTCTCAACCAGAAACAATCTCCAGCATATTCAGTTGTCAGACAAGACTGGAACTTCAAACGGGACCTGCTTCTATGGTCAGATGAAACTAAAACAAGAGCTTTTTGGCAGCAAACCCACCAGATGGGCTTGTTGCACACGTGGATAAACAGTACCCCATGCCCACGGTTAAATATACTGCTGGATTTTTAATGTTGTGGGCCTATTTTTCTGCTGGAGGTCCTGGACATCTTGTTCAGATACATGGTATCATGGATTCTATCAAATACCAACAGATAAAAAGTCAAAAGCTGAGCGCTTCTGCTAGAAATCCAATAATAGGCCGTGGTTGGATCTTCCATCAGGACAATGATCCAAATCAAACATCAAAACCAACACAAAAATGTGTCTCTGAGCACAAAATGAAGCTTCTGCCATGGCCATCCCAGTCCCCTGACCTGAACCCTAAAGAAAATGAGTGAACTGAAGAGAAGAAGCACCAACATGGATCTGGGAATCTGAAGGATCTGTAGAGATTCTGCATGAAGGAATGGTCTCTGATCTCTGTCAGGTGTTCTCCAAACTCATCAGGCATTATAGGTGAAGACTCAGAGCTGTTATCTTGGCAAAAAGAAAGGTTGCAAAAGTATTGAATAAAAGGGTGCCAATAACTGGCCAACGTGTTAATGTGATAATGTGATTTTCCCCCCCACTTTCAATTAGTTTCCTTTAATGAAAGCTTCGATTTTTGCTAATTTTATGAATTAAAGATCAAAAGGATAAACAATGCAGATTTATTTTTACAGTTGTCTTTGATCATATTTACCAAGGGTGCCAATAATTCTGAGCACCACCGTAGATAGATAGAGGATGGATGGGATCTATCTATCTATCTATCTATATAGTTGTTTTTTTGTTTTTTTTTAAGTTAGTTTGTGTTTTGAGTTTTTCAAGTGCGTCATCATCTCACTGGTTTGTATGTAGATGTTGTATCAGTGTTTTTGGTCAGTGGAGGATTAATGTGCGTGAGAGCGAGTCGGATATTTGTTTTTTGCGCTGGCTGACATTTATGCAGCTGAATAGATTGAAAGGCAGTGGAGGTTGTTATTCATCCTCTGGAGGGTAGATTCATAATTACACCTATTCATATGTGGACACAATTTTTATCTCAATAGGCAGAAATTATGGCTTTGTTACATGAGAGCGCTGAAATGAAATACTGACCCACTGAGAAGACGATGATCAATATGCGTTTTCAATTTGATGGGTTTTTTTTTTTTCTTCAACTTTGGGTATGTTTGAAATGACATTACTACTTGCACCATACTTGCAGTGTCTATCTATTACATCTTATGTACGTATACTACATTTGTCTAAATGTACAGTATGCAACTGAAGAATTAAGTTTGGATAAAAATGTACTGCTGCACATGAAAAAAAATGTCCAGTTATATTTCTAATATATGCAAAAAAATATGTTGTAAACTGCACAGATTAGGAAATATATTTTTCAGGTTGTTCAAACCTCCAGTTGTCAAAATATATAACAAAATATACATTTTAAATCTTAAATTGCATTTTGAGTAAATGCAAATGTATTTTTACAATTTATTTTGGACAATATAAATATACGGTATTTATACAATAAATTTACAGGTAAAAATTGGGCAAAAATAGATAAGTAACTTAAACGAATCAAACATATATTTATGTAAATATTTTTCTATATTTTCAAATTTATTTAAAATTTTGCTTAAATATTTTGTATGTCAAACGTTACATTATTATGCATCAAACCAAAAAGTATTTATTTTACATTTCTAAGATGATAATCAAACTGCACTCATTTAATTACAATAAATTAATAGTTATTTGAAAGATTAGTTATTCAAATTTTGTGTGTGTCACAAGATTAGAGACATGCAAAAATCACGAAGACATGAATAATGACTTAAATTTGTTTCTGTTCCTGTTGTTTTTTGACATAAATGTTACCAACATCTTATTTTGTGTTCCACCAAAGAAAGAAAGACATGCAAAACAACTATAGGAAGTATATACTATCTATAGTATGCAGTAAGCAAATAAGCTCACTTGAAGGCTCTGTTCATTTTCTAAAGGAAAGCATGTTCATCATCTGTTAGAGACTTAGTTGTGCTGTGGATGATTGCAGGAGACATTCAGAGCACATCTGATCACACAGATGCTCAGTAATTACAGCAGCTTGTTAAAATGTTCAGTCTCTCCTCTTGGGTTTGACAGTGTGATGCAACAGGAATCATCATGACCTGAGAAACCAAACCATTTGGAACAGCACTGGGTTTGTTTCAGGCTGCGGATCACATCAGGAACGCAAACAGACAGCCTGAGACTCAGGATGAGAATAGCAGGCATTATATTCAGCCTTCATCCAGTCCTGTACCTGCACACCTACACACAGATCTGCCTGTATCTCTGTGAATGTATGTGCAGAGGTGTGTGAAGGTCATTACTGACTGAATAGAGTTTGCTTGATTGGCGTAAATGCAAGAGATTGAGAGACTTAGTGTTTTATTTATTTATTTAAGTTTGAATGAATATTATTAATTATCAACTTTGGCCCATGTTATGTCAGTCTTTTTGTAAAAAGACCCAAATGAGTGAACAATTGTCATAAAGTAAAAGAATAGAACTATAAAATGAATGTGGGTATATGTTTGAATTGGAATACTTTACTATTGTAACGCGTTGCTTGTGTAAGATACACACGATGAAGAAGATACATTCAAATAAGTCTTTACTTGGCAATCCAACAGGACGAACAGGCATGAACACAACACAAGGATAGAGAGGATGGTGACTGCTTATCTAGGGAGTGCTGATGAGAGGTGATGACTTGCAGGTGCCGGTGATTGGAGACCGTGTGCAGGTGAGGAACAGGAGGGACGCTGGGAACTATTTTGTGCTATTTCCAGAGTATACAATATGTATGTACATTTTCTATGGAATGCCTACTGTATATGAGCTTGTCTGAATGTGCAGTAAACAACTAAACAAGAACTAAGCCTGGTATAAAACAAAAAACTAGTGTATAGCCCAATTAAAGAAAAAAAAAAAATATATATATATATATAGGCTATACATGTTAAATATATATATGTTGTAAACTGCAGCTTACAGAAATATATTTTTCAATTAAAAAAAAAAAAAAGTCAGTTTAAACCTTCAATTACCAAAATATTACAAAATGTACTTCAAGAGGCAAGAATATATATTTTCAATGTATTTTATAATATATTTTGGACAATATATTTATATGTTGATGATATTTTTACAGTAGATAAAAAAAAGACAAAATATTTATATAAGTAAGATATATTACAAAAATATGTGTCTATGTATTTTAAAATACATCTATATTATATATATATATATATATATATATATATATATATAATTTGTCTCCAAAAAAGTCATTCGGTTTAACCAAAATTTTGGTTATACCGAATGACGATATTTTCAAACAATGCTAACAGGCTGATATCTAGCTAACTAGCAAAAGAACAATCAAACATTTTATATTTAGTACAAGTTTTTGAAAACATCACATTTTCCACGTTTTATAGCGGTTGTACCGAATGACATGATGTTTCGGGACATGCGTATGAGCAAGTGAAAACACGAATTTTTCAAATAGTTAAAAGAGAGTTAGTTACTTTGCTTCACGACCATGTGGTCCTTTACAGGTGTCAGAATAAAATGTCAGAATAAACAATATATACATTTATTACATTTTAAGATATTTTAATCACAAATGAAATGGCTGTATTGGCCTTTGGTTGGGCAAGTCCAAATAATCAACAGCAGGGTAGCAGATCTAGTCCATTAACACCAATTCATATTTCCATATTCAATAGCATGCTAAAAATATTCAGAGAGTAGAATGTAATTTCATATTGAGACCTCTGGCACATTTGAGACATTTAGAGGAGATCTCTCCTTTCTGAAGAAAACTGAGTGATGCTTGTCCATTATAGCTTTCATAAAAAGACCACCAATGAACAGAGTTTTGGAGATCCTTTGCTTTTTGCCATTTGCACATGTAGCACAGAGGCTAAGGACAGTAGCGTCTCTAGTTAACGTGTGTTTCTGTGGCGATGCTTTGTTGACATGGCAACAGAACCTCTGCAATGTGTCCGTGTGGCATGCGTGTCCTTCACAACACACTTAAGGGCCTGCTTCCTTTTCTCCACATGTTTTAAGAGTTTCAAAGACATCGCTTACTGTGTGTGTGAGTTTAGAAATCAAGTGATAGAGACCAAAACAAACACTCCTTGTGCAGACCTTCAACTTTATCTTTGAGAGTCAAGCGTAACTAATCATTGTTAAAGGGGTGGTTGATTATGATTTCACTTTTTTAACTTTAGTTAGTGTGTAATGTTGCTGTTAGAGCATAAAAATGTCTGCAAAGTTACGACACTCAAAGTTTAATGCAAAAGGAGATATTTTCTTTTAAAGAATTTACTGTTTAAGGACTACAACAAATGGCTGGTAGGGACTACAACGAGCTTCTTCCCGGGTTAGTGACATCACAAACCCCAAAATGTAACTAAACCCCGCCCCCGAGAAAACACAACAAAGGGGGTGAGGCCATGTTGGGCTGCTTTAGAGAAGAGGAAGAGTTGTTGTAGAAGAGTGTTATTGACATGCCGTCATTTTACGCCGGACTGCTTCACAAGCAAGGGTCAATTCAACGCTGGATTTGCACACAAGATTAACATGACGGCACATGCTAGTCGAGGAGTTGAATCAACTCCACAGCAACTACATAAATTTATCCACTAACCATTCAGAAATGTCCAGTTGCATTTTAAAAGTTGTAACTTCTTCCTGAGTCTCTCCATCAGTGTCCGACTCCGGTTTGAACAATGTAAGGCTGAACACCGTTACTGACAATCCTCATTTTGGCTGCGTGAGATTCTCCTGCTTTGTTGTTGTTGAGCAACCGAAGCGCGAGCTGTTAAAGCTCCGCCCTCTTCTGGAAAGAGGGCCAGGAGCAGCAGCTAATTTGCATTTAAAGGGGCACACACAAAAACGGCGTGTTTTTGCTCACACCCAAATAGGGGCCAATTTGACAAGCTATAATAAATGATCTGTGGGGTATTTTGAGCTGAAACTTCACAGACACATTCTGAGGACACCAGAGACTTATATTACATCTTGTAAAGGGGCATTATAGGTCACCTTTAATACTTTTTAAAGTGAATAGACAAAGATAAACCCTATTGTGTGCGTGTGTGTGTGTGTGTGTGCGTGTATGCTTCACAACACCATGGTAAATGTCAGCAATATTCACACCTGTTTGACAAATGACAGGTTCATCAGTCTGTGTTTGTGTTTGTTCTGTGTTCACCTGGTGTGAAGTTTATTAACCTCTACTGAAAAAGAAACCGAATGACAAAAAGATTGTCAAAGGTTCTTGTGCTGTTTAAAGGAGATTTAAAATTTGGTGAAGAAACATTTTTCACTCAGAAATTGCTAGTAAATTTCACAAAGAAACAGCAAGTAACACTGAATGAAATGTCATTTTGAAGTAGAAAAACTGAAATAGTATTTTCTGGTAAAATGTAGGCTATACTATCTTTGTTTTATTTACAACTTTAAAACATATAACAGTGTATGTTATTCTGGCAGAAACTGTGGTTAGCGTGGGACATTTTAGTTGAGCAGACACTACGTAAAAAGCCTCGATTAGATCAACCTGAAGCCATCGTGATGAGCTGCGGTTACGCAGAAGCACGGCGGTGTGAGGACAGATGAGAGACGGACAGGTGTTTGGAGGGGAAGATGGAGGAGAAGGACTGGCACGCAAGAGATGTAATCACACACTAATTGTGGAAGAAAGAAAAGAAGCGATGACAGAACGATGATTATGTAAAAAAGCAGTAGAGAGAGGCAGAGAGAGAGTCGACCGCTGTGATCATTGTTTCTGTGGGTTCTCACGAAACCTGTTCAGAACATGTCTGGGTCATTGTTCACCCCAAAATCAAAAGAAAAAAAATACTACACATTATATTTTTGTAGTTTGAGAATGAAGCCTGATTTAGGAAATTAATTTTCTTTACGCAACATATAATTATTATTATTATTATTAGGTTAAATACTGTATGACCTGTGATATTCACCCTATTATATATTACAACCGTCCATACCGGTGTGATGAATACGATCCTCAGCTGGATGGAACTGAATTAAATACTTTGAATGTTGCGATCCTATCTGACTTATGATAGCAACCTGAGTCGTAACAAAGCACTGTTCGCCAGAGGAGAACTGGCCCCCCGACTAAGCCTGGTTTCTCCCAAGGTTTTTTCTCCATTTTAACACTTGTTTGCCACCTGATGTCACCTGTTGGAGTTTGGGTTCCTTGCCGCTGTCGCCTTTGGCTTGCTTAGTTGGGGACACTTGACATGTGATATTTGATATTCAACAGTGCTTTGATCTACCTGCATTGACACTATTCTTTAAGAGCTGCTGTGCAGCCAAAATAATGTACCAGTTATCACTGTAAAGCTGCTTTGACACAATCTACATTGTAAAAAGCGCTATATAAATAATGGTGACTTGACTTGACTATTATATACAATAATTAGTCTTATTTTTAGTATCTTTAATCTAGATAGATAGATAGATAGATAGATAGTTCAAATGTTCAACTACACGGTGTGATAGACACATTCAGTTACACTGTGTAAAATGAGACAGATCTATTCATTAATATTTCTACCATTATGTCACCTTCTGTACTCACCGATCACATGAGCGTTGTGATTGTTACTCCGTGTTTAATGACATTCAGTCACAAGCCGTGACATTGTCCGTATCATCATGCTAATGGGCAACTTCCTCTAAAAACATCCCAGATTTAAAACCTGCGTCGCTCTGCAAACGACTTTGTTTGTGTAGAACAGGCATGAAATAAAGATTACAGATCGGCCCTCAAATACCCTCTGCACAATTATTCATGGGTTTAATGTGAGATATTATCGTATAATCATCTGATGAAAACACTATTGTGGTCGACAGCTCTCAGAGGGAACACGCTTTTCAATGTCGCGTGGAGCGCTGGAGATCTGCGGCCTTCAGAACGAAAGAAAGAATTCAATGCATCTCAGACTTTCAGTGTATTTCAAAGCAATTCATTCAGCGGTTTGATTATAAGAAACATAAAGCAGAACACTGAAGCAGTCGCTTTGGTGCATTTCTCAGATGACAACTGAACTTCTCAAAATGACTTGTTCAACCTCCACAACATCTACAGAATTTTGTTATAAGAACTAGAAATATTCAGCGTTGGTTCTGGGAACGTAAAAAACGTCCTGTTTTCTTGACGTTAGAAGAATGTTTTTATAAGGTATAATGTTCCTCAAATGTTCTTTCAACTTAATTTTCATCTAAAATTCAACATTCTAGGAACGATTTTTTTAAACATTCCAAAAACATAAAAATGTCCAGTTTTCTTAATGTTAGTAGAATGTTATTTAAAGGTTAGTATGATGTTCCTGAAACATTCTTTCAATCATTCAAACACCTGCTGTGAACAAGCACTGAAAGAAAGAGAAGTAAGAACACAAACTACAACTTTCTTTAGCCACTACCTTAGATGAACTTCAATGCAGTTATTTATCTGTTACTAAAACAGACATGTTAATTTGCTTTTCCAGTGCAGAAAACACCTGCAATTGCTGATAAAGAAGCAACTCAACAAAAGTCAAGAGCTCAACTAAAGCAAACACCAATCCCCATGATGGTGACCCAAAACGAAATTTTCAATAAGACATCAACATCTAAACCTCTGTTAATTCTCAATAAGAGCTTCTGTAGACGTGTGACAGAAATAAAGTCAGTCTGGTTAGTAATAAGTGAAGCTGGTAATGCTGTTTGTGGAGTTGTTTAATCAGATCTTCAGAGATTTAATGTATTTTATCTTCAGTTCATCTAAGACTGTGGCTGAAGAAAGTTGTAGTTTGTGTTCTTATTTCTCTATCTTTCAGTGCTTGTTCACAGCACTGATTGATTTTGATCAATTGATTTTTGTACAATTGTCTTCTGTTTCCTATCAACTGCAAATATCATGCTCAAAATGCATTATATTGGTTCTCTGTTGAATAGTCTTACCCCTCAAAACATTTTACCACTTTCTGTGAGGCTGGCCCCATCACTATCTGTCTTTAAATCTAGTCTAAAACATATTTTTGACTTTTACTTCAGTTTGAGAGCTGTGTTTTTTTCTCTGTCTTTCTTTCATGACCCTAAATGTACAGCACTTTGGACAACTCCTATTTAAATGTGCTCTAGAAATAAATTCAACTTGAAACTTGAAATTAACTAAGGATTTTGAGCAAGTTATGCTTTTGCAGGTGATCCGTTGTGTGGTACTGTTTGTACAAATTGTTTTGAGAAATAAACGTACAGGTTTGTAAATGTTAAGGAGATTTGAGAAATGTACCAAAGCAACTGAGAAAAACTATAAGACTATAAGCCTCATATCAAAAACTCAGCGTTTCATCAGCACTATGTGTCATTGGAGCCCTTGATTGGGCAAGGCTGCAGGTAGATAAAGTAAAAATAGATAAAGTTAAGTAGAACTATTCTGTTTACATTCATTGTACATTATAAGCCTGTTGAATACTTTGTTTTTCCCCTAAAGATGAAAGATAACATGCCCGGACTCATGTCTGCTGTTATTATTGTCGCTTTGCAGTTTTGTTTGCATTTTTGGAGATTGTTTTTCTTAAAAATTTTCCAGCATGGATTCCAGCCTGGTTACGCAATGCCTGTCTTCTTCCATTAGGTGGTACTGTTGTGTAAAAGGAGTATTGCTACATGTCTGTGTTTATTGTTTTATCCTAGGTGTCTGTTTTGTTTTCATTGTTCATTTTCTGTTTGCTTGTTTTCCTTTGACTTAGTTTTCCCCATGTGTTTTCATTGGTTCATTCCATTCACCTGTGTCTTATTTATCACCTTGTTATCTTGGTTATCTTCATTTGGTTTTTGGATTATCCTTGTTTGTTTCGTATTTCTATTAAAGTATGATTGAACTGATCTTCAAGCCTCATCCTTCTGGATTAACCTGCCAGCCGGGTGTGACAATAGGCTCCACATTGATCTGTATTAACGCTATCTGTCACCTCAGTTTCTTCACAGGACATGAATAATGCAATTGATTATTCATATTGATGTTTGTTATCCAGTTTCTGTGTAAATAGCAGCTATTGGAGAGTTTCTTGTGTCACTTTGTATAAATGAATATGCATAAATATAGACATAAGTCATACAGTAAAGTAAAGTTTTTGGGTGGGTGATAACTTCAATGTAACTTATACAGTGGGTACGGAAAGTATTCAGACCCCCTTACATTTTTCACTCTTTGTTATATTGCAGCCATTTGCTAAAATCATTTAAGTTCATTATTTCATATTGACAGAAAAACACAGAATTGTTGACGTTTTTGCAGATTTATTAAAAAAGAAAAACTGAAATATCACATGGTCCTAAGTATTCAGACCCTTTGCTGTGACACTCATATATTTAACTCAGGTGCTGTCCATTTCTACTGAACATCCTTGAGATGGTTCTGTACCTTCATTTGAGTCCAGCTGTGTTTGATTATACTGATTGGACTTGATTAGGAAAGCCACACACCTGTCTATATAAGACCTTACAGCTCACAGTGCAGGTCAGAGCAAATGAGAATCATGAGGTCAAAGGAACTGCCTGAAGAGCTCAGAGACAGAATTGTGGCAAGGCACAGATCTGGCCAAGGTTACAAAAACATTTCTGCTGCACTTAAGGTTCCTAAGAGCACAGTGGCCTCCATAATCCTTAAATGGAAGACGTTTGGGACGACCAGAACCCTTCCTAGAGCTGGCCGTCCGGCCAAACTGAGCTATCGGGGGAGAAGAGCCTTGGTGAGAGAGGTAAAGAAGAACCCAAAGATCACTGTGACTGAGCTCCAGAGATGCAGTCGGGAGATGGGAGAAAGTTGTAGAAAGTCAACCATCACTGCAGCCCTCCACCAGTCGGGGCTTTATGGCAGAGTGGCCCGACGGAAGCCTCTCCTCAGTGCAAGACACATGAAAGCCTGCATAGAGTTTGCTAAAAAACACCTGAAGACTCCAAGATGGTGAGAAATACGATTCTCTGGTCTGATGAGACCAAGAAAGAACTTTTTGGCTTTAATTCTAAGCGGTATGTGTGGAGAAAACCAGGCACTGCTCATCACCTGTCCAATACAGTCCCAACAGTGAAGCATGGTGGTGGCAGCATCATGCTGTGGGGATGTTTTCTCAGCTGCAGGGACAGGACGACTGGTTGCAATCGAGGGAAAGATGAATGCGGCCAAGTACAGGGATATCCTGGATGAAAACTTTCTCCAGAGTGCTCAGGACCTCAGACTGGGCCGAAGGTTTACCTTCCAACAAGACAATGACCCTAAGCACACAGCTAAGTGACTTCTCAACAACTCCGTGACTGATCTTGAATGGCCAAGCCAGAGCCCTGACTTAAACCCAATTGAGCATCTCTGGAGACACCTAAAAATGGCTGTCCACCAACGTTTACCATCCAACCTGACAGAACTGGAGAGGATCTGCAAGGAGGAATGGCAGAGGATCCCCAAATCCAGGTGTGAAAAATTTGTTGCATCTTTCCCAAAAAGACTCATGGCTGTATTAGATCAAAAGGGTGCTTCTACTAAATACTGAGCAAAGGGTCTGAATACTTAGGACCATGTGATATTTCAGTTTTTCTTTTTTAATAAATCTGCAAATATGTCAACAATTCTGTGTTTTTCTGTCAATATGGGGTGCTGTGTGTACATTAATGAGGAAAAAAATGAACTTAAATGATTTTAGCAAATGGCTGCAATATAACAAAGAGTGAAAAATTTAAGGGGGTCTGAATACTTTCCGTACCCACTGTACAAAAAACAGCACATGTATTTAGATATCAAATGATATCTGAACAGAACAGGAGAACAACTTTGATTATGAATTTATATCAATATGATCATCAGTATGAATGGAGGGCAACTATAACAACCTAAAATTATATCCGACCTTTGGACTTAAAAGAATAGTCAAAGACTTTGAATAGTTCATTCAAACATTAGAATTCAGTCATGTACTCAACCTAGTGTTGTTCAAATGCTGTATTATTTTTTCAGACTATAGAAAGAGTGGTCCGAATGAGCTCATGCTCATCCATATAATGACAGTGAACAGTGAATAGCTTTAAGCTTTAGTAGAAGTAGGCTATAAAGCTGTATATTTTAATGTTCTGAAGGCATACTATAGGGTTTGGTGAAAAACAAATCATGGATATTCACGGAATGGATATTCACCTCAGAAAAGTATTCGTATACTTTTAAAAAGAATTTGTATAAAATTAACCAATGAATAACAGTTTTGCGTCCATGATTAAATATACAGTATGTATTATAATTTGCATTGATAGAATTTTGTTGACTTCTCAATTTACCTTTTGACTATATCCTGATCAAGCTTGACATATGAGTGTCCATTTTTATCCTCTTGTCTGTCGTCATTACACAGCACTATGAATTACAATGAACATAAGATTAAAAGAAGCCCAACAACACTTACAGTGAGCAGAGTTCAATCACAAAGTCACTGATATTGATATTTGAAGCAATAAAGCCAACTGTGAGTATTACAGGGTATGTTGTATATTGATAATTGTGGTTAATTTTAATATATTATTATATTTCCCATGAATGTGTCTATTGTGGTAATGCTAACATGCACTCTCTACACCTCTGTTGCAAAGCTTAAAAGAAATTAGAAGTTGTGCAAAATGTTGTATGCCAAGACAATTAGGACAAGTAGCCTGCAGTTTTACAAAAAAACAGAAACAATTAAAAAATAAACAATTTTTTACATGAATGACTTAAAGGAAGCACAAATTAGACACCTGGAATGGACGCGTTGCTAATATTTTCCTTCCAAGACTGACCGAATCTGACGTCTTTTAGGCCTGATTCAAAAATCTCTATAACAGAGGTGATACAACATTAAACCACACTCTTCTTCGCTCGTCTCTGCACTCGAATTTCAGTTTGTTTTTTATAGCAGCATATCTGAAAAACAACAAAAAAGGCAGGCAAATGATGATTTGTTTTCCTTTTAAGAATGACAGTACGCTGAGTACAATATACATGGTTGTTAATATAATCGAAACCCTTAGCAGTTTCAGATGTATGCTCTCTTATAAGCATCCCTTTTTACAATTTAATCTTTGTACTTATCTGTAATTAGAAATGTATGTTAGAAAATAAACAGAAAGGAAAATTTGTCAAGCTTGAACAAATATAAGCACAAATCAACGAACACTACCATAGTTGGCTGGTCAGCTCAAACAAAGTAATTGTACACTATATTGCACTATATGAATCACTTCCATGGCCACAGGTGCAAGCAGACTGTTTCTACAAACATTTGTGAAAGAATGGGTCGCTCTCAGGAGCTCTCTATGCTGTCTCTATGCTACGCTGTCTATGCCATCAGAGCTAACATTTTTGGGTGAATCATTATCCATTTGTCTTAAGTAATCATGTGACACATAACTGGTTACACTAGGCTATAACATTCACCTTAAAGGGTTAGTTCAGCCAAAAATGAAAATTCTGTCATTAATTATTAACCCTCATGTCATTCCACACCCGTAAGTTCACCCTTTGTTCACCTTTGGAACAAGATAACATTAAGACAGAAAATAAACAGAAAGGAACATTTGTCAAGCTTGAACAAATATAAGCACAAATCAACAAACACTACCATAGTTGGCTGGTCAGCTCAAACAAAGTAATTGTACACTATATTGCCAAAAGTATTGGGACACCCCTCCAAATCACAGAATTCAGGTGTTCCAATCACTTCCATGGCCACAGGTGTATAAATTCAAGCAGACTGCTTCTACAAACATTTGTGAAAGAATGGGTCGCTTTCAGGAGCTCAGTGAACTCAAGCGTGGTACCGTGATAGGTTGCCACCTGTGCAATAAGTCAATTCGTGAAATTTCCTCACTACTAAATATTCCACGGTCAACTGTTAGTGGTATCATAAAGTGGAAGTGATTCGGAACAACAGCAACTCAGCCACGAAGTTGTAGGCCACGTAAACTCACAGAGCGGGGTCAGCGCATGCTGAGGCACACAGTGCGCAGAAGTCGCCAACTTTCTGCAGTGTCAATAGCTACAGACCTCCAAACTTCATGTGACCTTCAGATTAGCTCAATAACAGTGCATAGAGAGCTTCATAGAATGGGTTTCCATGGCCGAGCAGCTGCATCCAAGCCTTACATCAAGTGCAATGTAAAGCGTCGGATGCAGTGGTGTAAAGCACACCGCCACTGGACTCTAAAGCAGTGGAGACGTGTTCTCTGGAGTGACGAATCACGCTTCTCTGTCTGGCAATCCCATGGACGAGTCTGGGTTTGGCGGTTGCCAGGAGAACAGTACTTGCCTGACTGCATTGTGCCAAGTGTAAAGTTTGGTGGAGGAGGGATTATGATGTGGGTTTTTTTCAGGGGTTGGGCTTGGCCCCTTAGTTCCAGTGAAAGGAACTCTTAATGCCTCAGCATACCAAGACATTTTGGACAATTTCATGCTCCCAACTTTGTGGGAACAGTTTGGGGATGGCCCCTTCCTGTTCCAACATGACTGCACACCAGTGCACAAAGCAAGGTCCATAAAGACATGGATGAATTATATAGACTAGAGCGATCGTGTCACTTTATAAAGTATTCCCGCACAAAAAGTATTCTTGTAGCTTTATACTATTTATATGAACTAACCCTTTAAACCATGTTGGCATAACACACAGGCACACCCTATACATGTCTTTTACTGTAAACCAGAACTGTTCCTTTAAGACAGAGCACTGATCACTTTCTGTTTCACTTTAGCAGACAAACGTGTCGAACTGCCAAACTGCTGAAATCACATGACTTTGGCGCTCCGAACCACTGAATCGTTGTCGTTTAGTTTTTTTGCCACACAAAAAGTATTTTTGTCGCTTTATAATATTAACCACTCAACTCACATGAACTGATTTAAATATGTCTTTAGTAGCTTTCTGGCCGTTTGAAAGTGTAAATGCAGGCCTCACTGAGCCATCAGATTTAATCACAAATATCTTAATTTGTGTTCTGAAGATGAACGAAGGTCTTACGGGTGTAGAACGTCATGAGGGTGAGTAATAAATGACTTTTCATTTTTGGCTGAACTAAACCTTTAAAAACATCTCCTGCTATACTGTGAAATTTAAAATGTAAAAAGCATGCAAATTGATTGATTGCTACATAATGATAAAGATATAATCATCATAAAGTGGTCTGAGTCATCCAGAGTGAAACATATTATGTTGCCATTTTGTGTTAATAATAAAAACAAGCCTTTAATTCTACAATATGAAATCCAACATTGTTTTAAGGATTTAAAACAGACATTATACACTAAACATTTTAAACTTCAAGTTCCATAAGACTCATTCAGGCATCAATAAACAGCATATGAATCTCAACAATGGTGACATGCTTAATGCTACATTTCATTCTGGGAGCCATAGATGAATTTTATATTACTCTGATTGTGACCAAAGCGATTCACAACTACATGTTAATCACATCTTCTCCTGCTGTTCTTGCCATAACAAAAACAGTTACAGAGGCAAGAGAATTTTTTTTTCTTTTTTTTTATAAAAACAAGAGTCAAACAGCCCAACTAAAGTAAACACTGACCACCATAACGGTGACATCAAACCAAACAATTATCTTCAATCAATCATTAACACGTAAACCTCTGTTAATTCTCAATAACAACTTTTGTTGATGTCTAACATAAATAAAGTCAATCTGGTTAGTAATAAGTGAAGCTGGCAATGCTGTTTGTGGAGTTGTTTAATCCTCCTCTGCTGAGATCTTGAGAGATTTAATTACTTATTTTATCTTTAAATTTTTAGGTGACATGATGGTCACAATCTTTAAACCAGATATCTATTTACTGAACTGAAAGCTGTAAACAGTTAAATTACACGTCTTACAAGAACAGCCTTGGTTTACAGGAAAATGCATGAATATTAATGAGAAAAGAGTAGGACTGGCTCTTCATCTGTTTAATATGCATCACACCCAAGACTATTTAAGTTGTCTCCTCACTGGTGTGATGCAGATCGTGGAAGGAAACCTCAAATCTTAGGATACAAGACATTAACACAGCCAACATCAAGAAGTAAGATTTCCTCTTTATGACTTTTTGGGTTTCAGGCTTAAAAATATAAATAATATAATACAAGAAACATCAACTGCAAACAATTAAATGACATCCATCAAGTTCTGAGCAGAAGACAATTCAACAACTCCAAAAACAGCTTTACCTGCTTTCACTTTATTTATTTATAATTGAAAATAATAATTTTGTTTGAAGTCACCATTTTGGTGAATAGCGTTTCCTTTAGCTAAACCTGTTAATTCTCAGAAACAATTTATGAAAAAATGGATTGTAATAAGTGAGGATAGTAAAGTTGTTTTTGGAGTTGTTTAATTCTTCTCTGCTCAGGTTTTGAGAAATATAATTGATTTAATTTTCAGTTAATGCTTCAGTGGCTGAAATCAGATCAATTATTATTTGCAGTAGAAATTAATTTCAATGGGGGTGGGAAGTTCTCAACCAAAACATGGCTGAAACATTTGAAATAAAATAATTATTTATAATTTACATGAAAGAACAATTTAAATTAAATTATTTATTTGGTTGAATTAATTAATTAAGCCACATTAGATTACATGAACATGAACTTTGGTAATGAAGACTATTGAACTGTAAATTTAAATAACTGAATTTGTCAAGTTGAAAATATTTAAACTTAAATAAGTCAGTGGAAATTAGTACCTCAAAAAGTTCAGTTGAGTGAACATGTTGTTTTTTAGTGGTGAGAATGTAATGAAACAAACATTCAGGAAATGTCTTTGTTGATTTTATTCTTGCAAGAAGGTTGTTCAATGCAGATACAGAGATCTACAGAGAAGAACACCCTTGTCTAGTGTGGGCTGTCTTATAAACCCCTCTTATTGTTCCTTGTTACCCCAAACCAATCATAAAGCCCTACTGAACTCCAAGCTGTCTAGACAAAACATCTATGCCCTTGCCTCACTTTGCCTTACTTTGTTAGTTTCAGAAGTGCTTCTCAAAAAAATAACAGCATAAGCAGTAATTTCCACTGAACAAGCTGTGCAAAAAGATAACTCAAAAAGTTAAGTTGAGTGAATTAATTTTTAGAACTTTTGTTTTTTACAGTGTAGTGTTGATAGACCTTTATCACTCTTCCTATTTCCAGTAAACGAAGCAGTGTATCGCTACTTCCGGTCCCATCACAACGCAATCAAAACTAATGGCTGAATTCTCTAGCCGGTGTTACTGCAGCAATCAGACGGCTGTAATTCTAAACAATGACACCCTTACCTCAGATTTCACAATTTCCCGACACAACAAGAATAGAGGAAAGCATGGGAGAGACTGAAACAGTGGGATGAAGATGATTCTTTTAAAATAATACGCGGCACATACATTCTTATGTAGAAGACCTACGCATTTCCAAACTGAGGACGTTTACATCTCATATTTTCAACCTGCTGAAATGTTCTTATAAATATATTTCTCTTAAATGTGCATTCTGAATAATAAATAAATCTATTTCCCAACTAACCTGCCACAGTCCATTGCTCGTGTTAAGTAATCTTAATCAGAAATGCATTGACAGCGCAATTGCTTTGAATAATTATTAATTATGAGTTTTGACAAATGTTGTGAATACATACAGTGAAATGATTGTTAATGAAAAATGACACAGAATATATATATATATATATATATATATATATATATATATATATATATATATATATACATATATATATATATATATTTATTCTGCGTCATTTTTCATGTATATATATATATATGATCATTCTGATCTCATTTATCAAGTCTCAGATACTGCAGCGTCGCGGTCACTAGTTAAGACGAGCACTGACACTATGTGGTGAAATAATCACGTATGAGCCACTGTTTTCTCAGATAAATTCTGTACACAGCAATCATCAAAATATCTCTTCTCGTGTCTCTGAAAATGTCCGGATTTTGAAATTATCCCGCGGATGCTTATTTTAAGAGCACTGTTAGACCAGGCTTTTTTTAAAGTAAAATACTGGCAACAGTATTCTTTTTCGTCAACACTTGACCCAGTAATATAGCACTTTTTATTTATATTTTACTCTTTCTTTTTCAACTTTTTATTCTTCATTTAGTTGTGTATATATTTTTTTTTAAAAATGCTAAATGACTATATGTAAATGTAACACTGTTGCCAATAATTTACTGTTGATCGTACAGTTATTTACTGTAAACTACAGTATGTTACTGTAAAGATAACCATTCACTAAATTAAAACTCAAGTTACATCAATTCATTTGCAGAAACGGACTATCTTTAATTGTCTGACTGCCATTTCAATTTGAAGAGTTTGGTTCCAAAACCCATTTTGATTAATTTGAGTAAAAAGCTGTTTTCTTTACCAAGAAAGTGGCAAGATAAAAACCACTATTTTCTGTTTTAAACTTTCACATAGCATCTTTTGGTTATAAAAACATAAAAAATTCAGATCTAGATTTTAATTTTCGAAGGTTTATTATAAAAACTGATTTTTTCCCCCACAAAATGCAATAAATCCATGACACGTTTTTTTTTTTTTTTTCAAAATGCAATTAATCCATCAATATAAAAGTTATTTTTCATATTGAAAATACACAACAACGTAAGTTGATTTACATATATGACAGCCTCTGAACTTTGTCAATACTAATCTTATATACAGGCATTTGACTAAAAATACATTCAGTCGGCGCTCCCAAAATGGATTAAACGGGTCATTTTGTTAATGTTATATATTAATTATGTCTCCGTTTGTCATTACAGATTATAGAGTATCTGGCGCCACCGCAAGGTTAAAGTAAACACATTCGCCAAGTATATTGGTATTAAAAACGGCTTTTAAAAACTGTTCATGATTCAGTTTTGGGGACCGTGACAGAAGTTTGATGCTGTCGTGTAACAAGCAACAGCCTGCATTTTTCCTCCTATCGGCTCGAGTGCCACATCATCTTAATCTCCTCACGTAAATTAATACATTTCAATGACTTACATTTTTTCCCCACTGCAGAAACCGCTGTGATGCACCGTGATTGGTTGAGCGGATATATCGCGTTCTGCAGAGAAAGGAGACTGGCGTTTGTCGCGTTTTGGAAAGAAAGATAGAAAACATGAAAGAATAACACAACGGATATTGCATTTTGCGCAAAATTAATGAATGACTTTTCAATACAGACCAGATACAATACTGATTTTGGCGGAAACTCAATTTTTTTTTAAAAGGCATTTATCGCATTTTGGAACCAAACTCTTCATTTATAAAGAAATATTTATATAATGTTAATAATGTGAGTATATTATTATTGCAAAGTTATTTCATTAGAGTTCACTAAAAACATCTTTTAAAAAAAGAGATTTTCACTGCATCAGCAATTACACAGTCACTATCAGTTAAATAAAGCAACTAACAGCACATCATCAGCAGTTCTTGATCTTCTCCTGAACTTAAGCACAGGTTCTACTCTTCAGCACAATGGTGACCCACAAAACTCAATTTTATGGTAAACTACTGGCAACAGTGTTGCCAGTATATAACTGTTTTGTTTTGTTTTTTAACTTACAGTTTGTTACTATTAAAATACATTTTCTTGGTGTGTCTTTTTATGTTGCACCTTTAACCTTTTCAACCCCACAGAAACATCCTCTAGTGTCCACACTGCAAAGAGTAAAAGTAACATTGATGCTGTGTTGCAGTGGGATAATTAAGTGAATGTGTAAGTGATGATCGAGCATTAATGATGAACGCCTGCTGTTAACAAGCAGAGAACAGAAACAAAGTGTCTTAAACTGTCTTAAAGCCATTACACATTATTACACGTATTACTAACCAGTTTGACTTTATTTCTACAGAAGATCTTATTGAGAATTAACAGAAGTTTAGATGTTGATGTTTAATTGAAAATGTTTGGTTTGATGTCACCATTAAGGAGATCAGTGTTTGCTTTAGTTGACCCTTGACTTTTTAACATCAGTTTATTTTTCCTTTTTTTTTTTTCATTGTTTTTACAAATCACATTTGTTATGGCAGAAACAAGTGTGGCGGGAAAAAAAATGGTCAATGAGCGCTGCTAGTTATGTATTGATGCATAACTATCACATAGCATCTATGTGTTTAGTCCCTTGTGCTACATTATTAACAGACTAAAGTTCTGCATTATCACCACTGAAATTCCAACAAGTGTTCCAATTACAATAAAGAACTCTTTTAAACACGACACAAAAAAACAACTGAAGCATTATATAGACACATAGATATAAAAAATCAGCACATCAATCTCAACAATGGTGGCAATAAAAATTCAGTTGCATAATTTATTCATGCTGCAGTGCATGGTGGGTGTTTTGTACTATGCTGGCACCCAGCATGCATTGCAACATTTAAACTTTTAAATGTCACCATTGTTGATGTATGTGTGTGTGTCTTACCCACTACGTGACTTCAATATTCTTTTAAATAATTTACTGAAATGTTGCGGTTTTAAAACACAGATATAGTGTAATGCATAAATGTAAAATTCCCATTAAAAATCAAAGATTAGACACTGAAAGAGCTCAGTAAATCGTCAGTAATCGCAACATTCAAAGTATTTATTCCAGTTCAATCCAGTTGAAGATCGTAATCATCACGCCGGTATGGACGGTTTGTTAAGGAACTGTGCCACTGGCTGTCGTGTCGATGAGGCCTTCACAATGGATGATCTAGTTAACTCAATCCCGACTGATACTTCAGGGCTGCGTTGTGGTCGTGTCAAGGCATAGGTCCTCAATCTCACCTAGATACGGCCCGGATCCGGTTGACTACGGTAAAGCTCAGGATAAACAGAAAGACTAATATTAGCGTAGATGCCATTCTTCTTCTGATGTAATGAGTACATCTGGTGTTATAGGAAGTTTTCCCGGTTCCGGCTGACCTAATTTATGCAGCCTAATAATCCTTTAACGGATTTGAAAAAATAAATTGATAATGTGTTATGTGTATGCCAGGTTAAAGAGATGCATTTTTAGTCTAGATTTAAACTGACAGTGTGTCTGCTTCCCGAACAATGCTAGGAAGATTGTTCCAGAGTTTAGGTGCCAAATAGGAGAAGGATCTACCGCCTGCGGTTGATTTTGATATTCTAGGTATTATCAGCTGGCCTGAATTCTGAGATCGCTATAGACGTGAAGGACTATAATGCATTAAGAGCTCGCTCAGGTACTGGGGAGCTAAACCATTTAGTGCTTTGTAAGTAATTAGCAAGATTTTAAAATCTACCCTCATAGCAACATTGTGTCGGCCCAGATCCGGCCCACATCTGGCACATGTGGCATGATGATCTGGCCCACATGCTGAAATGAATTACGGTCCTTGTGTGGGCCGTTTCTGTTTGCCAGATCTGAGCCACAAGCAGGCCATAGCAAAGCCACATGTCAACCAAGAGCAAAGAAATAAACCACAACTGGACCTTATCTGAGCCACAAAATCTGTGTATATTAAATATAGAGTCATCTCAGCCATAATAAGCTTGTTTAAAAGCAGAATCACTGAAGGAAAGAAGAGGACAGAAAAAGAGACGAGCAGTTTGCAAACCAAAGCGAAAAAAACCTCTTTGTGATGGTAATTTAAAACAGCTTTTCAAATTCAAGTTGTTCTGCTCCTTTAGTCTTTTGAATCAGCAACGTACAAGCGTTTACTGTGAAACACTATTGCACTGTTTGACATTGTTTCTTTCATACATGTACAGACGTTCTTGTTGAGAATTAACATATTTGGATGTTGATGTTTTATTGAAAATAATGAAGTTTGTAGTCAACATCGTGGTGACCAGTTTGCTTTAGTTGGGTTCTTGACTCTTTGACATTAATCTTCTCTGGCTGCTGCAACTGGATTAGGACTTGTCTAATTTACAGAACCTTTTCTGTGTCTAATCTATGATTTCATAACATTTGATTTCATTTAAATTGTATGTTTATTGATTATAGTATCTCTGTGATGTTTCAGTAATCAGGAAGAATTAAAGTCACAGAGTGCATAAAAATTTGAGCTCCTGCATCCCTTAGACACACAGAAACATTAAACTCCCAGCATGCACTGCAGCATGAATAATTTATGTAGCTAAATGGTCCTTTTTTATTGCCACCATTGTTGAGATTGATGTGTGATATGTGTGTGTGTCTATATGATGCGACAGCTGTTTTTTTTTGTTTTTTTGTTTTGTGCATTGTGTTTAAAAAAAACTTCTTTGTAACTGATTATTAATGGAACTTTTGCTGTAGTTTCTTTGTGGTGATAAGGTAAAATTTTAGTTTGTTAATAATGTAACACAAGGGATTGAACATAGTACGAGTTCTGTGAATCAAGAGACTATGTGTTGGTTATATCTTCATCAATATGTAACTATCAGCACTCAATGATATATTTTTTTTCTTTACATTTGTTTCTACATAACAAATGTGGCTTGCAAAAATAGTTTAAGAGACAGAGGAAAAAAAACAAACAAAAAATTGTGTTAGAAGGTCAAGGGTCAAGAGCTCAACTAAAGCAAACACCGATCTCCTTAATGGTGACATCAAACCAAACATTTAAAATTAAACATCAACATCTAATCTTCTGTTAATTCTCAATAAGATCTTCTGTAGAAATAAAGTCAAACTGGTTAGTAATGAGTTAGGGTTAGGATTAGGGTTAACTGGAAGACAGTTGTAGTTCTTGTGTTTCTGCTTGTCTCTTTTTTTTCTGTTGTTGTTCATCTTTCCTTCAGTGCTTATGCTTGTTAACAGCAGGTGTTCATCACTAATGCTCAATCATCACTTACATATTAACTTAATTATCTCACTGCAACACAGCGGCAATGTTACTTTTACACTAGAGGATGTTCCTGTGGGGTTGAAAGGGTTAAAGGTGTAAGATAAAAAGACACACCAACATAATGTATGTTAACAGTAACAAACTGTGTTAAAAAAACAGTTATATACTGGCAACACTGTTGCCAGTAGTTTACCATAAAATTGAGTTTTGTGGTTCACCATTGTGCTGAAGAGTAGAGCCTGTGCTTAAGTTCAGGAGAAGATCAAGAACTGTTGATGATATGCTGTTTGTTGCTTTATTTAACAGACCCGTCACCGTGTAGTTGCTGATGCAGTGAAACATTTTTATTTTATTTATTTTTTTTGTTAGTGGACCGTAATAAAAAATAGTAATAATATGCTCACATTTTATATTATAAATATTAGTTTATAAATTTAAATGGCAGTCGGTTTCTGCAAATGAAATGGGTTAACACAAGTTTAAATTTAGTGCATGGTATCTTTACAGTAACATACTGTAGATTACAATAAATAACTGTACAATCAACAGTAAATTACTGGCAACAGTGTTGCCAGATTTTACTGTAAAAAAGCCTGGTAAGGTCTAACAGTGTTGTCTGAGATGCAACGACGCTGTGCAGACCGATCAGTCATTGATGTCATACGCGATTGGTCTGCGCAGCACCGATGCATCTCAAACAAGCCTAACGTGTCATATTTGGACATAAGCGTGGCTTCTGATGTCATACTTGGATGTGGGCCAGTTTTCTGAAATATTCTGTCTTTTTTCTGTGACACTGGGCAGAGCTTATGTAGCAGTTTTACTCTGGTTGTGTTTTGTTGTTCTTAATGAAGACAATGCAGATGGATCAGGTCTCAGGATGTTTTATTCTGAAGAAGCAGGTCTGCAGAAATAAATACACAGAGCACAATAAATTTTTTGGGATACACGTCTCTCCCCTTCAGTTCTTCCATACAGCATGGAGAAAGCTAGTAAGCAAAACCAATCTCGGTAAAACATTAAAAATGCAATTCATTGCATTACATTTCATGACATCACAGTCTTACATTACACTTAAACATTATTTATCTCATGAAATGAATCAATGATATTGTTTACACTTAGAGAAATGTCCTTACCAGCGCGCTCATTTGAAGAGCAAGAGAAAGCGTCACCAAGAGAATGCGTCACCAATATGTGCCCTATAAAATATTCTGCATGAACGGTTCCTAGAATTAATTATGTAGGTTATGCCCCATTATAACTCTGAACTCAAAGCACAAAAAAATAAGATAAGTTTTGATGAAGTTCATTAACATTATTCTTTATATATTGTACTATTTGAACCAGCTACATTTACATGAATATTCACGAGTTTCCTGTTTTGCGTTAAAGTGCCACTGAAAATATTAGTGGACACTTCTTGGCTTACATAAAGGTAATTAGCTTACATTTCAGCATCAAACGAAGTAAAGCTTATATTCTAACTGTTATTTATGCACAATAGTTTATATGTATATTCTGTTATGTCATGTCATGTGTTAGCTGTGTTTGATAACAAGCTTTGTTGATTGTCACCATTGTTTAGATTCATTTGCTGTTTCTTGATGTCTCTTGATGCATCCAAAAGAAAGCTTGTACGTTTTAATAATGTCTTAAAAAATTCTAAATAGCTGTTGTCATGAAATTACAAGACTGCTATGAATAATGTGAAATTAACAGCTAATATGCTCATATATTTGATTCTGGATGATATCAGTAAATCAGGCCACTGTTATGACTATATCATCAATAAATGACCAACACCATCTGATCATATTTTTCTCTTAACTTTTGCCATTATAGAACCACAGTGAGTCGCTTTTAGCTCTACTATTCTGACAGCAGGCTAAATGTGCAATACTGTGATTGATCATTTTAGCACACTAAAAAAAACCGTAAAAAAGAGGTGAAATGCATGGCACCATAGGGTGCCAAATGCATACTATCAATGAAAATAATGGTTAAAAACTGTTAAAAGAAAAAAAAAAAAAAAAAAAAAAAAGTGAATGACTGGCAGAAGCGGGTGCCAAACAAAAACTAAAATTAAACCTGCAGTCTATAAGTTTTGCCTCTTTGTCGCCATCTTTGTTTGAAACCTGCAATTGCAGTTATATGCAGTTTATAATTTTCTCATTGGCAAAATGTTGGCCCCTTAGCACTGTTGGCCCCCCCTCACTTTGCCTTATTAAGACAAGATCATGTAGACTCAAGAGTCAGTATATGAACCTCAACAATGGTGACAATCAACAAAAAGCTTTTTTTTTTTTTTTTGTGTGTGTGATTTTCAGAGCTGATCTGAATATTTTGTTGATTGTTACCATTGCATGTTGCTTGTTGCTTTAACAGATGGTGACTGTGTAGTTGCTGATGTAGTGAAAATATCTTTATTTAAAATATTTTTAGTGGACTCTAATGAAATAAGTTCACAGTAATAATATGCTCACATTATTAGCATTAATATTAGTTTATAAATTTAAATGGCAGACAATTTGAGGCAGTCGGTTTCTGCAAATGAAACAAGTTACGTTTTAATTTAGTGAGTGGTATCTTTACAGTAAATAACTGTACAATCAACAGTAACATACTGGCAACAGTGTTGTAAAAAAGCCTGGTAAGGTCTAACAGTATGCTCATACTGGGTTTTCCCAAGAGCTGCGCAAAGGTTCTTATAGTTGTTTATATAGAAACTTATAGTTTGATTCAGTTTGATGCTTTCAAGTGAGTAAAGCAACTCATAAATCATGACTTAAACTGTGAAATAAAAAGGGTGAGTTTATTTTAACCTTTGTTTCACAGTGGAAGAACTGAGGATTGTTCTGCTGGGTAAAACTGGATCAGGAAAAAGTGCAACAGGAAACACCATCATCGGCAGAAATGTGTTTAAAGTGGGTTTCTCCTTCGAATCTACAACTCAACAGTGTGAGAAACATGAGGGAAATGTGGAAGATAGAAACATCTCAGTGATCGACACACCTGGACTGTATAACACATCCATTACACATGCAAAACATCTGAAAGCTGAGATTAAGAAGAGTTTGCAGATGTCTGCTCCTGGTCCTCATGTGTTTATACTGGTCATCAAACTGGACAGATTCACAAAGGAGGAGATAAAGACAGTGGAATGGATTCAGAAGAACTTTGGAGGAGATGTTATTAGATTCACCATGTTGCTGTTCTCTGGAGCTGATCAATTAAACAAACCAATAGAAGAATTTGTGCAAGAAAACCCAGAGCTGATGAAGTTAGTGGATGAATGTGGGAGAAGATATCATGCCTTTAATAATATGGAGAAGAATAATGGAGCTCAAGTCACTGATCTGATGGAGAAGATCAAGACAATAGTGCAGAAGAATAGAGAAGAACACTACACCATTGAGATGTTCAAAAAGACTCAGAGAAAGATTTGCATTATAAAAATATTAATGATTACAGCTCCTGCTTTTGCCTGTTGTGTTGTATTCTTTCTGTCAAAAAGTTTCTGGTGTGACTTGTTTCGTAAGATGTGGACATTTTAATGAAACGATACTCACGATAATGATTATTTTATTTTACTATTAGTGTAGTTGAACCTTGTTTAGCAGTGGAAAATTATTTGTAAAGGTAACAGTCTAGAAAATAAACTTGCCAACAAGCAAAGTAAAACATAATCGAAACAAATTGTTTGTGTTTTGATGGTTCTAAATCACTCACAGTGATCATTCCATACACTGTAAAAAATAATAATAATAATAATAATGTAAAAAAACAGTGGCAGCACAGCATGCCAAACGTTTACCATTAATGAAAATAACGGTCACAGATCATTAAAAAGGAAATGGTCAGTGACTGGCAGAAGTGTCTGCCAAACAAAAACAAATTAAGGTAAAATATGCTAATTCATATCCTAATTGTGTTTTACAAAAAAAAAAAAACAGCCTACACAATAAAATCCCCAGAGTTAAATCAACTCTGCTCAGAGTACATTTGGTTCCTCTCTGAATAGTGTTAAAATAAACCTGAAGCAGAGTTAAAGTTAATGAGATAATTAAGCAATTAATTAAGTGATGATTGAACATTAATGATGAACACCTGCTGTTAACAAGCAGAATCACTGAAGAAAAGAGAAACACAAGAACTGCAACTGACTTCATCCAAAACCATTTAACTGAAATCAACTGAAGATAAAAGACATTAAATCTCTCAAGATCTGATTAAAAGATCTGATTCACTTATTTCTAACCAGACTGACTTAATTTCTGTCACACTTCTAAAGAAGTTCTTATTGAGAATTAACAGAGGTTTAGATGTTGGTGTTTTATTGGTCAGAAAATTATGCCACCATCATGATGGTCAGGGTTTGTTTTAGTTGTGCTCTTGAGATTTTATGTTTTTAAAACAATTTGTGTTTGAACCATTGCAATAGTATTTCACAGTAAATGCTTGTACATTGCTGATTCAAAAGACTAAAGGAGCAGATCAGCTTGAATTTGCTGCTTGAAAGCTGTTTTAAATTACCATCACAAAGAGATTTATTTTGCTTTGGTTCCTTGACTGAGATTCAGCTGTTACAAAATTGCCAAAAAAAAAAAAAGAAGAGTTTTAATAGTGCTTTTTTTTCACATGCTGTAGTTTCACAGAGTTGATCAAGCAAAACCAGAACATACAAATGAAAAACTATGATTAGTAGTAAAACAGCTAATATTGGCTCACTGTAAAGCACTGACTTTTCTGTTTTACAACACCTTATGCATTCACTAAAAAAAAAAAAAAAAAAATTCTAGTATAGAAAGTCACACTGATCTCCATGATGGTGGTGTCTTTTTTCTTTTCTTTTCTTGACCAATACACCTCTGTTAATTCTCAATTCTGTAGATGTTTGAAAATAAAGTCAATCTGATTAGTAATATGTGAAGCTGGTAATGCTGTTTCTGGAGTTGTTTAATCAGATCTACACAGATTTAACGATTTTTATCTTCAGTTGATTTAATCTAAGGCTGTGACAGTTGTAGTCAGTCGTCAGTTGTAGTCAAATGAAGTCAGTTGTAGTTCTTGTGTTTCTCTTTTCTTCAGTGATTCTGCTTGTTAACAGCAGGTGTTCATCATTATTGCTCAGTCATCACTTAATAATTGCTTAATTATCTCATTAACTTTAACTCTGCTTCAGTGTTATTTTAACACTATTTAGAGCGGGACCAAATGTATTCTGAGCAGAGTTGATTTAACTCTGGGGATTTTGCTGTGTACCATACAGATATTTTCAGGATTATTGTTTGAACCATTCTCTGTAAAAAGTTAACAATTAGCCCGCAACAGTGCACACACATGAGCTGATATAATGATCGCTGCATCAGCAACTACACAGTCATTGCCTTTAAATAAAGTAATATGCGGCATAACATCAGTGTTTCTCAGCTCATCACTGACTTGCAATGCGAAGAGCTCGGATATGAATCCTGTGAAGGATAAGACACAGTAAAGGAGCTCAAAGGGTTCTAAAACAAACTCAAATGCCATTGCGTTTTTATGTCACATTCACTTTTGTTAATACTATCGGGTAGGTTTAGGGTTTAGTGTAGGTGTATGTTATTAAACGTGATGGAGCATTAAGCTTTTAGCACCAATAACTGGACATTTCACTTTTAAACTGTTGTGCATGTTTTACAAAAATGTTGACACAGGTGCTGTAAAATAACAATGTTTTCAGCTTATTTAAATAAAGAGATTTTACTTTAATTTTGTGGTTTTTGTTTGCCATTATTGCCAGTCATTTCGTTAGTTTTATCATCTCTTTTGTTATTGTAGCCTATTAATTACAGATTAGTCTTGTACTTTTACATAACCTACATTTGTAGGCTAATTTAAGAAAACAGAAAAATACTGTATAAAATGTGAATTTCTGTATATAAAATGTGGATTACTGTAATTTGTCATTAATGTCATAATACTTAAAATAACAGCAGAGTTGTTAATTTAGAGATAATTTTACAGAGTTTCACTACAGTTTAAAATACAAGAAAACAACCTGAAAAATTTCTGTTATTTTCTATAAAATTTTGATTTTTTTTTTTTTTTTTTTTTTTTTACAGTGTAGATCATTTTTGTACATTACTGTTAGTAATGCTGGTGTGAAATTAATAAGGTACTTTTTACATTTTATTAACTTTTAGATTTGTATCCTTTATTATGACAGAGGAAGAAAAATATCAGTTGTTCAATTTGAAATAAAAAGCAAGATGCAGAGAAGCAGCAAACAACCTCTAAGTAAGTACTGAATATTTCATCCATCCATCCATCCATCCATCCATCCATCCATCCATCCACCTCATCAATATATCTGTCTGTCTTATTTACAGTGTCAGATCTGTGTATTGTGCTGTTGGGTAAGACTGGATCAGGAAAAAGTGCATCAGGAAACACCATCATCGGAGAAAGAGGAAAATTTGAAGAAGATTTTTCTCCTTCGTCTGTGACCAGAATCTGTAAATCCGAACATACAGAGGTGGACAGAAAAAGTATCACAGTGATCGACACTGTAGGACTCCCTGATACCTTAAATACGACTGAAGATGTTCAAACTAAACTAAAGCAGATATTTGATTGTGCACATCATGGTGTTGATGTGTTTCTGCTGGTGATCAAACTGGGTGTGAAATTCACAGAGGAGAGCAGGAATGTTGTGAAATGGATCCAGGAGAATTTTGGAGAAAATTTCTCAAGTCACACAATAGTGCTCTTTACTCATGGAGATCAGTTACCTGAGCCAATAGAGAAATATCTGAAAAAAAATGAAACACTTCAATCAGTAATTAATCAATATTCAAACCGTTATCATGTTTTTAATAACAAACATAATGATCCATCTCAGGTCAGTGAACTCCTAGAAATGATGAACACACTGAGCACGAACAACCAAGGCAAGAGATACACTGAGAATGAATATAAGAAGGCTCAGGATGAAATATTAAATAGAAAATATTATACTACAGCAGGAGTAGGAGCAGGAGTAGGAGCAGGAGTAGGTGTATTAGGAGGAGCAGCAACAGGAGTAATAACTGCTAAAACAGGAGCAGTTGCAATAACTGCAATGAAAGTAGCAGCAATAGGAGCAACAGGAGGTGCAGTTATAGGAGTAGCAATAGGTTGTGTTGGAGTGTATTTATTTGCAAGAAGATATATCTGCAAATCAGGAACAGGAGAGAGTAGGAACAAAAAACAGAACTGAGCTGAGTTTTTCCACTGTATAACCCAGCAGTTGTTCTAACTAACATTAGTTAACTTTACTTAATATCTTCACTTAATTGTAAAAATAATAATCTGTACTACTCACATACTGTGCCTTTACTCAAGTTAAGATGAACTGATTGGTTTAAATGCCATTTTGTCAAGGAAAAAAGACTAGACTTTTCCCTAATTTCCTCCAATTCTGCGGTTATCTTTATCTAGTTGCATTCACTCATTTCCCAAAGTCATTTTGGATGTTGAATTGTCAATACAACTGAGAAAAAAAAAATGTATTAGAAAAAAATCTAAAGTAAATGATTGTGCTCTCTACACTTCTTTTTTTAGTTAACGCTTGTGTAAGTGAACTATACTAAGCTTTTGTCAGTACAACATACTATTGTTATTTCACTTTACTTTGTTTTTTTAAGGCAATTGGTTTGCATGTTTGTTTAAGTAAGTCTAACTAATGAGATTTTACAGTGTGGGTTGTAATGTTACTTTTACTTCTGGGTTAAAGATGGATTTTTGTTTTTACACTGCATTAGATAGTATAGTCAATAGGTTGTAGCAGAGTGAAATGTGCACATATTGAAATGTGAAATGTTTTCACATATTACTTTATGGTTGAGAGTAAAACGGCTCTAAAGCTTGTAAAAAGAAATGTCTGTTTGTTATCTTTGCATATTAACTTTTGTTGTTCTTCTTTGAAATGTTATTCTTGTTATCAGAGAGCAATAATAAAAAAAATGCGTTTAATGATATTTACCCATCCTTAAAACTTCTTACATTCTTAGAAAGGATGTGTTAAAACTGACTCAAACTGTGTTAAATTCTTACACATCAATGGGTGAGTTTAGGGACAACACTTGTTGTGTTAATTCTGACACATTCATTGAGTCAATGATTTTAACACAGTGAATGTGTCAGGAAGGTTAACCAGAGGTGTAGTCCAGACCAGACCCTCCAAAACAGAGACCAAGACCATTCAAGAGGGAAGTTAATGAGATAATTAAGTCATTGATTAAGCAGTAGTGATGAACACCTGCTGTTAACAGACAGAATCATTGAAGGAAAGAGGAAAACAACAACAACAATAAATAAAACATCTGTGCTACTTCTGAACATGAAGATAAAGATCAAGTCCAGTCAAAAAACATCACTTACACATCAGTGCTTGCAGAGGTGGAAAGTTCAGGGGTCAGAAAGTAAAGGTCCTGCCATATTTTTGTTCCACTGAAGCAGTGTTAAAATTAATGAGATAATTAAGTGATTAATTGAGTGATGATTGACTATTATTAAAGATAACTGATGTCAACAAGAAGAATCACCAAAGGAGAAAATCACAATTTTAAATCATGGAGATCAGGGTTTGCTTTAGTTGGGCTCTTGACCCTTGACTTTTTAATATTAGATTTTGTTTGACTGCTGTAATTGAACTATAACAGCCAGACAAGCAAAGATAAAGGAAGATCTGGTGGTGTTGGTTACATTTTCACATAATCTTTTGTTAACTTGAATCAGCACATAGACATCAAGAATGAGCCTGTTAATTTCAACAACGGTGACAAGCAACTTATTCTGATAAACAGATCAAGCAACTAAAAAGTCACATAAAAACAGCAAAAAATAAAATAGTGAGAATAAAGGAAATTACTAAAACAATTCAGCTCATAATTTATTCATTCACCTGAACATCTTTTCTCTTTGCTTGTTTGGCTGTTATAACTCAGTTACAACAGCCCAAACTAAATGTAATATTAAAAAGTCAAGAGCTCAACTAAAGCAAACCCTGGATTGACTCGCACTCCATCTGCACTGCTGATTTACTCCATCTCATCTGACAAACACCAACATCTGCATCTTCAGGTGAGAACCATATCCACTTATTAATGTGTCTACAGCTTCTGGGTATGATGTGAAATCTTTTTTTTGATTGCATTATTTATAAATATAAAAGTGTTTCTCTAGGATAATAAAGGGAGATTAAGAGAGACTTTTATTTCGTTTTACATAAAATCTCACATGTCTAGAGTTTCAGAAGAGATTTGCTAACGTCTGCAAACAAAATCTTAGCATGAACTCAAATATTTCTCATCAAAGAGCAAATGATCTGAGCTGCTATTAATTTTTATAGATTGTATGGAGCCTAATGTAAGTCTATTGATTCATTTTAGACTATTTTTATTTCTCCAAAATAATTTAAGTGGCAAAGTTGATCAATCACACCAATACTGTCTAAGCTGATACTTCAATGTAATTCCATTGTTTCCTGAGCAACGCAATAAAACGCCCTCTGAGGCCGAGACATATTACGTTTTTTAACAATAATGTTAACATAAATAATGTTTTCTTTGCATTACAGGTGTAGTCAAGTGTGACAGCAGCTCAACTGACTTCTGTGAGTGTCTGGTGAAAGTAAGATATCCAGATCCTCTGATCTTGATATCCTCATAATAAATCTGAATTTATTTGCTCACGTGGCACCGTATTGTGCTCTGATATTAAAACATTTGTTTTCTTAAATGTGCACAGTGTCATTCATCAGTCCATATCATTTGCAGGAATAACATGCATAAGAACAATTCAAATAAAATATAAAAGTGGGAAGACATGGTTCTATTTCATCCCAGTCAACACGCCACCATATGGGTTAGCCTCGCTGGGGTGTTAGGGTGTTGGTTGTGGTTCTCCCTTGGTAGAAATTGCATTCTGGGGGAGGAGAAATGGGAATGCAGGGGCACTACGACGCGACCACAAAGGGGCATGTTTCATTTGAGGTCACCATCATGGAGATGAGTGTTTGCTTTTGTTGAGTTGTTTTCTTTATCAAACACTTTAGCAAAAACTTTTTGTGCTGATAAAACAGATCAACATGGCTGTTTTAATAACAGACGAACATCAGCACTGAAGTGGTTTAAATTTTTTTTTTTTTTTATTGTTGAGTTAACAAAACATTATTGAGAAACATAAGACTCAACCAACAAGAAAAAAAGTGTTTACAATATTTTTGTTGCATTTCAGATGCTGAATGTTGACTTGAATGTATGAAAAACACAGTCGTTGTTGATGTTCTGTTTAAAACTTGTTTTCTGTCATTTGTACACTCATGGACATCAACATTCAGCATATGAAACACAACAATGGTGACATGCTTCATGCCAGCATACAAAACACATTCATGGCTCCCAGCATGCATTGCGGCATGAATGAATTATACAGCTGAATTTTTTTTGATTGTCACCATTGATGAGGTTTGTATGATGAGTGCTGATGTGTGTCGTTTTTATCTTTTAAAAAAATATTATGTAAATCACTTCAGTGTTATAAATGGTTTCTATCAAATAGTTTGAGTTTATTATTTTTCTCATATGACATTTTGACTTCAAAAACAAACAAAAAAAATTAAAGTGCTTATTCAAACCATTTTAATGCTGTCATTTGTTTGTTATTAAAACAGACATATTGATCTGTTTTATCAGTGCAGAAATGTTTTCTGACAACACTTGCAAGTGCTGGTGAAGAAGCAGCTCAACAAAAGTCATAGAACCTCATTTGTGTGCGTACGTTTAAACTCAAGGCAATGCTCATATATATATAAACGGTCTTTGACGTGGAAAAGTGCGTAAAAAACACATCAGGGTCTGAGCAGATGTACACACTTTTCATTGTCAGATTACTGCAGGTTTTTGGAAATCTAAGCTATTCTTGCAGCTTGCTGAGAATTTGGACGATGACTGTTGATCTTTTATATGTAAATGTTTACAACACAGGGAACTGAAACCATTCAGCTGCACACAAATTCAAGATCATTTGCAATTTATAGATTTCACATCTGAAAGAAGCGTACGCTCATTTTCTGTGCGTACGTTAATTCTATGAATCACACATATGCATAGCTGAGAAATGACTGTAAGATCAAATTTAAGACAGTTTCTGCACAACATCTTATAAATGGTTGAAGAGCTCAACTAAATCAAACACCGATCTCCATGATGGTGACCTCAAACATTTTCAATAAGACATCAACATCTAAACCTCTGTTAATTCTCAATAAGAGCTTCTGTAGACGTGTGACAGAAATAAAGTCAGTCTGGTTAGTAATAAGTGAAGCTGGTAATGCTGTTTGTGGAGTTGTTTAATCAGATCTTCAGAGATTTAATGTCTTTTATCTTCAGTTCATCTAAGACTGTGGCTGAAGAAAGTTGTAGTTAGTGTTCTTATTTCTCTTTCTTTCAGTGCTTGTTCACAGCAGGTGTTTGAATGATTGAAAGAATGTTTCAGGAACATCATACTAACCTTTAAATAACATTCTACTAACATTAAGAAAACTGGACATTTTTATGTTCTTGAAATGTTGCAAATCAACGTTCCTAGAACGTTGAATTTTAGATGAAAATTAAGTTGAAAGAATGTTTGAGGAACATTATACCTTATAAAAACGTTCCTCTAACGTCAAGAAAACTGGAAGTTTTTTACGTTCCCAGAAACAACACTGAATATTTAGAGAACGTTCTTATAACAAAATTCTGTTCGCTGGGTTGATGCAGCAATGCAATAAGAACTCAGAGTTGTTTGATTTTAAAGGAAGGGAGATAAAAATTACGTATGTATATGAACGATATATCACATAACTATACTTCATGTCAAATAACGATCTTTTAAATTTTGTTGCAAACACTTGTCATAAACACATTTTGAAACATTTAATCAGGTTGATATAATTCCTTGTGACAATATTTTGCAATTGACCATGTCACACACAGACATCAACATTCAGCATAAAAAACACAACAATGGTAGTTATACTAAGTCATGAGTTAATATAAATAAATTATGAAGTTCTCTCTACCATTCTTTTTTACTCACATAGCAACATTGTGTCGGCCCAGATCCGGCCCACATCTGGCACATGTGGCATGATGATCTGGCCCACATGCTGCAATGAATTACGGTCCTTGTGTGGACCGTTTCTGTTTGCCAGATCTGAGCCACAAGCAGGCCACAGCAATGCCACATGTCAGCCAAGAGCAAAGAAATAAACCAGAACTGGACCTTATCTGAGCCACAAAATCTGTGTATATTAAATATAGAGTAATCTCAGCCTTAATAAGCTTGTTTAAAAGCAGAATCACTGAAGGAAAGAAGAGAACAGAAAAAGAGATGAGCAGAAACACAAGAACTACAACTGACTTCAGTCACAGCCTTAAACCCTGAAATCAACTGAAGATGAAAGACATTAAATCTCTCAAGATCTCAACAGAGGAGGATTAAACAACTCCACAAACAGCATTACCAGCTTCACTTATTACTAACCAGACTGACTTTATTTATGTTAGACATCTTTAAAACTTACTGAGAATTAACCTGGGTTTAACTGTTTCATTTGAAGTCACCATAGCAGTGATTAGTGTTTCCATTAGTTGGGCTCTTCAACACAGGCACAGTAGCAAAAAAACAGCATACATCCTACTTTTGATTGTCACCATTGTTGAGATTAATACGCTGATTCTTAATGTATGTGTGTGTCATTATAAGTTAACTTCCAGTGAGTATGACTTATTAAGGCTGAGATCACTCTATATTTAATATACACAGATTTTATGGTTCAGATAAGGTCTAGTTTAGGTTTGTTTCTTTGGTCTTGGCTGACATGTGGCATTGCTGTGGCCTGCTTGTGGTTCAGATCTGGCAAACAGAAGCAGCCCACACAAGGACCATAATTCATTGCAGCATGTGGGCCAGATGTGGGCTGGATCTGGGCCGACACAATGTTGTTATGAGGGTAAGCTGTAAAAATTTTAACATTTCTATAACCATTTGGAAAATGTTCTTAGAAAAAAAAATTTGTTAGTTCGGTCCATCCTGTCATATCCAACACTGACAGAGTGTGAAGTGGAGTAGCTCTTCTTGGCTGCTTGTATTTCTTCTCCTGTGGAGGACAGGTGCATCACAACATCTCTCCTCCAATCAGTAACAGAGCAGCAGCAGCAAACCTGATGTAGACGGACGGCCCAAGCTCTCTTTGCTGAGTGGCGGTCAGTAACAGGTTGTAGAAGCCCAAATGGTTTGATCTGCTACCCAGGCTGCCATAATGAGCTCCAGGATGCCGGCAATAATAAACATTATGCAGGAGACGATCATCACTTTAGCCTTGGATGCTTCATCCTTCATACAATTGGTGCATTGATGGAGATCATCATGGCCAGGATGGCAAAGATGATGGTAATGAGCGACATGGTTCTGGAAGCCTGAACATCCTGTGATAAAACGAGCATGTAGACCTTGTGCTGTATCTGTTTGGTGCTCTGAATGACACAGACCATCCATAAATCCTCCCAGATGATTTGTGCTGTGATGATGTTTGCTCCAACAAAGGCAGAGACGTGCCAAGAGTGCAAGCGACAATGCTAATGATCCAACCAGTAATGCCCCATTCAATGCCCCCGATCTCCATTCCCGTCAGCATTGTGTAGTTTTTTTTTTACCTAAGAAAAGGAGATATTGCTTAGTCATGCATTTCATACACAAATAAAAGTGGTACTATCAAACAGAAGATTAAAAAATGGGGAGGGGAACATCATTTACCATGTGCTGAGATGTCAATGCAGATGTATCCATCCCAATTCTTTCTTTGTGTAGCCTGTGAAGGTGCTGTGAAGCCAAGCAGCCTTTATATTCCCAAAGAGACAGGTGCAAATGAGGAGGACCTTAAAGGATTAGTTCACTTCAGAATTAAAATTCCCTGATAATTTACCCCATGTCGTTCAAGATGTTTCTTTCTTCAAATGAAAAGAAATTAAGGTTTTTGAGGAAAACATTCCAGGATTTTTCTCCATATAGTGGACTTCACTGACCTAATGGGGGTGGCCCAATCTGTAAGCCAGAAACTGGAAACTAGATTTGTTTGGCTTTGAACAAATGTCACATTAAGAGTCTTTTTTCAGTGTTGCGGTAAGGACTCAAAAGTGTGGGACAGGTGTATTTAGATGAAACAATCATATAAATGATTAGTAAACGACAACAAAAAAAGATCTTTAAGATAGTGTAAAGTAACATTTCTATGAAACTAATTCATTTGAAATAATGTCAAATTGTAAAAGAATTAGCTAATTTTACATATCTCAGCATTGAAACCACGGTGGGACATGAGCAAAAATGGTGTTTGGACCTATAAATGCTTCATAATTTTTCATTAAATCATATTCATCATCATTTTTTAAAGCTAGATAACAATAACACAAGTGATGAGCGCTTTCGAAACACTGTTTCGAAATTTCAGTGGTTCACCGCTGGGGGCGATATCTGTGAACCCATGAATCATTGAACAAGTGTCTATGTCTAAGTGTCTATTAGCTGATCTCTGATGAGTTTTATTTGTAGAAGTTTTAATGGAAGTTAACCTCTGTTTAGCTGACCCGTCCATAGAACAAACAAAACAAGCCCTGAAAATTAATAAAAGAATACATATTATACAGACACTTAATATTTAATGGTATTAGATGATTAATTGCATCTGATAGATTATTAAGAAATTAAGGTTTTTGAGGAAAACATTCCAGGATTTTTCTCCATATAGTGGACTTCACTGGGGTTCAACGGGTTGAAGGTCCGAACTGCAGTTTCAAAGGGCTCTACACGATCCCAGACGAGGAATAAGGGTCTTATCTAGCGAAACGATCAGTCATTTTCTAAAAAATAATATATATATTTTCTAGAAAGGTCATTTTTGGGTGAACTATTCCTTTAACAACTGAGAGTTTAGAGGAGTGTTTGTTTAACTGGAACAGCAACAAACATGTTGGAATGCAGTCGATCAGGCAAGTTAACTTCAAATCGAAACCACATTTTCCTTCGACCTTCGTCGACTGTACTTCTTTTCTGTGTGGAATCGCTGTGTGTTGAATTGTGAAATCAGCTTTTATTTATTAATTTAGCAGATAGAGCTAACAGGATAGCATGATAAGTGAACACAGATGCAGGACATAAAGTGTGTGATTGTCGGGGAAGGGGCTGTGGGGAAAACGTGCCTTCTGATGAGCTACACCACCGGTGTTTTTCCAGAGGAGTTTGTCCCCACTGTGTTTGAGAATTATTCTGCCAATGAGACGGTTGATGGGAATCCAGTGAAACTGGCACTGTGGGATACATCAGGGGAAGAGGAATACGACAGGCTTCGACCACTTCAGTACCCTCAGACGGATGTGGTGTTGATCTGTTTCTCTCTTGTGAATCCAGACTCGTTTGGGAAGGTCCGTGAAAAATGGTTTCCAGAGGTCAGACATTTTTGCCCCAACACTCCAATAATTCTCGTTGGGACTAAATTTGATCTGAGAGATGACAAGGACACCATTGAAAAGCTGAAAAAGATGAAACTGACCCCCATCACCTACGCTGAAGGTGTGGATATGACCCAAGAAATAGGAGCTGTGAAGTACCTGGAGTGCTCAGCCTTAAAACAGATGGGCATTAAGACAGTGTTCGATGAAATCATTCATGCGGTTCTATACCGGGGCCCAGTGAAGAAAAGAAAGAGAAAGTGTTTACTCCTCTGAACTGACTGAACATACACCAGCTGTAATCTGAGCTCACCTGAGAGGCAGGGATGACGGGAAGAAGAAACTATGAGAGTGTTCAGGAAATAAAACATTGTATATATTGTGTGAATATGCATTGCTTTACAGGTTGAATATGTGCTTTAATGACAAACCCATTGGTTACACTGGTTTGATCAAATACTCGTTGCTTTCAAGTTGTCCAAATGTTATTTTACATGAAAATAATGGGTTGCACTTAAAGACACAGTGCATAACATGCACATGGTATGCAAAAATAAATGAATTAAACATACACTCTTTAATCTTTATTATTATGTAAAATTGTGGAGGTATTTTATAGACTGAGTTCATTTGGTAAGAAATGAACAACACGCTCACACACATTAGAAGAAAGTGTTAAATAAAAACATTGAGTCAGGCCTGTTGGGTTTGCAGTAGTGATGGGACGGTTGATACTGGGGCTCAGATGCTTCAACGCAGTTTTCAAAGCACTATTGTATCACACACTGTACCGATGCTTGTATCGAAATGACAATACCACGTTTGAAGCTTGACCTTTTATTGCTGGGGTCTCAGAGACCCCGAACAGAACATAAGGCTTAAACAGCTCATCCAAAATATTTTTTCAACCACTCACGTCAATTATGATCACATCATTGTATTTTATATTATTAATCAATATGTGAATCTGTTGACCAGGCTACGCATGACACGAGTTGTGGTCTCATTGTCACAAATTAATTTAGATGAGATTATATCAGATTAGATAGAACTTTATTGATCCAAGACAAGAGTGATTCCGTATGTCACAGACTTCTGACGCTTTGTTTGGTCATGTGCTTTTTCAAACCGTATCTGCACCGCAATTATTTAGATATGGTGCAGAAAACAAGTCTGACCACCAGCTAATGCGCAATGTGTTAAAAGCTTTGAGTAATGAAACATTTTTCAATGAAAGCCTCAAACGCTTCAGAAAGCCTCGGTTTCCAATCACTAGTTTGCAGAATGGGCAGTATTTCAATTAAATGCATTATATGCAAGAAAAAGTATGTGAACCACTTGCAGAATCTGTGAAAATGTGAATAATTTTAACAAAATAAAGGAGATCATACAAATTTCAATTTATATTTTTTATTTAGTACTGTCCTGAGTAAGATATTTTACATAAAAGATGTTTACACATAATCCACAAGACAAAAAATAGCTTAATACTGTGTGTGGTTACCTGGATGATCTACGACTGTTTGTTTGTTGTGTGATGGTTGTTCATGAGTCTCTTGTTTGTCCTGAGCAGTTAAACTGAGCTCTGTTCTTCAGAAAAATCCTCCAGGTCCTACAGATTCAATATAGTTTTCCACCATCTTTTACATATTTGAACCCTTTACAGCAGTGACTGAATGATTTTGAGATCCGTCTTTTCACACTGAGGACAACTGAGGGACTCAAACACAACTGTTAGAAAAGGTTCAAACATTCACTGATGCTCCAGAAGGAAACATGATGCGTTAATAGACGGGGGGTGAAAACTTTTGGAATTTGAAGATCGAGGTAAATTGTGTTTAATTTGTCTTCCGGGAAATATGAAAGTATCTTCTGTTGCTTCCAAAGGGCAGTACTAAATTAAAAAATGTATATTTAAACAAAATAAGAAAAACTTGGGCTTGCTTGACAGCAAAGTGATTCAAATGGTGAAATGTTTACTGTGCGATACTAGAAGAATATCACATGACTGAAAAGACCTCTCAGCTAAACAGATTCAAGAAACAAAAAGAACTATTGTATAAATAATTAAATATATATATTATAAACATTGAAACCACGGTGCAGCAAAAAAGAATTATACTATAAAGTAAAGGGTCAAGAGCCCAACTAAATTAAACACTAATCACCATAATGGTAACCAAACATTTTCTATAAAACATCAGCATCTAAACATTTTTATTAATTCTCACAAGAGCTTCTTTAGACGTATGACTGAAATAAAGTCAAACTGGGGGTGTGTTTCCCCAGAACCAACTATGGTCACAAGTTCTGTTGTTACCAATGGAGTTCAATAGAACTTGCGACCATAGTTTGCTAACAATGCTTTTGGGAAACACACCCCTGGTTAGTAATAAGTGAAGTTGGTAATGCTGTTTGTGGAGTTGTTTAATCATCCTCTGTTGAGATCTTGAGAGATTTAATGTCACACAATCTTTCGTTTGCAGTATTAATATACTCACATTAATAGTACACTATATTAGTTTCAGTTTCAGCTAATGAAATAAATTAACCTGAGTTTTACAGTTTTACAGTGTACATTTTGCATAGATAATTTTCTATATTTCATATCATATAAATATCATTATTATTGTTTTGTGTGTGGTTCAGGGAGGACAGTGCCCTCTAGGCAGCTAATAGAGGTAAATTAAGTTATTTATATACTTATTTATACATAAAGTCTATATATATACAGTGGATACGGAAAGTATTCAGACCCCCTTACATTTTTCACTCTTTGTTATATTGCAGCCATTTGCTAAAATCATTTAAGTTCATTTTTGTTCCTCATTAATGTACACACAGCACCCCATATTGACAGAAAAACACAGAATTGTTGACATTTTTGCAGATTTATTAAAAAAGAAAAACTGAAATATCACATGGTCCTAAGTATTCAGACCCTTTGCTGTGACACTCATATATTTAACTCAGGTGCTGTCCCTTTCTTCTGATCATCCGTGAGATGGTTCTATACCTTCATTTGAGTCCAGCTGTGTTTGATTATACTTATTGGACTTGATTAGGAAAGCCACACACCTGTCTATATAAGACCTTACAGCTCACAGTGCATGTCAGAGCAAATGAGAATCATGAGGTCAAAGGAACTGCCTGAAGAGCTCAGAGACAGAATTGTGGCAAGGCACAGATCTGGCCAAGGTTACAAAAAATTTCTGCTGCACTTAAGGTTCCTAAGAGCACAGTGGCCTCCATAATCCTTAAATGGAAGACGTTCGGGACGACCAGAACCCTTCCTAGAGCTGGCAGTCCGGCGAAACTGAGCTATCGGGGGAGAAGAGCCTTGGTGAGAGAGGTAAAGAAGAACCCAAAGATCACTGTGGCTGAGCTCCAGAGATGCAGTCGGGAGATGGGAGAAAGTTGTAGAAAGTCAACCATCACTGCAGCCCTCCACCAGTCGGGGCTTTATGGCAGAGTGGCCCGACGGAAGCCTCTCCTCAGTGCAAGACACATAAAAGCCCGCTTGGAGTTTGCTAAAAAACACCTGAAGGACTCCAAGATGCTGAGAAATAAGATTCTCTGGTCTGATGAGACCAAGATAGAACTTTTTGGCCTTAATTCTAAGCGGTATGTGTGGAGAAAACCAGGCACTGCTCATCACCTGTCCAATACAGTCCCAACAGTGAAGCATGGTGGTGGCAGCATCATGCTGTGGGGGTGTTTTTCAGCTGCAGGGACAGGACGACTGGTTACAATCGAGGGAAAGATAAATGCAGCCAAGTACAGGCATATCCTGGACGAAAACCTTCTCCAGAGTGCTCAGGACCTCAGATTGGGCCGAAGGTTTACCTTCCAACAAGACAATGACCCTAAGCACACAGCTAAAATAACGAAGGAGTGGCTTCACAACAACTCCGTGACTGTTCTTGAATGGCCCAGCCAGAGCCCTGACTTAAACCCAATTGAGCATCTCTGGAGACACCTAAAAATGGCTGTCCACCAACGTTTACCATCCAACCTGACAGAACTGGAGAGGATCTGCAAGGAGGAATGGCAGAGGATCCCCGAATCCAGGTGTGAAAAACTTGTTGCATCTTTCCCAAAAAGACTCATGGCTGTATTAGATCAAAAGGGTGCTTCTACTAAATACTGAGCAAAGGGTCTGAATACTTAGGACCATGTGATATTTCAGTTTTTCTTTTTGAATAAATCTGCAAAAATGTCAACAATTCTGTGTTTTTCTGCCAATATGGGGTGCTGTGTGTACATTAATGAGGAAAAAAAATGAACTTAAATGATTTTAACAAATGGCTGCAATATAACAAAGAGTGAAAAGTTTAAGGGGGTCTGAATACTTTCCGTACCCACTGTATATATATATATATATATATATATATATATATATATATATATATGCATTTTATGCATATATGCATTGACAAAGCAATGCATTTGTAAAAGCAATCTGTTAGAAGAAAAGAAATCTGTTTTGAGACCTGTTGTTTCTCTTCTTCCAGAGTTTCTGTCTCTTCTCTCAGTTAATGGCTGTGAGTTTCTGTACCAGATGAATGTTGCTCTGTCAGTCAGAGTGCAGCTGCTTTTACATGTCAGACGGACTGAATCTCTCTCTGTCACTCTCTCAGGAGACTCCACCTGAAGATCTGAACACAACACACACATTATATCTAGTGCTGCTGTCATACACTGATTATTATTCAACATAATGCACAGAAGAAGAGAAAAACCTCATGAAAGTCACCTGTGACAGCAAGAGTCACTCCTGGATTACCAAACCATTTACCATCTTTATCAGTGATGAATCTGAAACAGTACTCGTGTGAATCCTTCAGTGTCACATGACTCAGTCTGATGGTGCACTTCTTCTGTTCATCTCCCAGATACTGAAGCCTCTGACTGTATTCAGGGTCCTCAGACAGATCTGGAGGCTCAACACCCTTTACAGGGTCTTTGATCCAGAACACGTTCTTGATCTGATGTCCAGTAGGGTATGTATAAGTGCAGCTCATTATCACTGATGAGTCCTTTAGTGCACAGATGTGTGAAGGACTGTAACTCACATTCCAACCAGCACTAGAAACCCCTGAAACACAGAATTCATCAAGACGAAAATGGTGTTTTATCAGTTACTGGACCATGACAATATATACATGACAATACTTTATTATTATTTGAAAATAGTGACTCATTACAGGAAATATAAGCTCATCTTCTCACAATCTATTGAGTGATAAATGATCTCAGTGTGATTTACTTAATCTTTTATGGAGGGTGTTTCAGAAAAGCAGAAATAAATGTACAGAGACAGTGAAAATCAGAGAAAATCAAGAAATCAGTCAAAATTCAAAATCATGGGATATGACATGATAAATTTAACATATACACATTCACTTCCCAGAACATGAGCCAAAAATTCAGTTTTGCTTCACAAAAATAAATTATATTAAAAGTATATTAAAATAGAAAACCATTATTTTAACTGTAAGAATATTTCACAATATTACTGTTTTGTTTTTTTTTCTTCTTTCTTTCTGTATTTATGATCAAATAAATGCAGGCTTGATGAGACTTCTTGCATAAACATACATCCAAATTTTTAACACACACACATATTATCTATCTACCTATCTATATAATTTTTTCATTTTATTATTTTTTTTTAAAAACAAATTTTATTGCCCCCCCCCCTTTTTTTTTTTTTTTTTTTTTTTTTACATTTGAACCCCTGCCCCTGAGGAACTCTCTGCAATCAAAATTAAGTTGAAAGAACGTTTGAGGAACATTATACCATATAAAAAAAATGTTCTTCTAACATCGAGAAAACTGGACATTTTTTACGTTCCCAGAACCAACACTGAACATTTAGAAAACGTTATTATAACAAAAATCTGTTAGCTGGGTAAATAACCTTGTATCGGCCCCCGAAGTGCATCGGCCCACAGGGAAAATGCCCGGTATGCCCGATTACCAATCAAGCCCTGATTATGAGCAATATACAATAACCTAAACCAGCTCTGCACATTTTGTATGTCTCTCCATATCTGAGACACTCATGTCAGGTCTTACAGTCTCTTCTAATGAGCTGATGAGTTGAATCAGGTGTGATAGATGAGGGAGAAATGTGGTGCTTCAGGACAGGTTTGAAAACGAAACAATTGTGATGGCAAATCTAATTTAAACTGTAATTAATGAACAAATATATTAATGAGGGAGGCTTCATGTGTTATGTTCTCTTGTGCAAAAGACAGGAACTGAAGAGGCAACAAGCAAGCATATATTATTATTATTGTATGAATACTAAAAAAATCTAACAGTAGTAGCCGTATAGGCAAGCCAGGCATACGTTTAAATTTTGTGCAATGTAATTTTTAATGTTTTTAAAGTTTTGATTCATGCTTGTTATTCTTTAGAGCTGTAACCACGTCGTTTGATACTCTGATAATCTTTTTCCAGTTTGTGCAATATATTTTTGTGTTTTTATATTTTTAATTCACGCTTATTATTTTTTGATCTGTGACCACAGTACTTTTGACGGAAATCTAATTCCATAATCTGTTTATGCCTGTCCATGGATAATAATTCATGAATCAACCACTAGAGGTCCTACCAGTGCTGTGTAACCAGCAGATGAGAGACTACAGACTTAAATAGCTTGAAGGTTAATCAGTAATTTATTAAAGCATTGGCCAAAGTTGTAAAAACATATAAAGTAAAACATGCAGAGGAAACTCTTTATAAAATATATAAAATAATAAAATACTTAATGCATTTGAACATTGATAAGCAGTACAGATATCACGATTGTTGTTAGCTTATGTCAAAACATACTTTATTTAATTATTAATAAATGCAATATTTTTTTAAGTTACAATCAGTCAATTTTAGTTACAGTATAACTATCTTTGACTTATCTTCAGATGAGATTGTGATGTTTAAGATGTGAACAACATTGTTCAGAATCAAATTATGATTTTATTTCTCTCTCTGAAGTATAGTTTTGATTTCTAAGCTTGTGCCCAAAACTGAAGACCAAATCCTGAAAAACAACAAATTATATGCTACTACCAGAATAAACAATAAAAACCCCAAAACAGAATAGAAAGAAAATCAGTCCATCACACAATGACTGTCATTCTCTCACAAATGGTCACAGAGAACAAATGAGTCTTAATGTGGGTGTTGAACATGTTGGTTGTGGTCTGAACCGATGGGTAAATTATTTCACAAATATACAATTATCAAGCTATCTTTCATTTAACGGTTGAACACAGGTTTGCGTTCGCTTGTCACTCATTTGACGCTGCTGTAGATCACTGATGCATCTTCCACAGTTTGAACAGTTGATCGCCTAAAAACACAAAACAAACAGGAGAACAACAATGTTACAGCTCAGATTATATGATCTGTGCTGGTTAAGATGTTTTTTTTTTACTCACCTCACGGCAGCACCAGACTGATGAACTCTAATATTGCCGTACTGACATTCAGTCTCTTCTGGTCTTTCAGTCTCTTTCTTTCTGTGAAATTGGACAGTTGCGTACTGGATCTCCTCAGTATCTCTGGATTCAGGAGTTTTTCCTCTGAACCTCTTTGGTTTCACAGAGGCATACAGAGCGTCACTGGCTGAATCCGGTTCAGAAAGAGGCTCGTCATGGACTGAAACTCTCTGTGACGCGTCAGAATAGAGATTATTCTGAAATACAAGAAAATAAGTAATTAAGAAAAATCTCAAGGTGGAGATTCTCAGTCAAATTGTTCAGATTTTAAAAAGACATTGATAAGGCTAGTTTCCCACTAGTCTGTCCAGTTACAGTCTGACACACAGCACAGTAAATTTCCTCTGTGTTCATATGGGAACCACCGACAGAGTGTTAAAGTAACAGTGTTAGAGTTAATTAGATACTTAAGTGATGATTGTTCGATTATTGAAGACACCTGATGATAATGAGCAGAATCACTGAAGAAACCTTAGATATAATCAACTGAAAAGACATTAAATCTCTCTTATTATTAATGACTTTATTTCTGTCATTTGTCTACAGTTCTTTTTGACAGTTTACAGAGGTTTAGGTGTCAATGTTTTATTGAAAATGTTCACCGTTATGGGGATCAGTGTTTCGCTTAGTTGGCCAGTTTGACTTTTGCTTTTTATGTCAGTGTGTGGTCTTTGTAACATTTTTATACTGTTCTTGCAAAATAAGCAAAGATGTTAAGGTGATGTATGTCTCACCATCAAAAAGAAAACTGATTGATTAATGTCATCACTGACTTAAAGTGGTTATTTGTTATTAATAGAAGCTCACCAAATATGCTTTCTTGCCTGAGATCAAACATCCTGAATTTTGATTTTTAAATACATTGTGAGAAAAAAAATTTTGACACACACACAAACATCAAGAATGAGGTAACGGCTGATCGATTGATTTTCTGCTTCTGTAAAATTGTGTGTCTGGATGATTTACCTGTTTCGCTGTGAGATCTTCAGTTTTATCTCTCTTTCGTTTCTTTCTGTTATAATGACAGACATTAACAGTATATGAATGCCTATTAATTTAAGAAAAATATGAATGCTGTTTTTAAAGATTACTAATAATCAAACACAAATTAGCCATTTTCTTCTACATCAGACCAAAATTTAAATATAAAATCATTGCAGGTTTTTTTTTTTTTTTGAGCTCACATTATTAAGAAGATGATGATGATGATCATGAAGAAGAAGAATAATCCTCCAGATGTCGCTGCGATCACATTCCTACCAGCACCGTGATGAACTGAAAGAGGAAGATCATCATGATTAACTCTCCAAACTGATGAATGATGTGAAGATACAGGAGTGTGTTAATAAAAGCTTCACCTGTGACAGTTACAGCGTCTGATCTCTGAGATCCATGTTGATTGTGAGTCTGACAGTAGAAGCGTCCACTCTGTAGTGCTCTGAAACTCTGTCCAGATCCAACAGCTGAGCTTTCATTCTCCTTAAACCAGCTGAAGTTCAGAGCAGGAGGGTTTGAATCACTGCTGCAGATCAGAGTCACTGAATCTCCTGACACTATTTCACCAGATCCAGTTATCAACACTGAGACGTTCCTGGGAGGATCTGAAACAGGAAACAAAACCCATATATAATTATTAACAATTACAATAAATTTGCAATGTAATGGCACAATTACTGAATCATCAATAACTCACACATGACGTTTAAAGTCACATTATCAGAGTATTTCTCTCCATGTTCATTTCTGGACTTGCACTTGTATTCTCCACTGTCATCAGAGCTGATCTTTGAGATGTTGTAGATTCTTCCAGATCCTACAAATGTTCCTCCTTTAAACCAGCTGAAGTTCAGAGCAGGAGGGTTTGAATCACTGCTGCAGTTCAGAGTCACTGAATCTCCTGACACTATTTTACCAGATGGACTGATGGACACTGAGACGCTCTTTGGTCCATCTAAAAAAGACAAAAATGAACATTCACAATAAATATTACAAAAAATATTAATTTGAAAATTATAAACAATGTGCAGATGATCATTAACTCACACATGATGTTTAAAGTCACAGTATCAGAATATTTCTCTCCATGTTCATTGATGGATCTGCACTTGTATTCTCCACTGTCATCAGAGCTGATCTTTGAGATGTTGTAGATTCTTCCAGATCCTACAAATGTTCCTCCTTTAAACCATCTGAAGTTCAGAGCAGGAGGGTTTGAATCACTGCTGCAGATCAGAGTCACTGAATCTCCTGACACTATTTCACCAGATGGACTGATGGACACTGAGACGTTCTTTGGAGGATCTAACACAGAAAAATAATAAAACAAGTGCACTAGACACTATGAATGAAGGCTGTATCTCCGCTACCAATACTGATACTGATGCCTCTATTAAGTAGATTTTACAATATACAGTATATCTGAAGTCCTCGTTTTTTAACATAAAAATTTAGGCCTAGATTGTGTTTATTTATAATTTATTAACAATTACAGAATATGAAAAAAAAAAAATCTTACAAAAACTTTTAATTTAAGTGAACTTAAAGGGTTATTTCACCCCAAAATGAAAATCCACTCGTTAATTACTCACCCTCATGTCGTTCTAAACCTGTAAGACTTTCATTCACCTTCTGAACACAAATGAAGAGCTTTCTGATGAAATCTGAGAGATATCTGTTCCTCAATTGACTGCCTTTGTAACTACCACTTCATGAAGAGATCATAAAACTAATCCATATGAATTGAGGTGTTTAAGTCCAAATATTCCTCCTTTCACTTTTTATGATGAACTAATTTAATTTAGGCTTTTACTCACATATAAACATTAATCATAAACAGAAGCTCAACTGAACCTAGATAACACAAGAACAAACCTGTTTGGGAAGTTTAAATGTGCTACATAACCAATGAGGTTCATTCTCATGTGTTACGCAGCACGCTTCCAGAAGAGGTTTGTTCTTGTGTGTTATTCAGGTTCAGTTGATCTTCTGCTTATGTTCGCTGATTTGGGGCAACATGAGGGTGAGTAATTAATGACATAATTTTTATTTTGGGGTGAACTAACCCCTGAAAACAATATTCACATAAACCCATTATAATAACTGTCACATTTAGCTGTGCCTTTAATATAGTGTTTCTCTGAATGAAGGCTGTTAGTTCATTCTTCCCACTGGAAAGTTTATATTGTGCATTCGTTTTCATGAAAAATAATAATAATTACTAGTTGAATTTGGTAAAAATATTTTTATTTGAGGATCAACCCTCTCGATACAACTTCAGTATCGCATTAGTAAGTATTCAAACTTATTTCCGCACTTACACCCGTGTGTCTTAACCCTTGTGTACTGTTGCGGGTCAATTTGACTCATTTTGATTTTTGTGTTGTCGGAAACATCAATTAATCTATGTTTTGTTTTTTTGTTTTTTATTTTGTGACCTTCTCATTTAGGATCATGAACATGCATGCAAAGTTTCAACTTGCTTATATGTTTTGACATATGCAAAATTTTGATTGTGTTGGTGATGTTCGATGGGTCAATTTGACCCGCACAGGCAACTGTACAGACCCAAAACATCTTACTACTAACATTTTACTACCCTATGAAGCTAAAAAAGGAGCTTTTCCTCACTTATGTCAATACAAAAAAATATTTTGTCAGCCACATATGGTAAAAATGAGCTATCATTTATTTTTTTTAATCTATCTGAAATACTATCTAACCTACATTGTTTTTCTTGAAATTTTGTGGCTTTTTCTCATTTAGGGTCATGAACATGCATGCGAAGTTTCAACTTGTTGTGAAATGTGCATACAGAAATTGTATAAGTTCTTTCTGTTCATAGACAGCCATTCAAAATCAACTACAGACTCAAAATACAAAACACTTCTGTGTTGTATGTCAGAACTCCTCAACTCTAGTACTGAAGTGCCACTGAGTTTAACAACTTTTTATTTTCAAAGTTTGTGAAACTATAAAGTTGTTTTACCTGTTAATTGTCTGTCCCCACTTTTAAGCATAGATGTGAAAATGACTTTTCTAACTTAAATTGTTAAAAATCTTGAATACTTCAGAGCACGGACTTAAGTTTGGTATCTTTTTAAAGGGAACACTTCACAGATTATTGTAGTAAAAAAACTGTAAAAGTAAAGTTTAAAAAAAATGTATAGAGGTTCATGAAAATGTAAACTCTTTATATTTTCTATAAAATATATTTTACAAAACTTCAAGAAAATCAAAGTTAAATATCTGAACAAGTTTTGTGCCAAATTTTAGGTTGATATCTCAAAAAAAAAAACAACTTTCAGTAAGATTTTTTTTGTGTGCAGTACCAAACTTTTCCACTAGATGACATCCAGACTCCACCGGTGACCATATAAGGACTCTTCGATTTCCATATATATTTCGAGTGATCTGAATCATATTTTTCCATACTTTTCAAAATATTTATGAACTAAACATCCTATTCAGAAAAAGTTTGTGCAGTAATGTTAATATTTGATTTGAATTCGACCCCTAAAACACATATAAAGAAAACATACGGAAACAATCAGAGCGTGTTATAGTTTGGCACCACATTACAAATGAAGAATCTATCGCTATTTATCTATTGCTCTGTTATTGAAAATCAGTCACCAAATATGAAAACTAGAGTCTGAAAGCATTCAAATGATAGTTTGTCAAGATTACTTTAGGTTTAGACTAAAATATGATTGTTATTAATGTATAATGGTAAAGGTCCAACAGGAGGGGGATGGGCAGTCTTAAAAATAGTGGTTAAAAACATTTTTATAAATCATAAATTCAGATATTTATTATTTGTAATGTGTGAAAAGTATTGACATTAAAAGTTAATTATTTGTACTTTTTTTTTTTTTTTTTTTCATAGTTTTTGGGGAATTGTTTTGAATCCAATTAGGGCTATTTTGACCCGGACCATACAGGCAGTTGCCAGAAATCGAACAGTGCGTGAGGGTTAATCTCTGAGGCAAGCATGTTACTGACAGGATACAAAACAAGTAGTGAGTGTGTCTGAGCATGGCTGATGATAGGATCATGTGACCCATCCTCGGTCGGCAGCTCTCTCCCGCTTCACTCGCTGGTGAGCGGCGCACAGGTAGCGTAATCATATACCGCAGGGGTGCCCAATCCTGCTCCTGGCGATCGACTGTCCTGCAAAGTTACGCTCCAACTCTAATCAAACACACCTGCCTTTAATTTTCAAGTGATCCTGAAGAAGTTAATTAATTGCTTCAGGTGTGTTTGCTTAGGGTTGGAGCGTAACTTTGCAGGACAGTCGATCGCCAGGAACAGGACTGGGCACCCCTGATATACTGCAGTGCTAGCCGGATGTGGGGAACGACATTAACAAAGCTACTTCAGGAAGTGAAAAAACGGATGCTGCTTTCAGCCAGGTGCACACTATGCGATTATGGCCACGATTTGGTCAAATTTTGAAAATCTTCTGATCCTAGGCTAAAATCTGTGGTCTTTGGTCGTTAGTTTGACATGTCCATCGACAGCTGATTATTTTTCAAGACAAGCCGTGATCAAAATTAACGCTAGAGATTTCTTTGTTAGACACCGTTTCAGTGCCGGGTGTAATGCAATTTTCATTTAACACCACTGTATTAGGTTTCTCATTCAAGCAATTGCACTGTGTTAAACTGACTTGAAACAGTTTTGGCTCAACTCAATATTTTCATTTTGAAAGAATGTGTTTCAATTAAGTAGGCCAAAAATAACATTTGATGCTTGTTCAATTTACTTAAGTAAATGAAGTTAATCCAACACAATTCATATCAACCTATTTACTTAATCCATTTGAGTTGAGACTACATAAACAGGATTTCCCCTTCCTATCATGCTTTGCACAGGACTGGATAGGGAGAGTAAATATTGAAATAAAATATTATTTTATGCAGTTTTTTGTTAATGCTTAATGTTCTTGTTAATGTTTGTTTCATTTTCTGAGAGTGCAAGCACTGATATTGGATCACATTTTGACATTGATTCAGTGCCATTATCATTGATTTTTCAACATTAATTGCTGGTGCAAAAGTGATGTTGATTCAATGCAGTTAACGTTGACACATTAACATTGATTTGAATATTGATCGAACATTATTTCGATGGTTGCTTGCTATCTGGGCTGCATTTGTAAAGAATTTCCTTCTCAGCAGAGATGTGATCTAAATCTGTTTTTTTCAGACCCACAAAACCTACTGACCATTTATCAGAGATATGTAGTCCTTCTCTGCTAGCTTTTCAAAGACAACTTTAAAGAGAAAAACTCAATCTGTACTCACACATGACATTGAGCTGAACAGCAGGAGAGATGAGATTGTGTCCGTCTACAGCACAGCTATATCTGCCTGCATCCTCTCTTCTGACTGACTGCAGCAGGAGTTCATTGTTTCTGTCTCTTCTCTCAGTTAATGGCTGTGAGTTTCTGTACCAGATGAATGTTGCTCTGTCAGTCAGAGTGCAGCTGCTTTTACATGTCAGACGGACTGAATCTCCCTCTGTCACTCTCTCAGGAGACTCCACCTGAAGATCTGAACACAACACACACATTATATCTAGTGCTGCTGTCATACACTGATTATTATTCAACATAATGCACAGAAGAAGAGAGAAACCTCATGAGAGTCACCTGTGACAGTAAGAGTCACTCCTGGATAACCCATCCATTTACCATCTTTATCAGTGATGAATCTGAAACAGTACTCGTGTGAATCCTTCAGTGTCACATGACTCAGTCTGATGGTGCACTTCTTCTGTTTATCTCCCAGATACTGAAGCCTCTGACTGTATTCAGGGTCCTCAGACAGATCTGGACGCTCTACACCCTTTTCAGGGTCTTTGATCCAGAACACTTTCATGATCTGATGTTCAGTAGGGTATGTATAAGTGCAGCTCATTATCACTGATGAGTCCTTTAGTGCACAGATGTGTGAAGGACTGTAACTCACATTCCAACCAGCACTAGAAACCCCTGAAACACAGAATTCATCAAGATGAAAATGTTGTTTTATCAGTTACTGGACCAAGAAAACATGATAATACTTAATTAATATTTGAAAACAGCAACTCATTACAGGAAATATAAGCTCATCTTCTCAGAATCTACTGAGTGATAAATGATTTCAGTGTGAATTATTTTATCATCTTTTATAGAGGGTGTTGCAGAAAAGCAGAAATAAATGCACAGAGAGAGAGAGAGGAGTGAAGAGAGAAACAAGAAATCAGCCAAGAACAACACGATGCACTCAAATAATTAAATATATGAAAAATAAGACTAAGAAAATAAAGTTGATTTATTAAATACCAAATGACATCAAAATATTAGTCTTGTGCTTAGGGGCCACCATATCAGTATCAATACATATCAGTATTTTTATCGTAATCAACCCAATTAGAAAATTTGGCTGATATATTAAAGTTTATAAATAATTCCTTCAGCTGAGGTGCTTCAGATGCGCACTGTTCGCTATGATGGTTTTGAATTGCTTAAAATATGATTGGAATCACTTCGACAAGGAAAATACAGTTAAGTGCTACATGTGCAGCACAAATCTGTCATATAAGCTATAAAATATTGTATGCCCGTGTTTCAGTGCGTTGTTATCGCAACGGAGCTACACCTTCATAACTTTGCTTGTGCAATCGCAGCCTTTTGTTTCATGCAATTCTAAGTTGTAATACTATGATTATTTTGTGTATATATCTAATTTATCTCACATAGGATGCATTTGGTTAAAAATTAACGTAATAAAGCGCGCTGGTGATCATCTTTAGCTTCAGGGCATGCAGCTCAAACAGCAATGCACAACATTAGTAATGACTGAGATTGTCATATACATAACATTATAATGAGAACACTATTTTAATAAAACATTGTGAATTCTTTGGGTTTAGTTGGCGTTTCAGTACGGGAAGAGCGCATCCACAACAAGAGTTACACATTCTGACCAGCAACTTTAAAAGTTCACTTGTACATTCACATCATTTTGTGCAGATACAAGTTGTAATATTATGTTTATTTTGTATAAATATCTTATTATCTCATATAGGATGCGTTTCGTTGAGTTAAATAACCCGCTAACAAAGGGCTTCAGTTTACATTCAGCTCTTCAGCTTCAGCGCACACAGCTCAAACAGCAACGCACAACATTAATAACTATGATTAGGGCTGTCATATTACATAGTCTAACACTGTAAAGAGAACTCTATTTTAATAAAAAGTTGTGAATTTTGGGGGTTTATTTGCCTTGTTTCAGCATGTATCTGAGAGCATCCACAACAGGAGTTACACATTCTGACAAGCATAAGTGTTCATTCAAGTTCATTCATTTTTAAGTTGTGCATTTGTGTCATTTTGTGCAGATATAAGTTGTTTTATTATGTTTATGTTGTATAAATATGATTAATCTCATATAGAATGTATTTGGTTGAGCAAAGTGCTTCAGTTTCAGTTTTAATGTTTCTTTTTCAAAAACATTGATGCATTTTTAATAATAACTAGCACTTTTATTTTTCTTGAATTATTTTCATCATTTCATTTTTGCCCGTGTGAGGACTATTGAATTTTATTTATCCATGACCATGGCACATGCATTTTCATGCAAGGAATGTTGTCCAATTGTTCGCATTATTTCGGCATTATTTTATTTATTTGTAAGGCAATACTTTTTTTTATTATTATTTACTGTGTTATTTGTGTTGGATTTATTAAAACTTACACTGGTTCAAACAAGGCTACTGTACTATATGTTTGATTTATGTCGAAGTGCTTGGGACATGGCTTTTACTGGGACATGGCATACTAATTATTTGGATCAGTATTCTAAAGTAAAAAACATGATAACAACCTAGTAATAACCAAAGTCATTGAGGTTTGAGGTTTTTGTAAGGTTTTGTACAGTAATCCCATCCGATGGATTTGGTAATACTTCAGTCATTACTGGTGTGTTACCATGATCTTCACTTTAGAATACTGACATTATGCATTATTCATATTAATTATGAACCTAGTTCTTAGGAGTTCTCCAGGAGGTATGAAAAAATAGTTATTGATTACAGCTAACAGTGAACTACCACCTTCAATTGAGCGCTATTCTTACTAATTCGTTAACTGGAGTTTCTTGTTAATTAATTATAGTAACTAGAATGTTAATAGTGCGTTACTCATTTGTTCCTGTGTAGTTATTCATTAATAACAGAACAGTAAGTGTTACCAGTGATTTTTATCCAATCAAATGCTTTGAACAATGAGCAAAATCCATCCCCTAAACCACCTGACACTGAATCGCAAGTAAAAAGACTATTGGATATTTCTAAAAAGGGACAAACTTCCTGTTTAAAAGGAAATATGTGATTTCTGAATTGGCTTCTAATTGGTTATTTGTGTAATTGGCATGATACATTTTTACCTGTTATATTTGGCTTATTCTGTATTATTCTTAATTCATTATTTCTAGTAGATTAAAGCGAAGGTATTACCTCAAATCTGTGTTCAGGATTGATAATACGGAAGGTTTGATAGATGGAGCATAGGGCACGTCAATTTAGTCCATCTCGATTTTTTGACAATAGCTGCCTTAAATAAGTTGCAGTTTTCGTAAATATATAAAAACTATGCTTTTTGTTACGAGTAAGCAGAGTGCGACCGACTTAAAGGTAGATATTTACCCTGCATCCAATGTTTAAGATCAGAACTGACAAGTTTGTGTCCGGGAAGATCACTCAGTCGGCCTACGTGACTTTTCTAAAGCGATACCGGGACCGCAGTGAATGAATAATTGAAGATATAAGGTAGTCAGAATAATCAAAAATCTAAATTAATGCATAACCAATGATTAATTTCTAATTGGAAACACAACCTAAGAGTAATCATCATTTGAAACTGGAGTCAGATTAAACGAGTGAAATTAAGTGAACTTCACAGGGGCGCTGAAAAGATATACACGCGTTAACCTTCGCCCAGGCTGTCGATTCTGTTTTTGGGCCGATGGGGGGTTCCCTACAAAACAGAGACTCACCGTGAATCATGAGCAGAAAGATCAGAGGAAGACGAGGAGCCATTCTGACCAACATCAGCATAAAATATATCTATAAAACATAATTATTATAATCATCACTTGCACTTAAACAAGTATATGTATATCACCCTATTCTTAACATTTCTCATGTATGCTATATGAGCAATAAACATCATTTTCATTTAAGAATGAGTGTGTTTGTCTTACCGTGTTGAAGCTCATGAGATAAACAGCAACCAAATGGCTGACTGTTTTAACACAAGCACTTTAGCCTTACATTGAAGGACTTTCTGCGGTTAACACTGTTTTTTTAAAAGCCAGCGACGGAAATATCAGTGTCCCCCCCTAAACAAGAGAACCACCTTATACCGGACTAAACCTAATATAATATTTTTCTTTAAGTTGAAGATGAATGATTGTGATTTACAGGTGACACTCATCAAGGTTGATGTCAGGAGCAGGAGATGATGACCTCTGGTGGTAGTTTGAGGGTTTGAACAAGCACATATGAGACGAGATATGTCTAACTGCAGAACCACAGTGTTATACGTGACAGCAGTTTCAGGCAGCAGAAGTTAGGGTGGAGCTGACAATTGTCTAACATGCTAACTCTAACTTCACTACAACTATAAGCTCCAGCATAACAAATGCCCCACCCAACCACTAAACCTAACCTTAAAGGGGTCATGACACACACAGAAAAAAAAAAGGATTTAAAATTGTACCTTTAGGGGTACAACAGCTTGTCGCTGGGGCAGTACATAAAGGGACATTTTTACTCCAGAAAGGTGCTAATATCAGAGGTGTAAAGTCCAGGTTCAGAAAGTAAAAGTCCTCCTCAGTATTTTGTTCCAGTCACCTGGATTTGCTAATTAGCAGTTTTTCAACCAGAAGGTACACAGCAAAAGGCTTGTTCGAGATGCATCGGCACTGCGCAGACTGATCGACGTATGACATCAAAGTACCACGAGAGCATTTGGAGAGCATACGACTCGTTATGCTTTTGAATCACTTTCCCGGTACTTTGATGTCATACGCCGATCGGTCTGCACAGCGCCGATGCATCTCGAACAAGCCTATTAACTCCAGTGTTACATTAACTCTCCTGGCAGTATATGTGAGACCACACTCAAGACTGTTAAAGTGTTAAAATAAGAGTGTCAAATGAACACTGAAGCAGTGTTAAAGTTAATGAGTTAATTAAGTGATTAATTGAGTGATGATTGACCGTTATTGAAGATACCTGATGTTAACAAGCAGAATCACCAAAGGAGAAAATAACAAAAAACAAAATGGGGGTCAATGTCAAAAACAAAATGTCACCACAACGGGGGTCGGTGTTTGCTTTAGTTGAGCTGTTCACCCTTGACTTTTTTATGTTACATTTTGTTTGGGTTGTTGTAACTGAGTTATAACACCCAGTCAAGCAAAGAGAAAAGATGATTAGGTGGTGTTGGTTATGATTTCACATAATCATTGTTTGACCTGAATCACTGAACTCATTTAGAGCCCAATCTCTGAGTTAGATCTACATTATTGATAACAGCAGCACTGTGATTCTACAGCAAAAAAAACAAAAACATACTTTTAGGCACACACATACATCAAGAATCAGCGTATGAATCTCAACAACGGTGACATATTCTGATAAACAGATCAGTTCTGAACATTAGAAAACAAGCAACTAAAAAGTCACATAAAAACATCAAAACAATAGTGAGAATAAAGGAAATTACTAAACTAATTCAGCTCATAATTTATTCATGCAGCAATGCATGATTGGAGCCATGGATGAATTTTGATGGCACCCAGAATGCACTGCAACATGCTTTATTATTCTCACCACTGTTGAGATTCATACGCTGATTCTTGATGTCTGTGTCTCTAGATTAGAGGATTTTTTTTTGTTTGTTTTAATCAGAACAACTGTTGAGAAATCCTTTGGATTATATTGAAAAAGCTGATCTTCTGCTGTAGAATCACAGTGCAATAATGTAAATCTAACTATAGATTACTCTAACTATATACAATAATGATCATAAACATAACCAACACCACCTGATCATCTTTTTTTCTTTGCTTGTTGCATCTTATAATTCAGTTACAACAGCCCAAACAAAATCTAGCATTAAAAAGTCATGGGTCAAGAGTTGAACTAAAACAAACACCGATCTCCATCATGGTGACTCACAATAGTAATTTTCTTATTTGGTGATTCTGCATCAGGTGTCTTCAATAATGGTCAATCATCACTCAATTAATCACTTAATTAACTCTTTAACACTGCTTCAGTGTTCATTTAACACTCTTATTTGAACACTTTAACACTCTTGAGTATGGTCTCACATATACTGCCAGGAGAGTTCATTTAATACTGGAGTTTTTGCTGTGTACCTTCTGGTTAAAAAACTGCTAATTAGCAAATGACTGGAACAAAATACTGAGGAGGACTTTTACTTTCTGAACCTGGACACCTCTGATGTTAGCACCTTTTTGGAGTAAAAAGGTACAAAAATGTCCCTTTAAAGGTACTGCCTTAGCGACAAGCTGTTGTACCCCTAAAGGTACAATTTTAAACCCTTTTTTTCTGTGCATGAGAGCAAGACAACAACGTCTACTTTTACATCATCACATTATTGTCCCCACCCACTGATGTTCAGTCGATGATCGGCGAGTGGATCTAAATTAGGCCTCATGTAAGCATGTTTGAGACAATTTGCATTCATTTCAATGAACATGGATTAGAGTTTCATCTGCAGAACAATTAAGAAAATGTCCATATTTTAGGAAGCAACTGTTTCTCAAACGAACAAGTGTTTGAAGAACGTCCTGAAAACATTCACATAATACATCAGTCTATCATTCCAGCACAGCATACAAAAATATCACAGATATTCATCAGCACTCACTTCCACTGTTCCTTCAGATGCTGTTTCACTTTTATGACAAGTGCATTTGGAATTGCAGTGATCCCCCATTTCCTACAGGCATCTTTGTGTCTATTAGAATCCATCTCTTAGTTGATTTGTTTTCAAATGGTGAGCTGATCTGGAAACATTCTCAGATTTTCACTAGTCTATATTTGTGTGATCAGACTGTGATTTGCATATGTATGGCACTACAGGAACGCACTGAGCACCTGCAGCCAATCCACTGCTCTAACACAACTAACACAAGCATAACAAGTATCTGCCCAAAAGTATATGAAACATGGGTAACACTTTAGTATAGGGAACACATGTAAACTATTTACTATGACTTTTCTCTCAATAAACTCATTTACTGATTATTAATAGTTAGGAAGGTAGTTGTTAAGTTTTGGTATGGGGTAGGATTAAGAATCTAGAATAAGGTCGTGTAGAATAAGGCTGTTTATTAAGTACTAATAAACAGCCAATATGCTAGTAATATGCATGCTAATAAGCAGTTAAAAGACCCTAAAATAAAGTGTTACCGAAACATGATGGTTTGTTTCAGAAGCATCATCTTCTCTGCAGCCACACAGACGTGTACATTGAAAAAATGGTAATATCCAGTGTTGTGCAAGTTACTTCCAAACTGTAAAACATTATAGATTACTTGTTACTGTTATTTAAAAGTAATTCTTTACCTTAATATTTTACTGTCTCAGAATTGTAATGCGTTACATTACTCCTGTATTACTTACTTTCACCAAAATAACTACAAAAGTAGAACTTAACATTCTAAAATGACAAAATGTACTGCAGAGCATTTTACATCCAGTAGAGGGCGATATGCATAAAGACTGTGGGCTATCTAACAATATAACTTATAATGGGCAAGGCTCAAGACGATGCAAGAAAGGATGACAGACAGAATCACAAACGATCCAAGTCTGTTAAAAGTATGGTAGAGGTATAAAGTGATTATCTGACAAACTCGAAGTAATGCGCGTACGTCCATCTTGCGAATGTACAGTCTTCTTCTGCCATGTTCACCCATTAGTCGCTTTTCCACTGGCCAGCGCGAGCACAGAGGCCGAAATCATGACGCGTTTCCACTGTCGGGCCAGTAGCCTCGCGGCACTCCTGTAAAACTCGCCCTAAACACATCATCGCTGGACTACGTCACACATTACAAAGTTACACACCAGCGAGAGGGAGATGAATGAATGTGCCGCTCTGTATGGGAGCCGTTCATATTATAATATTTTTGCGCAATGAAAGATCGTTAATGGCATTTTTTGTTCTGTCCTATCTATCGTATGTTGCTGCCTCATTAAAAAAAAAAAAAAAAAACTCTTATAAAAATTTTATATAGCCTATATTTATATATAAATATATTTAGCTTATGTCATGTGTGACTCAAACATTCATGAAAAACAAGCCATGAGTCATGGATGAAGGAATCAGCTGGACTCTATTGGTTTATTTACAGTTGTTGCACTGATGCACAATTATTTAATACATAATTCACTACATTTGTGCCTGTTTGTTATTTTGTTTTACAAAGTACGGAAAGTAATGTTTAAGTCAAGCCTGATACCTTGCACAAAAGAATGATCCCAGTTTCTTCCACACAGTGAGGCATACAGTTTATTAGGTAATTTAGCACTTTTTTTAATTATTACTTATCTGTATCGGCCTGGGATTCAGTATCGGAAGCGAAACAGGCAGATCGCTGCATCCCTAGTTACGTCGTGCACTAAGACCGACGGAAAATTATTGAAAAGTTGCGATTTTCTAGGCCGATATGGCTAGGAACTATACTCTCATTCCGGCATAATAATCAAGGAACTTTGCTGCCGTACCATGGGTGCAGCAGGCGCAATGATATTACACAGCGCCTGAAAATAGGCTAACTTCTGTCAACATAACTAACGTGACCGACCACCTGCTTGCACAGGGAGACATTTGTGAGAGACAACGCACATAACCATGGCTAATCGCACACAGGTAAATCCAGCCACTACCCAATTTGCCGGCTGCAACTCTGCAACTACACAAACTTAGTGCCGGTCACGTTGGAAGTTACCTAGCTCGGGACTACTTTCAGGCGCTGCGTAATATCATTGCGAGGCTGGGGTGCCTCCAGGACAGGTTTGAAAACCACTGCTCTAGAGTGTGGTATGTCTCCTATTGTTCCATAACATTTGGTCCATCTTCTGGTTGATCAAGGACTGGAGATCACATCTTCCTCTGATAAGCTCATTCAAAGGTTCAGAGAGCAGCATAAAACATCACAAGCACTTTTAGCCTTACAGTGAAGAACTCTGTCCCCCGGTTTCACAGACAAGGCTTAAGCTAGTCCTAGACTAAAATGCATGTTTGAGCTGTCTTAACTGAAAGCAACTATTAAAATATGTCACTGCCATTGTTTTGTCTCAAGATGCACACCAGTAATGTTTATTTTTTCTAGGGTACGTTTATAAAAGCTACTTAAATGTCCTAATTGAACTATTGCCTAATCCTGGCTTAGCCTAAACCCTGTCTGTGAAACCGGGCCTGTGTGGTTAACACTGTTTTTAATGTTTTTAAGATGGAAATATCAGTGTCCCTCCCTAAACAAGAAAACAACTTTACTGGAACTTAAGAAAAATAATGATTATTATTTTTATGTTTTTTTTTTTTTTTTTTCTATGTTGAAGATAGCAGGAGATGGTGACCTCTGGTGGTAGTTCGAAGAATCAAACTTTTTAAATTCGATATACAGATACTTTTTGTTACAGTTTTAACAATACAAAGGTCCCTACCAATCATTTCTTAAATGGGTGTGTGATTTTTCAAAATAAAATTCATTTTTGGAAAAAATAATAATTACACTTAAAGGCAAATCACATGTACATCCACATACTGGCCATTAATAATAAATGTATTGCAAAAAATATGAGCACATTTAAAAGTACTTGCACCAAGATGTAAAAATGTGAAGAATAGTATGATTAGTTAATAATAATATTTTAATAACATATATTTAAATAAACTAAAATACCAACAACATAAAACGTGCACATTTGCACTTTCATAAAGATTTCTTAATCAGACAATTTCCCAGACCAAGTTCCATTTTCTACATATTCAGCTGTCTTCCTTTAGGCTTCAGTGTAATGAGGAAATGAGAGTCTTCTGTGTGTGTGCGACTGTGGCTGCGTCCCAATTCAGAGGCTGCTTCCTTAGTAGGGAGTATTCAAAGGCTGATTGCGTCACCACGGAGCGATGAAGACTGTCCCAATTTGAAGGCTCCTCCAAATGCATTTGGATTTACAGCCTTCGTCACGCTGCAGTGACACAACTGGCCGTCGAATGCGCCCTACTAACAATGCAGCCTCTGAATTGGGACACAGCCCTAGTGTGTGTGGCTGTACGCTCGCTTCTCATAGTCACGTGACATGGGCCAGCTAAATATGTCAAGGGTGTTTTGGAGCAAACATTTAAAAAGTATTAAAAACATGTGAAAGTGATACAGAAACCCATGTTTGGTAATAATATAATTTGAATATAGATATTTTTAATGGAATCAATACCAAATAAGTAGCTTGTGAGTATCAATATATGCAGTATTACTTTGAGAGCAAAAAAAAAAAAAAAAAAATGATACATTTTCCTTTGTGAATGTGCACAATTATGATTTTGTTCAGTGTTTTAGGGTAAAATTATCAACTGTGATTTAAAAACGAAAGGAAAATGTTACAAAAACTGAACATCATTTGAGGTGTTTTGCTCTGCTAACTTAAACTTAATATTATGTATTTACACAATGACAATTCACCAGCTTTTAACTTTCATTTAATTCCAGTTACATCATGTTTCTTCAACCACACAGAAATGAACCTCTTGTGTGACTCATCACTGACGATCCCTGTCAATCATCTGTGGCTCCACCCACAGAGCTCAGGATTGGTGCCTTCATGCTCCGCCTCTTACTGCAGCATCTTCCTGTTGATCTGAACAAACAATAAGATGAAGAAAGACTGACTGAAGTTCATCAACAACATTATAAAACCTTTCACAACATCCACAAAACAATCACAATAGTACTGAAGAGAGTTTTATTGATTATATTGAGAAGAGCCGCAGGTTCAGACACTCACTGATGGATTCTCATGTTTAGAAAAGCTCTGAGGATCAAGAGTCCTGCAGGAGTCTTCAGGTGCTCTGGGATGAACCGTCTGTGTGAAACAGAGCGAGAGATCGGTCATGTGATCATCTGTGATGGATTATCTGACCGTGACGTCTCACTTACTGTGAGTGTGTCGTAGAGGTCAGAGGTCGTGGACTTGAGATCAAGAGCTGTATATGTGTCTTCACTGGGATCAGAGATCTACAGGAGAGACAGAAGCATTCAAACATTGTGAGTTCATGTTTTAAATCTGATAGTCTAACTGTGCTGACTGTAATGTTTAGAGGATCTTGATGGAAATCAGTTTACTGAATAATCAGGTGTTTGGACTCAAAACTCATGTCTTTTACTTTTAATATCTCTGAACGGCTCATAATGGCTGTAGGAAACATCTCTGCATGCAGGAAAACACTGTAAATTATTGTGATCATCTCACCTCCTTCACAGCAGATCTTCTTTTCATCCTTCTAGAAAGACTGTCAGAAGAAAGATGAATAAACAGCACATTTAAAGATGTGTCAGTGTGTACACTTAAACCAGTGGTGTCCAAACTCTGTCCTGGAGGGTCACGGTCCTACAGAGTTCAGCTTCAACTTGACTAAACACACCTCCCCGAAAGTTTCTAGTATGTCTAGTATAAGACCTTGATTAGCTGTTTAGTGTGTTTTGGGGATCCTCCAGGAGCAGGATTGGACACCCCTGACTTAACTTATGTATAATAAAGTAACACTTCATACATACAAAGTACATTTTTGAAAGGAACATCTTACCAAATGTACATGACGAAAGCACCTGATGCTCCACCGATTAAAACACCAACACCAGCAGCTACAGCTACAGCAACAGACGAGAAACATCTGACCGCTGAAATACAGACAAAAACACACACTAAAGTTTAACAGGACTAGATAAGACAATATATAATGACAAATAAGAAAGTAAACAGGTGTATGTGGTTAAAATAGAGAATATGATTAATAAAACTCACACATGATGTTTAAAGTCACAGCATCAGAGTATTTATCTCCATGTTCATTGATGGATCTGCACTTGTATTCTCCACTGTCATCAGAGCTGATCTTTGAGATGCTGTAGATTCTTCCAGATCCTACAAATGTTCCTCCTTTAAACCAGCTGAAGTTCAGAGCAGGAGGGTTTGAATCACTGCTGCAGATCAGAGTCACTGAATCTCCTGACACTATTTCACCAGATGGACTGATGGACACTGAGACGTTCTTTGGAGGATCTAACACAGAAAAATACAAAAACACTAACAATCAAAGTAAATTTGACATAACAGACTCATTATTTCAGCAGACACAGGATTCACTGGAGGATCTACAGGTGTCAGGTAGTATTTACACTATATTCAGTATTTATTTATTATTCTACTCGTCTGCTCGCATTGATTTTGAACCTTCAATGATAGGATACCTTCAATGATTCTGCTAACAAAGATGCTGAACACTGCAGCTTCTTTAAAAAAAAATCCTGTTGTATTTCCAAAAAAAAAAAAAAAAAATTTCCTTGCCAGAATAATTCTGTACAAAATACAGTAAAAATGTAAAAATTTTATAGAACAATCAGTAAATCTTATAATATAAAACTATATTTTACAAACAAGTACATCAAAAAACCTGTAAATCCAACAAAGCTCACTGCAACTACAGTCAATTTTGTACTTTTAACATATAGGGGAGAGTGGGGTAAGATGAGCCAGTGGGTAAGTTGACCCACCCCCTGTATCTTGGCAACCGTACCATTTTATTGTCATGTGACCATATATTTTAAAACCACCAATCATTTCTGCCAGACTGTGAAAAGGAGAAGCACATGGGAGGAGTGGAAGTCGCTTATTTACTTTAAAAACTGTTTTTGGCTTGTCAAAGTAAGATTTTAACATAACAGATGTAATGGCTGTTTCATCAAAGCAAATTTATCCATGTCTAAAAATATTTATGAATATTGGTGATTTAGCAACGTATAAAACCATGCGAGTCATTTAGCTAAATATTAGCCTGGATTGGTAAGCTAGCTAGCTTTTCCTAAAATGGCAGCTAAAAAGTGAGCCAAATGCTGTGGGGTAAATTGAGCCAGCGTTTTAACTTACCCCACGATAAGGCAATGAATTTAAGTTAAATCTGAAGTATAGACTGGTGTCATTTCAATGTAATATTACGCAACTGGTTTAGTTTATCTCTTTATCTCTTAAGTCCACCAAATCCTCCTCTGATACGAACCAGAGGATATTTAATCATTTATATCTTTCCACCTGTAGTCTCTAATGGCCTAACATGGTTAACACTGCAGAAAAACTACCATGTCAAGAAACTTTTGACTAAAACGTTTATTAGTTTCAGTGACATTTATTCATTCTTATTTAGTTTTTATTTAATTTTACTCAACAAACTCTCTGTTTAGTCTGTTTATGGGAAGGTTATAACTTTGGTGTTCAACATATTGTTTCAGAAATGCAAACAATTAAACATACTAAAATTTCAACTTCATTTGGTTGGTTTTATGTTGTTTAAGTTAGCTTTAAAAATGTGTAAAATATTTTAACAAAGAATATTTGTAAAAGGAATTTTGATAATTAAAGTAGTTTTTAAAATAGGTACATTATCTTTAAAATTTCACATGGGTTTTATTCAGATTCAGTTAGATGGTCAGTTTACACCCACTTACTGACTTGGCTCAACTTACCCCTAACCTGGGGTAAATTGAGCCAGAGGAAATTTTTTTTATAAGAAGCCATATTTTTAGAACCCTTTGTCATATATGTATTCGGATCATATAAAATGATAGAAAACATCCTGAAATTACTTTAAATACTTTCATTGTACTTCTGCCTCATTTTCCCTTATCTTGAGGACCACATAAGTAAAAAATGGCTTATCTTACCCCACTTTCCCCTACTGACAGCCACCATAATAATGCAGGTGGTAAAAGAAAAAGCCACATAAAGAATCATCAAGTTCATCATAAACAGCTTTTCCACAAGTTGAATTATACTAGTTTACTAAAAGAGTAATTTACACAAACACTAAACACCATCACGGTGACACACCAGGGGCGGTTTCTTCTTTCTATAGGGCGATAGGGCAACACACCACCAAAGTGTGAAAAGATTTTTTCAATCACATTCAACCAGTTTTACCCTAGTTGTCACTGCTCTAGACTATTTGTTCTGGATATAGGCTATAGTCCAATCAGCGTCAAGTCACGTTCTGTGGAGTACCGCCTCTTTTTGGGTGATTTCAGTCTGGCCTAATGTGATTTGACCCCTTTTTTGCACATAATATCTATAGCATAGACTACACGGTCACATTCAATGTGTTTGTTTTCATAGCCTTCAGTATGAACATTGTTTGTAGGACAATATTGGGCAGGATGTGAAATTATGGCCTGGTTTCACAAACCAGGATTAAGCCTTAGTTCAATTAGAGCATTTAAGTAGCTTTTATAAACGTTCACTAGAAAAAAATAAACATCACTGGTGTGCATCTTAAGACAAAACAATGTCAGTGACATATTTTAAGGTCTGTCAGTACAAGTTGCTTTCAGTTAAAACAGCTCAAACTTGTATTTTAGTCTAGGACTAGCTTAAGCCTTGTCTGTGAAAATGTTCCGTGGGAAAATGTTTTACATAAATACAGATTTGTTTAATTCAAATAGAAAAATGTACAAAATACTGAGATTATACATCACCATTCAGCCCAAAAATACAGAGATATGATTTTTTTTTTTTTTTTTTTTTTTGTATCACACAGGGAATTCTGGGATTGTCAGTTTACAGTTTTTTTTTTTCATTGTAAATTATAATGCACAGGAAATAACCTATTAGCATTTATTTCATAGCATTTCTACAATTACACTCATATATGAAGTTATTTTGTTTATATGGATTTTTAAATATTTATGAAGTAGCTTACTGCATTTGTAAAAGTCTTTCCGATATATTTGTAGGAACCAGATGATCAACACCTTTGAAGAGACGGCGCCAACTCCTCGTCCGCAACATCTGGATCAACACGCACATTCCCAAATTTCTATATATACTAATTATTGTTAATATGTAATTCATTTTTCCAGGAGCTTATTGCTTCTACCATCAATTAAATTGCTAACAGTGACTGTAAATAAATTGCCTAAATTATTACATTATTAGCTAATTGCATTCTCTAAATTGTAATGTTGACATGCATTCTCTGTAAAGCTGCTTTGAAACGATATGTATTGTGAAAAGCGCTATACAAATAAATGTGAATTGAATTGAATATTTCCATGTCAGACTTTTCATACTCACACATGACATTGAGCTGAACAGCAGGAGAGATGAGATTGTGTCCGTCTACAGCACAACTATATCTGCCTGCATCCTCTCTTCTGACTGACTGCAGCAGGAGTTCATTGTTTCTGTCTCTTCTCTCAGTTAATGGCTGTGAGTTTCTGTACCAGATGAATGTTGCTCTGTCAGTCAGAGTGCAGCTGCTTTTACATGTCAGACGGACTGAATCTCCCTCTGTCACTCTCTCAGGAGACTCCACCTGAAGATCTGAACACAACACACACATTATATCTAGTGCTGCTGTCATACACTGATTATTATTCAACATAATGCACAGAAGAAGAGAGAAACCTCATGAGAGTCACCTGTGACAGCAAGAGTCACTCCTGGTTTTCCAAACCATTTCTCTTTATCAGTGATGAATTTGAAATAGTACTCGTGTGAATCCTTCAGTGTCACATGACTCAGTCTGATGGTGCACGTCTTCTGTTTATCTCCCAGATACTGAAGCCTCTGACTGTATTCAGGGTCCTCAGACAGATCTTCAAGCTCTACACCCTTTATAGGCCGTTTGGTCCAGAACACTTTCATGATCTGACGTCCAGTAGGGTATGTATAAGTGCAGTTCATTATCACTGATGAGTCCTTTAGTGCACAGATGTGTGAAGGACTGTAACTCACACCCCAATCAGCACTAGAAACCCCTGAAACACAGAATTCATCAAGATGAAAATGTTGTTTTATCAGTTACTGGACCATGAAAACATGACAGTACTGTATTACTATTTGAAAACAGCAACTCATTACAGGAAATATTGTTGCTTTTATATGAAAATAAATATGATGAATATTTATTTCCATTCGAAAGAGGTGTTAATCAATCATTTTTACTTTAATACAAACAATTAGATTTAATACAATTAGATTATATATATATATATATAAGAAATATGATGAAATCACATAACCCATAGAGAGATCAAGCTGTCCGAGAGTTTACACATAATTTATACACATAAAAACATGATATCAGAGTTTTAGAATCAAACAAAAAGGGAACAATACATCATGGTTAATCTAATAAGCATTAAAGGGGTCATGAACAGAGAAATCTACTTTTCTTTGAGCTTTTGACATATAAGAGGTCATCGTACTGTAAGAATATCCTGTAAGTTTTAGAACTGAAATCTTCCTTGTTAGTCCAATAAAAGCTTTTATTGACACCAGACCCAGAAAACGAAAACGAAATTATACAGGTTTTGAACTTGAGAGTGAGTAAATGATGACAGAATTTTTATTTTTGGATACCTTTAAAGGGGTCCATTATGATTTCACTTTTGTTTTATTTAAGTTAGTGTGTAATGTTGCTGTTTGAGCATAAACAACATCTGCAAAGTTACGACGCTCAAAGTTCAATACAAAGGGAGATATTTTCTTTTACAGTAATCGCTGTTTAAGGACTAGAACAAACATCTGGTAGGGACCACAAGAAGCTTCTTCCCTGGTTAGTGACATCACAAACATCAAAATGTACGTAAACCAACAAAGCAACAAAGGGGGTGAGGCCATGTTGGGCTGCTTTAGAGAAGAGGAAGATTTGTTGTAGTAGATTGTAGTTACCATGCCGCCATTTTACACCGGACTGCTTCACAAACAAGGGTCAATTCAACGCTGGATTTGCACACAAGATTAACATGACGGCACATGCTAGTCAATGAACCCCACAGAATCAACTCGATGAGTTGAGTCTCTCCATCAGTGTCCGACTCCGGTTTGAAGGCTGAACACCGTTACTGAAAATCCTCATTTTGGCTGCGTGAGATTCCCCAGCTTTGTTGTTGTTGAGCAACCGAAACACGAGCTGTTAAAGCTCCGCCCTCTTCTGGAAAGGGGGACGGGAGCAGCAGCTCATTTGCATTTAAAGGGGCACACACACAAACGGTGTGTTTTTGCTCACACCCAAATAGGGGCAAATTTGACAAGCTATAATAAATGATCTGTGGGGTATTTTGAGCTGAAAATTCACAGACACATTCTGGGGACACCAGAGACTTATTTTACATCTTGTAAAAGGGGAATAATAGGTCCCCTTTAAGGATGATCTTATAGTTAGGGGTCCAAGCCAAGTGGGTCTAGTTGCCCACTAGAGGGAGCCACAAGATAAGGAATATTTTAAGCTCGATCCTTTTCCATCTGTTTTCATCCATTTGAATCGAAATAAATGTGTGTGTGTGTGTGTGTGTGGGGGGGGGGGGGGGGGGGGGGGGTTCATATCGGTCGGAAATCCTCGTACGGGTACTTCTCCCAGAGGAGCACGCGCGTCAAGAGCATGCCCATCAACGCACGTCGGTCTTATGGAAGTCATTAGCAGCGCCGCACAGGTTTAACTATGTGATATATTCTGTTATTTTTCACTTTGTAAACAAAATATAGAATATATATGAAATTTAGTTATTTTAGTGGCAAAATATTACATTCATAAATGTAAATTTTCAAAAAAAATATCAAATTTATGAAGCTGTATAATGATCTGATGAATGTTACGTAAATTGCTTTATTACCTCTGTATTTTTCTTTCTTTTATTTATTTATTTTTATTGCTTTCCTTCCACTATTTTATGCATTTGTCTTCCTTCATTATTTATATTTGATGTCATCCATTGTTACATTGATATGATTAAGTTGTTCTTGTTCATACTTGCAATAAAAAAATAATAAATACATTTTTTTTTTAAAATGTTCAAGACTGTGACGTAATTAAAAACTATTGGATATTTATAAAATGGACAAGCCCAGTGACATGCCTCACCCTAACTTCCTGTTTCAAAAGAAATAACACCAACATACCACAGAAAACTGCTCAATAATCACTAATTATACAATCCAAACAGGCCAAAAACTTCAGAACGAAATGAAAGACTCTTTATATCTAAATTAAGCAGCAACTAGTTGCTTCAGTGCCTCAGAAGTTGAAACGTAACAGAGACTCACCGTGAAGCATGAGCAGAAAGATCAGAGGAAGACGAGAAGCCATTCTGACCAACATCAGCATAAAATATATCAATAATACAGCATAAATCATCACTCATATACTCATAAACAGTGTATGTTCATCACTCTAAACAGCTCTTTATGTTAGTAAGATCTTTTCACATCTGAAGATTATTAATGCTCAACATCAGTGTGTGTAAATGAACTGATCATTAGATGTACAGAAGATATTTCTCATGTCATGTTATATGAGCTTCATCTATAGAAATAATCATCAGTTTTTATTTAAGTATGAATGTGTTTGTCTTACCGTGTTGAAGCTCATCAGATCAACAGCAACCAAATGGCTGACTGTTTTAACACATGCAATTTTTAGCTTTACAGTGAAGGACTTTCTGTGGTTAACACTGTTTATTGATGAACAGCGAAGGAAATATCAGTGTCCCTCCCTCAACAAGAGAACAACAAAACTAAACTATAACCAAAGAAAAAGAAATATATTTTCTTTAAGTTAATTTAAAAATAGTTACTCAATATATTTAGAGAAGAGGATTGTGTAACCACTTGTCCCACTGAATATTTCACTCTTATTATGAAGGTTAGTTTATGTTTTTGCTTTCAGAAAGATTTTTGTCCTCTTTTGTCTGTCACCCCCTACTGGACATCTTTGATTATTGTGTCACGTGATTCATGCTTCTGTACAGCATTAGAGGCAAGCAGGTGATCAGAGGATTTACTGATGTGCAAAACTTAAAGAGATAGTTCACCCAAAATTAAAATAATCCCATGATTTACTCACCCTCAAGCCATCCTAGATATTAAGAAAAATATATCCTTGCTCTTCGAAGCTTTATAATGGGGAATCAGGAATGGCGCTCCTGATTTTGAAGTCCAAAAAAAGTGTGTCCATCTATCATAAAAGGGTCCCACTTTATTTTAGGTGTCTTTAACTACTATGTACTTTCATTTAAGTGAATAAATTCATACAATACACATCTTGTGTATAATCATGTTTTTACATTGTACTTGTATTTCTGTAATTATATTTATAATTACACTATTGACCCATCGTTTACACCTTAACCCACCCTTAAACCTACCCATACTACCAAACCTGTCCCTAACATTACCCAGATCCACATCAATAGCAGCAAAAGTGTACAATACAATATGAACACAATGAGTACATATGTTTTAAGTGTATTTACAATAAGTGTATTTATTTTTGGATGTAAGTACATAGTAGTTAAGGCCACCTAATATAAGGTGGGACCAAAATATCCATATTTAAAACTTTACAAGCTAAAATAACTAGCTTCCGGCAGATGGCCTACGTAAGTCAACTTGCGCCACAAAAGTAATTTCTGATGCGATGTATGACGCAGGATGTAGGAGTGTTGTAAGCTTAGACGCCTCTTGCGGTTCAAACAAATAGGGCTGTGCAACAAACTCAAGCTCCTCTTCTCTTATATCTGAATACTCCGACATTTCTCTTTAAAATTTATCGCTTTAGACTTCTAATTTGTGATCAGTGTTTTGTTTTGCTCTATCTGTGCTTCTGATTCGTCAGTGCATCATGCGTCAGGTCAGACATTACTGTTTTGGCGTAAATCAATTTGCGTAGGCCGCCTGCCGGAAGCTAGTTATTGAATTATTTTAAACACATTGCTTTGCTCCAGAAGGCCTTTATTAACCCCCCCGGAGCTGTGGGGATATTATTTATGATGGATGGATGAGCTTTTTTTTAGAACAAAATCAGTAGCACCAGTCACTACCATTATAAAGCTAGGAAGAGTCAGGATATATTTTAATATAACTCTGACTGTGTTCGTCTGAAAGAAGATAGTTATATACACCTGGGATGGCTTGAGGGTGAGTAAATCATGGGATAATTTTCATTTTTGAGTGAACTATCCCTTTAAGACACATATTTATATATATATATATATATATATATATATGTGTGTGTGTGTGTGTGTGTGTGTGTGTGTGTGTGTATGTTTATTTGACTTTTCTGTAATACACTGAAGTCCAGATGAGATTTAACTATGCAACATCCTTCAGTATCTGTTAATTATACATCAGACTCTTTTATATATTTCTTATTAAATGACCGATTCGTAATTTTTCAACAACTATTAGTATTCTATTTTGAGGAGGTCTCTTATGATCAGATGTCATGGAGCACTACTATAGACTCCAAAACAGAATACTGACTACAGTTCAACATTTATAATGAATCAAGCAAGAACAACAACAGAAAAGCAATTAAATAATGTCCATTTTTTCAATGTTTAACAAAAGTAATGTCACTGAATGATGTAGTTTAAATTTTTCAGTCTCTCAGAGTCTCTTTTCCAGAAATGAAATGATAAAAAAACACAGACCAAACAGAGGAACCAGGAAATCAGAGACATTTCATCATGTTTACCTGCTTCTTTATGCATCAAGATAATTGGATTAGCACAAAACCTTTTTAAAACAATTAATATTACTTTTATTTACAGTTAGGCTATTTATTTCCCTCTATGTTTAGGTTGACCAGATGACAGGAAAACCTCCCCATTTTACAGAAAACTCAAAGAGTCTGCAAACATACTGCAGAAAGCCTGACCATCATAGTCTGTCTATGATTTTTGTATTGCATTGAAATTGTTGTGCACGAATCAGTTGTTCCACAAGGTGGAAGCACTGGCCCGGGTCATTGTTTCACAGGAGAAAACAAAACTAAGACACGGAACTCCAACAAAATAGCGGAGGCTGCAACAACAACGGACGCCACTCTGACAGACGCTTGTGTGAGGGGTTATGAGATAAAATGTATAAATAGTGCTTGTGTTGCACTTGTACTTTGTCAGTCGTTGTGTTTGCTGTTTGGTGATTCTCGTGTGTTTTCCTGTCCATTTAAAGGTGCAATATGTACGATTTTTGGATTAAAGTATCCCAAAACCACTAGACCAATGTTATATATTTTGTTGACTTGTGTACTTGCATTATCCCAAATGATTCCAACAATGTTTAAATCCAGAGAAATAAGCAATTTTAACCAGGACACAGGCTGTGTCCGTGCGTCGCCTATCAATGACATCATACCCGCGTTACCCTCGATTTCCAGTTTTATTTTGAAGAAACCATGGACACACCAAAGACGCTTTAATATATTATGTGTTTTATTAGACAGGTGAGCAACTATTTGGATACATACATCGACAGAAAACTATTTTCTTGATTTACCGCTAGTAGTACCATGAATTACTATGCCTAATATTGATCTAGCTTACTGCAGTGTGAAACAAGTGTCTCATAGTAGCCTCCGAGCGAATGCACAGAGTAGTACTATAACAACTTTCATCACGCAAATGTATCTAATATGATAAAACAGCACTGATGTTAATAAATCTTAATACATTAGCTCATCCATGAATATGATTGTCCTGTCGGATTCTTTTTCACCAGCCATAGACGTGAAGACAACATCTCTCATGATTCCACAAAATCAAGATGTCATCAAGCTACGCCTTTGTTTTGAATAAGCAACTTCTAGTGGCGAAAAGTTACATATTGTGCCTTAAATAAAGAAGGCTGTGGGATTGTTTTACACACAATTTTAAAGTTTTCACGTCACATTTGCAACAACTGCATTTGAAAAAAAAAAAAAAAAAAAAGCACATACTTTCTGTTCAAAATTAGCCTAAAATGCTAAATAATTAGCCTAATTATATATAGTAAAGATCAATTTTCAAAAGAAGAAAAATAATATGAAATTTGAAAAGGTAATTAAAAAACAAAAACATACAACAATGTATCATCCTCGTATTTTAATTCATAAATAATAACAAGTGAGGGAACTAGGAAATGAGAAAACTAGTTCCTCTGAACTGAAATGTACATTTCTGAAATCTGGTCATCTTTTTTGTGTTACTATATTTCTGCCAAAGAAAGTTTTCTTCTGCAATTTGTTAAAATGGGAAATACATGAAATCATAAAACAAATGTTATAATTCACCCTTCTGTTCCCTCATGTGTGATCAAAAGAGCCTTGAATGCTGTTGTTTTTCTGCTAAAGTGAAACCGAAAGTAAGCAGCTCTCTCCAGGAAAAGCCCCGAATTACAGGAAAAGATATCAGGGGTGTGTGTGTGTGTGTGTGTGTGTGTGTGTGAGAGAGAGAGAGAGAGAGAGAGAGAGAGATTGTTCTTTGGAATTTGGAAATGTGTGATACAAATAAAGATTACTTGACTCCATTCTTTGTGCTTTAAGTTGTTGTTTCCAATCCTGTGATGCTGAAATGGTTAAAGTTTAGACCTTGGCCACGCTGAAATCATAAAGAAGATGAATGCTGCCCAAGAGCTGCAACACATCTATTATGATCTCTTCATCCATTAAATCCTATAACACAATAAGTATGCCTTGCAGTTCTACTGATTGTTTTTGTCTTTAGGAGTCTCTCAGACACATTAAAAAAAAGAAGCGGTGCCACCTGTTTGGCTTTATTTTAGTAACCTCATGCAGTGGTATGTTTTCGACTGTTGCATCATGAGCGTCTCATATACCCTTATAACTTTCTGTAAAAAAAAAAAAATAATAATAAAAAATTCATGCGTCACCGTCGACTCACACAGCGTCCATCCAGCGAGCCAATCAGCGCTCCGCAGGTCAGTGGTCCCGCCCACTGAACGGAGTCAGACCGAGTGAGAAAGCGGACAGTTGCAAACAGTACTGCAGCGGTTAGTCTTTGCTTGTGTGTGTGACTATAAAGTAAGTAGCTGTCTCTTCATTGTCCTCTACATTGTTTATGAATGTTTATCTGCTCAGAGTGTGTATAAGGTAATGTATGCAAGTGATAAATACGAACTAGTTTGTAAAGATATGTATGTATATTCAGTGCCGGCGCGTGCCTATAGGCGAACTAGGCAGGTGCCTACTGCCTAGGGCGGCAAAAAAGAGAGGGATTTCGTTTTTAATTTAATTAATGTATTTATTTTGGACATTCGGATTATTTCACTTAAGCTATATCAAAAAGTTATCACCCGATTAGTTATTCTAAATCTAAATTATCTTTCCTTTATTCTACCAAGTAGCTACCAGTACCCGCCCAGCTAACGGAATTATGTTATAAGAACTAGAAATATTCAGACGCTAAATGCTGATGCAAATGTAAAAATAACACGGTCACTGATCATTTTTGTTTAAAACATGATTTGTTTCATTCATAGGCATATAAAACACAACAATAGTGACATGCTTCATGCCAGCATACAAAACACATTCATGGCTCCCAGCATGCATTGTGGCATGAATGAATTATGCAGCTGAATTTTTTTTTGATTGTCATCATTGTTGAGGTTTGTATGATGAGTGCTGATGTCTAAGAGTGTCATTCTTTTTTTTTTTTTTTTTTTTTTTTTTTTTTTAACTCTTATGTAATTCTGGACAGTATTACACAAACCACTTCTGTTTTACAAATGGCTTTTATCACATCTCTTGAGTTTATTATTTCTTTCATAACACTTGAATTCCAGAAACAAAAAAGCAGTTATGTAAACCACTTTAATGCTGTCATTTGTCTGTTATTAAAACAGACGTGTTGATCTGCTTTAGCAATGCAGAAGTGTTTTTTGAAAACACCTGCAAGTGCTGGTAACAAAGCATCTCAGCAAAAGTCAAGGGTCAAGAGGTCAACTAAAGAAAACACTGACCTTAATAAGAGCTTCTGTAAACGTGTGCCAGAAATAAAGTCAGTCTGGTTAGTAATAAGTGAAGCTGGTAATGCTGTTTGTGGAGTTGTTTAATCAGATCTTCAGAGATTTAATGTCTTTTATCTTCAGTTCATCTAAGACTGTGGCTGAAGAAAGTTGTAGTTTGTGTTTTTATTTCTCTTTCTTTCAGTGCTTGTTCACAGCAGGTGTTTGAATGATTGAAAGAATGTTTCAGGAACATCATACTAACCTTTAAATAACATTCTACTAACATTAAGAAAACTGAACATTTTTATGTTCTTACAAATCAACGTTGATAGAATGTTGAATTTTAGATCAAAATTAAGTTGAAAGAACGTTTGAGGAACATTATACCTTTTTTTACGTTCCCAGAACCAACGCCGAATATTTAGAAAACGTTCTTATAACAAAATTCTGTTAGCTGGGGGAGAAATAAGTTCCTGGGGAAGTATCCTAGTGGCTAGTTCCTATAACTGAGTTCCTTGAACTATTCGATGCGAAAGCCCCTTAAATGAGTCTCAGCTTTTTCAGAAGGTTGTTTTGAGCAGTTATAGAAGATCTCACAGAGATCTCTTTAGAGTTATAAATTATCTTTATCACAACGGCGAGAAATAATAGTAGTCGTCAAGGATCAAGAGCCCAACACCGATCCCCATAGTGGTGACATCAAAAGAAACAAACTGCTGAAATCAACATCTAAACCTTTGTTAATCTCAATAATAACTTTTGTACATGTTTGTCAGAAATAAAGTAATTCTGGTTAGTAATAAGTGAAGCTGGTAATGCTGTTTGTGGAGTTGTTTAATCCTCCTCTGCTGAGATCTTGAGAGATTTAATGTCTTCTTTTATCTTCAGTTGATTTCATCTAAGGCTGGGAGTCAGTTGTACTTTCTGTTCTTGTTGTTTGTCTTTCCTTCAGTGATTCTGCTTGTTAGCAGCAGGTATTTGCATGTTTCAGGAACTTCCTCTAACATCAAGAAAACTGGATATTTTAACGTTTCCATAACCAAAACTGAACAGTTTGAAAACGTTCTTAGAACAAAAAATTGTTAGCTGGGTCTGTCCTCAGTGCTGAGAGGTTTCAAATTGTATTAGTAATCTAATCAGAGCACTTTCCCATATAATGGCACATTTGTTTTCCTATCTACTGTATTAATCATTGTATATTTATTATATATTTACTGTAGAAATGACTGTGATTATATTTATTGTGGCTACTGTTATTTATTATACTTATATATTATTCTCATATCTTTATTTTATAGAAAAACCACACACACATGCAAAGCAGAATTTCTTCAGTGTACCGAGTTATGGTGACAATAAATAGGTTATTCCTGCATACCTGATCATCTCTTGTAATCTCTCTAACTGGACACTTCCTAGTGGGTCTGTTATCAACCGGCAAATTCACGTGAAAAAAAGAAGAAATATCAGTAGCCATTAATTTTTACACTTTACTGCTGTTCTCTGATTACTGTCAAGGGAATCTGACAGTTCATTCACCTCCCTCATCTGAAGCTTTCATTGACAGCCTATGTTTGTCTGTGAAGATGCAGCAACAAGACTTGCCTTTACAGGCACAACAGTCACACTGATGAATTCCCAGAAATCATTTGCTTTTCTGCTACTGGGCAAAAGTGAATCCTGAAAGTTTGATTAGCTCAGCTTGTTTCTCAAGTTATAAGGGTTAAATATAATATTTAAACCCTGCTGTCTAGTTCTTGTTTCCTCAATCTGCATAAGCTGTTTCAACACACTTTCTTTAAATTGAGAAACTCATGCAACTCATCCTTAAAAGCATATTTCTTAAGCATATAAAACATATCAGCATAAAATATTAATCTTGCAAGGAGAAGGAGTGTTGTGACCACCTTTTTATGACCACAGAGAGGCTGATGATTCTGCAACAAAGTGTTTTTGTGTGTGCGAGAGACACGCCTGTTACACATGCTCAGTGCGCTCCTACGAGACCTTTCATGCAAGCCATATCCTGTTTCACTCAAGATAAAACATCTGCTGTAAGATTTGAGAATAACTCCATATCAGCTCGCCGGTTCAAACGGATCTCTTAAACCTACTAGACAAGCCATGGATTTTGAGAACAGCAAAGAAGGATGTAAAAATTGCGAGGAGAATTGCAATAACAAATGCCAATGTCACTGTCACACAATAACCCAGAGTCCAAAACCTAGGCAAATGACTGAGGAGATGTCTGAGAAGCCTGAAATGTCTTCGAAAGAGTGCAGTTACTGTCATTGCGGCTACTGTTATTGTGGCCCCTGTGATTGTGGCTCCAATGATGGTGGCACCGGTGATGGTGGGACCGGTGATGGTGGCTCCGGTGATTGTGACTCCTGTGATTGTGGGCCCTGCGATTGCGGCTCCGGTGATTGCGGCTCCTGTGATTGCGGCTCCTGTGATTGCGGATCCTGTGATTGCGGCTCCTGTGATTGCGGCTCCTGTGTTATTCAGTGAATGCTTGAAGGATGTTGTTCAGACAGGTGAGAAAAATTTGTTTTATGAACACTTTCTCTTTAGTAACTGCTTCTAAAAATATGGACATTTTACAATTTCTTTCCAGACTGTGAATTTTAACCTAAATGTGGCCATTTAAATGTGCTTCAAACATTGATCAATACTTCTACAACATTTATAAACCTTGCGCAAAAAATGTAATAAAAAATAAAAATTAAAAATATCAAAAATATTATCCAAAGCGCATTCACGGAACAAAACAACACACATGTATCGTAGTGCTATATAGAAATATATTATAAAAAATAAAAATAGTTTGGAAAAGAGTATATTGCACATTAGAATTGCACAGAGCCTTATTGCACAGGAAAACCTTATTGCACAGTGAAAAACTAGAACATTTGATTTCAAAATGCCCCAAAACAAATGAGACTTTATTGCAGAATGTTAGTAAAAGGTAAAAGTGACTTGCTTTAATTTAAATTAAAGGTCTTTGTGCACTGAGTCTGAATTTTTCGTATGTTTTTTCATATCTGTTGTAGCGACTGAGACAAATCGGACACAATTATTCATTATAGTTAACCAATAATTGTTTAAAGCACAGTCCCAGTCCCCCATCCCCCATCCCCCGAGAAGTTCTCAGTTTTATTGTGCTACAGAATGTGGTTGCCACATTGAGAGCAGAGAAGAAACACAGGAAACGTGCATCTTTCCTGTATTATCCCCACAGAACACAGACTTTCCTGCATTAATTTATAGACAGACTGTTCTATAAATGAACATGCACATCCCCAGGAAATGGTATCCATTATTACTGTTGTTGTATTGCACTCATTGTATTCACATGTTTTATGATACATTTAAGGTAACTTAAATTATGCCATGTTTAGTGTCTATGGGTTCGTATCAAGAAGATTTAAATGCTTGTCCATACCTGTGCAACACATCAGTATTACAAGAATGTTTAATAGTTCTTCTTCAAAACTCAGTTTATCAGTTAATCTTGCTCTGTCGTAAAAGCCCGGACAGGGGGTGTGTTGTCACCCGGAAATACAACATCTTCATTGGCCACATCAACCCTAAGAGGTTGGACTTTGACCAGAGGTTAAAAGCTAGAGCACAACGCTCTTCCCTCTCTTTTTCTTGCTTCTTGCTCCAGGCCTCATCAGGCCAAGGCCTGTGGGCCTGGAGGGCCTGTAAGCCTAGGCCTGCAACCCAGCCATGTGCTCATCTGTGAGAGTGAGAAAGGACTCTTTCCCCACTAAGAGTCAAACTAACAGTTTAAGTTGTTTCATATTACTTCATCCAACGCAGAAGATAGATTCGGACCGAATCATCGATTTCTCCTCAGTCTGCAGATCCAGCCTAAAGGCACCTTGCAAGTATCGTACCTTTGAACACTAAACAGCGATTTAGCATTAATGGTAGACCACCTGTCAGCAAAGGTGTTTTATTACTGAGAAATACTGATGATTCTTTTTCCAGACTGTCTTTGACTCTTTCCGTAGCTCTATTTCCGGTCCCACTTCCGGTTTAACTCTATCATTGCTCATTTTTACCTACGTATGTGTGTGACCTGCGTGTATGTTATGTGTTTGTTAGTTTAGTTATGTGTTTGTGAGTTAGTTAATAAAGATAGTGCACAATAGATGTTTGGTTCTGACTCCGTCTGCTAATAAATTGCCTCTTAAATGATTTAGATCTTGACTACAGGCTCTGAGTAGTACTGTACAATAAGAATGTTGTTTTTCCATAAGCTGAAAATGAACATTTCTTAGACTTAATAAACAATTAACACTAAGTGTCCACTGGACGAACAGGTTAATTGATTGTAATATTAATTTTAATGTAGCTACATCAAGTTAATCTGATTAACTGATTCACATATTCATAATTAATCATAATTAATCATCAAAATGAGTTATGAATAATTATTAATATTTCCCATTTGAGTTAATTTCGCTACATTGTCAGCCTAAAATTCGTCACACACAGAAACCTTGCACACTGAATCTGATGTGTATTAATCTGTTGAAAACAAACAAAAAAACAAATCAATACAAAATGTAGTCTTCAAGCAGTGATGATTATTTTGTTGTCCTCTCTCTTCTTAAAAAAAGAAAAAGGAAATACTGGGTCCATCCAATCCTGAGAATGCGTAGAGAGGAAGGAGAGTTCCACCTCCTAATCAAGGAGCTGCATGATTATCCCTAGCGATTCAAAGTTTACTTCAAGTAAAGTCAGTAGCTCAGTTTGATGCTTTGCTAGCGGTACTTGGAGCCACAAGTAAGATCAAAAAAAAAAAGATCAATATATATGCATCCCACACTTTGTTTGTCATACAGTGCTTTGTGCTACGAGACAAAGTGGATCAACTTGTCAGACGCCATTCTGGATTTTGGTGATCGCTTGTACGGTGGCTCTGAATTGTCAAAACACCTTTCAAAATGCTTGCTACGGATGCGAAAAATGCAGAAAATTAAACCTGATCAGAATTTTTTTTTTTTTTTTTTATGATGGACAAAAGTTTCGGAGGCAGTGTGTAAACGTGATTAACACAACGCGAGGTTGTATTTACTTTTTTAACATGCGAAAACTTCGAATGAAAATTTCGGACTCAGTGTGCATAGACCTTATACCTTAAATTCACGTAAATTTTAAGGTCGTTTAGATTTTTTGACTTATAAACAAGACATGAACAACCTCATTTTAGTTGTAGGCATAACAAATATTTCATGTTGATACTTAATCTTTTTTTTTTTTTTTTGTAATTAAGTAATTAATCTGTCCAGAGTAAATGGATTTGTGGAGACGCCGCGACGCTCAGGACGGTTTCAGCTCCAGTGAAGAACATCAACACAAAGACAACAGCACTGTAAACCACAGTCGACCTCAGGACGTCTTTAGTGTCGTTATGAATGTTAAACATCATAAAGATAATATTATCTGTAAATAACTAAACTAGTTACATTTTGAGTGAATGTATTCATTATGCATGTGAAATTATTGTAAAGTTATACTGCATTTTCTCTGTAAAAATACATTTAAAAAAATTTTTTTTTTTTTTTTTTTTACAGAATGTGGCCTTTTACAGTATGTGGCCTGAAGCTAAAATGCTTTTATTAATTGTTAACTAAAGATATTAAAAGTAAAGTTGATGTTTTTAGTTTTAATTGTTAGACTTGGTTATGGTTTGTATACATTAAATTCATATTAAGTAATATTCTTTATTACTCGACTCAAATGAAATGTGTTCACAGTATTACTACAATAGCATGCCATAAAGCATTTTACAATAAAAGAACAGTAAAATTAACATTAAACTACTGTCGTCTCCACTGTTAATTTGAGCATGTTATTGCAGTTAATGGTCAACCTTCCTTTTTCCTGTTCCAGCCTAACCTTCAGTTGATGGTCTTTGACCGTTATTTTCAAACGTTTGGCACCCTGTTCTGCAAGGCATTTCTTAGTTTTTAGTTTTATTTATTTTATTTTATTTTTTATTTTTTTAACACTTTTTTTAATAGTGCACATGCCGTTAACAAGCAGAATCACTGAAGGAAAGGGGAACAGCAAAAACTACAAATGACTTCAGCCACAACCTTGGAGGAAATCATTTAATCTCTCAATATCTGATTAAACAACTCCACAAACAGAATTACCAGCTTCACTATCTCAAGCTAATGGCATGAGATATTGTTGTATTGTTGTATCTGACTGTATGATCTGAATAAGAGAAACTAGAAGGGTCTGTAATGAACTTTGTCCATTTGAATTTCTTCTCAGCACTGCTCATTGTCTGTATATTAGACATTATGCAGCAGTGTGTTTATGGGATGTAGCATCTGGAAACAGAGATAATTGTATCATGTTTTTCCTTGTTTTGATTTTTTTTTTTTTTTTCTGTAAAAATTATTGAATTGTATACGTTTTTCAGTTCAGCCAGTAATGACTTGAAACAAAAGTAAAAGTAATAAAAAAAAAAAAAACACTTGACAATCATAAAAGAAAGTTATAAACAGAACAGATAAGAGATGAACTTCAAATAAAAAGACAAAACACTATAGCGACCCACAGTGGTTACCAGAGGGATTTCAGACACAAAAGCATGATAGAGTGAACACTTTTCAACCAAAAACAAAACTTTTTATGCATTTTGACCATTCATTTACACGGCAATGGCGTTTTTGGAGCCTGAAAACTTTGAAAACTGATTTCAAAAAGCAATTTTTGACACCATTTTCATCTCCATGTAAACAACAAAATGTGAATTTGTGAAAACAGTGATGTCATGTGCATGTGTATTACGTGTTCAGTCTATAGCGGAGCCATAGAAAAACACTGTTTTTCAACAGCTCTGGTCTGGTCTGCATAGTGTTACTTTACAAAGTGACATTGCAAACTACTGGCCTAGCAGCAGAATATAGCGGCTGGATGTAACCGATCGGTGAGAGTAGCCGTGTGCAGGCGGGGAGGAGCTGAAAATGGAGACGTGAAGTCGGACACTTTCTGCTTCCAATAGTGACGCACGGGCTGTGTTTGCGTACTTTATCACAGCTAAAGTGAAATAAATGCAATATTTGACTAATACACTGATGTTTCAGAGACATTTTCATTCAATACTTTATGTACCGTTTACAGCGTCTGTTTTTGCAAGAATAAAGTTCAACATAAGCCTATATTATTTAAATACCAATGTAGTTTATTTTGATAAACATGACACAATACAACATGGCGACTACATGAAAAGAGCTTTAACTGTTATAAAAATACAGATTTGTGAGCATTAGTGGAACTAAAGGTGTGAGAATAAACATGAAACGTATGTGATCGTTGTCATGCGGTGAATCCGGCCAATCATGGAACAGCTGTGTCTCTTGAGAAACTGCGCTGGCTGACTCAGCCGGCTGCTCTCGAATCGCTCTCGCGGTACTTTGAAGCCATACATCACAGTCACATGGCATCGCTGCTGTCTCAAGTAGGACAAAATTTCGAACTGGCAGCTGCCGATTGGTCTGTGCAGCGCTGCATTTAGTCGAACAAGCCTAGTGTTTTTAGTCAAGTGGTGCTCGCTGCCGAGCCAAATGACCTCCAGCTCCACCTCTCTGGAGCTCAAGGGTGGAGCTTAACCTGTTTAATGGGTCTAAAGGGTTAGGGTGTGGTTAGAGGATGCAGCCTCACCCATCATGCCCACAGTAGGTCGAGATAGGGGCAGCTGGAGCTCCAGAGAGGGGGACCTGAAGGTTATACTCCACCCATGGCTATGCAGTGAGTAACCTTTCTTTTTAGTGTTTACTCATGTTACTCTTTACTAGTGTTTACTCTTTTTAGTGTTTTTACTGTTTACTTGCGTCAATTTTAGCTGACGCTTATGGGGAAAACTCCTGTTTTCTCCAAATCCTGAAGCCTGATTGGTTCATGTCTGTGCAAGACCGACAGACAAATGGCATTTCAGCCTGCCAAAACGGGTGGGGTTGGCTGCTAATAAAGGCCATGGAAATGCCAGATCTCATCAGAATCTTTATCCTTCAGCGTGAAGATCATCTCGCTGCCTCGAAGAAGACTAAAGCCTCTCTACTCGCCTCTTCTTGAACAAGCCTAGCAGTGGATTAGACTCTCTACAAGCAAGCAGCACTCTGCAGACATGTACTCGGAGTGCGCCTCTTGCCTGTGCTGATGTTGTGCTTCTGGATTCCAGCCGCCTGCACTGCGAGGAGTTGAATCGGGTGAGCCTAGTGGCTCAATCTCACTGAGATTAAGGATGCTGACAGGACAGCTTTTCTAGATTCCCCCATATTCGGCTTTGCGGTAGACGGCTTTGTGGAATCGAGGCCCAGAAGTCATTGCAGGCTATGTGTCACTTTTTACTTAAAAGAACCAGCTCCACCACTGCCTCTATTCACTCCAAGACTGCCCCACCGACTCAGCAGCGACCCAGGCCAGCTTCAGCGCCTGTCCAGCCCCAGTCGAAAACGGAGCTGGAAGTCAAGCCATGCCTTCGCCTGGCTAAATGCTGCCCTTTTCCAAAGCATCAAGGGCCTTGCCCAAAACTAGAGCTGGACCCCGTACAGCTGAAGCAGTCCTGATCCCGCAGGTTGGAGGAGAAAAGGGTTAAGTCCTGCCAGGGCCGGACCACCCTCAAAGTGTACTCATCTTTTTGTGGGCTGAAATGCTTTACTCACCCTCAAGCCATCCTAGGTGTATATGACTTTCTTCTTTCTGATGAACACAATCTGAGTTATATTAATAAATATCCTGACGCATCCAAGCTTTATAATGGCAGTGAATGGGGGTCACTAGTATGAGCTGAAGAAAGTGCTTCCATCCACATCCATCCATCATAAATATGTGCTCCACACGGCTCCAGGGGGTTAGTTAAGGCCTTCTGAAGCGAAACGATGCACTTGTGTAAAAAATATCCATATTTAAACAAGTTATGAAGTCAAATATTGAGCTTCTGCCAGACCACCTTCCGTATTCAATGTACAAAGAAAGTGTAAACCTCTTTCACTTCACAAAGCTTATGCTACGTCATGCGCCTTCCCTATTAAACTTACGGAAAAAGTGTGACTGACGCGAAGCCAGTTTACACTTCATTCGTAACTTGAATACAGAAGGCGGTCTGGTGGAAGCTCGATATTTGACTTCATATCTTCTTTAAATATGTATATTTTTTTTTACACAAATGCATCATTTTGCTTCAGAAGGCCTTTATTAAACCCCTGGAGCCATGTGGAGCACATGTTTATGATGGATGGATTCAAATAAATGTGAATTGAATTGAATTGAATTGAATGAACCCTGTTCACTGCCATTATAAAGTTCAGATGCGTCAGGATATTTATTAATATAACTCAGATTGTGTTCATCAGAAAGAAGAGAGTCATATACACCTAGGATGGCTTATACGTGAGTAAAGCTTGGGCTAATTTTCATTTGAAAGTGAACTACTCCTTTAACAGTTGCTCCTTTGTAGAAATGAAGAACGTTATATTGATTATATTTGTGAAAACTAATATGGCTGCTGCTCTATTTGTTCAAAAAATTCTAGAAAAATATGCTCACAAACACAATTTGATGTATTGCACAAGCAAATTAACCCGTGAGTTTACTTTTTTTTGTCCATCCTTTATTAATCAGTGTGTTTTGGCTGGGTCTAATCAACACCAATTTACAAAGCATACAAAGGTTCAAAAAAAACCCAACACAAATGCTCCTGACCACTAGGGGGCAGTGTTGACTTAAAAATTTCATGAAACAACTATCTTATACAAAAGATGGACTAATTCTAATGATCACAGTTTGCAAATGAGTGTGAGGGATAGCAGATGGATGATGGATACTGTGAGTATGATATGATATGTTAGAAAGAAAGCATGAGGATGGTCTGAAAGGATCAGAATTTTTGTTAGGCTTAATTTTGTATCTGAGCTCTCAGTATCTTGTTCTCTTTCCCACATAGCAACATTGTGTCTGCCCAGATCCGGCCCACATCTAGCACATATGGCATGATGATCTGGCCCACATGCTGCAATGAATTACGGTCCTTGTGTGGGCCGTTTCTGTTTGCCAGATCTGAGCCACAAGCAGGCCACAGCAATGCCACATGTCAGCCAAGAGCAAAGAAATAAACCAGAACTGGACCTTATCTGAGCCACAAAATCTGTGTATACTGAGTCAAATATGGAGTCATCTAAACCTTAATAAGCCTGTTAACAAGCAGAATCACCAAAGGAAAGAAGAGAACAGAAAAAGAGACGAGCAGAAACATAAGAACTACAACTGACTTCAGCCACAGCCTTAGATGAAATCAACTGAAGATGAAAGACATTAAATCTCTCACAATCTCAACAGAGGATGATTAAACAACTCCACAAACAGCATTGCCAGCTTCACTTATTACTAACCAGATTGGCTTTATTTATGTTAGACATCAACAAAAGTTGTTATTGAGAATTAACAGAGGTTTAACCCTGTTTCATTTGAAGTCACCATAATGGTGATTCATGTTTCCATTTGTTTGGCTCTTCACTCTTATTATATGTTTGTTTTTTCTGGCTGCTGTGACAGTGTGTTTGTTAAACACATTTACAGTAGCAAAGAACGTTAAAGCAAAATGACATCATGATGGTCTGTTGGTTGTTCTGATGTCATTTGAGTCTACATTATAAATGTACATTGTATTACTACAGCATAAATTTCTGAAGCAATCAGAAGATTTTAACCAAAAATGAACTATGATGACTCACACAGACATCAAGAATCAGCATATGAATCTCAACAATGGTGACAATCAAAAGTGGGATGTGACTTCAAATTAAACACAGAGTTAAACCTCTGTTAATTCTCAATAACAAGTTTTAAAGATGTCTAACATAAAGTCAATCTGGTTAGTAATAAGTGAAGCTGGTAGTGCTGTTTGTGGAGTTGTTTAATCATCCTCTATTGAGATCTTGAGAGATTTAATGTCTTTTATCTTCAGTTGATTTCATCTAAGGCTGTGACTGAAGTTGTAGTTCTTGTGTTTCTGTCCGTCTCTTTTTCTGTTCTCTTCTTTCCTTCAGTGATTCTGCTTGTTAACAGGCTTATTAAGGCTGAGATGACTCTATATTTAATATACACAAATTTTGAGGCTCAGATAAGGTCCAGTTTAGGTTTATTTCTTTGCTCTTGGCTGACATGTGGCATTGCTGTGGCCTGATTGTGGCTCAGATCTGGCAAACAGAAACGGCCCACACAAGGACCGTAATTCATTGCAGCATGTGGGCCAGATCATCATGCCACATGTGCCAGATCTGGGCCGGATCTGGGCCGACACAATGTTGCTATCTGGGTTGTTGATGGTCTCAGACAATATACATCCCTCTCATACTTATCTTAGGCCTGGTTTCACAGACAGGGCTTAGACTAAGTGAGGATTAGGCCTTAGTTCAATTAGGACATTTAAGTAACTTTTATAAACGTGCCTTAGAAAAAAAACATTACTGGTGTGCTGGATTGGGACTAGTTTAAGCCTTGTCTGTGAAACCGGAGGATAGTGTTTTTCTGGTCTTTAATGTAGATTATATTTATGAGTCATACATTATCTATTAATTCATGACACTTCCGAAACAAACCAAGTAAACATATATGTATCTTTATGTAGTATAAACTCAATTAAATAATTTGAATACTCACCTGTTCATAAATGATTGCTGTCTGACTCTAATCTAATGTTGATGTATGTATATATTATATGTAGTGTGTGTGGGCATATGTTTTTGTGTGAAAGCACTGACCTTGAAAATATCAATAACTTCAACAAACAGTAAGTTCATCAGCCTGGTTTTATTACATTCTTGTATACTCAATTTACACAGCAGTTGCCTTTCAAGCCTTGTGTATGTAAGTCATATAAATGGCATAAATGCAACAACTGTCCTAGTGTGTCTGCTCTTGATTAACTGCATTGAAGAAATTCTACAAATCCTGTTTCATTTTGATATGATCACAAGCATATAAAGCATCCAAGTAAAAAGGAGCAACATTTAGACTATTTAAATATTAAACTGAAAATGCTCATAAGCGATGAAAACAAATTAAGTATCAAGGAGGATGTGTGACAATTAAGCACAGTTCAGAACAAAAATCATATTTACCTTTACTATGTGCATACAAGAAGCATGACATTTTGATTTTTGTACAACAAAATTAAAGACATAATTCACCCAAAAAATGTTCTCACCCTCATGCCATCCTAGATGTATATGACTATTTTCTTTCAGATGAACATAATTGGAGTTATATTAAAAAAATATCCTGGCTCTTCCAAGATTTATAATGGTAGTGAATAGCGCTCATGATTTTGAAGCCCAAAAAAGTGCATCCATCCATCATAAAAGTAATCCACATGGCTCCAGGGACTTACCATGGAAGTGTAACCTCTGACCCGACATATGACATGGGATGTAGGAGTAGCCTAATTCATGACCAGTGTTTAGTTTTGCTCTATCCTCTTTGCTTCCACGTTCATCAATATTTCACGCGTTGGGTCAGTGGTTACTCTTTCACCGTAACTCGATTTTTTATTTCATTTTTGACAGATTTCATATATTTTTTATTTAATAAAAAATGAATAGTTCAAAAGCTGGTGACTTGAAATCTGAACAATAAAAAGTCTAAGTGGTCATAAAAAGGTCACACCTATGGTGTAAATTTTAGGACATCCTCAGACTTCAGTCATACAATGAAAAGGCGTCTAAAAGGCTACAGTCACTGGACAAAATGGCATTGCACCTCAGACTTGTACAATTAGGCATCAGACGAAACAGCCTCAGAATAAAAGGCATCAGATGCTACTGAGAGCAACGTTTCTATAAGTATGTGCACACAAGAAAAATGACAGCAGTTCAGAAAGCATCTAATCATAGCGGTGTGGATATGTTTGCACCAGTTCTGCAATTCAGCAATCCAGTCTAGTCAAGTCTTGTTTATATAGTACTTAATACAATAGATTATTTTAAAGCCTTATTGTTGTATGACTGTGTATTGGTCTGAAGATATCCTAAAATGTACACCATACACACCTTTGATGTTCTCTGTCAAAATTGACTAAAATAGACACACATACTCTTACACAGAGTGAGACACAGTCACTCTTAATAAACTTTTAGTGGCATGAGCCTTGTGGAGAGGGTGAGGGAAAGGGGCTCAGGAATGGGTGAGCAGAGAAGATTATGTGCCCTTCCTTCATGATCTCAACTTCATGTTTGCAGATGTAGTTGTATTGCATGGTGTCTTTTCCTGTAAAAGTTGATGAATTCAGACCTGTCAGGAAATCAAGCCAGCCTTACTCTATATATAAATCAGCACTGGGATCTGCAATCTACAGGGACAAAGACAGAAGGGTTTAAACATTTGACAGTCTAACAGTACTGCTTTTAATGAACTGTAAATCAGTTTTTAGTGGAAAATAGAAACTCCTGGATCTAAAACTGAAGAATCAGGTGTTTGGACATAAGACATGTGTCTTACAATCTTAAAATCTCTGCATGACTCAAAATGGCTGATTATATAATTGTTTTCTCACCTTAGAAAATCTTATAGCAGATCTTTTCATCCTTTTTGTATGACTGTCAAAAGAAAGATGAATAAATAGCACATTTAAAGATTTCCATATGCATTTAACATATTTTGAACTGCAGGGACATTACCCATGATTCACAAACAGACATTCATAACCTAAAGGACTTTAAAGACACTTTACCCACATAGCAACATTGTGTCGGCCCAGATCCGGCCCACATCTGGCACTTATCTGAGCTACAAAATCTGACTTCAGTCCCAGCCTTAGATTAAATTAACTGAAGATAAAAGACATTAAATCTCTCAAGATCTCAACAGAGGAGGATTAAACAACTCCACAAACAGCATTACCAGCTTCACTTATTACTAACCAGATTGACTTTATTTATGTTAGACATCAACAAAAATTGTTATTGAGAATTAACAGAGGTTCAACCCTGTTTCATTTGAAGTCACCATAATGGTGATTAGTGTTTCCATTAGTTGGGCTCTTCACTCTTATTATAAAACACAATTGTTAGACTCAAATGACAACAAGCTATTTCATGATAACCACAAAGCAACCAACAGACAATCATCATTGTCGTCATATGTCATTTTGTTTTAATTTTCTCTGCTACTGCAAAAGTGTTTAACAAACACATTGTCACAGCAGCCAGAAAAGACAAATGTATAATAAGAATGAAGAGCCCAACTAATAGAAACACTAATCACCATTATGGAGACTTCAAATTAAACAGAGTTAAACCTCTGCTAATTCTCAATAACAACTTTTGTTGATGTCTAACATAAATTAAATCAATCTGGTTATTAATAAGTGAAGCTGGCAATGCTGTTTGTGGAGTTGTTTAATCCTCACTATTGAGATCTTGAGAGATTTAATGTCTTTCATCTTCAGTTGATTTCATCTAAGGCTGTGACTGAAGTTGTAGTTCTGTTTCTGCTCGTCTCTTTTTCTGTTCTCTTCTTTCCTTCAGTGATTCTGCTTGTTAACAGGCTTATTAAGGCTGAGATCACTCTATATTTAATATACACAAATTTTGTGGCTCAGATAAGGTCCAGTTTAGGTTTATTTCTTTGCTCTTGGCTGACATGTGGCATTGCTGTGGACTGCTTGTGGCTCAGATCTGGCAAACAGAAATGGCCCACACAAGGACCGTAATTCATTGCAGCATGTGGGCCAGATTATCATGCCACATGTGCCAGATGTGGGCCGGATCTGGGCCGACACAATGTTGCTATCTGGGTACCATGTGTGTTTACAACAATGTTGTTTAAAAATTTTAATTATTACAAACTTACACTAACCCCTTCCCTTACGGAAGGAAAATAGAGAAACGTCCACACATTTATGATCAATGTATTAAATGGTTTGAATACATTGAAAAATATATGAAACAATCGGTTGTGGGTTAGTAAAATAACTGCATTTTTAAACTGTAGTACAATTATGGTAAACAGGTATACTTTGCTTAATGTAGCACAGTAACAGTACATTCAAACTGCAGTTCATTTTTGTAAAGGACGTCTTACCGAATATACAAAACAATGAGAGCAGCAGATACTCCACAGAGTCCAACACCAACACCAACACCAATACCAAATGCTGAAGACCATGAGAAACATCTTTCTGCTGAAATAGACAAAAACACACATAATCTGTTTATCAGCAACAAAATATACTAACAAAATAATTGCATAAGCAGGTGTATGTGGAGAATATGATTAATAAAACTCACACATGATGTTTAAAGTCACAGCATCAGAGTATTTCTCTCCATGTTTATTGATGGATCTGCACTTGTATTCTCCACTGTCATCAGAGCTGATCTTTGAGATGTTGTAGATTCTTCCAGATCCTACAAACGTTCCTCCTTTAAACCAGCTGAAGTTCAGAGCAGGAGGGTTTGAATCACTGCTGCAGCTCAGAGTCACTGAATCTCCTGACACTATTTCACAACATGGACTGATGGACACTGAGACGCTCCTTGAAGGGTCTAAAACAGACTTAAATTTAAATTCACAACAAATATTAGATTATGAATTTGGATTTGTGAACAATGTGCAGATCATAAACTCACACATGACATTTAAAGTCACAGCAGCAGAGTATTTCTCTCCATGTTCATTGATGGACTTGCACTTGTATTCTCCACTGTCATCAGAGCTGATCTTTGAGATGTTGTAGATTCTTCCAGATCCTACAAACGTTCCTCCTTTAAACCAGCTGAAGTTCAGAGCAGGAGGGTTTGAATCACTGCTGCAGATCAGAGTCACTGAAGCTCCTGACACTATTTCACCAGATGGACTGATGGACACTGAGACTCTCCTGGGTGGGTCTAAATCAGATAAAAGAAAGTGTATAATCATGTATTGGGAATATTCATTTACTTTTCTGTTTGTTACCACAGTTACAGAATCATCATTAACTCACACATGACGTTTAAAGTCACAGTATCAGAGTATTTCTCTCCATGTTCATTGATGGACTTGCACTTGTATTCTCCACTGTCATCAGAGCTGATCTTTGAGATGTTGTAGATTCTTCCAGATCCTACAAACATTCCTCCTTTAAACCAGCTGAAGTTCAGAGCAGGAGGGTTTGAATCACTGCTGCAGTTCAGAGTCACTGAATCTCCTGACACTATTTCACCAGATGGACTGATGGACACTGAGACGCTCTTTGGAGGATCTAACACAGACAAAAATGTAATCATCTCATCTAAACAAAATCTTTTTTTTTTTTTTAAACGAATACATACGTGTGACACTGAGCTCAACAGCAGGAGAGATGAGATTGTGTCCGTCTACAGCACAGCTATATCTGCCTGCATCCTCTCTTCTGACTGACTGCAGCAGGAGTTCATTGTTTCTGTCTCTTCTCTCAGTTAATGGCTGTGAGTTTCTGTACCAGATGAATGTTGCTCTGTCAGTCAGAGTGCAGCTGCTTTTACATGTCAGACGGACTGAATCTCCCTCTGTCACTCTCTCAGGAGACTCCACCTGAAGATCTGAACACAACACACACATTATATCTAGTGCTGCTGTCATACACTGATTATTATTCAACATAATGCACAGAAGAAGAGAGAAACCTCATGAAAGTCACCTGTGACAGCAAGAGTCACTCCTGGATGACCAGTCCATTTTCCTTCTGTTATATCAGTGATGAATCTGAAATAGTACTCGTGTGAATCCTTCAGTGTCACATGACTCAGTCTGATGGTGCAGTTCTGCTGTTTATCTCCCAGATACTGAAGCCTCTGACTGTATTCAGGGTCCTCAGACAAATCTGGATGCCTTTTACCGTCTATTGCAACATCTTTGGTCCAGAACACGTTCATGATCTGATATCCAGTAGGGTATGTATAAGTGCAGCTCATTATCACTGATGAGTTCTTTAGTGCACAGATGTGTGAAGGACTGTAACTCACACCCCAACCAGCACTAGAAACCCCTGAAACATACAAATAATGAAAATGTTGTTTTATCAGATACTCTGGGCCATGGAAACTCTTGAAATCTGTGACAGATATCAGCCAAGGCTACAAAATCAACTCATTGTTACAAAAAGGGGAGAACTAGCATTTCTACCACTAAAGATCTCCTCAGCATATCTGATAGCTCAGAAAAACTTGATGTTGCAACAGAATGACTCTATCCTTTCTGGCACTTTAGACATGGTTGCTCCTTTACACAGGAAAACAGTCTTGACACTGTGGTATACTGAGCCTGTAAAGCCAAACTAGGGGTATTTCACATTGTGTAGAATGATATTTTTATTTCTACATACAGAAAGGCCTTAAAAACTGCTAGATCTACTTACACTGTAAAAAAAAATCGTGTAAAAATGTTCAATGACTGTCAGCTACGACTGCCAAACAAAAACCTTAAAATTAAAGTAAAATATTCTATTTTAAATAAAGTGCAAAAAACTTTAACAGAAATTTGACAGGTATTCCCTGAATTATTACAATAAAAAACCTTCACTGCAAAACAATCTTAAAAAAACAAACAAACAAAAAACAGTCAAATGACTTTCAGCAAAGGCTACCAATCAAAGACTGTAAAATAAATGTAAAATATCCTAACATAAATAAAGTGCAAAACTCTCTTACAGAAAAAAACACTGCTGTTTTACCTTTTCTAAATTGTTACTAACAAAACACATTCACTGTAAAACTTGAATCTTTTGTATTTAACCAGAAAGAGCACACATGAATGAATTAATGTAATTATATGTTACAGCCTCTGAAATAAAGCAACATGCAGTATAACACCAATGTTTTCCAGCTCATCCTGGACTGAAGCACAGGCTCTACTCTTCAGCACAATGGTGACACACAAAACACACGATACAGAAACACGTTAAATCCCAACAGAACATGAAACACTAACAGATCTCTCAAGATCTCTGCATCTTCACTTATTACAATACACACTTTATTTACATACTAATTTCTTATTGGTAATTAACAGAGGTTTAGATGTTAATGTTTTATTGAATAAAATAATAAAGTTTGAAGTCACCATTCTGGTGGTCAGTGCTTGCTTTAGTTGGGCTCTTGACCCTTGACTCTTTAACATTATTGTCTCTGGCTGCTTTAACTGTGTGTTTCTGATGCCTTTTTGTTGTAGCCCAAGGAAAAAAAGTGCTAAGATAGACAAGTGGTTTGATTCACTGATACCAGAGTCTGTTCTCTGACTGAATGGTTTAATATTAGTTGTAATTTCACATGTCAATACTATTGCACTGCTGTAATACTATAAACAGTTTTATTGAATATTTAAAGCAGAAAAGATTGCATCAAAGTCATGCAGACTCACACAAACATCAAGAATCAGCGTATAAATCTCAACAATGGTGACAATCAAAAGTAGGATGTATGCTGGGTACTAGCATAGTACAAAACACCCAGCATGCATTGCAGCATGCCACTTTTTATTGTCACCATTGTTGAGATTAATACACTGGTTCTTGATGTCTGTGTGTGTAATCATAAGTTAACGTTTACGGCTTATGACTGTTAAAATCTTATGTTTGCTGCAGGAACTCCTGCTGTAGTAATACAAGGTTTATAATATAAATGTATTAATAAATAAATAGACTCAAATGACAACAAGCCAGTTTATGATGACCGCAAATCATTCAACATCACCTGATGTCATTTTGCTTTACTTTTCTTTGCTACTATAAATGTGTTTAGCGAACACACTGTTAATGGAAACACTAATCACAATTATGGTGACTTCAAATGAAACAGAGTTAAACCTCTGTTAATTCTCAATAACAACTTTTGTTGATGTCTACCATAAATAAAGTCAATCTGGTTATTAATAAGTGAAGCTGGTAATGCTGTTTGTGGAGTTGTTTAATCATCCTCTGTTGAGATCTTAAGAGATTTAATTTCTTTCTGTGACTGAAGTTAGTTGTATTTCTTGTTTCTGCTTTTTCTGTTCTCTTCTTTCTTTCAGTGATTCTGCTTTTAAACAAGCTTATTATGGCTGAGATCACTCTATATTTTATATACACAGATTTTGAGGCTCAGATAAGGTCCAGTTTAGGTTTATTTCTTTGCTCTTGGCTGACATGTGGCTTTGCTATGGCCTGCTTGTGGCTCAGATCTGGCAAACAGAAACGGCCCACACAAGGACCGTAATTCATTGCAGCATGTGGGCCAGATCATCATGCCACATGTGCCAGATGTGGGCCGGATCTGGGCCGACACAATGTTGCTATCTGGGTTCTTTCTAGAAAGAATGGTTAACTTACAAGTCTCTTTGGGGGGTAGTAAAATGTGAAAAAAGGCTACGTGGTCCAGACCAGTCGGAACTATGTGGTGAATTACATAAACATAATCATTTTTTGATCTGAATCACTGAACTCATTTAGAACCCAATCTCTGAGTAATCAGCTTTTTTGTCAAAATTCTTTTTTTTTTTTATTTAATTTTTTTTTTATTTGTTAGTTTTGGAGATGAACTTCAAGAATCAGCCTGTGAATCTCAACAATGGTGAGAATAATAAAGCATGTTGCAGTGCATTCTGGGTGCCACCAATCAAAATTAATAATTTATCAGCTGAATTGTCTTAGTAATTTCCTTTATTTCCACTATTTTATTTTTTTTCTGTTTTTATGTGACTTTTTAGAAGCTTGTTTTCTAATGTTTAAAGCAGATCAGAATATGTTGCTTGTCACCATTGTTGAGATTCACAGGCTGAATCTTGATGTCTGTGTGGCTAAAAGGAGATGTTTTATTTATGGATTTTATTTATTTATTTATTTATTTTTTTTTATTTGTTTTTATAAATAATTCAAACAATTTTTTAGGAATCTTTTTAACTATATTGAGAAAGGTTGATCTTCTGATATAGAATCACAGTGCTGCTGTAATCAACAATGTAAGTCTAATTTAGAGATTCAGATCAAACGATGATTATGTGAAAACATAACCAACACCACCTGATTATCTTTTCTTGCTTGTCTGGCTGTTATAACGGTTACAACAACCCAAACAAAATCTAATATTAAAAAATCAAGGGTCTTCTGATAACGCTGGTTACGTCGGTAACAAAGATGTGACGTGGATGACCACTTCATATCGCTCAGTAAACTTAAAAATCACAATTTAAGTATAAGGGTTTACTCAAAAATGTTGAACTACACAAAAATAAAACTAAACTCCTCGTTCAGAAAATGTAATTGTTTTAAGTTGCATCAGTGATTTAGCAGACTTTAATTGCAGCGTACCCAAACTTTATAAGTAGTGTATAAGTACTGTTCGGGTTTAGAGTGTGTGTTGTATAAAGCACTATAAATAAAGGTGACTTGACTTTACTTGGTTGAGATTCTGAAGAATTTCAACACTATAATTCATTGAACTAATTCTACTGACTAAAGTAAAAGGATGAGCAGAGTGTGATGAAGAAGAGCTGAAGTTGATATTGCACAAATAAAGAAAAACTTTGAAAACAATATAAATAATATTATTTTTTACAGTGAATACAGAATGAAGTGTTGCTGTAAAATCAGTGACTCACCGTGAATCATGAGCAGAAACATCAGAGGAAGAGCAGGAGCCATTCTGACTGATATCATGATAGCAACACCTAAAACAACCAATCAGTTACTTACCTTAAATTAATATAATGCGAAATTCTATCTATAAGTCTAAACATATTTAAAGGGTTATATCATACTTTTTAAAAACATTTAATTTTGATCTTTGAGGCCCGCTTTTAATATTAATAAACTTTATGTGCCCAAAACAGTTAAACATTTCTTGACCATTTTTCATTCCCTCTTTGACAGTGCACATTGACGTAAATCCCAGCTAACAGAAGTTTGTTATAAGAACGTTCTCTAAATATTCAGCGCTGCTTCTGGGAACGTAAAAAACATCCAGTTTTCTTGACGTTAGAGGAACGTTTTTATAAGGTATAATGTTCCTCAAACGTTCTTTCAACGTAATTTTCATCTAAAATTCAACATTCTATTTGCAACATTCCAAGAACATAAAAATGTTCAGTTTTCTTAATGTTAGTAGAATGTTATTTAAAGGTTAGTATGATGTTCCTGAATCATTCTTTCAATCATTCAAACACCTGCTGTGAACAAGCACTGAAAGAAAGAGAAATAAGAACACAAACTACAACTTTCTTCAGCCACAGTCTTAGATGAAGTAAGTATGTGTAAGTATAGGGGAACAATATGTAAAGTCTTGGGGTAACAACCAGGAAAATAACAAATGATTTATACTGTAAGTATTTTAGAACTAAGGGGTTCTTATACTATGATAGACAACAATCTTATGTTTGGGAGCAATTTAGCGAGAAAGTGCACTGATTAAGTTGTTTCAAGGCAAGTAGAAAGAACCATTGCAATCTTTTTTATTACATGGGGAAATATACTTTTGTTTCATGTAGTTACAGGGTAAGTGATAAAAAAGAAAACGCAAACAATCTGATATCACTGAATCCAAAACATTTATTTGAAAAACAACTTAATTAAAAACAGGTCTATTATTTATTCATTTTTTAAAATCAACTTTTTATTTGAAATTCAAAAGTCCTGACAGAAAGTAACATGTTTTGTCCTTTTTGTTGTTGTTGTTGTTGTTTCTCTTGCTTGGCTTCCTCTTCCTCTTGTTTCTCAACTGATGAATCTTAAGAAGGAATCCCATTAAAAGAAAATACAGCACACCCAGAAATGTTCTCATGGTTCAGGGTATTCATCTTTTCACTTCTGACCAGCTGTCACCAGCGTCTGCATGAGAGTCGACTTCGCGTTCGACGAAGCATATTGTAATGAGCAACGTGAAGCTTTCATAACGTTCTCGCGGGAGATTCATGTGAGACTCGCACAAAAACTGCCGTCTGTTATTCTGTCTTGTTTGTTTCTCATTCTCATTATCTGTTATTCTGTGTATTTTGTTGTGAGCATTAATAAAAAAATAAAAAAAAATAAAATAAAAACTGACAGCATCCAATATCCGCGTGACTTTTCGCGTGAGTTTCTCGGCACGCTTACGTCACGCTTTCAAGTTACGTCAAGCATGAACTCTCAACCCTCTCATGCACGCGCAGGTGACAGTCGAAAGTTTAAAATATTAAAATATTTGGTATTTTACTTACAAATACGTATCGTTTCACTTCAGAAGACATCGATTCATCCATTGGGATCGTATGGATTACTGTAGTTTTTGCTGTATGTGCTGTTTGATGCTTTGACTTTTAAGAACACATGGGCTTGCATTATAAAGAAGAAATGTCGTACACATCTCAGATGGCATGAGGGTAAAAGATAAGTAAACGGTGAGCACATTTCCAGGTGTACTGTATTTTCTTTTAATACAGAAAATGACATGGGATTCCCTCTTAAGATTCATCAATGGAAAGAAAGAAAAAGAAGAAGAGGAACAAGATTAGGAGGAAGCCAAGCAAGAGAAACAAATAAGAAGTGTTGTAACTTTAAATCTGTTTTGAAATTTGTTTTTTAAATAATGGTTTCCAAGTGACGTCAGATTGTTTGTGTTTTTTTTTTTTATTATTATTATTATCACTTACCCTGTAACTACATGAAACAAGAGTGTAACAAGCACCACTTTAATTTACGGCCCGCAATGTCATACTTACCCTGTAACTACATGAAACAAAAGTATATTTCCCCATGTATTAAAAAAGATTGCAATAATTCTTTCTACTTGCCTTGAAACAACTTAATCAGTGCACTTTCTCGTTAAATTACTCCCAAACATAAGATTGTTGTCTATCATAATAGCATAAAAACCCCTTAAATCTAAAACACTTGCAAAATAAATAACTTGTTACTTTTCTGGTCATTACCACTTAATTCTCAAGACTTTATATATTGATCTGCTTTATCAGTGCAGAAAAGTTTTACATGGACACCTGCAATTGCTGATAAAGAAACAATTCAACAAAAGTCAAGAGCCCAACTAAAGCAAACACTGATCTCCATGATGGTGAACTCAAACGAAATTTTCAATAAGACATCAACATCTAAACCTCTGTTAATTCTCAATAAGAGCTTCTGTAGACGTGTGACAGAAATAAAGTCAGTCTGGTTAGTAATAAGTGAAGCTGGTAATGCTGTTTGTGGAGTTGTTTAATCAGATCTTCAGAGATTTAATGTCTTTTATCTTCAGTTCATCTAAGACTGTGGCTGAAGAAAGTTGTAGTTTGTGTTCTTATTTCTCTTTCTTTCAGTGCTTGTTCACAGCAGGTGTTTGAATGATTGAAAGAATGTTTCAGGAACATCATACTAACCTTTAAATAACATTCTACTAACATTAAGGAAAATGTTCCTCTAACGTCAAGAAAACTGGACGTTTTTTACATTCCCAGAACCAACACTGAATATTTAGAGAACGTTCTTATAACAAAATTCTGTTCGCTGGGATAATGATTATTATAATTATTTATGACCAAAGTATCATGAAAAAATAAACATGAGTAACAAAAAAAAAAGACTTAATTAAACTATACATTTACTCATGTAACTGCTTAACATTTAAAATAAATCAAGCAGGAACAACATAAAAGCAAAAAAGGATGACTTTTTCCAGTGTCTTAAATAAGTAATGTGACTGAATGAACTAAAAACAGAGAAATCTGAAATTGTTCTACCGTCTTTCAGTGAGTCCCTCGTCCATGAGAAATGAATGAAATAATGGAAACACCAGGAAGAAGTAGAAAGAGGAAGCATGGGTGTTGATGCATTGCTGCACAAATTCCAAACTCATTCATTTTTTGATTAAAAGTTTTGTCATTGTGTTTCTAGAAAAGAACCAACACAAACTTAACATTTTATCCATGTGAAGCTCAGTGAATTAAGCCACTACATGATAATTATGTTCTTATCACAAAGCGGTTGATCATATTTTTCCTTGTCATTATTGCTGTAATAGCCACAGAAAAACTAACACTAAAAAAAAGTCAAGAGTAAAACTGCCTAACTAAAGCAAAGACTGACCTCGATAATGGTGACATCAAGCAAAACTGTTGTTTGATCAGATCTTGAAAGATTTAATGTCTTTTATCTTCAGTTGATTTCATCTAAGGCTGTGGCTGAAGTCGTAGTTCTTGTTGTTCCTCTGTCCTTTGGTGATTCTGCTCGTTATCTCTTAATTATCTCATTAACTCCAACATCGATTCAGTGTTACATGTAATAGCCTGTAGTGTGCACACTGAGTAGTGTTAATTTCATCTGGGCTAAACCATGTGCTAAACATGGGTGTGTTGGTTTGGTTTTTGCTGTCAAGAGGTAACCTAATTCTGGTAAACTAGGTAAACTACACTGTACCGTACCACTTTTTTGGGATCCTTTCATTGGAGTACCAAACACAATAACACTGTACCAAAAGGGTGGAGCTAGACTCTGCAGAACATTGATTGGCTGACAGTGAATCATCCCTTGTGCGTTTTACAAGGGGAATGGCAACACAGGAGGCGCCACACACAACTGTGGTCCAGGCAACACGTGCATTGATTATCTACACTTCATGTAGGCTATATAACAAAACGAAATATAAAACACAACTCTGCCTCGTTTCGTTTTCATTTAAAAAATATGAAACCTATTAATGTGTGGTTCAGGCAATATGTGCATATGTACTCTTCACTGAGTGAATATAGATTACATATAGATTATCTTCACTGTATATGTACAATAATAAAATGAAATATGACAAAACAAGATAAGTATAAAGTATGAGAAGTTATACAATAAGAAATAAAGACAGTCAAACGTACAGCGCACTAAGTACAACGGTACATTTAAATAAATATATTATGAAACTTCACCTTGCCCTTAGCCAAAACGATTTGCCCGGGAACAAATTATAAATTCTTGAGACCAAAGATTGCCGTTATACACAAGATGAATGATATCTCGTTTTTAACCACTACAGAGACATCTGAGCCAGCGGCAAATGTCAGAAGGTCTAGCCGAGGTACAGCTGTGCTCGGATGGGTACATTAGCACTGAGCGCCCGGTGATCGCCTGGATTTCCCGACAATGTCAGATCAAATTTTCAAATAGGCACTATCTTTATAAATAAACCACAGATTTGAGCTTTAAACAACTACATTCTCGCCTGAAAAACTTTTAAAACTATATTTCATGACGCAATAAAGTAGTTTTTAAATTACGCCGCTATTGACGCTTGCTGGTAGGTGCTGCTCCATGGACGTCTGAACTTTGCGTAGGCTACTTGGTATTGTGAAACGCCGAATGTTGGCGTGCAGCAAGCCTTGTGACAGACAGCCTCAAGCCGAGAAGCAAGAACAAGATCTGCTGTATCCGTGCTGTTTACTGTGTCATTTTCTTCTTCGCATGAGAATGACGTCGATCACTACTTTCCGGCTACACCACGCCTATCAAGTAGGGGTACGGTGGAAACGCAAGCCTGTTCACGGTGTACCGAACCGTACCGAACTGTACTGAACTGAACCATAATGCTCAGTGGAAACAAGGCATTAGATGAAATCAATTAAATATAAAAGAAGATCTCGAAATAAAAGACATAAAAATCTTGAGGATGATTAAACAACTCCACAAACAGCATTAGACAGTTTTCTCCTGCCATTTGTTAAAAAATAGGAAATGCGCAGCAATAAAATGTTGTCCGTCATTATGTCTGTCATCCTTGCATGTTAATATGACGGAATGCCTTTTTTGTGAAAACGGTAATGCACTCTAAGAACAAATGTGTAAAAAATGACACATGTGATGTGTAACTAGTTTACACATTTTGTGTCAATATTACATAAAAATGTATTGGAAGAATTAAATTGTTTTACACATATTATGTGTAGTTTTAAAATTAACACAACCTGTGTATTTGTTCACAGCATCAACACAATCTTTGCAGACAAGAACACCTGTAATGTGTTAATATTACACATTTACACAACTTTGTGTTGATTTCAGAGGTGAAGACAAGACCTCCAAAACCAAGACCATTCAAGACCAGAGGTGTAGTCGAGACCAGACCTTCCAAGACCAAAACAAGACCATTCAATCAAGATAATTAATTAATCGTGTGATTAAGTCACCATCATGGAGATCAGGATTTGCTCTAGTTGGGCTCTTGACCCTTGACTTTTTATTATTAGGTTTAGTTTGGCTGTTGTAACTGAGTTATAACAGCCAGACAAGCAAAGAGAAAAGATGGTCAGCTGGTGTTGGTTACATTTTCACATAATCATTATTTGATCTGAATCACTAAACTCATTTAGAGCCCAATCTCAGAGTCAGATTTACAATATTGGTTACAACAGCACTGTGAATCAACAACAGAAGATCAACTTTTTCAACATAACCCAAAGGATTTCTTAAAAGCTGTTTTGATTTAAAAACAATCTTTCTTTCAGGCACAAACAGACATCAAGAATCAGCCTGTGAATCTCAACAACGGTGACAAGCAACTTATTCTGATAAATAGATCAACTCTGAACATTAGAAAACAAGCTACTAAAAAGTCACATAAACAAAATAAAATAAAATAGTGAGAATAAAGGAAATTACTAAGACAATTCAGATCATAATTTATTCATGCAGGATGGGAGCTATGGGTGGATTTTGATTGGTGGCACCCAGAATGCACTGCAACATGCTTTATTATATCTCTTATTGAGATTCATATGCTGAATCTTGATGTCTGTGTGTGCCTAAGAGAAGGATGTTTTGTGTTATTTTTTTTAAAAATCAGAATAACTTTGGAGAAATCCTTTTGATTATATTGAAAAGGCTGGTCTTCTGCTGTAGAAACACAGTGCTGCTGTAATCAGCAACGTAAATCTAACTCAGAGATTGGGCTCTAAATGAGTTTAGTAATTCAGATCAAATAATGATTTCGTAAAAACATAATCAACACCACCTGATCATCTTTCTTCTTTGTTTGTTTGGTTGTTATAATTAAATGTATAACAGCCCCAACAAAATCTAATATCAAAAAGTCAAGGGTCAAAGAGCCCAACTAAAGCAAACCATGCAGTTATTTGAAGCAGTTGGAAAGTTGGAGAGATCGGTTCCACGAACCAGGACTCGAATACCCGAAGCACAACCGCGCCATGTCAGCACGTTGCCCACCAAGCTATTGGTGCCAACGATAATCTTATTCTATTAACGTAAAGCTAAAGTAAAGTGAAGCTAGTCAAAGCAAACTTGTATGTATTCCTTTCGCTATTGACAGCTGAGATTACAATTGGATTCAACCAAAGTGCTATTTTTAACAAAGTAGAGTTCAATAATTAAATAAATGTACAATAGTACAATGTTAACAGAGTGTGCTTAAAATATAGTTCTGGATTATACCCTGTATCTGAAAACTTCTAAAGTTTTTATCTCAAATCCCTGTGAGGACTTCAGATGACGCCAACTCTGAATCAACATTATGAGACAACTAATATGCATACAAATTAATTTATGATATTAGCTAACTGCATGGTTTGTATTATATTAGAACTGTACATTTTTTACATATGGACATTACTTTGACACAGTCACCTCTGATAATAGATTAAATTGTAATATAGAAACATGCAAAGACTTCAGATGCAAAAGCCTCTAAATGCCGTCTGAAATTTTCTTCTAAAATGAGCATTTTTATCAGGCTCCTATGTTTATATTCAGTTATTTGACTTTAACAATGACTCTAATGACTTTTTTAAAAGAAAATTTCAGATGACACTTAGAGGCTTTTGCATCTGAAGTTTTCATGCATTTTTCTGTAAAGTAACAAAGCAATATTCATAGAATGTTGAGTTGTTAATAAAAATCAAGTAGAAAGAATGTTTCAGGAACATTCTTAAAAAAAATTCCACTAACATTAAGAAAACTGGACATTTTAACATTCCAATAACCATGTTTGAAAAACATTCTTAGAACAAAATTTGGTAGCTGGGATGGAGAAACATGCAGGAAAAGTGAAGAAATGTTTAAACATTCCAAAGTGCTATGCAAATTGCTTCCCTTGTGAATAATTTTGGCTTGATGAAAATCCAGACTGAGGAGAGACAGGGAAAATGAAGAAACTGAAAAGGAAAATGGAAATGAAGATGCAGTTCTAAGGATGTAAACTTTTTTTAAGTGATGGCCATACAAAAAAAAAAAAAAAAAAAGGTTGTTTGTGGTTTCAGAATTTTTTGTGGGTGTATGTGATAGCCTGGATGAGTACGAGAATTCCCAGCCTGGAACTTTGTCCCAGTCCGGCCCTGTTACATGGACCCTGGATACATTCATTAGCTAACAAAATTTGAAATGTAAGTTCTTTTGTATTAATGTTAATACGATGTGAGGGCCAGTTACCAGCGTGACACTAAAACAAGTAGTAGTAATGGCTGTCAGAGCAAATACTTCTTTAAATTGAGTAAAAAATAAAGAAGACGATGTTTTCGCAGATATATATATATATATATATATATATATATATATTTTTTTTTTTTTTTTTAACCTGAGTGAGGGGTTTTAGAAGAACAATCACAACGTTTGTGGTTCGCGTAGAATTGACACATTGTTACATGTGTGGAGAGGTGCATGTCAGGCTGCGCCATATAGGTTCGATGCAGAAGCATAAATAAGCCTTTACTTCTGGGGGGCATTTTTGGAGTTTCTGCATGAAAGCGCCCTCTGGTCTTCAGATGGAGCAGCATTTACTACTGATCACAGAGCTGTGCTTCACTGACAAGTTGCGCAATTTCACTTTAATTTCAATTAATTGTGTAGCCCTTTTATTTAGGATGGATAGTATGGACTTTGGGATGCAGGGTTAAACTATAGTAGCTCCCAGCATGCATTTCAGCATGAAGCGTGTCATCATTTATCATGGAAGGTGCCCATAAAACATGAAGTATTCTTGATGGAGGTGAATACTTGTTCTAAAAAGTGTAATAAGAGTGTTTTGAGGAAGATGGAGATTTGTATGATTTTGGTTAATTCCTGATTTAGGCATTACATAATATGCTTGCGATGCAAATGTCGAAATGTCCGGTACATGTTTTAGGAAGCTCAAAACAGACCTATGAAGGAAATGAAACCAGTGCATGTGTATGTTCAAAAAGTTGGTTCTTAGGAACTCTTCACCATGTTAAATAATTTGCTGGCTCAGGTGTCTAACCCACAAAAAGATTTGCGGTTAGAGACTGAATGAAGACTCTGTTTTTTTTTGTTTGTTTGTTTGTTTTTGCGACACCCTATTATTGTTATTATAAGCATTATAACAGCACGTACAGCAATAACTACAGTAATCCATACGACCCCAATGGATGAATCAACCCACATAGCAACATTGTGTCGGCCCAGATCCAGCCCACATCTGGCACATGTGGTATGATGATCTGGCCCACATGCTGCAATGAATTACGGTCCTTGTGTGGGCCGTTTCTGTTTGCCAGATCTGAGCCACAATCAGGCCACAGCAATGCCACATGTCAGCCAAGAGCAAAGAAATAAACCAGAACTGGACCTTATCTGAGCCACAAAATATGTGTATATTAAGTATAGAGTGATCTCAGCCTTAATAAGCCTGTTAACAAGCAGAATCACTGAAGGAAAGAAGAGAACAGAAAAAGAGACGAGTAGAAACACAAGAACTACAACTTCAGTCACAGCCTTAGATGAAATCAACTGAAGATAAAAGACATTAAATCTCAACAGAGGATGATTAAACAACTCCACAAACAGCATTACCAGCTTCACTTATTACTAACCAGACTGACTTTATTTATGTTAGACATCTTTAAAACTTGTTATTGAGAATTAACAGAGGTTTAACTCTGATGAGTTTCATTTGAAGTCACCATAATTGTGATTAGTGTTTCCATTAGTTGTGCTCTTCACTTTCTTCGCTGCCGTGATAATGTATTTGTTAAACACATTTGCAGTTGCAAAAGAATCTAAAGCAAAATGACATCAGGTGATGATGGTTGTTTGTAGATTGTTTTGTGGTTGTCGTGACAGCAGAGGATTAATCAACTCCACAACCATCATTACCAGCTTCCATATGAGTTTAACTTTTTTTTTTTTCCTTGTAGCCATGTGTTAATAAAACATTTGGTATGGCACAAAAGCCAAAAAGAAAATAAGACCATGTGTGGATGGTAATGTATTGATGGTTCAATGGTTTTGGTGATCTTTTCCACTGCATAATCTCTGAATAAACAGGCACTGCAAACATTTTGAATGATTCATTATAGTACACCTGTGATTTTTCAGTGTAAATTTTTTTGTTGTGACAATTAGAGTTTAAAAACCTCTGTGGCACCATGCTGATTCACACAGATATCAAGAATCAGCATATGAACCTCAACAATGGTGACAATTAACAAATTATTCAGATAAACCTCTGAACATCACAAAACAAGCAATTAAAGTCATAACAAAAACGGCAAAAGTAAAAGTAAGAATAAAGTAGACAATTCACCTGTATTATTATTTTTTTTTTCATGATGCAATTCATACTGGGAGCCAATGGATGAGTTTTGTACTATGCTAGTACCAAGCATGCATTGCAGCATGAATCATTTTTTAATGGTCACCATTGTTCATATGCAGATTCTTGATGTTTATATGAGTCTGAGTGATACCATAGATGAAAACTGTCTGCAAAAAGCTTTTATCAGATTGCCACAACATTGCTGTAGAATCACAGTTTCAAGAAGACTAAACCGAAAACAGTAAATCAAGACACTAAATGATGAACATCATTTATCCATCAACATCTGTTCATATATTTTCTAAGCTTTTGTGTCATAAATTTCAAAAGCACTCAACTAGTGCAAGGGTCTAGAGCTCAAATAAAGCAACTGCTAATCTCAATCATGGTGACTGTAAACAAAAGTAAATCATCAACATCTAAATCTCTGTAGATATATGACAGAAATAAAATTAATCTGGTTAGTAATAACATAATGCTGTTTGCGGAGTTGTTTAATACTCCTCTGCTGAGGAGAGAAATCGAACAGATCTCTTGAGAGATTTAATGTCTTCTTTTACCTTCAGTTAATTTCATCCAAAGCTGTGGCTGTAAGTCAGTTTTAGTGTGTTTCTCTGTTCTTCAGTGATTCTGCTTGTTAACAGCAGGTGTTCATTACTAATGCTCAATCAACACTTAATTAATCAGTTAATTATACAATTATCATGCTGGGAATTATAATTTTCTATAACTATAACTATATAAGTTGTTCTTTTTTCTTTTTTTTTTTACAGTGCTAGCAATGGTGCCATCTGGTGGTGATTTTGTGAATTATTATCACCATTTTATTTTGGGAGAAATCAAGCCCGTGGGGCCCCACGCAATTACGTGCTTTACAATGATTGTACATTAGATTTTTTGGGGAAAAGGCTGTATTTAAACTGCAATACTGATTGATTTCACATCTTGCATGTGCATTTCAGGTCACCATTTTCTGCAGTCGTCATTATGAGGTGTTTGTCAATGGTGAACAAACTCACACTTACAGCCGTCGTGTCACTAAACTGGAGGAGATTGATGTTTTAGGAGATGTGCAGCTGACATTTGTGCAGCCCTTACAAGGATTTCATCCAGATCTATCTATGAGAAATACTTTACTTTTTTATCCCTTATTTCTTAGTTTGTATTTTTTGCCTGCATGTAATCAACATAAAATCAAATTTACTAAGCGAACAAATATTCAAAGAATTATAGTCACAAACAGAAATACTGTTGGTTATGGAAACATTAATTAATATGGCCAGTTTTCTTAATATTAATAGAACGTCATTTAAAGGTTAGTATGATTTTCCTGAAACATTCTTTCAAACATTCGAACACCTGCTGTGAACAAGCAGAACTACTGAAGGAAAGAGAAACAAGAACAGAAACTACAAATGAGCCACACCCTTATGAAAAGAAAATAAATGATCAATATTTTAAATGATTTAATGGTATATTTGAAAATATACACAATATATTGTGTCAATATATTGAACACATAAGGAATTGCTGCTTTCTTATTAAATTTCTTATGTTTTATAATTATTTGCATTATAAAGGTTTCATATTTTCAAGCTAGTTGACAACAGCAGAAGCACACCTGCATTCACATTTATATGGGAACATGTATGTGCAATATATGTACACAATAATGGATAAAACTTTATGGATATTACATGCAATGCTGTTTTTGTCTTCATTTCTAAATATTTTATATGTATCAATATATAGCCATACATAGTCAATGCATATATTGCAGTATATTGAAAAATATAAGCACTAGTTTCCCATATATGGAAATGTATTATGTAATATTACTGCATTATATTTTGCGTTGACTCTTGATGTCTTATTGGTACTGTAATTCATAATTTTTCGAGCAAAGCAACTTTTACATATTCTTGAGGTTAAGAATCACGTGTCTGTTATAATCAATAAAGTAAAATTCGTTTAAATTTGATCATTTAAACATGGCACTACATGATGAATATATTACAACATAACCAACAAACCAGCTCTCTTAGCTTTCTTTGCCACAACAAATCACAAAGTCAAAACAACAAGAGAAAATCTAACGTTAAAAAGTCAAGGGTGAAGAGCTCAAATAAAGCAAACACTGATCGCCATAATGGTGAGTTAAAACAAAAATATTTTCAAAAAATCTACTTATGAAGTCAGCTTATGTGATATATGGATATCTAGATAGTTATTGTCACGTGATTCACGTGATTCACTCACACAAGCGCTTCTGTACAGCAGTAACATTGTGTTTCCACCAAAGCATTTTTTCCTAAGGCCAGCACATTTTTCCAGTTGGTTTCAAAGGACGCGCCATGTATTTAAAAACGCCAGCAGTGTGACAAGGTGCCGAGTGTCTATTTCACGCTGAGCGCTTGGCATTTTTTGTCCAGAAGCCAAAAGTTGAAAAAAATTTAAACTTTGGATAAAATGCAGTGCCCATGACTGCCACTTTTTACCCAGCCATTCAGTGGCTGGGTAAAGGAGGGGCAGGAAAATTACCACATAGGCATGGCCAAATTTATTTGTTATTTGCTCTATAGACCTTATTGACAACAGTGCCATGTTTGGTTTTTAATGGGAATGAAAGCAAGGCTGTGAGGGATAGACGTACATCTCTTCTTGGATCTGTCTCTTTCATTAAGAATAATTCACACATTCACCACTAGAGGTCACTTCAGTCCTGGTTAACCAGTAAAGACACTACAACCTTAAACTGCATGGAGGTTAATAGCTACTCAGGTTTACTGAAGCATTAGCTGTAGTTGTAAGAACATGCAAAGTAAAACATGAAGTGAAAACTGTATAAAACACTTACATTAATACATAATATAACATATACACTCTGTCACTCATTTGACGCTGCTGTAAATCATTGAAGGCTCTTCCACAGTTTGAACAGCTGATCGCCTAAAAAAAAACAAAAAAACAAACAGGACAACGATGTTACACTTTCGATTATATGATCTTTGCTGGTTAAGATAGTGCTGGTTAAGTTGGTTTTTCTCACCTCACGGCAGCATCAGGCTGATGAACTCTTATATTGTCGTACTGGTTTTCATCCTCTTCTGATCTCTTCGTCTCTTTCTTTCTGTGATATTGGACAGTTGCGTACTGGATCTCCTCAGTATCTCTGGATTCAGGAGTTTTTCCTCTGAATCTCTTTGGTTTCACATTGGCATACAGAGCATCATTGGATGAATCCGGTTCAGAAAGAGGCTCGTCATGGACTGAAACTGTCTGTGACGCGTCAGAATAGAGATTACTCTGAAATACAACAAAAGAAGTAATTATTCATTAAGAAATGTAAATCTTTTTGATCTGAAGTCTAAATTCTCAGTCTAGAGCTGATTATCTTTTCAGATCAGGTGCCACATCAGATCAATATTTCTGAAATATTTCACTGATTCACACTTGATTGTAGGAGAAGAAAAGGACAGAATAAGTATGTGAAGTGAAATAATCACAGTGATGTAAATATACTAATGATTATCAAATTATTTAAAAAATCTATATTAAAACTGTAAATATATCAGAAATTTGAATGAAGCCATGTAAAAATAAGTTAATTTTTTCTTCATGTGTCACACCACCTGAGGGCGCTGTACATACAATCACTGATCTAAAGAGAAAAATGTTAGTTTGTGAATGTTTTTTTTTTTTTTCCTGGATTGTGTTAATTAAGACTTTGATAATGTTAGTTTCCCATCAGTCTGTACTGTTACAGATTTCTGCTTCTGTAACGTTGTGTGTCTGGACGATTTACCTGTTTCGCTGTGAGATCTTCACTTTTATCACTCCTTCGTTTCTTTCTGTTGTAATGACAGACATTAACAGTATATGAATGACTATCAAATTAATACAAAATATGTGTAATATAATCAATTATAAATGAGCTTTTTCCTTCTACATTAAACCAAAAGTGAACTTATAAAATTGCTGCAGTTTTTTTTTTCTTTGTTTAACTGAGCTACATTATAAAGAGAATGATGATTATGATGATGAATAATCCTCCAGATGCTACTACGATCATAATCCTACCAGTCCACTCTGTAGTGCTCTGAAACTCTGTCCAGATCCAACAACTGAGCTTTCATTCTCCTTAAACCAGCTGAAGTTCAGAGCAGGAGGGTTTGAATCACTGCTGCAGATCAGAGTCACTGAATCTCTTGCCAATGCTTCACCAAAAAAAAAAAAAAAAAAAAAAAGACACACTTAAACATCAACACTCATCATACAAACCTCAACAATGGTGACAGTCAAAAAATAAATAAATAAATAAAAAAATAAAATAAGCTGCATAATTTATGCATGCTGGGAGCCATGAACGTGTTTTGTATGCTGGCATGAATCATGTCACCATTGTTGTGTTTCATATGCTGAATGTTGATGTCCATGAGTATAAATACTCTTGCGAGGACTTCAAAAAATGCGACATCTGGATCAATATGCACATTCCCAAATTTACATATATGCTAATTATTGTTAATATGTAGTTAATTTTTCCGGAAGTTAGTTGCTTCTATCTTCAATTAAATTGCAAACAGTGACTGTAAATAAATTGTCTAAATTGTTATATTATTAGCTAACTGCATTCTCTAAATTGTAATGTTGACATGCATTCTCTGTAAAGCTGCTTTGAAACGATATGTATTGTGAAAAGCGCTATACAAATAAATGTGAATTAAATAACACAAAACACACTTTAAACAGAAAATTAACAATGACAGTGTTATTTACATGCTCACATAAAGAAGCAAATCAACAAAAGTGAACAACAAAAAGAGCTCAACTAAAACAAACACTCATCTCCATGATGGTGACCTCAAACTAAACATTTTCAATAAGACATCAACATCTAAACCTCTGTTAATTCTCAATAAGAGCTTCTGTAGACGTGTGACAGAAATAAAGTCAGTCTGGTTAGTAATAAGTGAAGCTGGTAATGCTGTTTGTGGAGTTGTTTAATCAGATCTTCAGAGATTTAATGTCTTTTATCTTCAGTTCATCTAAGACTGTGGCTGAAGAAAGTTGTAGTTTGTGTTTTTATTTCTCTTTCTTTCAGTGCTTGTTCACAGCAGGTGTTTGAATGATGGAAAGAATGTTTCAGGAACATCATACTAACCTTTAAATAACATTCTACTAACATTAATAAAACTGGACATTTTTATGTTCTTGGAATGTTACAAATCAACGTTCCTAGAATGTTGAATTTTAAATCTAAACTAAGTTGAAAGAACATTTGAGGAACATCACACCTATTAAAACACGTTCCTCTAACGTCAAGAAAACATATTTAGAGAACGTTCTTCTGAAATTCTGTTAGCTTAGTGCATATATTTAGTGAAAGAGTTCATTTCTCTAGCAAACTAAAGAGCTGTGGACACTGAAAATCACTTGCCTCTTGAGAGCATTGCTATATTGTGTGACTATTGTAATACAATGGGTAATGATTCAGTGTTAATGTTGAATCAAATGTAGTTAGCACATAATGCACAATTGAAAAGGTTTAATAACAGTATTTTATTATGGTTACACTTGAAGTGGTTACAAAATAGATGAAGGATGATAAAACTATTAAAAAGATTGTTTGCGCTTTTTTTATCACTTACCCTGTAACTACATGAAACAAAAGTATATTTCCCCATGTATTAAAAAAGATTGCAATGGTTCTTTCTACTTGCCTTGAAACAACTTAATCAGTGCACTTTCTCGCTAAATTGCTCCCAAACGTAAGATTGTTGTCTATCATAATAGTATAAGTACCCCTTAGTTCTAAAATACTTACAGTATAAATCATTTGTTATTTTCCTGGTTGTTCCCCCAAGACTTTACATATTGTTCCCCTATACTTACACATACTTACTTTATAGGTACACTATAATTATCGAAAGTTACGCTGTAAATTCGTTGTAATTACGCAGTACTTTCCGGGCTGTAATCTAAAGCGTTACCGAATATATTTTATATAATGGGTTTGTAAAAGCTATTTTTATGCATGTTAAACATGAGTTTTTGTTGCATTTACACTGTTTTGACCAGCAGGCGTCACCAGCATGTGATAAAAAGCTTAGTTTCTCCCATTTCTTGATGCAGAAAACAGCAGCAAGTGCCCTGAATCTGATGTTTCTGATCCTCTCTGATCAATTCAGTCTGATAAACCTGCTCTCTGCTGCGCCCTGCTGGACTGGAGGACATATATCCTAATAAATAGCCCAATAAAGCAAAAACACAAGAATAAAGTATGAAATAAAAACAAAAAATGCTGAGATAATGACAACTGACCATTTTATTCAAAGAGAAAGTTTCACAGACACACATCAGAAATGTCGTGACTAAAGTGTTTCCATAAAATAATGAGTGGAAAAAATCAGTTAATACACAGGACATTATTTATGGCAGTTTTATTATTTTCTTCTAATAGATTAAAGCTCAATAGCTACTCTTGATTACATAAAATGAACAAAAACATGACAGCATAAAATTTGTTAGAATTATTTGGTGACAGGTTTTGCTGACAGGCACCTTCAGCAGAAATTATGCAAAAGCTGAAAAAATCGAAGTCATCATAAAGATGCAGGAACGGATTTGAAATTCTCACAAACCCACTTTGTCTTCTCTGAGCATGGGTTGTCATTCCAGTTGTTCAGGACGGGTCTTGCAGGATTTAGTTCAATACAGTCTTCTCCACCTAAGTCATTCGGCTCGTTTTCTTCCCAATACCTGAATAACACAATCAGATTCAGTTCCTGAAGAGCTCTAAAAGGAATTACTAGAACGTGGTTATTTGTATGTGGTTTTCTGCAAGTGACCCTTGACTCAGTGTTGAGTTATCCACCCATTTCATGTTGCCCTCCTGCTGTATGTCAGTCAAACCAATCCACACTCTCTCCTTAACTAAAGAAGATATGAACCTCTGTATGTAAACATATAAAACACAAAAAAAGTGAGAATCATAATTACATTTGCAATCTTCATCTGGTAATTGACTGAAAGAAGACAAGAATAGTTGGTAACACTTTAGAATAATGGTCCGTCGTTAATAAGTAACTATGCAGGAAGTAATGCAGGACTAATGAGTAGCACTACATTAACACTTCAGCTAATACTATTAACTAACATAGAAACAAGCTTAACTAATCAGTAAGTAATATCAAATTTAGGACAAGATAGTTCCTTATTAGCTAATCAATAATTACCTATCGAGATTACCATCATTAATAACTATTAACTAACGGACAAACTGTAAAGAACATTATCGTGTGTCTGAGACGTAATCATTTTTACTCTGAATATAGTCATAAAATGCATCTTTAATGACTCAAGTGTTACCTAGTCACTATGCAGGAACTACTAGTGATCAGGACCGTTATTCACTTTAAAATAATGGTCCAGATCACTAGTAGTTCTTGAAGAATGACTAGGTACTTGAGTAATTAGTGATGCATTTTATGACCACGTTGAGAGTAAAAAAGAACAATCTCCAAGAACTACTAGTGATCTGGACCATTATTTTAAAGTGAAAAAGATGTTTTACACTTTAAAATAACGGTCCTGATCACTAGTCGTTCCTGCATAGTGACTAGGTAACACTTGAGTAATTAATGATGCATTTTATGACCACGTTGAGAGTAAAAAAAAAAGACAATTGCTCACATCTCAGACACTTTAATATTGTGATTAGTAATTAATTAGTAATTCTTTATCATTTGCCATAGTTACTTATTAGTTCTTAATGATGCCAATCTCTAAATATTGATTAACTAATAAGGAACTATCTTGTCCTAAATTTGATATTACTTACTGCTGTTCACTCTGTACATGCTACCCTTGGGAGATATCATTAGGAAGCATGGCGTTAGTTTTCACTGTTACGCTGATGATACTCAGCTCAATATTTCTTCGCGCCCTGACGAAACTTACCAATTCACAAAATTAACGGAATGCATAGCTGATATAAAAAAATTGAATGACCAGTAATTTCCTACTACTAAATTCAGAAAAAAACAGAGATTCTAATTTTTGGACCAAAAACGTCTTCACGTAATAACCTAGAATACTGTCTAACACTTGATGGCTGCTCTGTTAAGTCCCAGTCGTCAGTTAGGAACCTGGGTGTGCTCTTTGATACCAATCTTTCATTTGAAGGCCATGTTTCTAGTATCTGTAAAACCGCATTCTTCCATCTTAAAAATATATCTAAACTACGACATATGCTCTCAATGACAAATGCGGAACAGTTAGTTCATGCGTTCATGACCTCAAGGCTAGATTACTGTAACGCTCTACTGGGTGGTTGCCCTGCTCGCCTGTTAAACAAACTACAGCTCGTACAAAATGCAGCAGCTAGTGTTCTTACTAGAACTAGGAAGTATGACCATATTAGCCCAGTTCTGTCAACACTGCATTGGCTTCCTGTTAAACATCGTATAGAATGTATTAAATCATCGTATTAAAATCTTGCTAATTACTTACAAAGCACTAAATGGTTTAGCTCCCCAGTACCTGAGCGAGCTCTTAATGCATTATAGTCCTTCACGTCTATTGCGATCTCAGAATTCAGGCCAGTTGATAATACCTAGAATATCAAAATCAACTGCAGGCGGTAGATCCTTCTCCTATTTGGCACCTAAACTCTGGAACAATCTTCCTAGCATTGTTCGGGAAGCAGACACACTCTCGTAACAAAGCACTGTTCACCAGAGGAGAACTGGCCCCCCGACTAAGCCTGGTTTCTCCCAAAGTTTTTTTCTCCATTTTAACACCTGTTTGCCACCTGATGTCACCTGTTGGAGTTTGGGTTCCTTGCCGCTGTCACCTTTGGCTTGCTTAGTTGGGGACACTTGACATGTGATATTCAACAGTGCTTTGCATCTGCCTGCATTGACACCATTTTCTTTAAGAGCTGCTGTGCAGCCAAAATTATATACCAGTTATCACTGTAAAGCTGCTTTGACACAATCTGCTATATAAATAAAGGTGACTTGACTTGACTTGATTAGTTAAGCTTGTTTCTATGTTAGTTAATAGTATTAGCTGAAGTGTTAATGTAGTACTACTCATTAGTCCTGCATTACTTCCTGCATAGTTACTTATTAACGACGGACCATTATTCTAAAGTGTTACCGAATAGTTATATGAAAGATGTTTGTTATTATATTATTATAACATTAATTTTCTAAGCAGTCTTAAAACATGAGACTTTAAGAATTACGTTTTGGATGTTTGTGTTCATGAGCAAATCTATTTCAGTATTCACAACAGAACTGACTTGAACTGTGAACTCACCTGCTTCACTTCAGTGTTGATAATGACCAGATCACCACCATGATCCCTGCAGTATTGCCTGCTCTCAGACCAGCTCTTCAACTCACTGGATATGAAAAACCTGTCTTTGCCTGTCAATAAACATAAACAATTATATTTACTGATTATTTTGTAAAGTGCAAATATACATATAAATCCGTTTGTACTGACCTTGTTCGTATAACTTGCTTAGTTCAGTTTCTAAGTCCAGATTCTTCACTGTTAGATCAGTGTAATTGTCCTGTACGTTTTTGTAACTCTTGAACAGAGATTCTCTCTCTGCTTTGTTGGAGATGTGCTGCACTATGATGAAGACCAGCAGAAGAACACAAATCATCCCGAGACACACTGTCATCAACACCAAACATCTACTTCCTCCTGATGAAAACACACAGGCATCAGTTAACAACAATTCATAATATAAGAAATAACATTTCAAATCAACCATTAATCCAACTTTGTCTTTAGTTATAAGTGTGTTCTGTTAAAATGACAAACTTGCTATATAGTAAAATATGCGAAGAAGAACATAGAAAATAGAAAAATAATTCCATGAAATACACTTCACATATAAAAGCAGAAACATTGACACAATGTGTATAAAAAAACCAAAACTGAAATTGAGATTGAAACAGTTTTCATTTCCTAAACGTTTTGCTTACTTTGAGTTTGTCCTTCATCTTGGCTTTGACTCTGTATTTGAGGTCCATCTGTGTCCTTTACATCTTTATGTTCAGTATTTTGATAAATGCTATCTAACTCCATTATTCGTATTCACGGATGAGGGGTGTTGTTTGGAAATATCAGTAGTGTTTCTTAAACAGTGCTAAACCTACACACGAAGTGATTTTCTCAGACAAACGGGTTACAAAATCATGACAAAGAAGTGGTATAACAGATTATGTAATCACTACAGATTTTTTAATCTCGTCAATTTTTCTTTTCTTCTTTTAAGCATAAGGATCAGCATTGCTTTATGCAAACATATAATTCAGAACAAATGAAAACCATGACAGTACAGTTTTAACAAGCTTTGCAGATCTTTGTCAGACAAAGATCAAAGAAATCTTTAACAGGTCTCTCTCTCTGCTGTGATGGTGATGTTTTCTGGGCTTGTTGAAATACCCACACTTATGGTCTTGGCACACAACAGGAAGTGTGCAAGACTGTCCATAGCATGAAAAATGGCAAAGCGCAGTCCCTGCTAGAAATTGTATTGTTCTTAGAACATGTTCTGGTAATGTTTTCAGTTGCAAGTTTTATTTTTGTTTCCCAGAATATTCTCCTAAAAGGCAGCATAACTATTTAAAAAAAATCCAAAAAATATTTAGTGATAACATTGTTAGAACATTATCCCCTAACATTCTTAAAAAAAATTTAGCAAGAAGTTTCTCATCAGGCACTGGTTATGGACTCCTGTGTCCTCAGACGTTAAATCTGGGTTGAAATGAAAATCAGGTTGATTTCTAAACTCAACATTTGTTTGACGTTAAGCTCCAACGTCATGCACTCTAAAAAGAGCATTACAGCTTCACTTATTACAAATCAGATTGATTTTTATTTCTGTCATATGTGTACAAAAGTTCTTATTGAGAGAAAAAAAGGGTTTAGATGTTTGAAAATAATGGTTTGGTTTAGTTTCACCGTTATGGTGATCAGTGTTTGTATTAGTTGTGCAGTTTGACTCTTTTGGCTGTGGTAATTGTTTCTTATGATAAGTACAGCAGATGGCCTAAAATCAAACAAACAAACAAACAAACAAACAGGACAACAATGATGTTAGAGCTCAGATTATATGATCTATGCTGGTTAAACTGGCATGTGACAGAAATAAAGTCAGTCTGGTTAGTAATAAGTGAAGCTGGTAATGCTGTTTGTGGAGTTGTTTAATCAGATCTTCAGAGATTTAATGTATTTCATCTTCAGTTCATCTAAGACTGTGGCTGAAGAAAGTTGTAGTTTGTGTTCTTATTTCTCTTTCTTTCAGTGCTTGTTCACAGCAGGTGTTTGAATGATTGAAAGAATGTTTCAGGAACATCATACTAACCTTTAAATAACATTCTACTAACATTAAGAAAACTGGACATTTTTATGTTCTTGGAATGTTGCAAATCAGCGTTGCTAAAATATTCGAAATCGAAATTAAGTTGAAAGAACATTTGAGCAACATTATATCTTTTAAAAAAACTTTTCAAGAAAAGACGTTTTTTACGTTCCCAGAACCAACAGTAAACATTTAGAGAACGTTCTTATAACAAAATTCTGCTAGCTGGGATGGCATCCTTCTGAAGGCACTCCGCCTGCGCTTGAGGTGTCGAATGCTCTGTTAATAATTTAAACATGTTAATTACACAAATAAAATGTTTAGTGTACATTGATTGAACAGTGATTGATTAGCCTATATTTATTTATTTACTGTAGACTTTATTATTAAGCAAAGTAAACATTTTGCCGAAATATCCACAACATAAGAGCTCACGGTTTATCCGTCAATCAGATGCTCGTGAAAGTTGTGTTTGTTACTATAGCAACAGTAGAATCTGGGCGCATTGTTTCAGAATCAAACAGTCATTGTTAAAAAAACGTTTGTTACGTTGAGATGGCGAGAAAATAAATCGTAATCATGAGAAAACAAGGCCTTTTAGGGCTTCCGTCTTTTAATGCCAACTTATGTGGCATTATTGCAAATTTATTTGACATTATTGCAAAAACAAGACACGTCAAAAGACCTCAAACAACAATAACAAAATCTATGCTTTGACAAAAATACTGATTTAATGTATTTTATAATGTTTAAATGTATGTATTCACAACATATTTATGACAAAAGCTGTTATAGGAGCAGTCCAGAAAAAAATGAATGGGTCTCTATGGGACTCTGCTGGATGAATATGGTAATTACACCTATTTTTCTAAAATTGTAATTCCTACAAGCTTTTCTCTAACCAGCAGATGGCAGAATTCTGCATCTAACACTTGGATCAATATCCAGAAACAACTCGTATTTAAATTTGATCATCATTAATGTTTTTTTCATAAAAATGTAATATTTCTTATGCATGCTAATGGTGTAGTTGAGGAATTTTGCAGTGAATTGGTGAAAAAAATTAATATCCACCAAAACACAGCATAAACGTATAGATGTAATTTGTATTAAAAAATTGTTTTTACAATCCCTCTATACATTTTTGGGGTCACACTGACTTTGACTTTCAATGTGGGGACACACTGACTTTCGTTCTTACTACTATGAGTAATGATAAAGGATGGAGTAAGATTTGTTTGACAAACTTTAATCAGTCACTTATGTTAGTGCTCGGCTAACGTATGCACTGTCATTAATAATACAATTCCCACATGTGCACTGCAATATATTAGAAATATATACATTGGTTTGTTGATGGGCAAGAATTACAGTTGCAACATATTGTATGTCAAACTGGGTAGCGTATCACTAGGAAATATCCTGCTCAAATCAGGTTGAATAACTAGTTCTTTCAATATTTCATCATCGGTCTCATGCTTAGATTGATATGGTAAAATCAACATCGTCGTTACTGTCTTTACAGTGTATACAATCACCGAGCTTTAGGAAGAGCTGTGAGCAGCAGACCAATCACAACAGACTGGGCCATCTGGCCAATCAGAGCAGAGCTGGCTTGCGGAAAGGAGGGATTTAGAGAGACTGATTCATCCGACGAGTCGTTTGAGAATCATTGAAAAATGTGATGATGTGCAATGTATATTATGAGAAAATGAGTGTTTTTTTGACCTTTGATGCATGTAAACCTGTTGTAGGAGACCTCCTAAACAAAATTAGGAACCTTTCAAATAGTATAATAGAGGCACTTTAATAAAGACTTTGATAATGTTAGTTTCCCATCAGTCTGTACAGTTACAGTCTGAAACACAGATAACGGCTGATCGATTGATTTTCTGCTTCTGTAAAGTCGTGTGTCTGGATGATTTACCTGCTTCACTGTGAGATCTTCAGTTTTATCTCTCCTTCGTTTCTTTCTGTTATAAAGACAGACATTAACAGCATATTGACAAATATTTCAAATTAATAATGAATATGTGTACTATTTTTTTAAATTATTAATAATCAAACATAAAGGAGCTATTTCCTTCTACATTAAACCAAAACTGAACTTATACAATCACTGCAGCTTTTTGTATTTATTTTTAAATTGTGCTCACATGGATGATGATCATGAAGAAGATGAATAATCCTCCAGATGTCGCTGCGATCACAATCATACTTGTGCCAGCACCATGATGAACTGAAAGAGGAAGATCATCATGATTAACTCTCCAAACTGATGAATGATGTGAAGATACAGGAGTGTGTTAATAAAAGCTTCACCTGTAACAGTTACAGCGTCTGATCTCTGAGATCCATGTTGATTGTGAGCCTGACAGTAGAAGCGTCCACTCTGTAGTGCTCTGAAACTCTGTCCAGATCCAACAGCTGAGCTTTCATTCTCCTTAAACCAGCTGAAGTTCAGAGCAGGAGGGTTTGAATCACTGCTGCAGATCAGAGTCACTGAATCTCCTGACACTATTTCACCAGATCCAGTTATCAACACTGAGACGTTCCTGGGAGGATCTAAAACGGACAAAAAATAAAATAAAACTACAAGACTTGTAAATTTTAAATAATATGCAGATGATCATTAACTCACACATGATGTTTAAACATCACATTATCTTTGTTAATGTTCAGTACTATGACCACACAACAAAACAGCAGCATACCAAAAACTCACATAAAAAGGCAAGAGTCAAACTGCCCAACTGAATGAAACACTGATCATCATAACGGTGACCAATTTTCTTTTTGTACGTCAACATCTAAACCTGTTAATTCTCAAAAAGAATCTTGAGAGATTTATTGTCTTCTTTTATCTTCATAAACTGATTTTTGGATGAAATTTTAACATTTTTTTCAATATTAATTGAAGGTGCAAAAGTTGATTCAGTGCAGTTAACACGGACATATTAACGTTGATTTACAGTTTTTTTTTTTTTATTCACTTTGGTACTATTTTCACAAGTAAGGTGTACATTTTCAAAACTCTTAGTACTAATCTCACAACAGATCATCAAAAGTGCGCTTTTTTTAAACATTTCAGCATATTTTCAATTGTGTTAGTATAATACACAAAATCAGAAAGAATCCTTTTCACTACACAAAATAAGTATTTCTTCTATATTAATGTTTCATTCGCAGTAAATGCCTTTCATAATGCTGTTACTATCAAACTTTTGATTTGCATCTCTTCTCGTTCAGTTTAATACATCTGTCTATTATTTATTCCAACTGAACTTAATGATTAATCAATGGATCATTTGGTACACCTATAGTTTCTATAGATATTGATTCTATAGGCATAGTTTCTATAGAAATTATTTGCAATTTCCAATATGGATAACCAAATGTAATGAATTATAAGCAATTTATCTTAGATGATGACCACAATTTTCAAAGTGTGTGTGTGGTCCTGCAACACTGCATTGTGAACCAAATGTCCCAACAAAGATGGTAATACCAGTAATTTTAGACCTTGTTTGGACATTTTTTGTCCCCATGAGGAAAACAGATTATAAATCATATGAAATGATATTTTTATAAAATGTAAAAATGCAGAAAGTTTTCTGTGATGGGTAGGGTTAGTGTAGGGGATAGAATATGCAGTTTGTACAGTATAAAAATAATTACGCCTATGGAGAGTCCCCGTAAACCACATGTACCAACGTAAAGTCTATAAGATCAGTTATAGATTGAGTCATATGGTACAGTGAGAACATTTACTGTATTGGCAGCAAACTCTGTTTTTCACAAAACCTCATGACTGTGTCATACTTCACACCTTTTGTTAACACCGAATAAATACTATTACAAGCATTATGGATTTTATATCAATTATGTAATTTAGGCAATGTAAATGTATTTTCTAATGTGGCATCTGTAGCCTGTGTAATTATTTCAGCAACAAGGGTGATTTGAAACATGTATCTTGCATTGTTTGCTATTGAATGAACTGACTGTTAAAAGTACTAAACAGAAAGAAGATCATACTGTTGTGTTTCAGTGTTTAAACCAAATGTTCTCATTACATATCACAATGATCTTGTGTTTGAAACAGTGAAAATATGTACAACTAGAATGAAAGCATGACATGAAGTTTTGAAAGAAGACTAGCTGTGTTACAAAATGTGTTTTGCAGAATGCAGAAATGAAAAGAGACAGACATGTGAAAACAGTGCAAAGAAATCAGCATCAGACAACATGCTGCTCTATCAAATAATACAACAAATGACAAATAAATGTGAGTTTTGCAGCTTTTAGTTCGTTTAGAGAACAGGACTGAGTAACCAGATGTTCTGCTGGATATTTCACACCTATTGTGAAGGTTAGTTGATGTTTTTGCACTCAGAAAGAGAAACTCTTTGTCCTCTTTTGTCTGTCGCCCCCTACTGGACATCTTTCATTACTGTGTCACGTGATTAATGCACAACAGTGACGTCCATTAGAGGAAAGCAGATGATCAGATAGATGATTTACTTACTAAAGTGCAGAACTTAGACTTATATTTTGAAAGCCAGGCGAGTTTTAATTACTTAACAAATGCCAGAGGAGGCTGACAGCATAAACTCTTCTCATTACCAAACTGACCAATCAGAATTGATATTCAAATGACACAACGTCCTTCGCTTCCGTTAGTAATGTGGCCGGAAGCGAGAAATACAAGAGAAAACATTCAAATAATGATGTAAAGAGCTGATAGAAAATGCTATGCTATAAAAAAAACATTTGTAACTTCATACTAACCTTTAAATAACATTCTACTAACATTAAGAAAACTTGACATTTTCATGTTCTTGGAATGTTGAATTTTAGATCAAAATTAAGTTGAAAGAATGTTTGAGGAACATTATACCTTATAAAAACGTTCCTCTAACGTCAAGAAAACTGGACGTTTTTTACGTTCTCAGAAACAACACTGAATATTTAGAGAACGTTCTTATAACAAAATTCTGTTCGCTGGGCTGATGCTTTTCCATGCAACTGAAGAGATAAGATGCACAGAAGTGTAAGAGTTTACTGTGGCAATGAACAATGGTGAAAACATCCTTCATCTGAGATGATAACTTAATATTTTATTCCATGTTGAATGTAAGTAAAAGCTATATAAACTAACAAAATAAAATAATATGGATGGAGTTTGATCTTGATGTGGATTTGATAGTTTTTGCAAGTCACAAAGGATGTGCCCTTTGCAGTGCTGTAGCTATAGGGTATCCATATGGGTTGTTGTTGTTCTGTTTATTTCTGCAGTGATATGTACTATTTGAAGTACCAAAGTTTTGATCACTATGCACTAGCATTGTATGCACTAGCATTATACTAAACATCAGTTTCGTTTTGACTTGATTTACTTTAAGACATGCTTTTCTGTAAATCTGCTTTGGAACATTGATTGTGAAACATGCTATACAAAAAAAAAAAAAAAAAAAAAAAAAAAAAAAACGACCTGTCCTGACAGAAATATATATATGGTTTCTGCAAAATCACGTGATTTTGAGAAACAGGAGCCTGAAAAATATCCAGTGTATTTCAGGAATGTTGATTTCGACATCTTCCTTGACAGACTTTCTTTATCATTCCAGCACCGGAGAAACTCGTTGTGTCTAACTACTCTGATTCTGTTTCATGAACAATATTTGTTGAGAATTCATCAAACTAGCAAACTCATATACACTCGAAATGTACCTTTAGGAGTATAATAGCTTGTCATCTGAGAAGTACCTTTAAAAGGACATTTTTCTACTTGTTTACCCCTGAAAGGTTCACAGTAGCACTTTGATTGCTACTCTATATTCTTAAAAATAAAGGCTCCAAAAGAGGGTATAACCTTTTACTTAACAGTTCTTTAAAGAACAAGTGTGAAGAACCATGGATGTTAAAGGTTCTTCATGGAATCATTGATGGCAATAAAGAATCTTTATTTTTAGGAGTGAATATGTACCTATTAAGGGTGAAAAGGTGCAGAAATGTCTTTTCAAGGGTACTGCCCCAGTGACAAGCTGGTGTACCCTTAAAGGTAGTGAACTCTATTTACTTTCAGTTTAATAATGTAATAGAAATGATTATTGGATGATGTACCATCCAAAAAGCCACTATCATTTACTTCAACCATTAGCAGACACGATTCAAAGTTGCTTTTTTTTTTTATAAGTAGGAGTCACTTTAGCATACAGATTCAATTCAATTAACAACCAAACAAATATGCATTTAAAAACACAAGGTTACATGTTAACTTCTGTTTCAACTCTGTTATTAAGCAGATAAAATTCCACATTTTTAATCAAGTCTAGACTCTTAAATCAAATATCAAATGCCCGTTCCCTATATTTTTCTCCTTCTTTGGCTGTTAGAACATGCACAGTATACATTTCAACAATTTGGATACAACATACAACTTTTAAGAAGACAAAAAAAAGAATGATAGGAATTCCCATCCGTTATGAAAGGCTTCACCTTTCCGGCAGCTTTGTGTTTTTCTTTGCCGAAAGGTTACATGGAGGCAAGTGCATAAAGTGTAAAGTCTGATGCAACTAAACCTTTACAATATGTGACTAGTTTTCAAGACACTTATTACGAAATATATAACAAATGATAAACACTACACTATATGGGTCAAAGCAAAAGACATTTGTTTATTGTCAAATCATCAGACTGAAGCTCAGAAATTTTGTCAGACATGTTTCCATGTCGTAACTTTTGGGAAATGCTTATCTTATAAACCTAAAAGAAAAGTAACCAATTCACCTCAATGCATTATTAGTCCCCTATAATAGTTCTCTCACACACAAGCTATAAAACAGACATTGATTAAATATATTCTTCTTCTAATTAAATTGTTATTTTGATCCTTTGGTCAGCCAAGATCAAAGAAATAAACCAGAACTGGAGCCACAAAATCTGGCAAACAAAAGCGACCCACACAAGGACCGTAATTCATTGCAGCATGTGGGCCAGATCATCATGCCACATGTGCCAGATGTGGGCCGGATCTGGGCCGACACAATGTTGCTATGTGGGTTGTCTTTATGATGTTTAACATTCATAATGACACTGCAGATGTCCTGATGTTTATTGAAGATCACGTTGCTGTTGTTGATGATGTTTTTCACTGAAGCTGAAACCCATGTCATCTCCACAAATCCATTTACTGGGCAGGTTATTCAATTTGAGAGGGAAAAAAAAACATTATTGGCAAATAAAATGCACGGGTAAAACGTGTTTTTGTCTTTTTCTCAAGTATAAATATTTTACCATTCTTACTACATTACCTAAATTTAAAATATGCTAAGTATTTTTTTTCTAAGAATCTTGTTTATTTTTTCATCATCAGATTTAAATCAGTAATGAAATTGTTTATGCCAGACAGAGCGACTCAGCGACCAAGCAAAAATGCATATAGTGATCATTAAGCAAATGTTACTCACCTGTTTGAACCGATTAACTCAAAAACCACAGAGTCCGTAATCAAAGCCTCCCATATCGAAGCCTCCAGAGAAATCAAAGTTTCCCATATCCAAGCCTCCAGAATAATCAAAGCCTCCCATGTCGAAGCCTCCGGGCAATTCAAAGCCTCCCAGACCATTTAGGCCTCCAGTAAAATCACAGCCTCCACAATTATTAAAGCCTCCAAAGCCTCCCAGACCATTTAGGCCTCCAGTAAAATCACAGCCTCCACAATTATTAAAGCCTCCAAAGCCTCCCACACCTAAGTCAGGTAAAACCAAGCCTCCAAAACCACCATCGCTGTTTCCAATACCACCCCAGTTGTTATTAAATCTGTAAACATTGACACGTTGGGGAATTTTATAGTGCTTTTTGCCTTTATAATTGTAGTTCGCCTTGTAATTATTGCTTTTTGCTTTGCTGTTCTTTGAACCCATTGCTTGTCTGGAAGGCGTAAGTGATCAGTTTGAATCGGTGAGCTCCTAAAGCTGGTGTCGATCTGAATGCAGTTTGTATTTATGGTCTTTCAAAAGCACACTGATCATGAGAAGCATATGTTGCTAGCCAATCAACTGATCTCACAGGGTTGCAATTTACATATGTTTCTTCACAACCCATATATGTATGCATGAGCGCACACACACTGACTGTGTCATTGTACTTAAGTACAGTCTGTGACATATTTTCTCCTCAGGGTTGTGGTGCAGGAATTTGACATATTCTTAAATGTCATCATGGCTTATCTCTGTTGAGAGGTAGAAGATTTGTTTGGAAATAAAAGCAATTTAAAAAAAAAAAAAACGCAATTTGGACTGGCTTGAGTTCCCTAAAATTGTTTGATCCAGACTAAAGGATATCAAAACAAGGTGGTCATTTAGGGATGTGCATTTATTTTATAGATAGAGTGCAGAACACAACATGAGTGTCTAAAATGCATGTGCACTGTTCAGATTAATGATAAGGTTAAAGGGTTAGTTCACCCAAAAATGAAAATTATGTCATTAATTACTCACTCTTATGTCGTTTCACACCCGTAAGACCTTCGTTCATCTTTAGAATACAAATTAAGGTTTTTTTTTTTTTAATAAAATCTGATGGTTCAGTGAGGCTTCCATTGACAGCAAGATAATTAACTTATTCGATCACCAGAAAGCTACTAAAGACGTATTTAAAACAGTTCATGTGACTGCAGTGGTTCAACCTTAATGTTATGAAGCGACGAGAATATTTTTTGAACGCAAAAAAAAAAAAAAAAAAGTAAATAAATAAATAAAAAAAGCAATGATTTCATTCAATATCTAGTGATGGGCAATTTTTAAACATTAATGAATATTCAAAGCTTTACGAATCTGTTAGTTCGAATCAGTGGTTCTGTCAGTAGGAAGTCACGTGATTTTAGTAAACGAGGCTTCATTACGTCATAAGTGTTTCATAAGTGTTTTGAAATCTTAAAAAAATAATTTAAAAAAAAATCACAAAAAGCATCTTGTGGCATATAGGTGTGTTATAAGTAGTTGATTTCAAATAAGAACGATGAAGAAATAAAACTAATCAATTCATGCTCATTAGTGTTATTGTAAACGTCTGTCGCCCCCTGCTGGATATCTGCATAGTTACTGTGTCACGTGATTCACTCACACAAGCGCTTCTAAACAGCAGCAGGCCTAACGATCTGTCAGAAGAGGCAAATAGTTCACTGATTTACTTACTGACGAGCATAAATATTATTTTAAGCTCCAGTTGAGGCTGACAGCATAAACTCCTCTCATTACGAAACTAACCAATCAAAATATTGATATTCAAATGATGCAGTATCATTGGCTTCTGTTCGAAATGCAGCCTGAAGCAGAAAGAAAACACTCAAACCAAGAGGCGAAGAGCAGCTAAAACAGTTTCTTCTTTCTAAAATCTGTTACCCCAGCTAACAGGGAACATTCTTATAACATTATGGCATGTTATAAACAAACATTCTTCCAGTTACATAAATAAAAAGTTAGTTTGAAGTGATCTGGGCTCGCATTTGTAAAGCTTCAATTGATTCAGGACCATCAAGTATTGATGATCTGATGCTACACAGCCTAACTTCCTGTTTCAAACGGAAATACATCAACAAAACTGAAAACTGATCATTAATCACTCCTTATGAAGTTTTATACAAATAAAATTAAATAAAAACTAATGTAAATCAAACAGAGACTCACCGCAAATCATCAGAGGAAGACGAGGAGCCATTCTGACCAACATCAGCATAAAATATATCTATAATACAGCATAAATCATCACTCATATACTCATAAACAGTGTATGTTCATCACTCTAAACAGCTCTTTATGTTAGTAAGATCTTTTCACATCTGAAGATTATTAATGCTCAACATCAGTGTGTGTAAATGAACTGATCATTAGATGTACAGAAGATATTTCTCATGTCATGTTATATGAGCTTCATCTATAGAAATAATCATCAGTTTTTATTTAAGTATGAATGTGTTTGTCTTACCGTGTTGAAGCTCATCAGAACAACAGCAACCAAATGACTGACTGTTAAAAAGTAATTAGTAATTTTAGTACTTTGAGTAGTTTTTGAGAAGAGTAATTTGTACTTTTACTTGAGTACTTTTTTGACACCAGTACTTTTACTTGTAATTGAGTATTATTCCAGCAATGTAACAGTACTTGTACTTAAGTACAAATTTTCAGTACTCTTCCCACCACTGTCCTTAACTAGACACAGGGGTGTGTTGAGATATAACACATCTGTTTTAATTTGATTGCCTTGTACTGCTGGTGGTACACACATTTAAAAAGAAGCAGGCTAATATTTGATGCCACATTCTTAGCAGATATAAGCATGAATTTTGCTTTAATGTTGTTATGATAACCTCGGTTCAAACACTGTGAATTTCTAGGTTCTGTTTACACCAGTAATGTAATAATTGACTACATTTATGATTTTTGAATCTCTACTATTTTATGAGGAACGGTGATGAAGTAACATTAATTTCTTCTGCCGTGTTTTATTTTGATCTAAAACACATTTCCTTTCATTAGGGGGATTTGATACCAGAAACATTAGTTAGGGGACCTATTTTTTTTTTTTTTTTCATTTTATTACCATAAACAACAGTTTTAAGAGACCATTTTTGCACATTATTTTAAAGATCGGTTTGTCATCAACCACTAGAGGTCCTACCAGTGTAACCAGCAGACACAGAGACATTACAGCTGTAAACTGCATGAGGTTAATAATCAGGTTTATTGAAGCATTGGCCCTAGTTACAAAAAACATACAGAGGTAAAACATGAAGAGGAAACTCTTCATAAAGTACACAATACAACGTAATACATAAAAAAAAAAATAAAAAAAACTTTATGCACTTCAATACTGATAAGCAGTACAGATATCACTGGATTGTTTTCTTTAGCTTATGTCAAAACATCCTTTATTATTTAATAAATGTAATATTGTTATGCATATTCTTATTTACATGAATGTATAACTGACATTCTTTGGCTTAACTTCAGATGAGAGTGTCATGACGTAAACAACATTGTTAAGATTGTGATTTTTTTTTTCTTTCTCTGAAGTATATTATTGATTTCTAAGTTTACACCCAAAACTGAAGTCCAAAAATACTGACATATAACATATAATATAGATCAAAACATATAATACACCAAAGTCTATATTAAAATATGATTATATTCAAACTTTTATAAAGAAACCATTAACACACACACACACATTAAATACAAAAGAAACAGACAAAAAAAAAAAAAAAAAAATCAAAGAGAACAAATAAGTTTTAATGTGGGTACTGAACCTGTTTATCGGTTGTGCTTCGAACAGATGGGTAAATTATTGCACAACTACACAATCCTCCATTTCCTAGCAGTCCAGATTGATGTCTGAACACAGGTTTCATGACGATCTGTCACTCATTTGACGCTGCTGTAGATCACTGATGCGTCTTCAACAGTTTCAACAGCTGATTGCCTAAAAACACAAAAGAAAAAAAAAAAAACACTATAATGTTACAGGCGATATGATCTGAATGTGCTGGTTAAGATGTTTTATTTCTCACCTCACGGCAGCATCAGGCTGATGAACTCTTATATTGTCGTACTGGTTTTCATCCTCTTCTGATCTCTTCATCTCTTTCTTTCTGTGAAATTGGACAGTTGCGTACTGGATCTCCTCAGTATCTCTGGATTCAGGATCCGGTTCAGAAAGAGGCTCGTCATGGACTGAAACTCTCTGTGACGCGTCAGAAATGCAAGAAAATAAGTAATTATTAATTAAAACATGTAAATCAGTTTGATCTGAAGTGTAGATTCTCAGTCTAGAGCAGTTTGTCTCAAACTTTCCAGATCAGGTGCCACATCAGATCAATATTTCTGAAATATTTCACTAAATTCACACTTAATTGTAGGAGAAGAAAAGAACAGGAGTGTTTTAAGTGAAACAATCACACTGCCAGTTTGAGAATCACTGGTGTAAAGAGAGAAATATTAGTTTATGAATGTTTTTTTCTGGATTGTGTTAATAAAGACAATGGAAATGTTAGTTTCCCATCAGTCTGTACAGTTACAGATTGATTTTCTGCTTCTGTAAAGTCGTGTGTCTGGATGATTTACCTGTTTCACTGTGAGATCTTCAGTTTTATCTCTCCTTCGTTTCTTTCTGTTATAAAAACAGACATATGGACAAATGTATTACATTAATAAATATATATATATATATATATATATATATATATATATATATAAATGTTGTTTTTAAAGATTACTAATAAAAACAAATGAGCCATTTTCATTCCACATCAGATCAAAATTGAACTTATACAATCACTCCAGGATTTTTTGTTATTGTGCTCACATTATAAACAGGATGATGATGATGATGATGAATAATCCTCCAGATGCCACTGCGATCACAATCACATTCCTACCAGCACCATGATGAACTGAAAGAGGAAGATCATCATGATTAACTCTCCAAACTGATGAATGATGTGAAGATACAGGAGTGTGTTAATAAAAGCTTCACCTGTGACAGTTACAGCGTCTGATCTCTGAGATCCATGTTGATTGTGAGCCTGACAGTAGAAGCGTCCACTCTGTAGTGCTCTGAAACTCTGTCCAGATCCAACAGCTGAGCTTTCATTCTCCTTAAACCAGCTGAAGTTCAGAGCAGGAGGGTTTGAATCACTGCTGCAGATCAGAGTCACTGAATCTCCTGACACTATTTCACCAGATCCAGTTATCGACACTGACACGTTCCTGGGAGGGTCTATAGTAGACAAAAGGAAGTGTATATTAGTGTTTGGCAATTGTTAAACCATTAATTTGATGGTTACCACAGTTACTGAACCATCATTAACTCACACATGATGTTTAAAGTCACAGCATCAGAGTATTTCTCTCCATGTTCATTGATGGACTTGCACTTGTATTCTCCACTGTCATCAGAGCTGATCTTTGAGATGTAGATTCTTCCAGATCCTACAAATGTTCCTCCTTTAAACCAGCTGAAGTTCAGAGCAGGAGGGTTTGAATCACTGCTGCAGTTCAGAGTCACTGAATCTCCTGACACTATTTCACCAGATCCAGTTATCGACACTGACACGTTCCTGGGAGGGTCTATAGTAGACAAAAGGAAGTGTATATTAGTGTTTGGCAATTGTTAAACCATTAATTTGATGGTTACCACAGTTACTGAACCATCATTAACTCACACATGATGTTTAAAGTCACAGCATCAGAGTATTTCTCTCCATGTTCATTGATGGACTTGCACTTGTATTCTCCACTGTCATCAGAGCTGATCTTTGAGATGTTGTAGATTCTTCCAGATCCTACAAATGTTCCTCCTTTAAACCAGCTGAAGTTCAGAGCAGGAGGGTTTGAATCACTGCTGCAGTTCAGAGTCACTGAATCTCCTGACACTATTTCACCAGATCCAGTTATCGACACTGACACGTTCCTGGGAGGGTCTATAGTAGACAAAAGGAAGTGTATATTAGTGTTTGGCAATTGTTAAACCATTAATTTGATGGTTACCACAGTTACTGAACCATCATTAACTCACACATGATGTTTAAAGTCACATTATCAGAGTATTTCTCTCCATGTTCATTAATGGACTTGCACTTGTATTCTCCACTGTCATCAGAGCTGATCTTTGAGATGTTGTAGATTCTTCCAGATCCTACAAATGTTCCTCCTTTAAACCAGCTGAAGTTCAGAGCAGGAGGGTTTGAATCACTGCTGCAGTTCAGAGTCACTGAATCTCCTGACACTATTTCACCAGATGGACTGATGGACACTGAGACGTTCTTTGGAGGATCTAAAAGGGACAAAAATGAAATCCTTAAAGGTGCAATATGTAGGATTTTTGCAGTAAAATATCCCAAAACCACTAGGCCAGTGTTATATATTTTGTTCACTTGAGTACTTACAATATCCCAAATGTTTCCAGCTATTTGTAAATTGTGAGAAAATTACAATTTTAACCAAGGCTCCGGGACGTGTGAGGAGTCGCCTGTCAATTGCGTCATACACGCGTTACCCTCTGTTTTTTTTTTAATTTTGTAGAAACCATGGAAACACCAAAGACGCTATAAATACAGGTGCTGGTCATATTAGAATATCATCAAAAAGTTGATTTATTTCACTAATTCCATTCAAAAAGTGAAACTTGTATATTATATTCATTCATTACACAGACTGATATATTTCAAATGTTTATTTCTTTTAATTTGATGACTACAACTGACAACTAATAAAAATCCCCAAATTAGTATCTCAGAAAATTAGAATATTACTTAAGACCAATACAAAGAAAGGATTTTTAGAAATATTGGCCAACTGAAAAGTATGAACATGAAAAGTATGAGCATGTACAGCACTCAATACTTAGTTGGGGCTCCTTTTGTCTGAATTACTGCAGCAATGCGGCGTGGCATGGAGTCGATCAGTCTGTGGCACTGCTCAGGTGTTATAAGAGCCCAGGTTGCTCTGATAATGGCCTTCAGCTCTTCTGCATTGTTGGGTCTGGCATATCGCATTTTCCACTTCACAATACCCCATAGATTTTCTATGGGGTTAAGGTCAGGCGAGTTTGCTGGCCAATTAAGAACAGGGATACCATGGTCCTTAAACCAGGTACTGGTAGCTTTGGCAATGTGTGCAGGTGCCAAGTCCTGTTGGAAAATGAAATCTGCATCTCCATAAAGTTGGTCAGCAGCAGGAAGCATGAAGTGCTCTAAAACTTCCTGGTATACGGCTGCGTTGACCTTGAACCTCAGAAAACACAGTGGACCAACACCAGCAGATGACATGGCACCCCAAACCATCACTGACTGTGGAAAATTTACACTGGACCTCAAGCAACGTGGATTGTGTGCCTCTCCTCTCTTCCTCCAGACTCTGGGACCCTGATTTCCAAAGGAAATGCAAAATTTACTTTCATCAGAGAACATAACTTTGGACCACTCAGCAGCAGTCCAGTCCTTTTTGTCTTTAGCCCAGGCGAGACGCTTCTGACGCTGTCAGAGTGGCTTGACACAAGGAATGCGACAGCTGAAACCCATGTCTTGCATACGTCTGTGCATAGTGGTTCTTGAAGCACTGACTCCAGCTGCAGTCCACTCTTCTCCCCCACATTTTTGAATGGGTTTTGTTTCACAATCCTCTCCAGGGTGCGGTTATCCCTATTGCTTGTACACTTTTTTCTACCACATCTTTTCCTTCCCTTCGCCTCTCTATTAATGTGCTTGGACACAGAGCTCTGTGAACAGCCAGCCTCTTTTGCAATGACCTTTTGCGTCTTGCCTTCCTTGTGCAAGGTGTCAATGATCGTCTTTTGGACAACTGTCAAGTCAGCACTCTTCCCCATGATGGTGTAGCCTACAGAACTAGACTGAGAGACCATTTAAAGGCCTTTGCAGGTGTTTCGAGTTAATTAGCTGATTAGAGTGTGGCACCAGGTGTCTTCAATATTGAACCTTTTCACAATATTCTAATTTTCTGAGATACTGAATTTGGGATTTTCCTTAGTTGTCAGTTATAATCACCAAAATTAAAAGAAAAAAAACATTTGAAATATATCAGTCTGTGTGTAATGAATGAATATAATATACAAGTTTCACTTTTTGAATGGAATTAGTGAAATAAATCAACTTTTTGATGATATTCTAATTATATGACCAGCACTTGTATTGTCATGTTTTAATAGACAAGGGAACAACTGTTTGGTTATGTTTACAGGCAGAAAACTAATTGTTGTTAAATAGCTCAACACGTTTAGTCTTATTGTTTAAATCTAATTTTTTTTTTTTTTTTTGTGAGTATACCATGCTTTACCATGCCTCAGAGAAAAACACTATTTTGTCAAGTAGCTAACATAGCATAATCAGATGCAGCTTTATTTTTAGTAACAGTAATACAGAATGTTCTCCATCATGCAATATGTTTTAAAATTAACTGCATGCCATTTATCAACACAAGCCATCCAGCATTTAATATGATATTCTAAAATCGATCAGCTTACTGCAGTGTGACTCAAACAAGTGTCTCACAGCAGCCGCCGATCGAACACACGTCATGTTATAACATAATTTTTAACACTCATCTCAAATGTATCTAATATGATAAACAGAGCTGCATTACCTCATACTCATGACCGAAAAAAACGGAAGCGGCGCCGGCGACTGCGGCATAATAAAAGTCCCGCTGCTCGTGAGGCACGTGTTGCGCAATCGCTCCAGCGACCTCGTTCAGCTCCCACAACACTCGGTCCTGCTCTGCTTCATACTACAATAACGTTAACTAGATAAAAAAGTTTGTAGACAAACTTTAAGTTGGCTTGAAAAAGCCAGAAAGTTTGAAGTAGTTTTAAAAGTTTGAAGTCTGAAAGTTTAAGTTTTAATTTAGTAGTTTAAAAGATATAGATAGATTTATTTTGATAGTTAGATAGATAGATAGATAGATAGATAGATAGATAGATAGATAGATAGATAGATAGATAGATAGATAGATAGATAGATATAGTTTGATAGATAGATAGTGAATTTTGTCAGTTGGAGTTTGAACCCATCTGAACATTCCGTCAATGAAAGTCTTATGGGATTTTTCCAAGTTTTAATCAGCATTTTTAGGAAAACGGTAAGTCTGATCAGTCTGAAAAGATATAGCACACTAAGACAGTCTGAAGGTCTAGTCCGAGTTTAGTGGTTGTAGCTTGAAAAGTTTAGGAGGAGTAGCATTTAGAAATTTAGTCTCAGAAGATGAATAATAAAAAGCTTAAGTAGCTTTTCCAAGCCAACTTAATAATCACATCCATGAACATGTCCTATCCTTATTCTTTTGCACCGTCCGTTGAGGCGTAGACCCCATGTCCTAAGATTCCATGCTTAAACTTGGCGTCATCAAGTTGCGCCTTTGTTTTAAATAGGCCTTCTAGCGACCTCTACCGGACAGAAATCTTACATATTGCCCCTTTGAATAATCTCATTCAAAGATAATTTCCAGTTTTTAAAAGGAACAAATTAATCTGTACTCACACATGACATTGAGCTCAACAGCAGGAGAGATGAGATTGTGTCCGTCTACAGCACAGCTATATCTGCCTGCATCCTCTCTTCTGACTGACTGCAGCAGGAGTTCATTGTTTCTGTCTCTTCTCTCAGTTAATGGCTGTGAGTTTCTGTACCAGATGAATGTTGCTCTGTCAGTCAGAGTGCAGCTGCTTTTACATGTCAGACGGACTGAATCTCCCTCTGTCACTCTCTCAGGAGACTCCACCTGAAGATCTGAACACAACACACACATTAGGGTACAACGGGGCTAAAGGCACACCTTAAGAAAAATGTGCTTTTCACATAAAAAACAAAACAAAAACAAAACAAAAAACATTAAACATTAGATCAAATTAGCGCTAAATCAACTTTGCTGTCTGTGATTACGTCAAGGATCAGACAATTTTCCATGAGAATAATCAAAAGCAGTTGTTAAGAGAAGTGCAGAGCTGAATTTTTGTGCCATCTAGTGGTTCAAAAGAGAATAAAGTCAAATGCACCTTTATTCCTGTTGTACCCTATATCTAGTGCTGCTGTCATACACTGATTAATATTCAACATAATGCACAGAAGAAACCTCATGAGAGTCACCTGTGACAGTAAGAGTCACTCCTGGTTTACCAAACCATTTCTCTTTATCAGTGGTGAATCTGAAATAGTACTTGTGTGAATCCTTCAGTGTCACATGACTCAGTCTGATGGTGCAGTTCTGCTGTTCATCTCCCAGATACTGAAGCCTCTGACTGTATTCAGGGTCCTCAGACAGATCTGGAAACTCTACACCCTTTTTAGGGTCTTTGGTCCAGAACACGTTCTTGATCTGATGTTCAGTAGGGTATGTATAAGTGCAGCTCATTATCACTGATGAGTTCTTTAGTGCACAGATGTGTGAAGGACTGTAACTCACACCCCAACCAGCACTAGAAACCTCTGAAACACAGAATTCATCAAGATGAAAAACTTATTTTATAGTTTACAAAAAATCATGAAAACACTGTTTTATTGACATTACAGCAGTCTTAGAATATCAGTGCTATAATATCTTGAATGTTTTTAAATCATTATGCAGAAATCATTCAGGCAGACCCACACAGACTCACACAGACAACAAGATTCAGTGTATAAACCTCAATAATGGTGACAATCAACCAAAAGCTTATTTTTTTTTTTAATTTAGTAGCTTGTTTTATGATGTTCAGAGTTGATCTGAATATTTTGTTGATCGTCACTATTGTTGAGGTTCATACGCTGACTCTTGATGTCCGTATGAATCGACATGATCCTGTTTGAATAACTTCTGCATAACAACTAAACAAACATTTAAAATATTAAAACATAAAATTTCATGCTGTGGTATTCTAAAGTCATTATTACACAAGATTCTCAGACAACTGAATCATCAAATCAGATTTTCTTCATGTAACTTTTACTATAACAAATGCACTTCAGAAACACACAAACACAGCAGTCAAAAAGAACAATAAAACAAAGAAGTCAAGAGTCCAACTAAAGCAAGTTCTTCCCTCCATAACGGTGACTTCAAACTTTATTATTTTCAATAAAACAGCGCTAAGGCTTCCTGGAGTCCAAGTGAGGGCTGCCCGTGAAGGGCCAGTGCAGGCTTATTTGCAGGGATAACACCAATGTTATCATCTCTTTACTCTTTACCTATTAAGTTCTGTATCAATTATAAAGTATAGCTAATGACCTATAAGGCCCTAAACGGTTTAGCTCATGTGTACCTAACCGATCTTCTATTGCCCTACAATCCATCATGCTGTTTAAGATCACAAAACTCTGGACTTCTGGTTGTACCTAGGATATCTAAGTCCGCTAAAAGAGGGAGAGCGTTTTCACATTTGGCTCCTAAACTCTGGAATAGCCTTCCTGATAATGTTCGGAGCTCAGACTCGCTCTCCCAGTTTAAATCTAGATTAAAGACACATCTCTTTAGCCAAACATTCACATAATGAATGTCATGTTTATATCTCCTCCAGTTGAATCAGATCACATCCCTGTCAACAATTTGATCTCACAGTAATCTCAGCATGAGTTCCCAGGATACTCAGACTCTGGTCACAATGTGAGGTCAAAGTGCACTCACTGCACAAAGACTAGGTACCCAGCATGCATTGCAGCATGAAGCTTTTGATTGTCACCATTGTTGAGATTCATACGCTGATTCATGATGTCTCTTTGCGTCTAACAGACATAGCAGTTCAATTATTTATTTATTTTTTTAAAAATTTTATCATGTTTTTGAAATCTTTTATACATTTTTAAAATATGAGTTTTATGTTATTTAGTTTGTGCCTGTCAGTTCTGAGATCTGCAAACAAAGTCCTTTGACACATAAACCTTTATAATATCACCACACTGTCTTCTGAGAAAATGAGCTAAAAATATTGATGATCTGGCAATACACTGATGTTTGTCCAATCAAATGCTCTGATGAGTGAGAAAGTCCCTCCTCTAAACCACCTGACACTGACTAGACAGTAGCAAATTAGCAATTCATGTTTAACTGTGACGTAACTAAAAACTATTGAATATTTATATAATGGACAAGCCCGTTGATACGCCTCACCCAAACTTCCTGTTTCAAAAGAAAATGCATCAATATAGCACAGAAAACTGCTCATTTATTGCTCATTTTTGGGTCTTTGAAAATAAAATGACATTTAAAAATATGTAACGTAACAGAGACTCACTGTGAAGCATGAGCAGAAAGATCAGAGGAAGACGAGGAGCCATTCTGACCAACATCAGCATAAAATATATCTATAATACAGCATAAATCATCACTATATACTCATAAACAGTGTATGTTCATCACTCTAAACAGCTCTTTATGTTAGTAAGATCTTTTCACATCTGAAGATTATTAATGCTCAACATCAGTGTGTGTAAATGAACTGATCATTAGATGTACAGAAGATATTTCTCATGTCATGTTATATGAGCTTCATCTATAGAAATAATCATCAGTTTTTATTTAAGTATGAATGTGTTTGTCTTACCGTGTTGAAGCTCATCAGATCAACAGCAACCAAATGACTGACTGTTTTAACACATGCACTTTTTAGCTTTAGACTGTGGTTAACACTGTTTTTACACACAGTCACTGTAATATCATTGTTCCTCCCTCAGCAAGAGGACATCACTGAACTACTAACTAAAGAAAAGTCTTTAAGTTTTTTAAATATATTTAGAGATGTTTAGAGAAGAGGGTTGTGTAACCAGACATTCTGCTGGATATTTCACTCTTATTATGAAGGTTAATTGATGTTTCTGCCTTTAGAAAAAAAGCAAATTTTTGTCCTCTTTTGTCTATCGCCCCCTACTGGACACCTTTGATCATTGTGTCATGTGCACAGCAGTTATAGGATCCATTAGAGGCAACCATGTGATCAGAGGAGTTACTTACTAATGTGCGTAACTTAAGACACATATTTTGTAAAAGATGTATTTTATTTGACTTTTCTTTCATTCTTTGAAGCCCAGACGAATTTTAATCCAGCATTCCAAAACTGACCAATCAGAATTGATATAAAAAACGAAATTGTGGCCTGAAGAGAAAAAAAAAAACTAAATAAAACCAACCAAACAAAAAAAAACATTAATGATGTAAACAGCCGCTATTAAAGCGAACAGGGACTGAAGAAACCAGAGGAGACGCAGGAATGGTTCAGAATCATAAACTCATGAAGGACTCTGAAAACAGTACAGGATAAAACAAACACGAAGATGAAGGACTGTGATTTACAGGTGACGCAATAGCTAGAGATGGTGACCATATATATTTCTTATATTTTATAATTACTTTAATTACAAATGTTCTATATGTAGCTAGTTAACAATAGCACAAGCACACCTGCATGTATTAAAGTTAAGAGATTATGGGGCTGAAGAAAGCACAGCCATTATTTTTTAAATAAAATCATATATAATCTTGATTTGTGTATCATCAACCTAACCACAGGCTCTACTCTTCAGCACAGTGACAACCCCAAAAACTCACTTACCAGGAAACCTTTTAAATTCTAAAATAATAGAACATTAAACACTAACAGATGAGCAAAACACATGAAATAACACTTAATTGTAACGTGTAAACATTGTCCCTACCTGTTGTTTTTTGGGAGTTAATTCGGTTGTAGAATGCATTTGTCACTCCCGTATTTTACTGAACTGTGTGTGTACAGAACGAGATTAAGCACTAAAAGGTGAATTGACAACCGAATTTAACTGCAGTGTGTACATGGCCTATGTCAACACTATCAACGCCGAAATGAAACTGCAGCAGTCAGGTGGTACAAGTAAGTGCTCTGTAAGTGGTTTATGTTCATTATTATTGTAATGTTATGTGCTTTGAGACATGAGGTCATTTAACACCATCTCTCGTGATGCTTTGCAGACTCTGCTGTGCGCGTTCATGTGTTTTGGAAGAGGCGTGGCTTTGGAGAAGCTCTAAAGGGAGGGTGGGATCTTATGCTTTTAAAGCTAGCCGCTCTGAAATTGCCAACCCTTCTTTTAAATGGAAAGGTACAGGAACACAAAAGACAGAAGTCGATAATATTGAGCATTTTGAGAGAGAGAGAGAGAGAGAGAGAGAGAGAGAGAGAGAGAGAGAGAGAGAGAGAAAGAGAGAACGATACATTATCCATTGTGAAGGTGCACGATTATTATTTTGTTCAGTGTGTTGGGGTCAAACTACCAATTATTATTTAAAAGCAGGAATGTATTGTACAAAGACTCTTATTCCTCGTCTGGGATCGTGTAGAGCTCTTTGAAGCTGCACTGAAACTGACATTTGGACCTTCAACCCACTGAACCCCAGTGAAGTCCACTATATGGAGAAAAATCCTGGAATGTTTTCCTCAAAAACCTTCATTTCTTTTCGACTGAAGAAAGAAAGACATGAACATGACATGGGGGTGAGTAAATTATCAGGAACTTTTAATTCTGAAGTGAACTAATCCTTTAAATATCCTAATTGAACTAAGGCCTAATCCTGATTTAGGCTAAGCCCTGTCTGTGAAACCGGGCCTAAATATGGCCATGAATGCAGTTTCCTCTTTAGAGAGAGAGAGAGAGAGAGAGAGAGAGAGGTTAGAAAACAAAACAAAAGGTGTGTTCGCCTTGAAGACATGCCGTGCAGACAGTGGAAAAGTGCCATAATATGACTAGCCTTTTGCTTGACTATGTGATCAAACAGCTAATAATGAGCTGCTAATGTTACACAAACCATAAAACTCTCTAAAGAAAAATAATTATCTTTCAAATTTAAATACACGTGTTATTGTCCACTAACTCTATATATTTAACTCTGTGTGAAACAACATCCCAAAGTATGAAAAAAAAAAAAAAAAAAAAAAAAAATGGTCTCAACCATTTTTGGCTTTCAGACAGCAAAGTTTTAAAGTAATTCTGCAGTCAACTGTTTCTGACAAGTTGATGTTAAAATCTAGGTAAAAATGATAAGGATGACTAATTTTGATTTTTTACATAATGTATTGAGTGTGTCTTTCTGCTCACCCTCATTATGAAGGTTAACTGTTGTTTTTTCACAGCCTGTCTGTCACCCCCTGCTGGACAGCTTTGGTTATTGTGTCACATGATTGTGCCACCTGGATCGTGCAACGGCGGCCATATTGCGCCAGAACGCCCACCACACACCAGCTTATTGGTGGAGAGAAGAAGCCAAGCAGTATATGGGGATGATTAGGAGGCCATGATGGACAGAGGGCAATGGGCAAATTGGGCCAGGATGCCGGACGGCGTTGCATCCCTACTGTTTTCGAAAGGTCATCCTGGGATTTTTAATGACCACAGAGAGTCAGGACCTCGGGTCAGGACATCTCATCCGAGTGACAGGGCAGGGACGTGATCGGCTTGGAATGCATTTTCAAATCCACATTGAGTTTTGCTACATTGATCAAATGATTGCATTAATGAACATGCAATTGCAAGTGTCTTAACTGAGTGTAAATGCAATTAAGAAAAATAACATTTCAAATGATCATTTTGCTAAAAAAAATTGTATTCAGCATGTCTATAAACATATCTAATAATTTCTGTTATACGTTTTCATTTTGCAAATATGTTATATGTTAAAACTAGTGTGGGAAATAGCAAATGAAAATGATATTATTGAACTGGAATCATTTTGCTCCAAACATTGCTGTTATGGAAAATGTACATTTAAATACAGAAGTAGGCTACATTGTCATTTGCCATTTTGCATATTACATTTGAAATTGAATATTGCTACCTGCTTCCATAAAAATGGGAGTTCAAAGACCAAATTCTAAACATGGCTGTGCACTTGTTTCTGTGGCACATAAAGTCTGTTGGTGTCAGATCTGATCAGGTGGCTTTATGTCACTGCTGCTGGTCAGAGTCAGTGAATCAGCATCCAATATTTCACAGCATGGACTTTTCAGCATGAGCTTTCCGAATGAATTAAAGAAATAGCTTCGCAAAATGACTCACTGTTTCGAAACACCTGAAACACCTAGCGACACCTGCTGGTCGAGACTATATAACTGCCACAAGAACAGCCCAATCAAGTATAACATCTTTTACAAACCAGCTGCAAATGATCTATTAAGTATAATCCAAAAATCATTAAATATCATTAAATATGTCGGATTTGTGTTATTTTATTAATTTGTAGTGCTTGGTTTGTGTTTTTGGAGAAAGAATATCACTTCATTTTTCCATTTCATGTGTTTGTCAGTAAAAATGAACCTAAATTATAAAACTGATCTAAGATCAGCTGAAACCAATGAAATCTTGGAACAGTATGGGATCTAATCGCTACAGATGATCTAATAGAAGATAGCACTGTTTCAAAAACACCCATCACTACATGATCTCACCACTACAAAAGCGTGTCTCCTGTGGAGGAAAATAGGCCATGTGTAGATAAAGAATGTATTACCAGATGTTTGACTGGTAATTTTAGTCGTCTTCACCTGAGGTTTTCTTTTACTGTTCTGACCATTAATGGCATTTTCAGTGTTTCACTGCTCTGCTTGACATCTAAAGGCAGACTGTAAGTTTTTCTTCAAGATTTCTGTCAAGATTTATAGTGAAAAATAACTTACAATTTTGGTTTGTTCCCTCCCAAACCAATACCACCATTTCAGAAGACATGAATTAAACAGCTGGAGTATGAATTAAATGGTAACACTTTACAATAAGGTTCATTTGTTAACATTAGTTATTGTATTAACTAACATGAACTAACCATGAGCAATACATTTGTTACTGTATTTACTAATCTTCGTTAACGTTAGTTAAAACGTTTAGTTAACAGCTGTTCATTGTTTGTTCATGTTAGTTCACAGTGCATTAACTAATGTTGACAAGATTTTAATACTGTATTAGTAAATGTTGAAATTAACATTAACAATGCTGTAGAAGTGCAGTTAATTATTAGTTCATGTTAACTAGTTAACTAATGTTAACTAATGAACCCTATTGTAAAGTGTTACCAATTAAATTTATGCAGTGTTATGTGATTTCTGGAGCAACAATGTTTTGGTCACCATTTAGTTTCATTGTATGGACTATGTTTCTAAAAATGATTTTTAATTTCCTTTAAATAAATACGTTCTGTCAATTCTTCTTCGTCAGTTAGGAACCTGGGTGTGCTCTTTGATACCAATCTTTCATTTGAAAGCCACATTTCCAGCATCTGTAAAACCGCATTCTTCCATCTTAAAAATATATCTAAATTATGACATTTGCTCACAATGACAAATGCAGAACAGTTAGTTCATGCGTTCATGACCTCAAGGCTAGATTACTGTAATGCTCTACTGGGTGGTTGCCCTGCTCACTTAGTAAACAAACTCCAGCTGGTCGAAAATGCAGCAGCTAGAGTTCTTACTAGAACCAGGAAGTATGACCATATTAGCCCGGTTCTGTCAACACTGCATTGGCTCCCTATTAAACACTGTATACATTTTAAAATCTTGCTAATTACTTACAAAGCACTAAATCAGGGGTGGGGAACATTGATCCTGGAGGGCCATTGTCCTGCAGAGTTTAGCTCCAACCCTAATTAAACACACCTGAAGCTAATCAAGGTCTTCAGGATTACTAAAGTTACAGGCAGGTGTTTTTTTTCAGGGTTGGAGCTAAAGTCTGCAGGACAATGGCCCTCCAGGATCAACGTTCCCCACCCCTGCACTAAATGGTTTAGCTTCCCAGTACTTGAGCGAGCTCTTAATGCATTATAGTCCTTCACTTCTATTGCCATCTCAGAAATCTGGCCAGTTGATAATACCTAAAATATCAAAATCAGCTGTCTGAATCATCATCATGCGCTGTTCGTTGTTGGACAGAGGAGAACTGCCCCCCCCCCCCCCCCCCCCCCCCGACTGAGCCAGGTTTCTCCCAAGGTTTTTTTTTTTCTTTTCTTTTTTTCTCCATTATGTCACCTGATGGAGTTTGGGTTCCTTGCCACTGTCGCCTCTGGCTTGCTTGTTGGGGACATTGATCTGACAGTACATACACTATTGGATGAGAACTGATCTGATCTTGACAATGTCTGTTTTCTCCAGAGCTGCTGTATAGATAAATGAACTTAAAAACGGATTTTTACAATGGAACTGAATCAACACTGAACTGACTCAAGCTGAACAATGTGACACTATTTTCTTCTAGAGCTGCTGTACAGCCGAAACAAACTTTGTCTGCATCGTTTTCCTGTTAAAGCTGCTTTGAAACAATCCGTCTCGTAAAAAGTGCTATATAAATGAAGGTGACTTGACTTGACTATCACTTGCTTCAGCTATTTTTATTACCAGATTTTTATTCCCAATTTGCTCTTTGCATGAATGTTTTATTAGCAGGAGGTACTTAAGCACACATACAGACTCAACAATCAGTTACACACACATTTATATGTCAAGGGATGTATAAAATAGCAAGGTTACATATTAACTTCTTTATGATTGTTTCACCTCATATCTCTACTATGCATATACTAATCAAATTCCTCATTTTTATTCACTCCACAAGCTTATAGACTATTAAATCATAAGACAGACTGGTCATACCATACACTTTCCATCTTTCCTAAAACACTTCACTTTCCTAGCAACTTTGAGTTTATTTTCTTTGCCTAAAGGTCACGTGGATGGAAGTAAATAGACTGTAAAGTCTATTGTGACTGAATCTTTACAATCTGTGACTAGTTTTCAACACATTGACTACAAAAATCTGTCACATCATCAAACCTTTAGGCTGAGGCTCGAGAATGTTGTCAGGCTGGTTTCCAATTTGTCACTTTTGGGAAATGCTTACCTTATAAAGCTAAAAGAAACCAGTTATACCAGATATACTATCTATAGATTATTCATCCTCTATATTAGTTCTCTCACAATCTATATTTATTATCAGGCAGGTTAAAGAATTTCATTCATTTAATTAAACTGTTATTCAGTTTATTTTGAACTTTTGGCTGGAACTTTGTATTTACGGATAACATTGTCTTTATGATGTTTAACATTCATAACGACACTAAAGACGTCCTGATGTTGATTGTGGTTTACAGTGCTGCTGTCTTTGTGTTGATGATGTTCTTCACTGGAGCTGAAACTGTATTGAGTGCTGCGGCATCTCCACACAAATCCATTCACAACTGGAATAAAAAAGATTCAGTTACATTATATTGAATCAAATGTTTGTTATGCCTCCAAATGCACTGAAAAAAAAAATTATACTTGTTCTCAAGTATAAATATTATAACATTCTTAGAACATTAGATATTTAAAATTTATTTAGAATTTTGTATGCTCAGAGAAACTTTTTATTTTATTTTTCTTCATCAGGTTAATGGGGCTGTTTCAGAAAACTTCTAATAGATTTTGGCTGTTCATTTACACGACAATGGTGTTTTGGGGGCCTGCAAGCTTTTAAAAATGATGCCGTTATTGTCTCCATGTAAACTACATATATGCGAATTTGAGAAAATGGTGACAGGGTGCGCATCAGTGTACTGGCCTGGCAAAACGTTTTGATGGATTTGTGGGAATGGCGATCATTTTGACAATGATGTCATAAAGGTGTAAGATTGAAAATATCCAAAGATATTTTAAAATGAACAAAGACATTTGCTTTACTGTTTCAACCCCCTCTCTCTTGCTACAAGGGCCATTGGAAGACAAAGGTGTTGATAGTGATCAAGTCCTATAGTCCAAAATGTATATACATTGGGGATCTTTTAATTTCCTGATTGGTCAGTTTGAATGTCTCACATTTGGGTTTCAGTCACATGGTCAAGGAAGGGATAAAAGAAGATTGTAACTGTTGCTCTACCTCTTTTAATGCTCTGCCTCTCTCTGGCCCTCTCTCTCCCTCTCTTCCTCTCTCACTCTCTCTCAGGTAACTTTTTACATACATGCTGGGTACGATTAATGGTATATGATTTTATCATCTCATACATCTCTTTTGTAACTATTTTAAGTGTAACCATAATCAGATATTGTCATTAAACCATTTCAGTTACAAATGATGTGCTAACTATAGCAACGCTCTCCTACATATTTTGCTATTGTAACTGTGCTTATTTCCGTCGTTGGTATAAGTTGCAGTGGGTGTGAATGGACAAGAAATGTACAGTTTTATGCCATCTCACTGATAAAGTTTCTTTAGTCGTTCGGCAACCCTACAGCCTGAACCCCTGTAGGAAGTCCACCCTTACAAAGGCAAAGGAAAAACCTTTTCATTTTTAGTACATCATTGTCGTGTATACATACCATCAAATAATCAATGAAATGCAATGTTTATGCCATAGCAGACAGAGCGACTCAATGACCAAATTACACACATGCCAAGGAATGCATAGAAACAGCTGTGAAAAATGTCAGTAGATTATTTTAATCCGAATGCAAGCTTGTCTGACACATTTTTCTGTCATTTTATTAAAACAAACATTGATTAAACATACAAAAGAGAAAGAGAGAGAGAAAAAAAAACATATTTAGAAAGAAGTGCATAAAATGATTATTAAGCAAATGTTACTCACCTGTCTGAGGTAATTAACTCAAAAACCACAGGCTCCCATATCGAAGCCTCCAAAGCCTCCCATATCAAAGCCTCCCATATCGAAGCCTCCCATATCGCACCCTCCCATATCGCAGCCTCCCATATTGAATCCTCCCATATCGAAGCCTCCCATATCAAAGCCTCCCATATCGAAGCCTCCCATATTGAAGCCTCCACACAAATCCATGCCTCCCAGACCATTTAAGCCTCCAAAGCCTCCCAGACCATTTAGGCCTCCAGTAGCATCACAGCCTCCACAATTATTAGAGCATCCATAGTCTACCAGACCATTTACGTCAGGTAAAGCCAAGCCTCCAAGACCAACATCACTGTTTCCAAAACCACCCAGTTGTTATTAAATCTATAAACATTGACAGGTCTGTGACGTTTTTGACGACGGTTTCTGCTTTTATAATTGCAGTTCCTGCCATTCTGACATGCTGCGTTGCTGTTCTTAGAACCCATTGCCGTCTAGAAGGTTTAATTGATCCGTTTGAACCGGCGAGCTCCTAAACTTGGTGTCGTTCAGAATGCGGTTTGTATTTATGGTTGAGTTGCATTGAGTTGAGCAGCCGTTAACAGCCAATCGACTGATATCACATGACTAAAATTTACGTAATATATGTTTCTGCCCAACCTGTTTACTTTTTATCAAATACTGTAAATGACTCAGTCCGTGACCTATTTTCTCCTCAGAAATCTGATGTATGTTGACATGTCTCATTGCTGATCTCTGTTGAGAGATTTGTTGATTTTGTCTGTGAAACCAGGCCTAAAGTTTTATTTTTAATCTATGCAAAATCCTTGTGTTGTGACAACACAACTGACTGAGGAAGAATCTATGTAAAATTGTTATGTCCAACCAACTCAATTCAGTCATGGACAGTGGTTCCATGTGATTGAAACAAGTAAAACCCAATAGAATCAACTATGTTCAACTAACTAGAATCAATGGTTTTAGTTTAACTTAAACAAACGGCTTTCATTTAAATTTAATTATTCAAATAATCCTACAATCTTTACACAGCAAAGGTGGCACAGAAACCAAATCTGAAGTGGCATAAAACCACGAAGACTGTTTAATGCTGTTCTGAAATGGCATAAATGCATTTACACAGGAATTAAAATTGTGGGAAACATATATAACTTTTAAAATAACTAGAATTTTAAAATTAGTTTTAACAAAAAAAAAAAAAAAAAAAAAAATATAATATCAAATAACAAATATAAAAAAGAACAAATAATATAAAACACGAAACAAATAAAAACACAACATTTTAAATGTAACGACATTAAATTTAAATTTTCTGCCCGTTTGTATCGTGCGCTGGACGGTTTGTCACCTTGTTAGCCTCTGTGGTATTGACAGTTCCAATTGGAAAAACACTTGAAATTATGAATTACTGCATCGGGAACATCACCGTATGATTAAAAGAGGCCGAAATTTGTTTCAAAGAGCCAGTAAGTCACTCAGGTGCAGAGACAACAAACAAAAATTGATACTAGCGTTAGCTTTCCAGGGGAGACAGCAGATGTCGGCAAACTGTCGTGTGTGGGTGTAATGTCGTCCACAAGGACAAGTTTTTTGGAATGTAACGGTACACAATTACAGTGATACTGACTGGGTTAAGCATTTTAGTTGAGTCAAGGTACTTTTATGTCCTTGGCTAATGAACTCAAACCAGCTCTACAAAAAAAAGGTTACAAACTGGCGAAAGCCAATTGATTACAGACGACGACTTGCCGCTGTCATTTGGTGGTTTGCTACATCTTGTGAGTACAGGACTGTGGCTGAATTGTTCGGCATTGGCGAGGCGACATTGTGTAAACTCATTCATGAAGTTTGCTGTGGAATTCACTTAGAAAATACATTCATCTTCCATATGGCCCTGAACTTGAACACACATTTTCTGATTTTGCCAGTCGAGGAATGCCTTTTTGCATGGGTGCTATTGACGGTACACACATCCCAATCATATCACCAAGAGAAAACCCTGCAGACTATCATAATCGCAAAGGGCTGGCATTCAATAATCCTACAACGTGTAGTAGATCACAAAATGTGGGAAGTAACTATACAGACAGTTTTCTTTCCTTTGGTTAATTAATTATTTAGGCTACTAATCACAATTTGCTGCATTTTGTTTATAGTTTCACAGATGTTTACATGTTTACACATGATGCTAGGGTATTGGCAAATTCCAATATTTATTGTCTTGCTGCACAGAAAAATCCACAGAGTTAAATCAACTCTGCTCAGAGTACATTTGGTCCCTCTCTAAATAGTTTTAAAGTAACACTGAAGCAGAGTTAAAGTTAATGACATAATTGAGCGATTAATTAAGAATCAGTGGAGGAAAAAGAAACACAAGAACTACAACACACATTGCAACATTGTGTCGGCCCTGATCCGGCCCACATCTGGCACATGTGGCATGATGATCTGGCCCACATGCTGCAATGAATTACGGTCCTTGTGTGGGCCGTTTCTGTTTGCCAGATCTGAGCCACAAGGAGGCCACAGCAATGCCACATGTCAGCCAAGAGCAAAAAAATAAACCTAAACTGGACCTTATCTGAGCCACAGAATCTATGTATATGAAATATAGAGTGATCTCAGCCTTAATAAGCCAGTTAACAAGCAGAATCACTGAAGGAAAGAAGAGAACCGAAAAAGAGACGAGCAGAAACACAAGAACTACAACTGACTTCAGACACAGCCTTAGATGAAATCAGCTGCAGATTAAAGACATTAAATCTCTCAAGATCTCAACAGAGGATGATTAAACAGCTCCACAAACAGCATTACCAGCTTCACTTATTACTAACCAGATTGACTTTATTTATCACCACCACCTGATGTCATTTTGTTTTAGCTTTCTTTGCTACTGTAAATGTGTTTAACAAACACAGTCACAACAGCCAGACAAAACAAACATATAATAAGAGTGAAGAGCCCAACTAATGGAAACACTAATCACTGCTATGGTGACTTCAGATGAAACAGAGTTAAACCTCTGTTAATTCTCAATAACAACTTTTGTTGATGTCTAACATAAATAAAGTCAATCTGGTTAGTAATAAATGAAGCTGGTAATGCTGTTTGTGGAGTTGTTTAATCATCCTCTGTTGAGATCTTGAGAGATTTAATGTCTTTCATCTTCAGTTGATTTCATCTAAGGCTGTGACTGAAGTTGTAGTTCTTGTGTTTCTGCTCGTCTCTTTTTCTGTTCTCTTCTTTCCTTCAGTGATTCTGCTTTTAAACAAGCTTATTATGGCGGAGATGACACTATACTTAATATACACAGATTTTGTGGCTCAGATAAGGTCCAGTTCTGGTTTATTTCTTTGCTCTTGGCTGACATGTGGCATTGCTGTGGCCTGCTTGTGGCTCAGATCTGGCAAACAGAAACGGCCCACACAAGGACCGTAATTCATTGCAGCATGTGGGCCAGATCATCATGCCACATGTGCCAGATGTGGGCCGGATCTGGGCCAACACAATGTTGCTATGAGGGAACTGACTTCAGCCACAGCCTTAGATGAAATCAACTGAAGATAAAAGACATTAAATCTCTGAAGATCTGATTAAACAACTCCACAAACAGCATTACCAGCTTCACTTATTACTAACTACTATTGGTCAAGAAAAAAGAAAAGAACTATGGCACTATCATTGGGATCAGTGTTTGATTTAGTTGGGCTCTTGACCCTTGACTTTTTGTGTTACATTTTTCTCTGCAACAATTTATGTGTTGTTGTAGAGCAGTGAGGTCAGTGCCTTACAGTGAACAGATATTAGCTGCTTTTATGTGATGATTTAGTTGTGGTGAGATGGCCTGGTTGCACCCAAAGCAGCTAATTCTTATATTACTAGTATTTTCTGGTTTTGCATTACCAACACTGTGAAACTACAGCATGAAACGAAAGTGTCACAACAAACAATTCTCAAAACTACACAATGCACAACATTTTCAAACTACTGTATCATTTAGTCACACACAGACATCAAGAATCAATATATGAATCTCAATGACGAAGATAAAAAAAAAGCTTCACACATTAATGCATGTTGGGTATCACCATAGTACAAAACTACCATCATGCACTGCAATATAAATAATCATTGGTTTCAGCAAAACAGAAATGTTTTTTGGAAACACCTGCAAATGCTGGTAAAAAAAAAAAACAACTCAACAAGAATCAAGAGTCAAGAGCCCAACTAAAGCAAATACTGATCTCCATGATGGTGACCCTTTGAGGAACATCATGCTTTTTAAAAAACGTTCCTCTAACGTCAAGAAAACTGGACGTTTTTTTTTTTAATGTTCCCAGGACCAACACTGAATATTTAGAGAACGTTCTTATGACAAAATTCTGTTGTCTGGGAAAGAGCAAGAAAGTCACTTTGGAGCAGGCACAACAAAAAACATTGTGTGTGAGTGAAATATTATCCTCAAGGAGAGGATTTTTGGAATATAATATAACAATACACAATTACAGTGATGCAGATTGGGTTTGAAATGTAGCAACGTGTTGATCTGCCTCTTCAATGGAAGATTACAAACAGTGACTTCACGATGTGAGTACAGGACTCTACTTCAGGGTCTCTTGTTGGTAGACATTTTTTAATTTGCCTTAAACAATATGAAGCAAGGTCTATATGTTTTATCTCCTGCTTCTTGAATCTCGCGTCGCCTGAGCTGACATTTACTCTCCTGTATCAGCTCCTTTGAAAGTCCTGTTTAATTGAGTCCTGGTTGGGTTACTTGATTGAAATATGTTATTTCAATATGAAAACTTCAAGTTAAGTCAAAGAGTATTCGTTTCAAGTCAATTTAACATGAAGCAATCACATTTGAATCAGAAACATGATACAATGGTGTTGAATCCAAATAAATTGTTTAAATAAAGTGAACAGCATCAAAAAAAAATTTTTTTTTTTTTTTTGTTGAGTGTACCATAGCAAGAATATACTAAGGATGCACGGATCAATTTTTCATGACCTATTCAGATTTTTTTTTTTTTTTTTTTTTTTTTTTAAAGAGTTAAAGCAAAAACAGAATGGTATAACTTTAGCTTTGTGAAATTATGCTTCATGAAAATGCAAATTCACTCTCAGACACTAGATGGCACTTATGGAACAGCAGTGCAGCGTGTCCTTGTTTGGAAAAGAAAATGCCATTGAAACTTTTCAGAAGGCAGTCAGTTCCACATTCATTCAAATAAACCCCCACACTCAATTATAATAATTTATATTATATTATATTATTACTACAATAATTTATATTATATAATTTTAGTAAAAACTTTATATGCCATAAGTGCATGTCACACAGGCAGTTTAACCAATCAAAACAAAAAGTGATTTCAGTTGTGTATCTATTACTGAGGTATTTTATATTTTTCTCTTTGATATGAATGTTTAAATAGCCCTTTCTAGATCATACCGTTATAAAACACCCCGTAAGAAAGAACATACAGGGATGTGTATTCAATACATGACTTTTTACCATACCAAATTTGTATAACAATATGTGAAAAAAATTTTTTATAACATTGAAGTGACGTGTAAGATTGAGACGATAAAACAAACTTAAACATCAGCACTCATCATACAAATGTCAACAATGGTGACAACCTCAAAAAATTATTCAGCTGCATAATTTATTCATGCCGCAATGCATGCTGGGAGCCTGACATTTTCATGTTCTTGGAATGTCAACATTCCTAGAATGTTGAATTTTAAATCAGAATTAAGTTGAAAGAACGTTTGAGGAACATTATACCTTTTAAAAAACGTTCCTCTAACGTCAAGAAAACTGGATGTTTTTTACATTCCCAGAACCAACACTGAACATTTAGAGAACGTTCTTATAACAAACTTCTGTTAGCTGGGAGGCAGAGACGCAGATCTAAGTGCAACAAAACAAACACAAAAACAGGAAACAAGGGAACTGATATTCAAACTATTTAAAAAGAGAATAATGAATTGTTGCCATGTTTTATTAAAAGTTGCCATGTGTATAAATAGAGGACAGTAGGAAGATATTTAAGTTATTTGCAACAAATTTTAAATTTAATTTAAATTTTAAGTAGTAAATGGAGGAACACTAAGCACACTTTTTCTTTTTTACTGTGGGGAATTTGCATATGTGGGCATGTTTGTTTATTCCACGATTCATATCAGTTCAGTAGGCGGGGTCAGTGTGTTTCTTTCTTATCTTTTACACTCATACTTATGTCCTCTCCACTGAACTGCACGTCACATTCAGGAAACAATTTACACAATCATCCAGCTATATCAAGTAAGTTTTTATTATTATTATTATTATTCATAATTCTTAAAGTAAAAAAGTGTACATACATGCTTGTATTGAATTATATGTATGTCACAAATGAACTGAATTTTAAAAGCTTTTCAGATGAATGCATTTGAATGATTTTATTCATTAAAATGATTTAGTCTGACTCATTTTGCTATAAAGTTATGGAGACAAAAATGTGTGATGGTCACTACTTTTATTTTCTACTAATATTTTCTAAAACCATTGCCACAATATTTCAAATGCACTGATTTTTTAAGGCTTCCTGATATATATATATATATATATATATATATATATATATATATATATATATAGTGATCGTTCTTGTTAGAAAAAATAAAAGATTTGTGTACTGCATGTCCTGATATATAATAAACATTCTAAAACAATGACAAATATGATCAAAATGGGCCAAACCAAAAACTGTTGTCAGTTTCTGTTTGCCTGAAACTGAATACACACCCATACATTTTTCTATTAAAGTAAGCACTTAAACCTTTGATTGACAGCTCTGTGCATTTTTGAAACACTTCAACTACATGCTGCCATTATTATATAAAGGTTACTTGAAAATCACAGGCCGGTGTGTTTGAGCAGGGTTGGCCTGGCTTATAGGGATCCATTGTATTCAAGCTTCAGGACACAATCAGAACACACAGCTTCAGACAAACCATACTATAATGGTTATTGTTTTATTTACTTACTTTCATTATCATTAAATCATCTTACTGCATTTGAAGCTAAATTGGCAATGGAAAATTACATGTTAGGTCGTGCCTAACATGTATATATATATATATATATATATATATATATATATATACTATGAAAAATATATGTAGAAATGTTTACTCTTTGTTTAAGACAATGTTTACTACAATTTGTCATTTTAAGGAAGGTGAAACATCCTAAACTGTGACCAGGCTTAACATAAAGAGCTACACCGGTAAATTAGTAAGGTACTTCTTATCAACTTTTCTTTTCCTCATGTTCTGTGTTGGGTTCAGGTTCAGCTGAACTGTCAACGTTCTTCAACTAATAAGTACACTGTTAAACCTTGCTGTAAAAATACGACAAAATTCTGACAGTATCAAACCATTTTCCATTAAAACAGAAATATACTGTAGAAAACAATGCATTCTGGGTAATATTTGTAATATTTGAAAATAGTCTACAGGAATATACTGCAAGTTAACATCGTTCATTGACACTCAGAGGCTGTGTTCTTAATCACACCCTATACACTCATTCACTATTCCCTACATTAGTTCACTAATATAGTCCAATCAACAGAGTGAATGAAAAGAAGTGAGTGAATTCAGACACTGATGAACACCTGATAAGCAGAATCACTGAAGGACAGAGAAACAAGAACAGAAAAAAGAGAAGAAATGAGCAGAAACACAAGAACTAAAGCTGACTTCAGCCACACTGAGTGTGAAACCAGTTTGCAAACCAGTTTGACATTATTTCTTTCATACATGTACAGAAGTTCTTGTTGAGAATTAAAAGATTTGGATGTTGATGTTTTATTGAAAATAATAAAGTTTGTAGTCACCATCGTGGTGACCAGTGTTTGCTTTAGTTGGGCTCTTGACTCTTTCATGTTAGCTTGCTCTGGTTGCTGTAATGAAGTGTTAATTAAACACATTTGTTATGGCAAGAAAAGGCCAGCAAGAAGTGGATCTGGTGTTTTTGGTTGTTGTGATCATTTTGTACATGTAATTTTAGATTTCATGGGTATTTTATATTCATTGATTATTTTAAGTTTGTGGTTTAAAAGCCAGACCCAGCAACGTTTTAGTTTTCTAGAAAAATATTGAAGTCATGTAGTGCATGACTTAGACACACACAGACATCAACAATCAGCATATGAATCGCAACAATGGTGACAGTTTAAATGTCTTAAATGGGTGCCAGCATAGTACAAAACACCCACCATGCACTGCAGCATGAAGAAATTATGCAGCTGAATTTTTATTGCCACCATTGTTGAGATTGACGTGCAGATTTTTGTATCTATATGATGCAGCTGCATTTTTTTCTTTATTTTTTTTTTGTTTGATTTGCATGGTGTTTAAAAACAATTATAATGGATTGTTGGAACTCTTGCTGTAGTGTAACATAAAACTTCAGTCTGTTAATAACATAACAATGGATTAAACACAGTGAATCAAAAAACTATGTGATAGTAATATATTTTTATCAATACTTATCAGCACACACTGTTCAATTTTCTTCTTCCACATTTGTTTTTGCTATAACAAATGTGGTTTTCAAATACAATTAAAGCAGCAAAAGAAGAAAAAAAAATGCTTGTTAAAGCATCAAGGGTCAAGATCTCAACTAAAGCAAACACTGATCTCCTTAATGGTGGCATCAAACCAAACATTTTCAATTAAACATCAACATCTAAACTTCTGATAATTCTCAATAAGATCTTCTGTAGAAATAAAGTCAAACTGGTTAGTAATACGTGTAATAATGTGTAATGGCTTTAAGACAGTTGTAATTGTGTTTCTGCTCATCTCTTTTTTTTCTGTTCTTGTTGTTTCTCCTCTTCTCTTTAGTGATTCTGCTTGTTAACAGCAGGTGTTCATCATTAATGCTCGATCATCACTTACACATTTGCTTAATTATCCCACTGCAACACAGCATCAATGTTACTTTTACTCTTTGCAGTGTGGACACTAGAGGGTGTTCCTGTGGGGTTGAAAGGGTTAAAGGTGCAACATAAAAAAACACCCAGAAAATTTATTTTAATAGTAACAAACTGTAAGTTAAAAAAACAGTTATATACTGGCAACACTGTTGCCAGCAGTTTACCGTAAAATTGAGTTTTGTGGGTCACCATTGTGCTGAAGAGTAGAGCCTGTGCTTAAGTTCAGGAGAAGATCAAGAACTGCTGATGATGTGCTGTTTGTTGCTTTATTTAACAGATGTTGATTGTGTATTGTTGATGCAGTGAAAATCTCTTTCTTCAAGATGTTTTTAGTAAACTCTAATGAAATAACTTTACGATAATAATACGCTCACATTATTAGTGTAATATAAATATTAGTTTATAAATTGAAATGGCACTCGGACAATTAGAGACAATTTCTGCAAATGAAATGAGGTGACTCGTTTTCAACAGGAACTACACAGAGAAATGCATTATTAGAAGATATTTCTTATGAAAACAAACCTTGTTTATTTTTATTTTTATTTTTATTTTTTTAAATCTAATTGAATTCACAGGAAAAAGGCAGAGAAACAGCATGGAACTTCCTCTAAGTAAGTATTAAATATTTCAAGCTATAATTTCTTCATGCATCCATTGATCCATCCATCCATCAACATATCCATCTGTATTATTTACAGTGTCAGGTGTGAATATTATGCTGTTGGGCTCGACTGGATCAGGAAAGAGTGCGACAGGAAACACCATCATAGGTGGAGATAGAAAACCATTTGAAGAAGATTTTTCTCCTGAGTCTGTAACCAGATTCTGTGAAACAGGTCAAACTGTGGTGAACGGACAAACAATCACAGTGATCGACACTGTAGGACTCTCAGATGCTCAAACTTTAATAGAGATGTTCCAGGATATATGTGATGGCATTGATGTGTTTCTGCTGGTGATCAAACTGGGTCAGACATTCATAGAGAAGGACAGTAAAGTTGTGCAGTGGATCAAGGAGAATTTTGGAGCAAAGGCATTAACTCAAACAATAGTGCTCTTTACTCATGCAGACCAGTTACATGTGTCAATAGAGAAATACCTGAAAAAATCTGAAACACTGCAGTCAGTAGTTGATCAGTGTTCAGGACGCTATCATGTTTTTAACAACAAAGATAAAGATCGATCTCAGGTCACTGAGCTTCTGAAAGACATCAACAAACTGAGAGAAACTTCTGAATACAGTAGATACACTGAGCATAACTATAAGGAGACTCAGGATAAAATTATACGCAACAAATATATCGTTAGAACAGCAAAAGCTGGAGGAGTAGGAGGTGTATTAGGAGGAGCAACAGGATGTGTATTAGCTGCTAAAGTAGGAGCAGTTGCATTAACTGTAGGACAAGCAGTATTATTAGGAGCATCAGGAGGTGCAGCTCTGGCAGCAGTAGCAGCTGGTGCTGGAATGTATTTTTTTGCAAGAAAATGTATTCAGACACAGTAAAATCCCCAGAGTTAAATCAACTCTGCTCAGAGTACATTTGGTCCCTCTCTGAATAGTGTTAAAAAAAACCTGAAGCAGAGTTAAAGTTAATGAGATAATTAAGCAATTAATTAAGTGATGATTGAACATTAATGATGAACACCTGCTGTTAACAAGCAGAATCACTGAAGAAAAGAGAAACACAAGAACTGCAACTGACTTCATCCAAAACCATTTAACTGAAATCAACTGAAGATAAAATACATTAAATCTCTCAAGATCTGATTAAAAGATCTGATTCACTTATTTCTAACCAGACTGACTTTATTTCTGTCACACTTCTAAAGTTCTTATTGAGAATTAACAGAGGTTTAGATGTTGGTGTTTTATTGGTCAAAAAATTATGCCACCATCATGATGGTCAGGGTTTGTTTTAGTTGGGCTCTTGAGATTTTATGTCTTCAATATAATTTGTGTTTGAGCCATTGCAATAGTGTTTCACAGCAAACGCTTGTACATTGCTGATTCAAAAGACTAAAGGAGCAAATCAGCTTGAATTTGCTGCTTGAAAGCTGTTTTAAATTACCAAAGAGGTTTCTTTTGCTTTGGTTTCTTGATTAAGACTCAGCTATTACAAAATTACAACAACAAAAAAAAAAACATTAAACAAATGCCACCATAATGCTTCAGTGGCATAAATGAACAACACTTATTGCTCAGCACAACTAAAATAACTCTTGTATATAACATTAGTAGAACAAAAACTTTTGAAAACACATTTAATGTCACAATGAATCATTACAACCAATGCTTCAAAATGAATAAACCACAGATGTTTATTTTTTTATTTTTTATATGATTCTGATGTAATGATTTGGAGGGTATTTGTTTCATGATTCAAGTTTTTGGTGGTGTTCCTTGTCTTTTATTTTGTAATTTTTGTAATCTTTTTTTTTTTTTTTTTTCAAATAGTGTAATGCCTTTATTCACAATTTCCTTTCTTTTGTAAGGACCTATAATATGTAATGTCTGTTTTCATGCGTAGCCTATTGTGTAATTTAATGTTTTATAACCCCTGGCGTGATTATATTTAATTAACATTTGTGCTTGTTCATGTTAATTAGTGCATACACTATAAAAAATAATATAAACAATAACACATGCATGAGCTCACTTCAGTAACTACACAGTTTCTGACTTTACATAAAGCATCATGCAGCATATTGTCAATGTTTTCTGATTTTTACTGGGTACTTTTATTACCGAAAACATAACTAAAACTAAAAAAAAATATCTGTACTGCTGTAATGTGAGGTTTCATATCAATGACGCTTTTATTTATCTTTTTATTTATTTACAGATTTGTTTACTTTTTCAGTGTTCTCACAATAATCTTTGGTTCTTTGGCACATTGTACATTTTGATTCATTGCACTTTTCTAGAATTTTGAAAGCATTAATGTTTTCAATTACATCTATAATTTTCGTGTGGCCGCATGTGTGTTGGAATGCAGTCGGCCAGCTATAGCTCAACTCTGTCAAGTTTATTATTATTATTCTACCAATGAGACTGTCGATGGGAATCCAGTCAAACTGGCACTGTCGGATACATTAGGGGTGGAGGAATTTGACAGGCTTTGATCTATTTCTCACTTGTGAGTCCAGACTTGTGTCTCCTATAGAGAAAATACCAGAAAGGACGAGAGGTCACTATGTAAACGCACCTTGACCGTCTGAAAATTTCACAAACAACAAAAAAGGGGAGACATTTTAGAGTTTCTAATAACAAATAAATCCAAATACCACAATATTAAATTCTAAATCAAAATTAAGTTGAAAGAACATTTGAGGAACATTATACCTTTTAAAACACGTCCCTCTAACGTCAAGAAAACTGGACATTTTTTTGTTGTTGTTATTGTCTTTTGTGTTCCTCTAACTTTCTCTATAAGTGATCTGTTTTGTTTGTGACTGTCTCATATTGTTCAAACTACCACCATCAACCTTGATGAGTGTCACAATCACAATTTTTCATCTTCATGTGTCATTTTATCTCATACTATGTTCTTAGTATGTTGGTAGTATAACTCTTAACACAGCAATTTTTACATTTCTTTTGGTTTCATCTGTTCCTGTTCACTTTAATACTCACTAAAAAGCAAAGAGTCAAACTGCTCAACTAAATGAGATACTGACCACCATAATGGTGACCAAACATTTTCAATAAAACAACATCTAGACCTCTGTCAATTCTCAAAAAGAACTGTAGATTAACGACAGAAATAAAGTCATTCTGGTCTTTTTTTTAATGTCTTTTCAGTTGAGTTCATCTAAGGCTGTGGCTGAAGTCAGTTGTAGTTCTTGTGTTTCTCTTTTCTTCAGTAATTCTGCTCGTTATCATCAGGTGTCTCCAATAATCCAACAATCATCACTCAATTAATCATTTAAGTATCTAATTAACTCTATCTCTGCTTCAGTGCTACTTTTAACACCCTGCTGGTGGTTCCCATATGAACACCGACCGTGTGTTAGCAGAACATGACAATATAACAGAGACACGTTTTCAGATTGGCAGCATAAATCCATTCATATCAGCCTCCTATGCTTCTGTCGCTTTCTCATAAGATGCAGCAGTCCAGTGTTGTGACTATACGTTGTTATGTTATAAATAAGACATCTATATTGCAAACTTCTCCATGCTGTGGTCGTTGTTTATGATTTTGGTTTATATCTACGTACCAATGGAACATCATTCCCCAAAACCAATACAGATGTTTCAAAAAATAAAAAAAGCTATGGACCTACAAATCAGATCTGGACATAACACAGTGTAGAAAGTCAATCATTTTAGATCAGATTCCAATCGGATACACAAATATTTGGATTCCGACTGACAGTGTGAAAGTAGCCTAAGTGCACATAAGTAAATCATCTGATCACCTGCTTTCCTCGAACGGACGTCACTGCTGTATAGAAGTGTGAATCATGTGACACAGTAATCAAAGACGTCCAGTGGGGGGTGACAAACAAAAGAAGAAAAAGAGTTTTCTCTTTCTGAATGCAAAGAAATCTATAACATTCATAATAAGTGTGAAATATTCAGCAGAATGTCTGTTACACAGTCACGTTTTCTAAACATCTTTTCTTGAGTAACTATTTTTAAATAAACTTAAAGACTTATTTTTCTTTGGTTATACTTCAGTGATGTTCTCTTGTTGAGGGATACACGTATTTCTGCAACTGTGTGTAAAAACAGTGTTAACCACAGTTTGTCAGTTTAATGCTAAAAATGAATGTTAATACTGTACAGTAACTGGTTGCTGTTGATCTGATGAGCTTCAGCACGGTAAGACAAACACATTCATACTTAAATTAAAACTGATGATTATTTCTATAGATGAAGCTCATATAACACATGATTCCTGATTTGGATAAAATATTTCTCAGTGCAGTCATAGAATGTCTTTCTTTATTCATCTTAACAACATGTGATTAGTTTATTCTCTTTTTCAGTTGCATCATATCCAATACACAACACAGTGCTAGTGGCTTTCTTGAGTAACAGGCACAATCAACTGATATCATCACCTCCCCTTGATGCACGAGCACTGTGTTGCCAGATCTAAAACAGCGAACTAAAACAAGCCCATGATAAAGTGGAATAAATTAAATTGCTTTATGCTGAAAATAAGACTGTACAGCAAGCTCAAAAACTCTTGAAATAAGTTAGCATGGCAACTGTGAAGCAGCCTTTACAAGCATAAACAAAACATGATGCCTTCGTCCACTTTGCTTTGGTTAAAATTGAGGAAAATATAATATTACTTTGGTGACAATAACAGACCCCAAGGTGCAAGAACATTGCTATGATTTCCAAACTGTCAGTCATTACCATGTTTGAGTCATACATAGCCTTTAACATTCAATATGCAAAACACAACAATGGAAATTGTATTTAAAGTACTCTCCACAGTTATTTTTAGTTACTAGAACTCTTATGAAAGTGAACTATATAACTAAGCATTTGTCAGTACTATTCCTGTTTCACTTTATTTAGATTTTTAAGGCAACCGGTTTGCATGCTTTTTAAGATAGTCTAACTCATTATATTTCCCAGTGTGTAAGCTCACAATTTGAGGTTACACTTTTAGCTCACTGTGATCTCACATTGTGACCACATCACGAGTATCCTGGGAGCTCATGGTGAGATCACGGTCAGTGTTGACTGGGTTATGCTTAGGGGTTGCTTTACAAAAAATATATTCTTTAATTTTCTCAAATGTAGATAATAAAAAATAAATGGCTTTTATGTCCTGAAAATCTATTATATGAGGAAATTGATATCTTTGTTTATTGTCATCTTATCAAGTGGATGAATTTATATGATATGTGGCTACGAAAATAATATATCTAATATAGCTTATTTGAAAGTTTTGATTAAGCCAATGAATATATACAACTTTCAAATATTTGGACACACTAAGGGCTGGTTTATTTTTCATTCCACTGTGCCACTTTTTCATTGTTTTTTTATTTTTATTTTATTTTTTTAATGTAAACATGCAAGACGGATGTCTTTGACCACTGCGTTTGTGTATTTTCCAGCGTCTTGTGTGTGAGATGCCAACAACTTTTAAACACTTTCCACCACCCATCTCTTACCTTTTTTTCAGCATAAATCATCCATCTTGAGAGATTTCAGTTGATTTCAACTAAGTTCTTGTTTCTCTTTTTTTCTGTTCTTGTTGTTCCTCTGTCCTTCAGTGATTCTGCTTGTTATCACTTAATTATCTCATTAACTCCAACACTGAGTCAGTGTTACATTTAACAGCCTGTAGTGTGCACACTGAGCAGTGTTCATTTCATCTGGGCTAACCCATGTGGAGCCTACATGGAAACAGCTGACAAAGCTATATATATATATATATAATTCTTTATTATCAATAACATGAAGTGCATTATATATTACATCAGGCCTACATCAGGGTTTCCCAGACTGGGAACCATGAGTTTAATGAAAAAGGTATTAATGAATTAAATCATACAATTTTAAAATTAAATGTATTAACTGACATCAGAAAACCTTGAACTTATTTATCAGTATTATTATTATGATTATTATTGACTTAACTGTATTATTAACCTAACTTATTTAAGTTAAATCTCAGGGGGTACTTCAAGTAAATATATTAGGTCAAAGAGATTTAGCTAAGAAAAAAAGTCCCTTGCATGCAAATATGAAATGACATGAATTTGTACATGATTACATAATTAAATGACTCACTGAGTGATAATTCAAATAATTAATGTCTGTGTAAAGGCAATTCAAAGATTTGTTTCTAAACACATTATAATTGTTAGAAATGTATTGCTGAAAACACATTACAAAGACTGTGAACTATGTAGTACTGAATTTTGGAGATAAACAGTCATTTTTGTGTTCAGGATTTTTTTTAGTAGGTCTGAAATCATGGCTGCCACCGAGCCGCCGAGCATAGCTCCACCCCTAACACTATAATAACTACAGTGCATTATCATCAGTGGCTCGCCCGCTCAATCGTGAGTTACTGTCATTACCATTAGTTACTACAGCCTTGCTAGCTAGCTATGCCCTCGTCACGTAAATGCATATTACCTGATTGCGATAAAAACAGCTCGGCCTCCTTATTTATATTTTCTAAAAACGATGATATCAAGAAGAGGTGGATTCATTTTGTGAAGAGCCATCTTGACCAAACTTTCATCAGAGACAACTGTGATTCACTGATAATCTGCTGTTACTGGTGAATGGGGCCGAACTGACTACCCCTCCCCGCCCTAGCCTTCATACTCCCGTTTCGCCGACATCTGGTGCCATTGTCGACAGTACGTGCCCACCAATGAGTGTAAGCTTTCCTGTGAGTGGGCGTGGTTTCAACACCGACAGCGGACACACCCCTAGCTTTTGAGAGCAGAGAATAGACTCTATGCACGGTCGCTTCCGCACTTAGTCTCAGCTGTACTGCAGCTTACGTTTGCCTTTTGCCAATTCTTTCACAAAACCATTCTGTTAGTTCACAAGGAGGTAAGTCTACAAGTGTCCGAAGGCACAACACTTGTATTAGGAGTGACGCTAAAATCCTCTCACAGGTTATTGTGAATCCACTTTTTGCGTTTCATCGTCCAAAGGGAAATTTTGAAATCCAATCCGAGAATTAAACCTTGAGGAATCGTCACAACGAGACCACTGATCTCTATATGTCTTCATTATCGCTCAGTAAACGGGATGCATCTTCACACCGAATGTATTTACATATTCTTATAGTGATTACTAAAATGTTTTAATATACTAAAATGCAATGCTATTATAGTTAATAGTATATAATTCAATAGATTTAATTAGTTGTGATCGACAGTTAGTCCAAATATGATAGTTGGGCTCTTGACTTCTTAACTTTAATGTTTCTCTGGCTGCTGTAACTGCGTTTCTGAAGCACATTTGTTATAGCAAAAGTTGCAAGAAGTTAAAACCGATCTGATGATTCAGTTATCATGTAGGGATTCACTGATCTCTTGAAATCAAAAGCGGTTTCACAGACACTCAATAACAGAATAATCGCGTGAATTAGTGTAATCTGGGACACTTTAGACTTCTGCAGCTTCATCTCAATACTTGGTAATCTATGATAACAGCTAGAAGAAGGTCATATTAACATAGAGCTGTTTGTGATGGAGAAAGACATGAACACATCAGAGGTTTGGTGTCCCAGTCCAGATCACCCCAATTCACATTGTGAGAAACTGGATGCAACAAGAAAATAACGGCACTTTTACATTTCCTTACATGTGAATATACACTATTGATTTTGTACATTACAGAAAATTATAAAACAAATTGATATCATGAAAGTGGTTTATGCTAAATGAAATAAAAGGCATAAACCTCAATCAGAAATTATGGGATCACAATATGAATGATCCTATAAAATAATACACACAAAAACACAAATGGGATGAAACTTATTTCTCGCAAATCCCTTTTCTCTCTCCGTAACAAGAGAGATCGTTCCAGTTCAGAACAGGAAATGGAGCCATCAGTTCAACACAATCCTCGTCTCCCAAATTATTCGGCTCACCTTGGTACCAAAACCTGAATAACATTTAGAGTTTGACTCAGATTTTCAGTTATTCAGAACACCAAAATTCATGAATCAACTTGAATCGCAGTAGCAAAATAAGTAAAAGAGAGAACAAATATGTTCTGTTAATCAGACCCTGAGCCCATTGGAATGGACATCACATGGATTTTGGTTTAAACCAATAAGATTTTATGTTTTTATAATATAAGTACTGCCTGGTCACTGATTGGTCCCTGATCTACCAATCACAATGAAAGAATGACCCATAACTTAATCCGATTGTGCTTCAGGCATCACAAAGGACAGACAGGAGGAGGAGAAGCTCCTTTTTTATCTTTTATATGAAGATCTATGTTCATGGCATCATCAACTTGCACCTATTATAATCTTCATAATATCAAGTGATAATATTCAAAGATAATTTGAAAATCTTTTAGAGCTGAAGAACACCATTGAAGTTTGATGTCCATCACAATGGACATTAGGTCTTAATCAGATTAATTATTAATTTTTTTTTTTTTTTTTTCTGATTTTGTCTTCTATGTTGTGATCATAAGCTGTCATTCAGTTTTTCATTCGTTTTAGTGAAAAACAGAAATAAACAGCAACACACACACACACACACACTGATGCCCTGATGCTATATGCACACAATCATATATTTTTAAAAAACAGCAAGTACACACAACACACCCACAAACACATATACACACATATTCCCATTCACTCACTGCAAACAACAAAAATAATAAAACAAGTTTTTTGAGAATTCATCTTACATTTTCTCTACATTCTTATTGCATTGCTCTTTGTTACAGTGTGTTATTTTTTAAAATCTTCAATGCTATAGTTCACATATTGTGTTTGAACTCTAGCTCATAAGAACTGTATGGTTCAAATATGACCATTTTTTTGTTGCTTAAGCCCATTGTAGTGGACATGGGAAAAAAAATCTAATAAAAAAAATGAGTTTGCATTTTTTTTTTTTTTTTAGACTCATTTATACATTAAAGAAGAGCAAATATCAAGTAGATAATTTTATTTATTTATTTTGCTCAGTGGAACATAATTCAGGTCTGAAGGGGTTTTAATAGAAATGATTTATAATAAGTTGCTTTGCTGGTTGTGGAAGAGGTGTGACTTCAGATATTTCCTGATGGTTTTTTAAAACGATAATAAAAATACTAACCAAATAAATACACAGTAGATGTTAGCACTTACCCTTCATTCAGTGGTGAATTATCCACCCATTCCATGTTGCCCTCCTGCTGTTGGTCAGTCAAACCGATCCACAAACTTCCACTGACTAATGAAGTTATGAACTTCTGTGTGTGAATAAAACAGGAATAAGTGTGATTCCTCTCATTCATGAACAGACACTCACACAAACTCACCTGCTTCTCTTCATTGTCAATAATGACCAGATCAGCTTCTTGATCCATGCAGTACTGCCTGCTGTCAGACCAGCTTTTTGACTCATTGGTCATAAAAAACCAATTTGAACCCCACTGATATCCTAACAGAAACACACTTTTTAAAAACTGTATACATAAAAGAAAAAGAAAAGTAGGAAAAAGAAACTACTTCCACAAAAACAGATCTGTACTAACCTTTTTCATAAGCTTCCTTTAAGTTATCACTCAGAGATGTCACTTTGCTTTCCAGCTCCAGGTTCTTCTGACTCAGAGAGTTGAAGCTGCTCTGCAGTTGGTCTTTTTCAGTCATTAGATCAGTGTAATTGTGCTGTAAGGTGTTGATGGTCTGATTGAACTCTTCAACTGTGTTCTTGTAACTCTTTAACAGAGATTCTCTCTCTGCTGTGAGCATGAAGTACCGAGCTACTACTACACTGCTGCCGACCAGCAGAAGAACACAAATGAGCCCGAGACACACTGTCATCAACACCAAACACCTACTTCCTCCTGACAAACAGGAAGAAAACACACAAATATTAAAATAATAAATTAATAAAAATATGAATTAATAAAAATTCACTCTGTATTATAAGATATAACACCTTCATTAGAAATTGAAAGGGCTTTTTAAAGAATGTTCTTCTGAATGGTCTTTTATAATAACAATCATGGAGAAATTAATATATGGTAAAATATGTAAACAAGAACACATGCTGAAAAAGTAAAAAGAAAAAAAATAATTCATTGAATTATTATCAATTCATTGTTTTAATATTTTATATGTAGAGAGCAATGATTGAAATTTGATGTAATATTTCTCAGTTCCTCAAACACCATCTCATTCTTCAAAATAAATGTTCTACTTACTGCACTTTCGAGCTTTTACTTCATCCTGGCTGCGATTTGGTAGTGGAGGTCCAGTTTGTGGAGCTTGTCCTACAAGCTGGCTGCGACTTGGTAGTGGAGGTCCAGTTTGTGGAGCTTGTCCTATGTGCTGGCTGTGACTTGGTAGTGGATGTCCAGTTGTGCTCTCAGTATGTCTTTTTTCAAAATTTACATAACAGATGTCTCGGTCCATTGTGCTGAACCACATGGCAAAGACTAATACTTTTTCATGTACTGCCTAGTTTCTTAGAATACAGTTCTATCTAATAACGTATAAGACAGGACTATTACATAATATCATAAACTAATGGAGAATAGGAGTGCTGTGTGCTCAGGCTCTGGCGTTCTCAGCGCTGTCAGAGTAAAAGTCACAACAAGAGCGACTTGTACCTTGATTACAAGGTAATTTGCTGAGTGATGTCATACACCGTCGATCGGTCTGCACAGCGGCGCTTCAAGTTGAAACACACCTTAAATCTGCAGTGGTCAGTTAGTACAGCGACCATGTGTAAAAAAAAAAAAAAAAAAAATGCTTTTACATAAAATTATAATTTTATCAGAATTTTAGGAAGTGATTGAGCATGATTCAAACGTTTAAGTGAAAAATACAAATTAGTCAGAAACAGATGCAGTAGGTGCTTGTTTTATGAAGTTTTATGCATCTGTGAAAATTTAATTTCCACAGTTATGTCCTCGTCCACAAGTGTAATTTATTAATTTATAAATAATCTGCATTGACAGTAGCATGATGCTGCAGAGTTGTATAGAATTGTTGTAAATTTAATAGAGGTAGTATTGAAAACACAGTAGATAAACAGTTTAATGAATTCACCAATGAGTGCGTGAGACTGAGGTTTGATTTTATGTTTCCTGTTGAGCTTATTCCAGTCGTTTTACCCACCATCACGATCCAAAGATCTGACATGAATAAAGATAAAAGGAGAGATGGAAAGTAATGTGCTAAGTAAAGCTATATGCATTATAGTTTCTAGGCCAGGGTTCTCCAATCCAGCTCCAACTTTAATCAAACACACCCGAATCACACAGCAAAATCATGTTGTGTTCAGGCCATGTTGTAATTACTGTAAATAAAGCATATGGAGATGCTTTCGAATCGCTCTTGCGGTGCTGTGATGTTATGAATGTTATAGCTCTCAGAAAATTACAAGTTTAAATCATGTTGTAATTACAAGTCCTTCAAGCACTTTTGAGTTTTTTTTTTAGTTCAGAATCATGACTAAATGACTTGTAAGTACAGGGAAATGAGGTATACTGTGTCAATAGGTTAATAAATCAAAGTTATTGGTCTTGTTTAGTGCTTTTTGCTTTCATAATATCCCACGTTAAACATAACTTAACAATTTAACTAACATCTCTACTGTACAGTAGACCTTAATTTGATAGGTATAATAAATATGTCAAAAGGTGGGGATGAAAGGGCTATCTTTCCAAAGCTGTCCCACCCCCGTGTCTGCTGTTTTTTCTTTTTTATCTTTTTTTTCCCCTTTTATGATATTATGTCTTGTAACTGGCAAAATACTGAGGCCCCTTTATCCAGTTTGGATGCGTTTCATTCTAATCGGTCAAGGACCCTAATTCTTTTTATGACTAGTACGATTCCATTATAATGTTGAAATTCAGATAAGTAATGAGTTTACATTTACATTATTATATGAAATCACCTGCTACAGTCCGCCATTGAATACTATGGGCCTAAAAAAATGTGTAATTTTCTTTCAGGTGTGCCTTGGCAGAGCTTTTTGGATTTTCTTGGTGCAGATAATCCCCCTGCAACTACCTCTATTATTACAGTTGTGCTGGAGTCTGAGAAGAAAGCTCATGACACAGATTGTGACAGTGATGGATCTGATGATGAGGTGGCATGTGATTACAAATGCCTACCATCAAGGTTGCTGAAAGGAGAGGGCTTAATCTCTGATGATGTTTTTTAACTACCCCTCCTTGACATATCAGATATACCCGAATGTCCTGCAGCCTTAGTGAGTACATCTGCAGAGCCAAACATCATCAAATGCTGTTGAGGTAAAGGAAAATAGTCCAACAACCTCTGGATCCATGCTTAAGAAAATCAAAAACAAAGAGCGGAAGTTGAAGAAAATTAACACAGATACCAAAAAAACAATACAGGCTAAGCGTCATCAACGTTCTCTTTCAACCCAAGCCAACCAATCCCATCATCACGTCAGATGATTCAGCAGACATCTTTCTCACATTTTATACCAAATCACTAGGGGATATCACCCTGGAAATGCTGAATTTATATGCAGCACAGAAAGGTGCCACCCTCAATCTGACTGATGAAGAGCTGTGATGTCAACAACAAAAGCATTAAAGAGGCCATGCGGAGGAACAGATTTGATGAGATAATGGCTTCCATTCTTGTTGTGGATAACATGAAAATCACAGATGACCCTTTTCTTCAAGCTGCGTCCCGTGTTTGAGGAGCTGAATAAAGTCAACAAAACCATGACTGTTCAGGAATATCTGGCAGTGGACGAGATGATGAGTACTCTGGTAGGCATGGATACAAGCAATTTATCAGGGGGAAGCCCATTCGCTTTGGTTTCAAGATCTGGAGTCTTGCATCATAATCTGGATTTGTCTACCAGATAAAGCCATACACAGGTAGCCACACTCATCTCGTTGAAACTGGACTGGGTCAGGGTCCAAGTGTGGTTCTTGGCTTGGCAGAGAGTGGAGTGCCACCTGGATGCAAGTTCTATCATGACAACTTGTTCACAACACTCACCATGGTTGATGAGATGACCAAAAGGAGCTACAGCAGCTGTGGCACACTTTGGGAAAATCATCTCTTTGATATTGGCTCTATTTGACACCAGCAAAGAGCTTCTGGAAGATTTCAGGAAGTAATGTTGAATTTCTTATTGAAATAGAAAAGTCATTGTGAGATGAAATGACATAGTGTAGTCACTGTTGTGACCAATATGAAGAATGAATACTCCGATGTCGACACTCAGCGATAGAACAAATAAAAACATACAATGGATAAAGCGAAACAGCCTACATGAGCTACAACACGAATATGGGAGGTGTTGACCTGCATGACCTATGTGTGAACTGTTACCGGATTGGCATCTGATCAAAGAAGTGGTGGTGTCCATGCTACACCTGGGCACTCAACAGTGCTATGGTCAATGCCTGGTGTTATTACAGGTACATGGGGGTGTAATTGGAAGTGGGAGGTGAGGCTGCAGGGTGGAAGGATGGGTCTATATCTTAAATGGCATGACACAAAAACAAAACATGTATAGGTACCCTGCTATAGCCATGGAGGCCACGCCTCTTTGGCCCCCTGAGCTACCTGCACCACCCTGGTCCCTTGAGTTACCTGCACCACCATGGTCCCTTGAACTGCCTGCACCTCAATGGTCCCCTGAACTGCCTGCACCCCCATGGCCCCCTGAGCTACCAGCACCGCCTTGATCCCCCGAACCGATCCACCCATGCTCCACAGCCCAGGTCTGCCCACCATCCCTCCCCCAAAACCGCCTCCGCTCCACCACCCTCCTAGTCAGCGTCGGGAGCTGCCCATAGAGGGGGGAGATCTGTCACATCTAGTTTTGTTTTTGTTTTGTTCATGTTTCATGTCTTAATTGTGAAGTTTAGTCATGTTTCATGTTACTGTTTGCCATGTGCTTCCCTTGTTTGTCATGTTCTAGTCATGTGATCCTGCCATGTGCCCTTGTCATGTGTTCTATGTAGTCATGCTCTCATTGGTTCATTGTCTTGATTGTGCACAGGTGTTCCTTATTTGTGATTAGTCCTTGTGTATTTAAGCCCTCATGTTTGCCTTGTTCTTTGTCTTGTTCCTGTAACCAGTTGGTAAAAGTTATTTTGAGTTAGATGCCAAATGTTCTCCTTATATTCAAATTTGATATTGAAAGGGTGCATACAACATATTTGCCCACCGGCAATAGTTGCTGCACATTCAAATATGACTTTCAAGGAGAAAAAAAAACAAAACAAAAAAATCCTGGGGGAAAATAAATGCAAAACATGTTCACATAGAACACTACATGATTATATACATGAAACCATTCAGACAACCAAATTACCATAATGACTGTTTATTAAAGTTACTACTTTTAAACTTAAGTTAAAAAGTCAAGAGCCCAAGTAAAGCAAACACTGATCACCATAATGACAATGACATTTTTTTTTCCAATAAATCATCAATAACTAAACATAATAATACTCGATAAGAACTTCTGTAGACGTGACAGAAATAAAGTCAATATGTTTAGTAAAAAGTAAACCTGGTAATGCTGTTTTTGTTGTTTAACCCTCCTCTGCTGGCATCCTAAAATAATTGTTACTGTTTAATGTTCTGTTGGGATATAAAAGGTTTTGTGGGTAACCATTGTGTTGAAGAGTAGAAGCCTGTCCTTTAGTCCAGAAGAAGATCAAAAAACATTAAAAGTAAAAATAATAATAATAAGCAAATAGCTTAGCAACAGAATGGCATAATGACAAACACTGAAAGAGTCACTCAGAAGACACACAGAGACATCAAGAATCAGCATATGAATCTCAACAATGGTGATACATTTTTTTTTTTTAAATGCTTCACGCTGCAATGCATGCTGGGTATCACCATAGGACAAAACTCCCATCATGCACTGCAGTATGAATAATTATTGTCACCACTGTTGAGGATTGTACGCTATGTTTTCATGTATAAGCCTGAGCAATAAGTGTTGTTCATTTTTACAACTGAAGCATAAATGGGGCATTTGTTTAATGGATTTTTTTTGTTGTTGCAGTTTTGTAATAGCTGAGTCTTAATCAAAGAACCAAAGTGAAAGAAACCTCTTTGTGATGGTAATTTAAAACAGCTTTCAAGCAGCAAATTCAAGCTGATCTGCTCCTTTAGTCTTTTGAATCAGCAATGTACAAGCGTTTACTGTGAAACACTATTGCAATGGCTCAAACACAAGTTATTTTAAAGACATAAAAGCTCAAGAGCCCAACTAAAACAAACCCTGACCATCATGATGGTGGCATAATTTTTTGATCAATAAAACACCAACATCTAAACCTCTGTTAATTCTCAATAAGAACTTCTTTAGAAGTGTGACAGAAATAAAGTCAGTCTGGTTAGAAATAAGTGAATCAGATCTTTTAATCAGATCTTGAGAGATTTAATGTCTTTTATCTTCAGTTGATTTCAGTTAAATGGTTTTGGATGAAGTCAGTTGCAGTTCTTGTGTTTCTCTTTTCTTCAGTGATTCTGCTTGTTAACAGCAGGTGTTCATCATTAATGTTCAATCATCACTTAATTAATTGCTTAATTATCTCATTAACTTTAACTCTGCTTCAGGTTTATTTTAACACTATTCAGAGAGGGACTAAATGTAATCTGAGCAGAGTTTATTTAACTCTGGAGATTTTACTATGCAGTACTGTACAACCTCTGCTAAACTCATGAGTCAGGTGTGCTGCTGGTGTTGTGCACAGACAGACAGTAGCCTAAAGATACCAATTTCATGATCTTCCCAATATTAGGAAAAATGCCATTGTTTTTAAAGGATAGATTTAGAAGGGAACGGTAAGATAGGCACGTTTTAGTTTTAAAATATTTGTCAGTGTCGCGTCATATAATAAGCTGCAATTTCATGACAGAATTATTATTGCTCTTATGTTAACAATTATTAATAGAAAGTTTTTGTGGGGGGAAAAGCAAGTTCTTTCACCCGTAATGTTGGGCTATACGTTAGATATATGGCGCCACAGCATACTCTGACTAATTCAATAATCAGTTGTTAGAAAAGATGAATTCACTGACTGATTTTAGTAAACAAACTCGATATCATTGCATTAGCCAACATTACAGTTCTCCAGAGCATCTCCCGAGTATATGGACCTGCCGCGAATACAACTTTTTTAGCCCAGAACGAACCATAAAGAAAACGCTGTCTGTTAGCCAGATGTGTTGTGTACAGTCGGGAGAGTTACGGCCTATTATCTTTTCACTGATGCGGATGCCGCCGGAATTGGCCCAAAAGTGCTTGCTATCTGGGACAGCAACAGTTTCCAAACTTCAGTCAGTCACACAAAAGGAAGAATGGAAAGATAAAGAGTTAAATCATGGGATTAATTGCTGTAGATTATATTTTTCTCTCTTTTATGATACACTGTTAAACCTTGCTGTAAAAAAACGGCCAAATTCTGACAGTTACAAACAATTTTCCATTAAAACAGTAATATACTGTAGAAAACAGTGCATCCTGGGTAATATTTGTCATTTTTGAGAAAGTAGCCTACAGGAACATACTGTGAGTTAACAGTGCTCAAAGTCACATTCACTATTCTCTACATTACACTGTTAGACCTTGCCAGGCTTTTTTACAGTAAAATACTGGCAACACTGTTGTCAGTAATTTACTGTTGATTGTACAGTTATTTACTGTAAACTACAGTATGTTTCTTTAAAGATAACTATTCACTAACCATTCACTAATAGTGTTGCTAGTATATAACTTTTTTTAACTTACAGTTTGTTACTATTAAAATACATATTCTGAATGTCTTATGTTGCACTTTTAACCTTTTCAACCCCCCAACATCCTCTAGTCTCCACACTACAAAGAGTAAAAGTAACATTGATGCTGTGTTGCAGTGAGATAAAGTGAATGTGTAAGTGATGATCGAGCATAAATGATGAACACCTGCTGTTAACAAGCAGAATCACTAAAGAGAAGAGGAACAAGAAGAACAAAAACACAAGAACTACAACTGTCTTAAAGCCATTACATATTATTACACATATTACTAACCAGTTTGACTTTATTTCTACAGAAGATCTTAATGAGAATTAACAGAAGTTTAGATGTTTGGTTTGATGTCACCATTAAGGAGATCAGCGTTTGCTTTAGTTGAGATCTTGACCCTTGACTTTTTAGCATTGTTTTTTATATATATCTTCAATCCACCTTTGTTATGGCAGAAACAAACGTGGAGAAAAAAAATGAAAGTTCTTTGAGTGTTGATAGCTATGTATTGATAAAAAACTATCACATAGTTTCTTGATTCACTGTGTTTAATCAATGTGTTATTTTGTTAATAAACTAAAGTTTTACATCATTGCCACTGTAAAACTACAGCAAGAGGCCCAACAGCAATTCGTTAGAAATAAAAACATTTTTTTTAAACACCATGGGAAAAAAAAAAAAAAGATACTACAGCAGCACCACACAGACACACACAGATATCAAAAATCAGCACATCAATATCAACAATGGTGGCAATAAAAATTCAACTGGATAAATCATTCATGCTGCAGTGCATGCTGAGAGTTTTGTACTATGTTGGCACCCAGCATGCATTGCTTATGCACCTTTGTTCATGTCACCATTGTTGAGATTCATATGCTGATTTTAATATTTTTGTAAGTAACTGATTATTGAAACTTTGCTGTTTCTCATGCTTTTAAATCACAGACATAATATAATCAATAAATACAAGACATCTGATTCTCAATAAGAACTATCTGTAGATGTGTTATGGACATCAAGTAATAAGTGAAGTTGGTAATGCTGTTTGTGGAGTTATGTCTTCTTTTATCATAAGTTAATTTCATCACTTCTGTGGCTGAAGTCAGTTCTTCTTTCCTTCAGTGAAGATTTTATGGATCAGATATGGTCCAGTTCTGGTTTCTTTCTTTGCTCTTGGCTGACATGTGGCATTGCTATGGCCTGCTTGTGGCCCGGATCTGACAAACAGGAGCGGTCGGCCCAAGTGTCATCATTCCTGCCACATGTGGCCCAGATCATCATTCCGCATGTGCCAGATGTGGGCCGGATCTGGGCTGACACAAAGTTGCTATCTGGGGAGATAATGACTTCCATTCTTGTTGTGGATAACATGACAATCACAGATGACCCTTTTCTTCAAGGTGTGTCCCATGTTTGAGGAGCTGAATAAAGTAAACAAAACCATGACTATTCAGAAATATCTGACAGTGGATATGATGATTGAGTACTTTGGTAGGCATGGATGCAAAGCAATTTATCAGGGGGAAGCCCATTCGCTTTGGTTTTAAGATCCTCATCTGGATTTGTCTACCAGATGGAGCCATACGCAGGTAGCCATACTCGTCTCGTTGAAACTGAAACTCGCCTTGGTCCCACAAATCGATGCCGCCACCCTGGAGGTGTCCTAGCCTGCCAGCAACACCCATGCTCCACAACCCAGACCTGCCATTGTCATGCCATGGTCCATGTCCTGTTCCCCTGCGTGGGCCTGGTCCACTATCTCTCCCCCCAAAACCACCTCTGCTCCGCCACCCTCCTAATCAGTGTGGGGAGCTGCCCATACGTAGTAAAATCATGCAGTTAAATCAACACTGCCCAGAGTACATTTGGTTCCTCTCTAAATAGTGTTAAAAACACTAAAGCAGATTTAAAGTTAATGAGATAATTAAGCAATTAATTAAGTGATGATTGAACATTAATGATGAACACCTGCTGTTAACAAGCAGAATCACTGAAGAAAAGAGAAATACAAGAACTGCAGCTGACTTCAGCCACAGCCTTAGATGAAATCAACTGAAAGCAATAGACATTAAATCTCTTGAGATCTGATTAAAAGATCTGATTCACTTATTACTATCCAGATAGTAATACTATCCGACTTTATTTCTGTCACACATCTAAAGAAGTTCTTAATGAGAATTAACAGCGGTTTACATGTTGGTGTTTTACTGGTCAAAAAATTATGCCACCATCATGGTGGTCAGGGTTTGTTTTAGTTGTGCTGTTGACCCTTTTGTCTTTCAAATGAATTACATTTAAACAATTGCAATAGTGTTTTATAGTAAGTGTTTGTACATTGCTGAATCAAAAGGCGGAAGGAGCTGAATAGCTTGCTTTTTCTGCCAGAAAGGTGTTTCAAAGGCAGAAAAGGTGTTTTCAAGGTGTCTCTTTCTTTTTTGGTTTCTTGATGGAGATTTAGCTGTTACAAAACAAAATAATTCCATTAAACAAATGATTAAAAATGAACAACTGTTATCGCTTAGGCTTATGCATGAGTTAATTTCAGTTGATTTCATCTAAGGCTTTGACTGAAGTCAGTTGTAGATCTTGTTTCTCTTTTCTTTAGTGATTGCAGCAGGTGTTCGTCACTAATGCTCAATCATCACTTAATTAATTGCTGAATTATCAGTGTTATTTTAACACTATTTAGAGAGGGACCATATGTACTCTGAGCAAAGTTGATTTAACTCTGGGGTTTTTGCTCTGTTGTTTTTGTTTTGTTCATGTTCATGTGTCATGTCTTAATTGTGAAGTTTAGTCATGTTTCATGTTACTGTTTGCCATGTGCTTCCCTTGTTTGTCATGTTCTAGTCATGTGATCCTGCCATGTGCTCCCCTTGTCATGTTTTCTATGTAGTCACGCTCTCATTGGTTCATTGTTTTGATTGTGCACAGGTGTTCCTTGTTTGTGATTAGTCCTTGTGTATTTAAGACCTCATGTTTGCCTTGTTCTTTGTCTAGTGTTGTTCCTGTAATTGTTGTTGGTAAGAGTTATAGCCATGCCATGCAACAGCAAGATAAGTCTTTGTTCCTTTTGTTCATGTTTTAGATTGTTTAGAAGTAAATAAAATTGCATTTGAGTTCTGCAACTTGCCTCCAGTGGATTCCTAAGTTACAAATATAAGCTGGATGCAGCTTTTTTTGGGTTTGCATTGAATGTTCTTCAACTTTTATACATAATAAATTTGTTTAAAAATGAAGATTGATCTGTTGAAAGCAGTTATTTTGAGTTAGATGTCACATGTTCTCCTCCTATTCAAATTTGACATTGAAAGGGTGCATACCACATATTTGCCCACTGGCAATAGTTGCCACACATTCAAATGATATGAATGATATAAAATATAACCCTGGGGGAAAATAAATGTTCACATAGGAGACTTAACATGACTATATTCATGAAACGATTCAGAATAAAATGGGCACAAATGGATTAACATTAAGGAAATTGGACATTTTTATGTTCTTGAAATGTTACAAAACAACGTTCAAATCAAGTTGTTAATAAAAATTAAGTTGAAAGAATGGTTCAGGAACATCATACTAACCTTGGAAAAAAAAAACTACTAACATCAAGAAAACTGGACATTTGAATTAATTTACAGTTTATTACCACCACCACCACCATTATTTATATAGCGCTTTTTACAATGTAGATTGTGTCAAAGCAGCTTTACAGTGATAACTGGTACATTATTTTGGCTGCACAGCAGCTCTTAAGGAATAGTGTCAATGCAGGTAGATCAAAGCACTGTTGAATATCAAATGTCAATTGTCAAGTGTCCCCAACTAAGCAAGCCAAAGGCAACAGCGGCAAGGAACCCAAACTCCAACAGGTGACATCAGGTGGCAAACAGGTGTTAAAATGGAGAAAAAACCTTGGGAGAAACCAGGCTCAGTCGGGGGGCCAGTTCTCCTCTGGCGAACAGTGCTTTGTTACGACTCAGGTTGCTATCATAAGTCAGATAGGATCGCAACATTCAAAGTATTTAATTCAGTTCCATCCAGTTGAGACGAGTACATCTGGTGTTATTGGAAGTGTTCCCGGTTCCGGCTGACCTAATTTATGCAGCCTAATAATCCTTTAACGGATTTGAAAAAATAAATTGATAATGTGTTATGTGTATGCCAGGTTAAAGAGATGTGTTTTTAGTTTAGATTTAAACTGACAGAGTGTGTCTGCTTCCCGAACAATGCTAGGAAGATTGTTCCAGAGTTTAGGTGCCAAATAGGAGAAGTATCTACCACCTGCAGTTGATTTTGATAGTCTAGGTATTATTAGCTGGCCTGAATTCTGAGATCGTAATAGACGCGAAGGACTATAATGCATTAAGAGCTCGCTCAGGTACTGGGGAGCTAAACCATTTAGTGCTTTGTAAGTAATTAGCAAGATTTTAAAATCTATACGATGTTTAACAGGAAGCCAATGCAGACAGAACCGGGCTAATATGGTCATACTTCCAGAACTCTAGCTGCTGCATTTTGTACAAGCTGTAGTTTATTTCTCAGGCGAGCAGAACAACCACCTAGTAGAGCGTTACAGTAATCTAGCCTTTAGGTCATGAACGCATGAACTAACTGTTCAACATTTGTCATCGAGAGCATATGTCGTAATTTAGATATATTTTTAAGATGGAAGAATGCGGTTTTACAGATGCTAGAAACATGGTCTTCAAATGAAAGACTGGTATCAAAGAGCACACCCAGGTTCCTAACTGACGACGAAGACTTAACAGAGCAGCCATCAAGTGTTAGACAGTATTCTAGGTTATTATGTGAGGAAGTTTTTGGTCCAAAAATTAGAATATCTGTTTTTTCTAAATTTAGTAGTAGGAAATTACTGGTCATCCAATTTTTTATATCAGCTATGCATTCCGTTAATTTTGTGAATTGGTAAGTTTCGTCAGGGCGCGAAGAAATATAGAGCTGAGTATCATCAGCGTAACAGTGAAAACTAACGCCATGCTTCCTGATGATATCTCCTAAGGGTAGCATGTACAGAATGAAAAGCAATGGTCCTAGTACCGAGCCTTGCGGTACTCCATATTACTCTATTACTGTAGAAAAGTGTTTCACTACACTGTTAGACCTTGCCAGGCTTTTTTTTACAGTAAAATACTGGCAACACTGTTGCCAGTAATTTACTGTTTATTGTACAGTTATTTGTTACTGTAAAAATAACCATTCACTAAATTAAAACTTGTTACATCATTTCATTTGCAGAAACTGTCTCTGCAATTTTTTTATTGTCCAACTGCCATTTCAATTTATAAACTAATATTTATATAATGTGAGCATATTATTATTGTTATTTCATTAGAGTTTACTAAAAACATCTTAAATAAAGAGATTTTCAGTGCATCAGTAACTACACAGTCAACATCTGTTAAATAAAACAACAAACAGCACAAACATCTTCTCCTGAACTTAAGCACAGGCTCTATTCTTCAGCACAATGGTGAACCACAAAACTCAATTTTACGGTAAACTACTGGCAACAGTGTTGCCAGTATATAACTGTTTTTTTTTTTTTTTTTTTTTTTTAACTTACAGTTTGTTACTATTAAAATACATTTTCTGGGTGTCTTTTTATGGTGCACCTTTAACCCTTTCAACCCCACAAGAACATCCTCTAATGTCCACAGAGTAAAAGTTACATTGCATTATTGATGAACACCTGCTGTTAACAAGCAGAATCACTAAAGAGAAGAGGAGGAACACGAACAGAAAAAAAAGAGATGAGCAGAAACACAAGAACTACAACTGTCTTAAAGCTATTACACATTATTACACGTATTACTAACCAGTTTGACTTTATTTCTACAGAGGATCTTATTGAGAATTAACAGAAGTTTAGATGTTGATGTTTAATTGAAAATGTTTGGTTTGATGTCACCATTAAGGAGATCAGTGTTTGCTTTAGTTGAGATCTTGACTCTTGACTTTTTAACATCATTTTTTTTCTTTTCTTTTGTGGCTTCTGTAACTGTGTTTATAAACCACATTTGTTAGAGCAGAAAAGACAAATGGTCATTAAGATTTAAGCTGTTTTGATGTTTCTAATTTTAATGCTTTTGTTTAAATTTGGTTATTTTTAATTTAATGAAATTCTTTTTTTCTCTCAAATTAGATAAGTTCAAGTGAATAATATGCTCATATAGTTATAAATATAGTTTATGAATTTAAATGGCAGTCAGCCAATTTAAGGCAGTGATTTCTGCAAATTAAATTAGTTTTAGAGTTTTTATTTGAGCACATGGTATTTTTACAGCAACATACTGCAATCTGCAATTTTGCAAACTGTAAAATTAACAATAAATTAACAGCCAACTTTTTGCCTGTATTTTACTGTAAATTCACAGGACAGTTTTTTATAGTGCAGTGCAGCAAATACAAATAAATGCAGTCTATCATTGTCCCAAAACACTTTTATATATTTTTTGTATTAATAAATTACAACTGTGAGTAAAACATACATAACATATATATATATTCCAATATATTTAAACCATTTAATATATTGATCATGAAATATATTTTCTTTCTTTAAGGGATAAGCAGCCAATATTTGGATTTTTTGTTTCTTCTATACTCTTTTGTGTGTTTATTTATTTAGAAGACCCATAATGTACCATTCTTGGCCTGGTACATACAATTAAATTCTCACAAGGCTTTTCACTTGAGCACAGTGAGTTTTTGACCAAAGATCTTATTGTAGATATGCAAACATTTGTCTGCATGAGCAAAAATTATGAAACATGAAAGTCAGCTTCCAATAATGCAAGGTCTGTTTGAGAAACATATGTAAATGATCTATAATGACTTCCCTGTGACAACCTGCTGCCACTGATAGTTAATCCGTATGTAATGTTGTGGGTCATATCAGGTTGTATTTTTAAGTAATTTTTACAGTATGATAACCGTCTCATTATCATCATCATTAACAATGATGACAACAAAGTGTAAATCAAGTAACTGCATTCCTCCCAGATAGCAACTTTGTGTCAGCCCAGATCCAGCACATGTGGCGGGAATGACGGCACTTGGACAGACTACTCCTGTTTGCCAGATCCGGGCCACAGAAATGCCACACGATGTAACCTCATTTCATTTTCTGTTATTACTGCAAATGGTTTTGACAAACATACTATCACAACAGCCAGCACAAACAAAAAGACAATAAAAGTTAAGAGGCCAGCTAATGGAAACACCAATCACCATCATGGTAACCTTAAATGAAACAAACATGAGAGTTAAACTTCTGTTTATTCTCAATAAGAACTGCTGTAGACGTGTGACAGAAATAAAATCAATAAATAAAATCTGGTTAATAATAAGTGAAGCTGGTAATGCTGTTTGTGGAGTTGTTTAATCAGATCTTCAGAGATTTAATGTCTCATGTTATCATAAGTTGATTTCATCTAAGGCTGTGGCTGAAGTCAGTTGTAGTTCTTGTGTTTCTGCTTGTCTCTTTTTTCTGTTTCCTTCTTTCCTTCAGTGAAGATTTTGTGGATCAGATAAGGTCCAGTTCTGGTTTATTTCTTTGCTGACATGTGGCATTGCTATGACCTGCTTGTGGCCCAGATCTGGCAAACAGGAGCGGTCCGCCCAAGTGCCATCATTCCTGCCACATGTGGCCCAGATCATCATGCGGGATGGGATGTGGGCCGGATCTGGGCAGACACAGAGTTGCTATCTGGGCTGTTCCCTTTTCCATACTTTTTCAGACCTGAAAATTATTTAGGCCTTAAACCAATTTCCATTATTTTCCAAACTGTGTAGGAACCCTTACTGTTTTAATCAGAAGATATTTAAATAGCCTATTTATTTATGGGATCATAACTTGGATTCAAACATCCGAAGCATAACTGCACTATACATCTAGAAGCACTGCCATCGAGGCCATCAACTCAGACACTTAAAAAAAGATATAAATAAATGTTATAATCATAATCAATCAAATCATTTTGAGATTGTTACAAATACAAATACAGGTATTGCCTCCGCTGCACACTCCTACTAGTGGCACATCATTTGGATATTTTCATGGCTTAAACAGGTTAATGTAACACTGGGGGGTTTGCTGTGTATTGAGTCTAAAGATCTTGAATAACTTGTGGTTCAGGTGTGTTTAATTACAATAAAATTGTACCTTTAGGGGAACAACAGCTTTTTTATTAACAGCAAGGTATTAATATCAGAGATGTAAAGTCCAGGTTCAGAAAAGCTGGATTTTCTGCTGTAGAATCACAGTGCTGCAGTAATCAATAATGTAAATGAGTTCAGTGATTCAGGTCAAATAATGATTATGTAAAAACATAACCAACACCACCTGACTATCTTTTTTTCTTGGCTTGTCTGGCTGTAACAACTCAATTATAACAGCCCAAACAAAAAATAATATTAAAAAGCCAAGAGCCAAACTAAAGCAAACCCTGATCTCCATAATGGTGACTTAAATTGGGATTTTTCTCTTTTGGTGATTCTGCTTGTTATCTTCAATAATGGTCAATCATCACTCAATTAATCACTTAATTATCTCATTAACTTTAACACTGCTTCACTGTTCATTTAACACTCTTATTTGAACACTTTAACACTCTTGAGTATGGTCTCAATCCCAGGAGAGTTAATTTAACACTGGAGTTTTTGCTGTGTACCTCCTGGTTGAAAAACTGCTAATTAGCAAATCCAAGTGACTGGAACAAAATACTGGGAAGGACTTTTACTTTCTGAACCTGGACGGTACACCTCTGATATTAGTACCTTTTTGGAGTACAAAAATGTCCCTTTAAAGTTACTGCCCCTAGGACAAGCTGTTGTACCACTAAAGGTATATTTTAAACCCTTTTTTTGTGTGTGTGTGTAGGGTTGGAGTGAAACTGTTCAGGACACCCCACAGGTTGGGCACCCCTGGTCTATGCTATTGCTCAGCCCAGATTTGGGATTTACAGAAAGTTTACATAATTATTTTCAGATTACAAGAAGCTAAATAGTATTTACTAGCCTATAAAATAATAAACGAACATAAAGCCAATACAGTCAATATTACATTGACTCTATGTTATTGTGCCATCTTGTGGTGAGCGATATCTGTTAAAATGTGTGACTGACCAAGGGGGAACCGAAGGTGGGAGGAGCCAAGATGGAGCCAACAGGCCGACAGGCCGAGATGGAGCAAAGAGGTTGAAGGCGGGAGGAAATTTGACCCCAGGCTCATTTATCTGTATAAAACATATTAGAAATATAACAATTTTACACATATTTGTTTTGGATAATACTGAGGAGTTTTATAATCTTCAAACAACTACCATCTGCTTTAGGGCCCTAACCTATCATAACCATACACTGTCATTAATGGGGGGGGGGATCATAATTCTCACAAGAACTTAGATGAGGAGAACCCTAATTTCAAGGCATCCTCCTCAGATGAGAATGAGACTCTTAATGTTGACTCTTCTGTTGTCTCTCAACCACAAAGAGGTACATTACCTTTCAAAAATGGCAATTTATTACGGTCCCGCTCCCCACTTGAACGACAGGGTAAAGACCTTCACTGTTTTTGGCCCTGGTAAAAAGTGACCAGCTTTCCAACATTTCACTAATCATATCATCAGCATATGTGGGGGGTGTTGTTTTATTTAAAGAGCTATTTGAGTAGTCAATGAAGAAACATAAAGTACCTGACACATAAAAATTTGTAAATAAAATCATATTCTGGAGGTTTAAATTGCTGGGGTCAAATTGACCCCAGTGGGGAAAAAATGTTGATTTGAGGGTAACAGGAGGGTTAATCAAACACAGCTGACACATATGAATACAAATGAGGAGCGGGAACACTGAACATAGGGACACATGATGTGAATGGACTAAACTAAAAGTCCATGATAATTCAATTAAACAGAACAGACTTGTGACAGGTACAGGTACCGAGAGCGCCCTTTAGTGTCTGTTTACAGACGCTGCAGGAGAGTCAATCACTTATCATAAGAAATGTTTAAAGTCAATGTAACTACTGACTCAAAAAATATTGATCTTATGATAATAAAATATTGGCATCTTATGGCGTAGTGAGATTTTTTTTTTTCTCAATAGCATGCATGAGGGAAAAATCTTTTGTTTCTTTGTTATATTCTTCTGAGCTCTTTCTTTGTGTGTGTGTGAAATATTTTGCAAACATGTGAGAATAAATCAATATGTGCATGTTTAGACTAAGAGCCCTAATGGAGGTAATGCATGCATGTGAACAAATAAACTGGAGCAGACGTTAATGAATAAATGTACATGTTTTTATTCCATTCAAAATATTAAAAAAAAAAAAAAAACATTGCCCTCCAATGAAATTCTGGCAGTGTCAGAGGTTTTGAGGCGCAGTCCTGCAGTGTGTGAACATGTCACGGATTGATGGAAAAGTCCAGATGAGTCTTCTTGCGTGCATCAATTTTTAATACATCATGACTTTAATACAGTCTGACATTAATGACAACTGAGATCCTACAGTGTAACAGGCTTACAGTTCGTACAGTCTGACAAGCAACAATCGTAAAGGTCTATTAAAAATCACAGTGTGAACCTGCCTTAAGATGAAGAAAGACAGACTGAAGTTTATCAATAAAACCTTTCACAGAATACATAAAACAGTCAAACTAGTATTGAAGGCAGTTTTATTGATTATATTGAGAACAGCTGCAGGTGACTTACTGATGGATTCTGATGTTTAGAAAAGCTCTGAGGTCGTGGACTTGAGCTCAAGAGTTGTATACGTGTCTTCGTTGGAATATAAGTGCTATAGGGAAAGACATTACAAAATAAGAGTAGTGACATAAGCAAAATTTATAGCACATTATTAAATATATGATTTCAAAAAAATGACTCGTAAGACTGATTCAGACTTTCTGCAGTCTATCATTTGATCATTTAAAAATCATCTTTGATAATCAAAATTAAATATTTAAACATTATTTTCCGGTGAAAATTTCTTAAAGCCTTAAAATAGCTTGAATGTAACTCTACACGCTTGATCCATTTAATGTTTGCAGATCAATAAATATGCAAATTAGTCATATATGTTCAGTCATATATGTTTAAACTAGAAACTAAACTAGAAAAGAGGAAAAGCAAATTATACAGACTCGTCTACAATCCCGTGTATCACAATGTAATGAGTTTTATGTCTCGCTCTCTACATCATGTGTAATACCACCTGAGGGCGCTGTACATACAGTTGTTTCGCATCAGTCTGAAACAGGTAACAGCTGATCGATTAATTTTCTGCTTCTGTAAAGTTGTGTTGTGTCTGCTGAATTTACCTGTGTCGCTGTGAGATCTTCAGTTTTAACACTCCTTCGTTTCTTTCTGTTATAATGACAGACATTAAAGGGTTAGTTCACCCAAAAATGAAAATAATGTCATTTATTACTCACCCTCATGTCGTTCCAAGACCTTCGTTAATCTTCGGAACGCAAATTAAGATATTTTTGTTGAAATCCGATGGCTCAGTGAGGCCTGCATAGCCAGATATGACATTTTCTCTTTCAAGATCCATTAATGTACTAAAAACATATTTAAATCGGTTCATGTGAGTACAGTGGTTGAATATTAATATTATAAAGCGACGAGAATGTTTTTGGTGCGCCAAAATAACGACTTATGTAGTGATGGACGATTTAAAAACATTGCTTCAGGAAGCTTCAGAGCGTTATGAATCTTTTGTGTCGAATCAGCGGTTTGGAGCGCCAAAGTCACGTGATTTCAGCAGTTTGGCGGTTTGACACGCGATCCGAATCATGATTCGACACGCTGATTTGAAATCGGCCATCACTATATATATATATATATATAAATAAATATTCGCATCACTTTGTAATATCAATATTGAACCACTGTACTCACAAGACCTGATTTAAATATGTTCTTAGTACATTAATGGATCTTGAGAGAGGAATTGTCATTGCTTGCTATGCAGGCCTCACTGAGCCATCGGATTTCATCAACAATATCTTAATTTGTGTTCCGAAGATGAACGAAGGTCTTACAGGTGTGGAACAGCATGAGGGTGAGTAATAAATGACATTAAAGGCATATGGACAACTCTATTTGAAAATATGAATGTTGTTTGTAGTTCTCACATTATAAACAGTATGACGATGATAATAATGATGGCGAGGATGAAAAATGCTCCACATTCCACTGAGATCCCAAAAACGACATGCCAACGGGATCTATGATGCTCTGAAAGTGAGAAACATTATCAGCTAAGATTAATTGTCCAGAAGAAAGTTATATACAGGTTTGCTCTACCAAACCTTCACCTGTGACAGTTACAGCGTCTGATCTCTGAGATCCATGTTGATTGTGAGCCTGACAGTAGAAGCGTCCACTCTGTAGTGCTCTGAAACTCTGTCCAGATCCAACAGCTGAGCTTTCATTCACCTTAAACCAGCTGAAGTTCAGAGCAGGAGGGTTTGAATCACTGCTGCAGTTCAGAGTCACTGAATCTCCTGACACTATTTCACCAGATCCAGTTATCAACACTGAGACGTTCCTGGGAGGATCTGAAACAGGAAACAAAACCCATATATAATTATTACCAATTACAATAAATTTGCAATGTAATGTCACAATTACTGAATCATCATTAACTCACACATGACGTTTAAAGTCACAGTATCAGAGTATTTCTCTCCATGTTCATTGATGGATCTGCACTTGTATTCTCCACTGTCATCAGAGCTGATCTTTGAGATGCTGTAGATTCTTCCAGATCCTACAAACGTTCCTCCTTTAAACCAGCTGAAGTTCAGAGCAGGAGGGTTTGAATCACTGCTGCAGATCAGAGTCACTGAATCTCCTGACACTATTTCACCAGATCCAGTTATCGACACTAAGACGTTCCTGGGAGGATCTAATAACAGACAAAAATTAAAATTCATAACAATTATTAGAAAACTATTAATTTAGATGTGGACAAAATGCAAGCAATCATTAACTCACACATGACGTTTAAAGTCACAGCATCAGAGTATTTATCTCCATGTTCATTGATGGACTTGCACTTGTATTCTCCACTGTCATCAGAGCTGATCTTTGAGATGTTGTAGATTCTTCCAGATCCTACAAACGTTCCTCCTTTAAACCAGCTGAAGTTCAGAGCAGGAGGGTTTGAATCACTGCTGCAGATCAGAGTCACTGAATCTCCTGACACTATTTCACCAGATCCAGTTATCGACACTAAGACGTTCCTGGGAGGATCTAATAACAGACAAAAATTAAAATTCATAACAATTATTAGAAAACTATTAATTTAGATGTGGACAAAATGCAAGCAATCATTAACTCACACATGACGTTTAAAGTCACAGCATCAGAGTATTTATCTCCATGTTCATTGATGGACTTGCACTTGTATTCTCCACTGTCATCAGAGCTGATCTTTGAGATGCTGTAGATTCTTCCAGATCCTACAAACATTCCTCCTTTAAACCAGCTGAAGTTCAGAGCAGGAGGGTTTGAATCACTGCTGCAGATCAGAGTCACTGAATCTCCTGACACTATTTCACCAGATCCAGTTATCAACACTGAGACGTTCCTGGGAGGATCTGAAACAGGAAACAAAACCCATATATAATTATTAACAATTACAATAAATTTGCAATGTAATGTCACAATTACTGAATCATCATTAACTCACACATGATGTTTAAAGTCACAGCATCAGAGTATTTATCTCCATGTTCATTTCTGGATCTGCACTTGTATTCTCCACTGTCATCAGAGCTGATCTTTGAGATGCTGTAGATTCTTCCAGATCCTACAAACGTTCCTCCTTTAAACCAGCTGAAGTTCAGAGCAGGAGGGTTTGAATCACTGCTGCAGATCAGAGTCACTGAATCTCCTGACACTATTTCACCAGATCCAGTTATCAACACTGAGACGTTCCTGGGAGGATCTGAAACAGGAAACAAAACCCATATATAATTATTAACAATTACAATAAATTTGCAATGTAATGTCACAATTACTGAATCATCATTAACTCACACATGACGTTTAAAGTCACAGTATCAGAGTATTTCTCTCCATGTTCATTGATGGATCTGCACTTGTATTCTCCACTGTCATCAGAGCTGATCTTTGAGATGTTGTAGATTCTTCCAGATCCTACAAACGTTCCTCCTTTAAACCAGCTGAAGTTCAGAGCAGGAGGGTTTGAATCACTGCTGCAGATCAGAGTCACTGAATCTCCTGACACTATTTCACCAGATGGACTGATGGACACTGAGACGTTCTTTGGAGGATCTAACACAGAAAAATACAAAAACACTAACAATCAAAGTATATCAAGGTTTCACAGACTTATTAATCATACTCCAATAATTTATGATCTGTGATGGAGATATTTGTATATAAATATGTATATAAATTTGTATGTAAAATATGCTTATTTCTATGTTATATTTAATAATTAATATCTTGCAGTAGGACTTTGATCTGACTTTGAAGTGTGTGTGTGTGTGTGTGTGTGTGTGTGCGTTTTTGTGACCTATCAGGACACAAATTTGTATGATGACATGGGTATGACATAGGTATTACAAGGCCTGAAAATGGCTGACTTCCTGTTGAACTTGCAAATAGCCGATGTTGAAAAATGTAAACCAGGGATGGGCAACTTCAGTCCTGGAGAGCCACTGTCCTACAGTTTAGCTCCAACCCTGATAAAACTCACCTGTCTGTAGCTTTCTAGTCATGTTGTAGACCTTTAGATGGTTCAGGTGTGTTTGGAGCTAAACTCTGCAGAACTGATGTTGCCCATCCCAGTCCTAAACTGCTAGCTTTTCAACTTAAACAAGACCAAATACTCACACATGACATTGAGCTGAACAGCAGGAGAGATGAGATTGTGTCCGTCTACAGCACAGCTATATCTGCCTGCATCCTCTCTTCTGACTGACTGCAGCAGGAGTTCATTGTTTCTGTCTCTTCTCTCAGTTAATGGCTGTGAGTTTCTGTACCAGATGAATGTTGCTCTGTCAGTCAGAGTGCAGCTGCTTTTACATGTCAGACGGACTGAATCTCCCTCTGTCACTCTCTCAGGAGACTCCACCTGAAGATCTGAACACAACACACACATTATATCTAGTGCTGCTGTCATACACTGATTAATATTCAACATAATGCACAGAAGAAGAGAGAAACCTCATGAGAGTCACCTGTGACAGCAAGAGTCACTCCTGGTTTACCAAACCATTTCTCTTTATCAGTGATGAATCTGAAATAGTACTTGTGTGAATCCTTCAGTGTCACATGACTCAGTCTGATGGTGCAGTTCTGCTGTTCATCTCCCAGATACTGAAGCCTCTGACTGTATTCAGGGTCCTCAGACAGATCTGGAGGCTCTACACCTTGTTTTAAAGGCCCTATGGTCCAGAACACGTTCTTGATCTGACGTCCAGTAGGGTATGTATAAGTGCAGTTCATTATCACTGATGAGTCCTTTAGTGCACAGATGTGTGAAGGACTGTAACTCACACCCCAATCAGCACTAGAAACCCCTGAAACACAGAATTCATCAAGATGAAAATGTTGTTTTATAAGCTATACTGGACCATGTTGTCAGAGTTCATGTTTCATTGTGCTTTTTCCATGACCCAGTTTCAATGATTGCATTCACCTGTTCAGTTAATTATCTTATCTGTTCTACTTGTTATTTAAGCCCAGTGTTTTCTGTGTTGTTGGTCTGGTGTCGTCTTTGTTATGTGGATGTTTTTTGCCTGTGTTCCTTCATTTCTCCTGTGTGGATTTATTAAAGTGAACTCTACCTTGTCGTGCGCTTCCTGTTAGCAGCCACCCGTCACACACGTAAACTCGGGAAATCATGTGAATACTTTTATTACATGAAAATGACACCTCATAATAGAATATGTATAACAGTAATCTTCCCTGTGAAAAATTATTTCAGTTCTTCATGATCTTTGATGGAAGACGTTGCAGAAATAAACACAGAGACAAACTGTGAAATCAGAGTAAAGAAATCAGACACAAACAACATGCAGCACTATAAAATATTCAAACACGTGACAATTAAGATAATAAACAAACAATAAAAGCTGTTTTTACTAAGGATCCAAAAGTAAAAGAAAAGATGAGCAGAGGTGATGAAAAAGAGCAGAAATGTTATTATTTGCCATAATGGATGCTGCACAGATAATGACATTCTTTGAGAGCGATATGAGTAATTTTACTTTGATCAATGAATATACTGAGGAATGAAGTGTTGCTGTAACATCAGTCACTCACTGTGAATCATGAGCAAAAAGATCAGAGGAAGAAGAGGAGTCATTCTGACTGACATCACCCTAGCAACACCTAAAACAACCAATAAACAACCAGTTACTGCACCTACAACGATTATGATGTAAACATCTATCTCTACATATTTAAAGGGATCATAACATACTTTTTTTTTCCTTTTAATTCCGATGCATGTTTAATTTTAACAAAATAAAGTTAAAAGACATTTTTTTTAAAAAAATAATAAAGCACAGTATCTGTTGCACCTTTTTTTTTTTTTATTGCTGTCATTAACTATTAGTCTGCTGAGTATTGAGGAGATTTTTCTCAATCAAATGCCATGGATCACTATAGACTCCAAATCACAATATTGCCTACAGTTCACAATAATACAATAAATCAAGCAAGAACAAGCAATTAAACATTGACATTTCCCAGTGCTTTACAAAAGTAATGTGACTGAATTAAGTAAAAACAAAGAAACGTGGAATAGTTTTACCGTGTTTCAGTGAGTCTCTCATCCATTAGATGTGAAATTATGAAAACAGAGATTAATACAGAGGAAGCAGGATGTCAGATATGTTTCCTCCTGAACTATAAACGTTTACCTGCTTCTGTTTCAGCCTTTCTTTGCCTCTTTCTGCATCAAGACAAGCAGATCAATATAAAACCTTTCAAAGAATGCAACTTTAACAAAAAAAATAAAATAAAAACAATTACGCAATAGTGGTAAGAACAATTCAACACTATAAAGCCCCAACCAGAATTCAGTTACTTTAGCAGTCACTTCTACAATGTGTGAAGATTTGCGTGTGTGTTTGTGTATGTGTTGCAACATCAGTGACTCAAAATGAATCTGAAAGTGATATAAAGTCTGTAAAATAAAAGTCATAAAATAAAATTGTATGCCTTTAGCTGTTTTTAACATCTTACACAACATCTTCAGGTTATCATAATTTTTTTTTTTAAATATAATATCCCAACACATTTCAAGCAAAAGCAGAATATATATATATATATATATATATATATATATATATATATTTAGGCTACTTTTTCCCTCTCCATGTTTAGGCTGACCAGATGACCCGAAAATGTCCACATTTTACAGCAAGTTCAAAACATCCTGCAAATATACAGTACTGCAAAAGCCTAACCATCACAGCCTGCTGATTACCAGAGCAATTGTGCAGTGTTTATTTTCACCAGCAGAAGGCACTGCGAGTTGCACTGGTTACTTAAGCCCAAAGTATACTTCAGTATACACATGTGCAACAGTACAGTGTGCACAACACAGATTTTGTCACCAGAATTTTGTACTAAATACGCTTTGCCTTATTTTTGTAACTGTGCTTAAGCACAGGTCACACATGCACATTGAATTTGTTTTGCACTCATAAGTTGTTCTACAAAGTGGTAACACTTACCAGGCCATTGATTGACAGAAGAAACCAAGATTAAAGAAACAGAACAATTATAAAATACTGGAGACTACACTGGCTAGTGTGTGCAACAAGGTTTCAGATTGAACACACCTATTATTTTGTCCATAAGGAAAAAACATCACTCACAACAACATTGTGTCAGCCCAGATCCCAGCCCAGATCTGGCACATGATGACGGTCCTTGTGTGGGCTGTTTCTGTTTGCCAGTCACCATTATGGTGACTTCAAATGAAACTGAAGTTAAACCTCTGTTAATTCTCAATAACAACATTTGTTGATGTCTATATTGAATAATTCAATATAAAAATATTGAATAAAGTCAGTCTGGTTAGTAATAAGTGAAGCTGGTAATGCTGTTTGTGGAGTTGTTTAATCATCCTCTGTTGAGATCTTGAGAGATTTAATGTCTTTCATCTTCAGCTGATTTCATCTAAGGCATCTAAGATCATCATGCCACATGTGCCAGATGTGGGCCGGATGTGGGCCGACACAATGTTGCTATGTGGGATGGAGGAGTGCAGAGCACTAATATCATTGATTATCAAAAGAGAGTCCATTACTGGTTTTAAGGTATTCGCATACTAATTATTAATGTTAAATTAAAGTAATACTGTTTATATGTACTACAACAGCGCCTGAACAGGGTGTGCAGGGTTCCACCATCATAGTGAATAATGCATACACAGTAAAATCCCCAGAGTTAAATCAACTCTGCTCAGAGTACATTTAGTCCCTCTCTAAATAGTGTTAAAATAAACCTGAAGCAGAGTTAAAGTTAATGAGATAATTAAGCAATTAATTAAGTGATGATTGAACATTAATGATGAACACCTGCTGTTAAAAAGCAGAATCACTGAAGAAAAGAGAAACACAAGAACTGCAACTGACTTCATCCAAAACCATTTAACTGAAATCAACTGAAGATAAAAGACATTAAATCTCTCAAGATCTGATTAAAAGATCTGATTCACTTATTTCTAACCAGACTGACTTAATTTCTGTCACACTTCTAAAGTTCTTATTGAGAATTAACAGAGGTTTAGATGTTGGTGTTTTATTGATCAAAAAATTATGCCACCATCATGATGGTCAGGGTTTGTTTTAGTTGTGCTCTTGAGATTTTATGTTTTTAAAGTAATTTGTGTTTGAACCATTACAATAGTATTTCACAGTAAACGCTTGTACATTGCTGATTCAAAAGACTAAAGGAGCAGATCAGCTTGAAAGCTGTTTTAGATTACCAAAGAGGTTTCTTTTGCTTTGGTTTCTTGACTAAGACTCCGCTATTACAAAATTACAACAACAAAAAAAAACATTAAACAAATGCCACATTTATGCTTCAGTTGTAAAAATGAACAACACTTTTTGCTCAGGCTTATACATGAAAACATAGCATACAATCCTCAACAGTGGTGACAATAATTATTCATACTGCAGTGCATGATGGGAGTTTTGTCCTTTGGTGATACCCAGCATGCATTGCAGCGTGAAGCACTTAAAAAAAAAAAAAAAAAAAATGTATCACCATTGTTGAGATTCATATGCTGATTCTTGATGTCTGTGTGTGTCTGTAGTTAAATTTATGCACTGGATGAATTAAATTTTCTCAATATATCAGTTTGCTGCAACTCTTTCCTAACATGCTGAAGTTTCACGGAGCTGGTCAGACAAAACAAAATATACAAAATACATTATATGATTAGTTGCTTTGGATTCAGTCAGGCAGTCTCACAACAACTACATCATATAAAAGCAGTTAATATTGGCTCATTGTAAAGCACTGACTTCTCTGCTTTGCAACAACATATGCATTAATAAATAAAAAAATCTAGTATAGAAAGTCACACTGATCTCCATGATGGTGGTGTCTTTTTTCTTTTCTTGACCAATACACCTCTGTTAATTCTCAATTCTGTAGATGTTTTGAAAATAAAGTCAATCTGATTAGTAATATGTGAAGCTGGTAATGCTGTTTCTGGAGTTGTTTAAAATTAGATCTACATAGATTTAACGATTTTTATCTTCAGTTGATTTCATCTAAGGCTGTGACAGTTGTCATCAGTTGTAGTTGTAGTCAGTTGTCAGTTGTAGTCAAATGAAGTCAGTTGTAGTCAAATGAAGTCAGTTGTAGTTCTTGTGTTTCTCTTTTCTTCAGTGATTCTGCTTGTTAACAGCAGGTGTTCATCATTATTGCTCAATCATCACTTAATTAATTGCTTAATTATCTCATTAACTTTAACTCTGCTTCAGTGTTATTTTAACACTATTTAGAGCGGGACCGAATGTATTCTGAGCAGAGTTGATTTAACTCTGGGGATTTTGTTGTGTAGCACACATATCTCAACTATATCACGTGCACAAAAAGCACATACTTTCTGTTCAAAATGAGCCTAAAATGCTAAGTTATTAACCTAATTATGGGTAGTAAGGATTCACTTACAAAAGTACAAAATGACATTTGAGAAAATAATTAAAAAACAAAAACATACAACAATGTATCTTCCCCATATTTTAATTTATAAGTAATAACCATTAACATTTTAATGATGTTTTGAGTTTGGAAAGAGGAAATGTCCCTGGTTTCCCATTCCTGAAATCTGATAACTTTTTTCCTGTTATTGTATTTTTGTCAAATATGTTTTTCTGCCATTTGTTAAAATGGGGAATTCTATGCAAGAAATCATAACAAATATGTTATAGTAGTCATCACTTCTGTCCCCTCGGTTGTGATCAGTATGAAAGAACCTTGAATACTGTTTGTTTCTGCTAAAGTGAAAGAGAAAGTAAACAGAGCTCATGAAATACATGAAATGCCCTGAATTACAGGAAAAGACATCAGGGGTGTGCTCTGCATGTGTGTGTGTGTGTGTGTGTGTGTGTGTGTGTGGTCCTGATAAACCCTACTGTACATTATGGGACAAAATGGGGTTCCCAGAAAGATGGCAATATTTTTAAGTATTTGGAACTTAAAGGGGTCATGAACTGCGTTGTTTTATTGTTTTATAATGTTTCCTGAGATGCACTTATAATGTTAGTATGCTTTTTACATTAAACATTGTCATAAATAAAAGGCATTTTTCCTACCCTGATTTTAGCCCTCTGATTTGAGCGCTTTTTTGTAAGAGTCGTGTCTGCTGTGAGACTTCAGTGTAAACGCCCACTGCTGTGATTGGCTAACGTCTTTCCATTTGAAATAGCTAAGTATTACTCTCTCTTTTAGCACGTTTTTACTATTACAGCTCTCAAAGTTAACTAATCGTGAAAAGTGTTTCATCACATTTAGATCTATGGCGTTATATTTAGATTGTGGCACGAAAGGTTGCAGTGATGAACATTGTAGTCGATCACAGACATGTTGAGCGCATGAAAGCAGTGATCTCGTCATTGCAACTCAACATTGCAACTCGGTGCTTGCTGCCCTTTGACGTCATAAATCCCCACTTTGAAAAACCTGTCGTTTGCTGGGTCTGGTGTGAATAAAAGCTTTTATTGGACTAACAAGGAGGTTTTCAGTTCTAAAACTTACAGGATATTCTTATAGTATGATGACCTCTTATATGTCAAAAGCTCAAGGAAAATTTGATTTCTCAGTTCATGACCCCTTTAACAAATGTAGTTGTTTAAAATTATAAAGTTTAGTTGGACTTTACGAAAGTAAGGTGAACTTAATTTAAGTTCCCTTTCAAAAGGGAACTCTACACTGCGTTTGAAACACATTTAGGAAACGTCATCACGTGAACCGGTGTCTGAATGCAACTATCATATCTCACCAATCCTATTGGCCGGCGACAGCCTATGACGTCATTATAGACGCGACCCGGAAGTATAAAGGAGCGCCTATGAACACACACACAATGAAAATAATGACAAACTAATCATGTGCCAATTGGTAATGTTAATGAGAAAGCTCCAATGTCACATCATCCTTTTCTGTGGCTTTTTTTTTTTTTATATCTGGATGCTTTCATTTTGTGAAAGGCTCTTGTAACCATTCTGTAAATGATTGATATTGTGTTTTCAACAATATTTTGATAATAATGTCACAGGGAGGACATGATGATGTAACAGTATTCTCTTCGTAAATTGGTCATAAAAGGAGGCTGTTTACAGTTTTACAAAAGATAAAACTACCTAAAACTTAAAGCTTGAGTTATTGGTCATTATAAAGCTGAACTTTGAAATTATAACAGGACTATGAGACACAATTCATTATCACTTATGTCAGTCAAATAACGCCAAGGTCTATCTGATTTAAATTGAATCCTTCAAGTGACGTTATCCTGAAGCATAGGATATAGGCAGGATACCATTTCTCATTTGGCTAGATTCTGTCATTGGGCTAGTGGTTCTTACATTAATACATGTCAATGAACAGATATTTACAGTACTTGGACCATGTAATGAAAACATGGCTCTGCATCTACAACCACCATTTATTAACCCAGTAAGTGACCAATTATTTTGAAATTGATGATTAAATTCAAGTTGATTGAAAATATGCTGAAATGTTATACATGAGCAATATAACACCACAGCTGTGTGGCTGTATATCAGCACGGCTGTGATTCTGCAGTAGTGCCATAAGTAATCACAGCATGCTGATATACAGCCATATCGCATGGCTACGAGTGTGATATTGCATTTATACAACAGTTCAACGGCATAAATGTGTAAATAAATAAGAACAACAATGGAGCTCCTTTAAAAACCCTTTTTTGTGCAGAACTACTTCCTTCCGCCATGGATTTAAATCTCAAGTTGACAGTTTAACAGTTGAGCCCAAGCCTCCAATACTAATTCTAAAACATCCCTTTAGAACTAGTGATGAAGGAAAGCTGAGTCGCTTCATTGAAGCTTATTGTTTTATGTAGAGTATTATGAGAGAGAGATTGAATAAACGAGTATTACCTGCATCTGATATAGCATTCATTCTTCAAGGTCGATTTCAATGATATTATATCCATTGTTAAAAAAAAAAAAAAATCAGTTGAATGTTCGCTGAGGAAAGCACCATTGCCCTTTTAAAGGTTAAGGGGATTTGCCACAGTGATAAAACAACTTTCTTGTTCTTACTCACTCATTAAGAGAGTCTTTGCCACCATCTAATGGTATAATAATGTATCTTTCACTGATACTATTGACAGACCCTTTCTCAATACCAAATACAGCATATTATTTATATAAAATAATATTTATTGAACAATAATATTTAAATTAACAACAATAGCCATTATAAAAGACATTAACACAAGCAAACAATAAATACAATAAAAAAACAAAATTAATAAAAAAAAAAAAACACAAGCAAACAGTTTAGTAAAACATACAAAAGTAGCACTCTAGTACAGGATTTAAGTTAAATATAGCCTAAATATAAAGTAATTTTCCCTTTAACCCAAAGCGTTTTGCTCTGGAACAAGTAATAGATTAATAAGACCAAAGATTGCCCGTTTGATATACCCCAGATGAATTATATTTTTAACCACTATCTATGAGCCGAAGGACTGGCTGAGATGAAGCAGTTCTCTGTGGGTGCTGAACGGTCGCTGATGGCCTGGAGCTGGCATCTCTGAAAGCATCGAAACAAACAGTAAAACAGCTTTACCAGCTTCACTTACTTGCTTAATTATCTATTTATATATCACTTTATTGCTCACTTATCTATATAAATAAGTATCTATATAATATATATCTATATAAATCTGTATAAATAAGTTATTTATTTTGTCACTAGATTTAGTGACTTTCCTGCCCCTTTTGAGATTTTTTTTTAAGTTTAGGGACAAATCTAGCAACTTCTTGGACAAACCTTATCTAGATTCTTATTTTGCCCACTGATCTATAACTACATGAGTTAACATGAACTAATAATGAACTGCACTTTTACAGCATTTATTAATCTTTGTTAATATTAATTTCAACATTTACTAATACAGTATTAAAATCTTGTTAACATTAGTTAATGCACTGTGAACTAACATGAACAAACAATAAACAACTGCCTTTTTAGTTCACCCAAAAATGAAAATTCAGTCATCATTTACTTCCCCTCAAGTTGCTCCAAACTTGTACAAATTTCTTTGTTCTGCTGTACACAAAGAAGATATTTGAAAAAATGATTGTAGCCAAACAGATCTCACACACCATTGACTACCATAGTAGGAAAAAAATTACTATGGCAGTCAATGGTGGATGAGATCTGCTTGGTTACAAAGATTCTTCCAAATATCTTCCTTTGTGTTCAGCAGAACAAAGAAATGTATACAGGTTTGGAACAACTTGAGGGTGAGTAAATGATTTCATTTTTGGTGAACTGTCCCTTTAACGTAGATTAAATACAGTAACAAATGTATTGCTCATGGTTAGTTCATGTTAGTTAATACATTAACTAATGTTTAACTAATTTACCTCATTGTAAAGTGTTACCAATATTTTACAGGGAACGTTTGTACTGAAAACTTAAAAAAGTAAGTTGACCTTACTTTCATACAGTTAATCCAACTAAACTTTATCCCCCGGTTTCACAGATAAGGCTTAAGCTAGTCTCAGACTAAAATGCATGTTTGAGCTGTTTTAACTGAAAGCAACTTGTACTGACATATCTTAAAATATGTCAGTGCCATTGTTTTGTCTCAAGGTGCACACCAGTAATGATTTTTTTTTTTTTTTTCTTGGGTACATTTATAAAAGCTTCTTAAATACCCTAATAAACTAAGGCCTAATACTGGCTTAATCTAAGCCATGTCTGTGAAACCAGGCCAATAAATTCAAACAACATTAAATTTGGCAAGTTGAACATACTTAATATTCTATGTAAAGTAAACTCTGTGCAAAAAGATAACTCAAAAAGTTGAATTAATTATTTTTTTTACAGCGACTCTTAGCCAATCAGATTCGAGAACCAGAAAAAAACAGTTGAACAGTATGAAGGACAATAGTATCACTTGTAGCAAGACATATTTAGCAAGAACTAGCATTCCAATATGACACGGAAATGATATCATTTTCATGAACAAAAACATGCCTTGAACAGTTTTATCATAGAGTGGGAAAAAGTTTAATATACATGATTGCATGTATATTAAATACACATACATGCAACCATAACTGGCCCTAATCACAGCCAAATAATAAACCATTACCACCCCTGAACTTGTCCAGAACAAGTTTTATTAGTGGTACCCAATCTCAGCCTTTAGCAAACCAGATCAACACCAGTCTTTAGGCAGAAACCCCAAAACTATGCCAAAAAAATGCTAACAGAAAATCTCAGCCATGGATCAATCCATAGGCAGTAAAACACACATAGCGCGACCCGGAAGTATGTAAGGAGCACCTAGAGAAGCAGTCAATATCTTTTCATCTGAAGGGACTGTTCAGCAGGCAGCCCCGATGCATGGCTAGGAAACGCAGAGTCTCGTTCCCTGTTCTCAGGGAACCATAGTTACATACATAACCTGAGACGTTCCTTTTCGAATAGGAACTCAACTCTGCATGCAGAAACACATTGGGGAACGATATACCCACGCCGCCATGCTAAGGGGAGTGTATGCCAAAGGCTAGACAAACATCAGAACTAGCAGCTTCAACTGAAGTGCCAGAACCACTCCCCCTACGGGTCACACATAGGCTGTCAGTGACAGCATTCCCTATGGCCAACAGCCCCAGCTAAAACTTCTTTTTAAAGAGGGTACCTTTAAGGGAATGTGGCCAGGGGGCCCAAGGGAACCCCAGCCAGTCACTTGTGAGGGGAACGTACTCGACCCTGATTGCCATCAGGGAGGCCTGACATGGTCTACTTTACAGAAACCTAGTCCTGGCCAACAACCTGTCTGATCACAGAGTCTCCAAACATATTTCTTCAGAGAAGATATCCAGTAAGAGTGACTGCAAAGAGGCAATAACTAACTCAGACCGGAGCATAGAGACTGGCATCCCGGAGAGCAGGACTCAGCTTAGCGCATCTTACCCTTACTAACGAGGGAAGTAAAACACTACTCAAACCTAGGATCTACTCAGCGCATGATTATTTGCACTGAGGAGGCTGTGCACTCTAAAGGAACCCAACACAGGGGAGTACATTTACCAGCCTAGGGGCTGATCCTCAATAGGGAGGCCTCAGAGAAGCCTTCAACCACTGACCAGCTTAGGGAGCTAAGTACTACAACCCTCAAATGAGGGGAGTACAGAGCACGACCTAACAGATAAACTGTACTGTAGGCACAAAATCATGGAGGCCCAAGAGGGGGCCTGCCACATGACACAAATTCTACAAGTGTAGAGTTATATCACAGCAGCCTTGCTAAAGGCCAGCATTCACTAGCCTGCTTAGAGAACACCCAGAAACGGGAGGAGGAAGCTTAAAGGGAGGCCTGTGAAGGCCACACACCTGAACAGCTTGCTTGCTGATAAGCAAATCCAGCAGACTAGACTGAGATTGCCCACAAAACAGTCTACCCAACACAATCCGACGAGCAGTGCACTCTGTAAAAACACTTTTTACTCTTTAAAGCAAGAGGAGTACCACATACGCCAACACGTCCTGCAGGAGGCCCAAAAAGGGCCTACGACTTCCAGACATGTGGCATCAGCTCACAGCAGTGTTCTAAGCTATAAAGGAGACAAGTAGAAAACCAGACTTAACAAGTGAGGTTAACTAGCTTAATTCAACCCGAGCCAACATACCACCAGGTCATGTACTCTGTAAAAACACGTTTTTACTCTTAAAGCAAGAGGAGTACCAAGTAAATACAGGAGGCCCAAACGGGGCCTACAACTCAGAATGACACGTGGTGTCACTTCTAGAGGCAATTACTAAGCTCTCAGGGAGCCGCATATAGAACCAAACTAGTTAGTGAGGTTAACTATCAGCTCAGCCTGAGCTTAATATAAAACAACATATTCCAACAGGCAATGTACTCAGTAAAGCATTTAACACTCTTAAAGCAAGAGGAGTACAAAAAACTCCGCCAACATGTTCCAAAAAGGAGGCCCAGTTGGGGCCTGTTACTCCAGGAGACACGGGCATCAGCCATCATCTATTCAACACTCATGCGCCGTTATGCTCTCATGAACACTCGCACATGTGCGTTGAATTGAGGGGCGAGTATGAACACAACATATGCGTCTTGAAGTTCTCGTGAACGCGTGTTGCAGATCAATAATTTTGTAAGTAAAGTGGTTAATCTCAGAGTAAGTCAACTCAGAGTTCAAGTTTTAACTCAGAGTACTTGAACCTGCTGTTAACAAGCATAATCACTGTAGAAAAGATCAAGAACAGAAAAAAGGAGAAACACAAGAACTACAACTGACTTCAGCCACAGCCTTAGATAAAATCAACTGAAGATAAAAGATATTAAATCTCTCAAGATCTCAGCAGAGGAGGATTAAACAACTCCACAAACAGCATCACCAGCTTCACTTAGGGTTTGTTTCCCAAAAGCATTGTTAGCCAACTATGGTCGCAAGTTCCATTGAACTCTATATTGGTAACGACAGAACTTGGCGACCATAGTTGGCTTTGGGAAACGCACCCCTGATTGACTTTATTTCTGTCATACATCTACAGAAGTTCTTATTGAGATATTTAGATATATTAGATAGTGATGCTCAATCATCACATATTTTATCACTTAATTATCTCATTAACTTCAACACTGTTTCATTTTTTCTTTAAACACTCTGTAGATTGGACTCATTTGAGCAGTGTTCACTGAGGATTTTGCTGTGTATGTTGTACATTTCAGCATCTAATCAAAATTAGTTTTGTACCTGTTCAAATGACTTATTCTACAATTATCTGTCTCTTATGTCTGTGGAAACACTGCAAGAAGGTCTTTCCCCCTGATCTGCTGATTATTAAAAATTATAATGAAAAATATGAAGATGCACAAGCACTCATTTTATGGGATGTCTGATATGAAAAACTTTCACACAGACTGTCCCGTTCAGCAGTCAGATCCAGGGAGGATTTCAGGTTGGAACGATTATTACTGTATGTGGACGGGTTTTGCCAGATGCAGACAGGTGAGTCTCTCTGTAAAAGGATGTGAATGTGTTTCATCTTGAATTATCCGTTAATATCTTATTGCATGTTACAGCTGTTATTCTTCTGTTCTGTTTCATCTCCAGATTCAATGTGAACCTCGAGCATGGATCTGATGTCGTTCTGCAGGTTAACCCACGCTATTCATGGCTCTTGCCCATCTCTGGATATGTAGTTCACAACACCCGCCAGAACGGGAAATGGGGATGGGAGGAACACAAGATAGAAACTCCCTTCCCAAGAGGCCAGATGTTTTCCCTGCAGATCCTCATCACCCAGGAGTCTTACAAGGTTTTTTACTCTTTCCATCAACCACCACTGCAGCCCTTTTTATTGTAGCAGAAGAATAACAGTATTTCTGGCTTTTCCTAGATACGTACTAATGGGAAACTCTTCTCGGAGTACAAGCACCGTATGCCATTCTCAAATGTGGATCGGATCTGTGTGGTTGGAATGGTGGAACTGAATGTAGTTACCTTCCACTATCTTGTGGTGAGAAAACAAAATGCACTTTTGCCAGATAGGTGCTGTAGGTCTTTATCAATCTTGTAAGGGAAATTGGGGTGCATTAACAGTCAGATAACAACACTATACAGTATGTATCCCTGCAAACAAGCCTGCACTGGCCCTTTATGGGCCCACTTGCTGCACGGGCAACCCTCACTTAACCTCCAGGAAACCTTAGCGCTGTTTTATTGAAGAAAAAAAAGTGTGAAGTCGCCATTATGGAGGTAAGTGTTCACTTTGGTTAAGATGTTAACCCTTGTAGTATTCGGCTATTCCTGGCTTGTTTGCAGGGATAGCATATTGTTTGTTAATTCTAATCTGATGTATCAGTCTGTACAGATGTAGTTTTGACAAGTTAAGCCAGCACAGGAACTTTCCCCAGGAACTAGGGACTTTGGGGTGGTACTCCCCAAAGAGGAGCATTGTGTGTTTCAACCGCAGGAACTAGGGTCAAAATAAAGTTCCAAATAAAAATGTACTCCTCATAAAGTCCCTGCTTATGAAGTAGTACTTCTTCAAAGTTCAGGAACTTTTGGGGGTGGGACTTTTGTGGGTGCTGAACATACATATTTAGATACTTCATGCAGCATTTTATTTCAACCACCATTATAAAAGTCTGTTGTTGCGTGCAGGTAAAGTTTGCTATTCGAATCAATAGTGGCGTTTAAAAAATATGACAGATGCACAGACGAGTCAAGTCCAGTCAAGTGCAATCCTACATCACCGGATTTAATCTTTACAGTACAGCAACAGGTCTGGGGGGGAAAGTTCCTGGGACAAATTTTGGTGAAAAAGCAGCTCTAATTGAAATTGAATGAAATTAATAAATATTCACAGCGATTCCAAAACAATTTATTGTGCATCCTCATTGAAAATCTAAAGGCATATCCAGCCGTAATGAAGCTAGCATTTTTTGAAGGACATTCCTATAGGTGACATTCATCATGTTGAAGACTGATGAATGTCACCTATAAGAAATACGACTTTTAAAATGAGCGAAAGCACCCTATTGTAACATTCTTGTTCTGTTTTGATTTAATTTTCTTTCTGTTCCCTGTATTTTGCCTGTTCCATGTGTTCCCTAGTTAGTTTCATTGGTTGTTAATTAGTTCCACACATCTGTTTTGTTCTGTTTAACCCTGATTACTCTCGCTTGTATTTAAGTAGTACTTGTACTTAGTACTTCCAGTGTTTTGTTTTGTGTTAACATAGCTTGTTTTAGTTAGTGGTCTTGTTCTTGAGTGAGTGTTGTCACTATGATTTAAAAACTGAATTGTGCTAAATGTGTTCCTGTCCTAAATATCTACATTTTATTTACAGCCCCACCTTCCTGCATTTCCGGGATCTTTGGTGAGTTATTTTAAAGGAAAAGTTTGCTGATCAGCATTGTATGGTTTTAACATTTGCCAGTATATGTAAATTAGCAAAGTGTACACTTTCTCCATATGATCTGCACCCAGTCTTTGTACTTACTCTTTTTAACAGAGGTGCAAAGCCAAAATCAAAACTTGTCATTGTGAAACAGTTATTGTAAGCGTAGGTTTATTGTACTTTGTCTACTCTGCACGGTAAAAATTGAACACTATGGCAACAGCCCTGCCTTCAGGCAATGGCGTTTTGCACCAGGGGCTTAAATGTTTGATAGACAAATAACTGAAATCTCTGGGTCAATTAAAGAATAAGACAATATGGTGACATAAAGTCTTGAATGTGTCGAATCCCTCTATTTGGTGCTCTAAAACGTTTTATATCCAGTAATGATACAACAAATGTGTGGTTTGCACAACAAAATTGTGTTATTCAGTTTTTTGGACTGGGTTTCTCTCACACTTTCTGGTTATTCTGGTGCTTAAAGAGAACATTTTTGATGAAGACTTTCTACATAGCTCGAAATGTTGTTGAATATTATCATGAAACAAATGTCATTATATACACATTTCCAGTATTTATCATTTTGAAATAACTTATTATACAATGTTTTCTCTAAGTACAATTAAACTTTGACAAAGGACTTAATTGTTAATATACAATGTGTCATATTTCAGCATATAATGAACATCTTTAATTACTTTGACCCACAAACAGATGGTCCCATACAAAAGCATCCTATATGGTGGAGTACAGCCTGGAAAATGCATCGTCATCCAGGGAGTCATCAATCCCCAAGCAAAAAGGTTTGCCAGTATCATTTCCCAGATAGCAAGCAACAATGTTAAATGTTAATGTGTCAATATTAACTGCACTGTATAAACATCACTTTTGCACCCATAATTAATGTTGAAAAAATGTTGAAATTTCATCCAAAAATCAGTGGAAATTGTAACATTGAATCAATGTTATAATGTGATGTTGGTTCAACATCATGTTTGCACTCTCAGAAAATTGATTCTTGATGTCTGTGTGTGTGTGTGTCTGAAAAAGATTACCCCATAATGTATTTTAAAAATCAAAATTCAGAATGTCTGATCTGTTGAAAGAAAGTATTGTTGGTGAACATAATCTATTAATAACAAATAACCACTTTTGGTCAGTTATGACATTAATGATTTCTTTTACTTTATGCTGAAAACTATATCAACTGACCTGATTCTGGCTTTATTTGCAATAATTTATGTGTTTGGGTAAACAATCTTACAGAAACCACAAACTCATATAGAAAGCCAAGAGTGAAACTGCCCTACTAAAGGAAACACTGATCACCATAATGACAACCAAACATTTTCAATAAAACATCAACATCTAAACATCTGTTAATTCTCAAAAATAACTTCTGCTGAAATCTTGAGAGATTTAATGTCTTCTTTTATTTGCAGTTTTATTTCAGGCTGTGTGTCTTTAATTCAGTTGTAGATGTTGTTTCATTTTCTGAGAGTGCAAACATGATGTTGAACCAACATCACATTTTAACATTGATTCAATGACATTACCATTAATTTTTGGATGAAATTTTCAATTTTTGAATAACATTTGAATAACATTGCATGTGAAAAAGTGACGTTGATTCAGTGCAGTTGAAATTGACAATTTAACATTGATTTAACATTGTTTTGATGGTTGCTTGCTATGTGGGTTGTCTCTGACATAGATATAATATTAAACATATTCTGTTTTAAAAATGCTTTTAAATAATGTCCAATACTGCTGGAATGTTGTAATGGCATCTACCTGATCATTAATATACTCCTCTATTCCTCTCATTTTCTTTATCCAACAGAGTAGGGTTTAGTCTACGACACAAAACTGGAATTGCGTTTGAATACAGTCCTTGTTTTGATGAAAATGTGGTTGTTTGCAACTGTTATGAGAATGGGAAGTGGGGCGAGGAGGAACGGTCTGGACAGATGCCGTTTGAGAGAGGGCAAACTTTTCTGGTACATAAGACTTTATGATCCCTGTATAAAGGACAGTGTGTATGACTGTACAATAGAGGTTGTGATATTTTACTTCATAATATTGTATCAATATTAATGCATCTGGGTGTGGATGAGTTCACATCTTTGTCTTTGTGCATTTCAGGTCACCATTTGTTGCAGTCCTGATAATTATGAGGTGTTTGTCAGTGGTAAAAAAGCTCACACTTTCAGCCGTCGCTACAATATCATGGAAGAGATTGATGTTTTGGAAGTTAGTGGAGATGTGCAGCTGACCTTTGTACAGCCCTGACAAAGATTTCATCCAGGTTCATGAGAAACAAACTGCATTGTGTGCTCATATGCAAATATATTTTGCTTGCATGCATAATATTCTGATGCTGTGTGATTATCCACCATTTCAGAGAGAAAATAAATGAATAAATAAAATTAATAATCAGACTGTCCTGCATGGATGTGTCAAAACTATTTGTGCTTTTGGTACAATTTGTGCTATTAAATTTAAGTAAAATTAGCCTTCGCACTTAGACTGCACGAGATGTTAAACATAACATATATTTATACAGTATGCATTCTTATCCATCCTTTCTTAGTTGACATATTTTGATTTTATCTGATCAGCACAACTTTACAAAACAAATATGATCAGATGATTATAATCACTATGCAACAGAAATGCTCCTGGCCACTAGGGGACAATGTTGAGCTGGAAATGCCATGGAACTTGGTTTTGCCTTCATGTCACCTCAGGTTTGATCAGTAAGAAAGAACCATTGACTCTTTTGTTTTTTTGCTAAAGTGAAACAGAAAGAACCCAGTTCTCTGTCTTATAACAATATTCCAGGTGATGAGTTCTTCTCTTATATATAAACATACACTTGATGTCATGTCAACTTCAAAGTTTTAATCGACTACAGATTTTAGGTCAAAGTTTGATAGCCTATTTAGCCTAACAAAAAAGGTTTATAACTTAGGTGTCACCGTTTTAACACCAATATTTGTTCTGTGACAGGATACTGAATTCAGACTTTGTATTGTTTTAGTCTTGGTTTACAAGAAAAAAGCTCATGAGCTCATGAATATGAGAAATTAGTAGGAGGGCCTCTTCATCTGTTTAATGTGCGTCACCTGGAAGACTATTTTAATCATATCCTCACCTGAGACCTGCAGGTTCCCAGTTATGATCCCAGTATGATGTTCCTCAAATGTTTTTTCAACTTATTTTTGATCTAAAATTCAACATTCTAGGAACGTTGATTTGTAACATTCCAAGAACATAAAAATGTCCAGTTTTCTTAATGTTAGTAGAATGTTATTTAAAGGTTAGTATGATGTTCCTGAAACATTCTTTCAATCATTTAAACACCTGCTGTGAACAAGCACTGAAAGAAAGAGAAGTAGGAACACAAACTACAACTTTCTTCAGCCACAGTCTTAGATGAACTTAAATCTCTGAAGATCTGATTAAACAACTCCACAAACAGCATTACCAGCTTCACTTATTACTAATCAGACTGACTTTATTTCTGTCACACGTCTACAGAAGCTCTTACTGAAATGAACAGAGGTTTATATGTTGATGTCTTATTGAAAATGTTTCGTTTGAGGTCACCATCATGGAGATGAGATGTTTTAACAACAGACAAAAAGCAGCATAAAAGTGGTTTACATAACTGCTTAATTTGAGTTTAAATACTACATAAGAAAAATAATAAACTCAAATTATGTGATAAAAAAACAATTGTAAAAAACTACTTAAAAGTTAAAAGTGACACTCTTAGACATCAGCACTCATCATACAAATCTCAACAATGGTGACAATCAAAAAAAAAAAATTTCAGCTGTATAATTCATTCATGCCGCAATGCATGCTGGGAGCCATGAATGTGTTTTTTATGCACTCAAAAAATGAACATGAATGCTTTATCAGAGCTATATCAACCTGATTTCAACCTATTATTTGAGCCTTCTGGCTTAATTTTACCATATTGTTACAGCCACACCAGTTCATTTTTGTGTGTATGATAGTGTGATGTGTTTATGTGTAAGTGCGTGTGTGTGTCTGTTTTTTAATCTCGATGTTTTAGAGTGTAACCTCTTCCTTAATTGCTGTCCTTTTTTTTCTGCATTTTGGCTGAATTATTAATTTTACTTCACACATTTGCAAAAACTTGCTTTGTTTCAATCACACCAGTTCATATATGTGTGTGTGTCTGTGGGGGATGGGTGGAATGTGTCTATTTTAGATATTTAGATATTTTAGAGCGTCACCCCTTCATTGCTTTGCACTTTTTTCTGCATCATGGCTGATTTGTACACACAAAACCCCAGAGGGTTAATTTACTTTGTTAACTTTAAAATGTCAGTCCAGTTAAAATCAATATTAATATGGCTTGACTAATGATGTTTTCCTAATAATAATTCAATTTTATTTTATTTTTTTATTGAATCTTACTACATAAAGACACACTTTTAAAAATAAAGGTTTGCAACAATGTAACCAGAACCATTTTAAATTCCTAAAATAACCTTTTTCCACTATGAGGAACATTTTGTTGGGTGGAAAGTTTCCATGGATGTTAAACATTCTTTGTGGAACCAAAGATGTTTTTTTTTTTTTAAGAGTGTAGGCTTTCATAAAAGACAGATTCGCTTACAAAGTGTTCAGCTGTATCGGTACACATATAACATAATAATATTACATCAGTTCTTTGCTATTTTTAAATATTTAACAGGGTGAATCCATATAATATTTGATATTTTGAAAAATCTTACTGAACTCTGGAGACCCACACTGAGAACCTGTTATATTAGTATAAAATAATGGGTGGGTGGAGTTTAAAGACAGTATTAGTTTGATGTCAAAACATATCAGTTCTCAGTCAGTTTCCATTTAAGCATGATCAGTCATTCGAAGCATTATTTATGTTAAGTTGCTTCTCTGAGGTTATTTTTCTTGCATTAGGGTTGGTAGCAAACCCTTGAAAGATGTACCGATTTCTTTTATATGCTGGGTTGGTTTTACTGCTTTGTAGATCAACAACAGGTAAGAGGTCTGTTTAAATCTAAATATGTATATGTGATGTAAATGGAAGTATTATCATGACTAAATACTTTGATGAAAAAAAGCAATAAATATGTATGTGTATATTACTAATTTATTAATAAATATGTATGTATATAGTATACTGCATATAAGTGAATTATATCTAGGTAACAGAAAAGAAAAAAAGATTAGAAAAAATAGGAACATATTGTGAGATATCCTAATATGATAAGATTTATAAATATCTGTTTTCAAAAACAATTGATTACCGTTAATACGTCTTACTATATTCATTTATTATATTACTACATATTACACTTTTGTTATGGGTGATCTGTATTTGTTTCTGGTTTTGAGTTGGTTTTGTCATATGTTTTAGTTTAGTTTCCTGTGTTTTAGTTGTTTTCTATGGTTTTTCACTGATTTGATTATCAGTTGAACCCGTTGTTGAACCCATTTTGTGGATTGGTTTGGTTGTGTATTAGGGCCCAAGCACCGATGGTGTGAGGACCTTTGATATCTCGAACGGTTTGGCCATGGCGTTAAAACGAATTTATGGCGAGAAATGGGAAACAGGAAGCGTGTTATAACTTCTTCATACATTGACTGATTAGGATGAAACTTCAGCTGCTTGTTTGTTGTCAGAGTCCAGTCACATTGATGTGACTATTGTGAGTCAAAGTCATTGCGTCACCAACTGGCAGCAGGAAGTGTGTCACTTTCAAACATGCTTTGCAATCACCATTTTATTTATTTTATTTTTTTTTTTTTTCAAAACACAGCAGATGTGGTCAAGTCACCTTTATTTACAGTGATTCCTAAACTGGGGGGGATGCCCAGAGTTATAAAAAAGGGGGAGACTAAGGGGTATTGTACAGTCAGCAGATTGTTATACCAAAGAAACCTCTTCAGGGTGATACAAGACCCCACTGTGAAATTATCCCGCTTATTATGCAGCTACTTGCCCGACGAGTAAATCATTTTACACAAAATATTAATTTGTGTATCTTGTGTAATCTGTGTAATCACATAAACATAAAAAAGAAGCACACACTGGCCCAAGTTGGCTGAAATGACTCAAAATGCGACCCCACCCCCCTTAATTATGAATAATGCCAAAAATAAACAATTCTACAATAAATTCATTACAGTTCAAAATTAAATCTCTCAAGATCTCAGCAGAGGAGGATTAAACAACTCCACAAACAGCATTACCAGCTTCACTTATTACTAACCAAATTGACTTTATTTTTGTCATACGTCTACAGAAGCTCTTATTGAGAATTTCCAGAGGTTTAAATGTTGATGATTTGTTGAAAATAATAGTTTGGTTTGATATCACCATTATTCAATTCAATTCACATTTATTTGTATAGCGCTTTTCACAATACATATCGTTTCATAGCAGCTTTACAGAGAGTGCATGTCAACATTACAATTTAGGGAATGCAGTTAGCTAAAAAAATGTAATAATTTAGGCAATAATTTAGGGATGGGTGTCCCGAGGTAAAACGGAAAAGCAAATGGAGAATAATTAGCGTAGCTGCTGTTCATAACATTAAGCAAATATAGTCATGTGCAATTGATCTGATATGAGATGCATTATGTGAATGCTTGGCTAAAGAGATGTGTCTTTAATCTAGATTTAAACTGGGTAAGCGAGTCTGAGCTCCGAACATTATCAGGAAGGCTATTCCAGAGTTTAGGAGCCAAATGTGAAAACGCTCTCCCTCCTTTAGAGGACTTAGCTATCCTAGGTACAACCAGAAGTCCAGAGTTTTGAGATCTTAAAGAGTGTGAAGGATTGTAGGGCGATAGAAGATCGGTTAAGTACACTGGAGCTAAACCATTTAAAGCCTTATAGGTCATTAGCAATACTTTATAATCGATACGGAACTTAATAGGTAACCAGTGAAGAGATGATAACATTGGTGTTATATGATCATATTTTCTTGACCTGGTAAGAACTCTAGCAGCTGCATTTTGTACTAATTGTAGCTTGTTTGTTGAGGAAGCAGGACAACCAGCTAGTAATGCATTACAATAATCTAGTCTAGACGTCATGAAAGCATGAACTAACGTTTCTGCATCAGAAACAGATAACATATTCTGTATCTTAGCAATGTATTATCAAGATCAGTGTTTGCTTTAGTTGTGCAGTTTGACTCTTGACTTTTTAATGTTTAATGTCTCTGGCTGCTGTAACTGTTTGTTATGGCAATAAAGGCAAAAAAAAAAAAAAAGTGATCAGATGATGATCAGCCATGGATGAATTTTGCAGCATGAAGCATGTCACCATTGTTGAGATTCATATGCTGATTCTTGATGTCTGTGTGTGTCTAAACCTCTAAAGAGTTAAAAAGTGTTTAATGCACAATGTGTTTTTAAACAGAAACATGAAACCTTTGTATATATTCTAAAAGTCATTCAGTTTATCTGATTAAAATGCTGCTGGGTTTCATGCTGTAGAGTTACAGGGTTTATATAATCAGTGACTGTCATGAGGTTATGATTACATGTTTCATCAAGAGAAAATGTGATCAGATGTAGACTATTTGTTGATGTTTTTGCTAAAGCACAGTGACAGCAACCACAGAAAAAAAAAAAAAAAACAATGTTAAAAAGTCAAGCGTGAAGAGCTAAACTAAACCAAACACTGATCACCATCATGGTAACTACAAAGTAAGCTATTATTTTTAAATAAACAATTATTATTATTAATGCTGTTTATGGAGTTGTTTAATCATTCTCAGCTGAATCATTCAGCTGTAGTTTTTGTGCTTTGCTTTCTGCTTTTGTTCCTCTTTCCTTTTGTGATCCTGCTTATTATCACTTAATTATCTCTAACTCTAACACTGATTCAATTTTACATTTAACAGCCTGTAGTGTGGACACTGAGCAGTGTTCATTTCATCTGGGTTAAACCATGTGGGGCCTACATGGAAACTATGGACAAAACTGGCTGTGCCCCAATTAGACAGCCCAGGTGAAACCCATCTGGGCCCCACATGGCTGTGCTGTCTGGGCATAATGGATAGGACACGTCTCTTCGTGGAGGTGGAAAAACAAAGTTCTTTATGACCTGCAGGATTTCTTGTATAAAGGATTCTTGTAGAGGAAGGAACTATTGCTGACTTTAAACACTAATAAAAAATAAACTGCAGGATTAGACATGGATAAATGTTATTTTATTTAATTTTATTGCCAATTATTAAGTGTCCGCAACTACACAAGCCAAAAGTTGACAGTGCCAATAAACCAACTATTTCTCCTCTGGCCAGACGAACAACCATGGTGTGGTTTAATTCCAGGCCGCATGAGTTAGATTGTGAACTGATATTATTCAGAATATTGCATCCAGTTCCTTCTGCTTGAAGATCAAGGTACATCACGCCAGCATATGGAAGAAGGAGGAGTTGAAGCTGGCCATAGGATCTGTACAGACATGTCTGATCCACCCTCTGGTCTGCACTGTAAAACCTAACAGTGATATTTACTAAATAAAACTGAGTTAATTGCACTTAAAATTATGTGGACACAATAACTGAAACAGAACTCAAACTGAATGAGTTATAGAAAAGTATAATTCCCAGCATGATAATTGGATAATAATTGTATAATTAAGTGATTAATTAAGTGTTGATTGAGCATTAGTAATGGACACCTGCTGTTAACAAGCAGAATCACTAAAGAACAGAGAAACACACTAAAACTGACTTACTGCCACAGCTTTGGATGAAATCAGCTGAAGATAAAAGAAGACATTAAATCTCTCACGAGATCTGTTCGATTTCTCTCCTCAGTAGAGGAGTATTAAACAACTCCTTAAACAGCATTATGTTATTACTAACCATTGGGTTAGTAGTACTAACTATTGGGGTTTTTTTAACTTAATTGAATTGAAGTAATCGGTTTCATCAAATGAAATGAGTTATCTTAACTTGTTGGGTTTTACAGTGTGGATACAGACCGAATCTGGCTGACTACAGTAACCTCGTGCTAAGAATGTAAGAGACAGACTAATATTGGCGTATATGCCATTCCTTTTACGATGTAACAAGTACATTGAATGTTATAAGAGTGTTCGCAGTACCAGATGACCTAATTTATGCAACCAAACAATCCTTTAAGAGATCTGAATTATTAAAAATGTGATAGTGTGTTATGTGTACGCCAGGTTAAATAGATAGGTCTTTAATCTAGATTTGGTGTGTATAGGGAATAGGGAGCCAAAGTGGTGTTGACAGAAACAGGCTAATATGGTCATACTTCCTGGTCTAAGGACGTTAGCTGCTGTATTTGGACCAGCAGATGTCTGTTTATTAAGTCTGTGGGGCAACCACCCAGTAGAGCATTACAATAATCTAGCCTTGAGGTCAGGAACGCATGAATTAACATTTCTGCACTTGATATTGACAGCATGTCTGTCACATGAGGTTTCTGTTTTGCCTGAGTTAGTTATTGTTTCATTTTTTTCCCCCTGTTCTTTAGTTGTCATGGTTTCTAGGTATGTTTCCATGGTTACTCATTGTTACCTAAATTATAAAAAACATCAATTTTAAATGTAACAAAAGCAAACCTTTATTGCATCTTGCTATTTAGGATTTTGATTTCACGTCATCTCATTATTAGTATCCTACTCAGAGTTTTGCATGTATCCAAGTGCATCCGATTCCGTGACAAGTCCAAGTCTACAAAAAGTTGTACTCGAGTCCGAGTCTGAGTATCGCAACTCTGTTATCCCGTTCTCCTGCGTCGGTAACTCTTTAAAATACTGTTCCTTCATTAATGAATAACTACACAGAAACAAATGAGTAATGTCAAATCAAGTCATCTTTATTTATATAGCGATTTTAACAATGCAGATTCAGTGCAATGTCAAAGCAGCTTTACAGTGATAACTGGTATAATTTAGGCTGCACGGCAGCTTTTAAAGAAAATGGTGTCATTGTCCATCTTAAGTAAATTTAGTATTGATTCATTCCATTGTAAGAATCAATAGTTATTAATTTAGTTAATTTATCTATATCAGCACTGGAGTAAACAGTGGTGTCATCATCCAGCTCAGTTCAGTTCGCATACAATGGTGTAAATGCAGGCAGATCAAAACACTGTTGAATATCAAATGTCAAGTGCATTATTTACATTCGGGTGACTACTATTAACTAACAAGAAACTCTGATTAACGAATTAGTAAGTAATAGTGCTCAGTCGAATGTGGTAGTTCAGTGTTAGCTAATCAATAACTTATTTTTTCAGACTTCCCGGATAACTACTAAGAACTACTATACAGGTTCATGATTAATGTGAATAATGCATTGCCCTAATGTATAAATAATTCTAAAGTGAAGATCATGGTAACCCACTAGTAATAGTATATACAAAAATAGTATGACTCAGGTAAGAGTAAATAATAATTTGCTGAAAAACTACTCATTACTATACGTTACAAAGTAGTTTAGTATTATTTTTCTATTTTTACACAAAATGAGGCGATGGTAGCAATATGGAGTGCTAAACACACATGTAATTTTTCTGTTTCATTCATACTGGAAGCAAGAGGGTGGATTGAATGATGGATTAAAACAGTATGCATAGAAAAGTGCTAGTGAAAAAAAAACTAAAAACCTGCTGACCAAGCAATTAAATCAGTTGAGCTAAAACCAAGAGGTTTATTTTCTCATACACTGTTAGACCTTGCCAGGCTTTTTTACAGTAAAATACTGGCAACACTGTTGCCAGTAATTTACTGTTGATTGTACAGTTATTTACTGTAAACTACAGTAAGTTACTGTAAAGATAACCATTCACTAAATTAAAACTCGAGTTACCTCATTAAATTGTCTTTAATTGTCTGACTGCCATTTAAAATTATAAAAAATATAAACTAAACTAATATTTATATAATGCTAATAATGTGAACATAAAATTATTGTAAACTTACTTTGTTAGAATTCACTACAAAAACAGATTACCACTGAAATAACAACTATAATCACTATCTGTTAAATAAACCAACAAACAGCACAGCATCAACAGTTCTTGATCTTCTCCTGAACTTAAGCACAGGCTCTACTCTTCAGCACAATGGTGACCCACAAAACTCAATTTTATGGTAAACTATTGGCAACAGTGTTGCCAATATATAACTGTTTTTTTGGGTTTTTTTTTTTTTTTTGCTTACAGTTTGTTACTATTAAAATACATTTTCTGGGTGTGCCTTTTTATCTTACACACTTAACCCTTTCAACCCCACAGGAACATCCTTTAGTGTCCACACTGCAAAGAGTAAAAGTAACATTGATGCTGTGTTGCAGTGGGATAATTAAGTGAATGTGTAAGTGATGATCAGGCATTAATGATGAACACCTGCTGTTAACAAGCAGAATCACTAAAGAGAAGAGGAGAAACAACAAGAACAGAAAAAAAAGAGATGAGCAGAAACACAATTACAACTGTCCTTAAGCCATTACACATTATTACACGTATTACTAACCAGTTTGACTTTATTTCTACAGAAGATCTTATTGAGAATTAACAGAAGTTTAGATGTTGATGTTTAATTGAAAATGTTTGGTTTGATGTCACCATTAAGGAGATCAGCGTTTGCTTTAGTTGAGATCTTGACCCTTGGCTTTTTTTCTGCCTTTTTTTTTTTTTTTTCCTCTGGCTGTTTCCAGCATCCAGTGTGCATTGTGACATTTAAACTTTTAAATGTCACCGTTGCTGAGATTCATATGCTGATTGTTGATGTCTCTATGTGTTTAAGTCCTGCATTGTCTAATGCACTACATGACTTCAATATTCTTCTAAATAACTAATTACTGGATCTCATGCTTTTAAATCACAGACATAGTATAATCAGTAAACATAAAACACCCATGAAATCAAAGATTACACACAGAAAGAGTTCAGTGAATTAGACAAGTCCAAAATGATTACAGCATCACAACAGACAAAAACACCAGATCAACTTCCTGTTGGCTCTTGGTTGCCATAACAAATGTGTTTTATAAACACTCAGTTACAGCAGCCAAAGAAAAACAATGTCAAAGAGTCAAGAGCCCAACTAAAGCAAACCCTGGTCACCACGATGGTGACTACAAACTTTATTATTTTTAAATTAAAAATCAACATCCAATCTTTTAATTCTCAACAAGAACTTCTGTACATGTATGAAATAAATGATGTCAAACTGGTTTGTGAACTTGTTTCACACTCAGTGTGGCTGAAGTCAGTTGTAGTTCTTGTGTTTCTGCTTATCTCCTCTTTTTTCTGTTCTTGTTTCTCTGTCTCAGTGATTCTGCTTATCAGGTGTCTGAATTCACTCTCTTTTCATTCACTCTGTCGAGTGGACTAAATTAATGAATTAATGTAGGGAACAGGAATGATGGTATAGGGTGTGATTTGGAACACAGCCTCTGAGTGTCAACTTTGAGCGATGTTAACTCATAGTATATTCCTGTAGGCTACTTTCTCGAAAATGACAAATATTACTTAATAATACATTGTTTTCTACAGTATTATTACTGTTTTAATGGAAAATAGTTTGTTAGTTAGAATTTGGCCTTTTTTCTACAGCAAGGTCTAACAGTGTAGCTAAAATGAGAGGGGACTCTGAGGACTTTTGAATACTGAAGAAAATTGACAAAATTAAGACTCTTGATGAATCTTAAAGCTGAAGGGGACAATTTTTGTTATGCAGTTAAAAGTAAAATAAATAATTTTTTTAATGTCTCACTTAATTCTATTCAAAATTATTTTTGTGCAGAGTAAAATGTTACGTAATGTTGGGGAGTGAGGTGTGGGGGGCCTGAGATCCTGACCTTGTTTAAATCCGCCCCTGTGTCCATGCAATTACTGCTTCCATGTATGAGCTGACTCTTCTATTTACTTCAACTCCTCAGTGCTCTGGTAATATCAGTGGTATGACCCATTTCAGGAGATGCCAAAATTACAATTTAAAATCAGAATATGAGCATAGCTCATTTACATTCACTAAAATATTAAAACATCAGTGATACCAATTCAAAACGCGAGCGCCAGTGAGTGAATGTCAAAGTGTAGTTTGAACACCCCGCCCCCCAGCTGAACTGCAAGTTTTGATTGATTTTGCACCCAAATCAGACCAGTTTGTTATTGGCTGAAGCGCAGGGTTTCGCTGCACTTGTTTGAAAAGTGCCTATCAAATGCCAGCTCGTCCTGTTGCTCCATCGGCAGTTTATTCATCTCAAGTAAAAGCTAAAGTACCACAGTTTAATTATACTCAAGAAAGTAGGGGAAAAAAATGTACTGAAGTACTGTACTGAAAGTATTTGTAATTAGTTACTTTCCACCTTTTGAGATTTTTGTAAGGTTTTGGATAGTAATGACGTGTTACTACATCCTTTTAAAGGAATTACTAATTATTTGGATCAGTATTGTAAAGTGAAGATCATGGTAACCCACTAGTAATGACTCAAGTGTTACCAAATACATCGGAAGGAATTACTATCCAAAACTTTACAAAAACCTCAAAAAGGTTATAATGACTTCAGTCATCACTAGGGAGTGAAAATGAAAGTGACATGATGTGTGGCCAAGTATGGTGCCCGGGGAGCAATTCGAGGTTAGGTGTCTTGCTCAAGGACACCTAAGTTGTGGGTAATGAGAGTGAAAGTGAGCACTGTTTATTCACTCCCCACAGTGAGCAGTCCTCTGGGAGGTATGAAAAAATAGTAGCTATTGGTTAGCTAATAGTGAACTACCACATTTGGCCAAGCACTATTACTTACTAATTCATTAATCAGAGTTTCTTGTTTGGTAATAGTGGTTAATAGAGTGCTAATATTGCACTACTCATTTGTTCCTGTGTAGGTATTCATTAATGAGGGAACAGTATTCTAAAGTGTTACCACTGCGGGTTTGTTATTTTGTTTGTATTGTTAAATAAAGTGGCTGCTGTGATTAGATCCAGCCTCACACCTCTTGTTGCTGCAACCTACTGTGACAATGTTATAATTTAAGAAATATTTTTAAGATAAAAAATGTGGATTTACAAATGCTAGAAATGTGGATTTCAAAAGAAAAATTGCTTTTAATGAGCACACTCGGTTCCTAATTTACAATGGAGTCTTGTCAGAGCAGCCATAAAGTGTTAGAAGGTAGTCTGTTATTATGTGCAGATGCTATTGGTCCAATGATTAATTTTTTTTTTTTTTTTTTTTTTTAACCAACCACTGTACCAACATCTACATCAACATCTACATCTCACTCGACAACCCCTGAACCAACATCTACATCAACTACAGTAACATCAACTGAAACCACAACAACATCTCAACCAGAAACAACTCCACTAACAACATCTGCATCAACATCTACATCTCACTCGACAACCCCTGAACCAACATCTACATCAACTACAGTAACATCAACTGAAACCACAACAACATCTCAATCAGAAACAACTCAAGTAACATCTGCATCAACATCTACATCTCACTCAACAACCCCTGAACCAACATCTACATCGACTCCAGTAATAACAACTGAAACTAAAACAGCAACTCAACCAGAAACAACTCAAGCAACATATGCATCAACATCTACATCTTACTCGACAACCCCTGAACCAACATCTACATCAACTCCAGTAACAGCAACTGAAACCAAAACAGCAACTCAACCAGAAACAACTCCACTAACAACATCTGCATCAACATCTACATCTCACTCAACAACCCCTGAACCAACATCTACATCAACTACAGTAACATCAACTGAAACCACAACAACATCTCAATCAGAAACAACTCAAGTAACATCTGCATCAACATCTACATCTCACTCAACAACCCCTGAACCAACATCTACATCGACTCCAGTAATAACAACTGAAACTAAAACAGCAACTCAACCAGAAACAACTCAAGCAACATATGCATCAACATCTACATCTTACTCGACAACCCCTGAACCAACATCTACATCAACTCCAGTAACAGCAACTGAAACCAAAACAGCAACTCAACCAGAAACAACTCCACTAACAACATCTGCATCAACATCTACATCTCACTCAACAACCCCTGAACCAACATCTACATCAACTACAGTAACATCAACTGAAACCACAACAACATCTCAATCAGAAACAACTCAAGTAACATCTGCATCAACATCTACATCTCACTCAACAACCCCTGAACCAACATCTACATCGACTCCAGTAATAACAACTGAAACTAAAACAGCAACTCAACCAGAAACAACTCAAGCAACATATGCATCAACATCTACATCTTACTCGACAACCCCTGAACCAACATCTACATCAACTCCAGTAATAACAACTGAAACTAAAACAGCAACTCAACCAGAAACAACTCAAGCAACATATGCATCAACATCTACATCTTACTCGACAACCCCTGAACCAACATCTACATCAACTCCAGTAACAGCAACTGAAACCAAAACAGCAACTCAACCAGAAACAACTCCACTAACAACATCTGCATCAACATCTACATCTCACTCAACAACCCCTGAACCAACATCTACATCAACTACAGTAACATCAACTGAAACCACAACAACATCTCAATCAGAAACAACTCAAGTAACATCTGCATCAACATCTACATCTCACTCAACAACCCCTGAACCAACATCTACATCGACTCCAGTAATAACAACTGAAACTAAAACAGCAACTCAACCAGAAACAACTCAAGCAACATATGCATCAACATCTACATCTTACTCGACAACCCCTGAACCAACATCTACATCAACTCCAGTAACAGCAACTGAAACCAAAACAGCAACTCAACCAGAAACAACTCCACTAACAACATCTGCATCAACATCTACATCTCACTCAACAACCCCTGAACCAACATCTACATCAACTACAGTAACATCAACTGAAACCACAACAACATCTCAATCAGAAACAACTCAAGTAACATCTGCATCAACATCTACATCTCACTCAACAACCCCTGAACCAACATCTACATCGACTCCAGTAATAACAACTGAAACTAAAACAGCAACTCAACCAGAAACAACTCAAGCAACATATGCATCAACATCTACATCTTACTCGACAACCCCTGAACCAACATCTACATCAACTCCAGTAACAGCAACTGAAACCACAACAACATCTCAATCAGAAACAACTCAAGTAACATCTGCATCAACATCTACATCTCACTCAACAACCCCTGAACCAACATCTACATCGACTCCAGTAATAACAACTGAAACTAAAACAGCAACTCAACCAGAAACAACTCAAGCAACATATGCATCAACATCTACATCTTACTCGACAACCCCTGAACCAACATCTACATCAACTCCAGTAACAGCAACTGAAACCAAAACAGCAACTCAACCAGAAACAACTCCACTAACAACATCTGCATCAACATCTACATCTTACTCGACAACCCCTGAACCAACATCTACATCAACTACAGTAACATCAACTGAAACCACAACAACATCTCAATCAGAAACAACTCAAGTAACATCTGCATCAACATCTACATCTCACTCAACAACCCCTGAACAAACATCTACATCGACTCCAGTAATAACAACTGAAACTAAAACAGCAACTCAACCAGAAACAACTCAAGCAACATATGCATCAACATCTACATCTTACTCGACAACCCCTGAACCAACATCTACATCAACTCCAGTAACAGCAACTGAAACCAAAACAGCAACTCAACCAGAAACAACTCCACTAACAACATCTGCATCAACATCTACATCTTACTCGACAACCCCTGAACCAACATCTACATCAACTACAGTAACATCAACTGAAACCACAACAACATCTCAACCAGAAACAACTCCACTAACAACATCTGCATCAACATCTACATCTCACTCGACAACCCCTGAACCAACATCTACATCAACTACAGTAACATCAACTGAAACCACAACAACATCTCAATCAGAAACAACTCAAGTAACATATGCATCAACATCTACATCTTACTCGACAACCCCTGAACCAACATCTACATCAACTCCAGTAACAGCAACTGAAACCAAAACAGCAACTCAACCAGAAACAACTCCACTAACAACATCTGCATCAACATCTACATCTTACTCGACAACCCCTGAACCAACATCTACATCAACTACAGTAACATCAACTGAAACCACAACAACATCTCAACCAGAAACAACTCCACTAACAACATCTGCATCAACATCTACATCTCACTCGACAACCCCTGAACCAACATCTACATCAACTACAGTAACATCAACTGAAACCACAACAACATCTCAATCAGAAACAACTCAAGTAACATATGCATCAACATCTACATCTTACTCGACAACCCCTGAACCATCTAGTCCTCTGGGAGGTATGAAAAAATAGTAGCTATTGGTTAGCTAATAGTGAACTACCACATTTGGCCAAGCACTATTACTTACTAATTCATTAATCAGAGTTTCTTGTTTGGTAATAGTGGTTAATAGAGTGCTAATATTGCACTACTCATTTGTTCCTGTGTAGGTATTCATTAATGAGGGAACAGTATTCTAAAGTGTTACCACTGCGGGTTTGTTATTTTGTTTGTATTGTTAAATAAAGTGGCTGCTGTGATTAGATCCAGCCTCACACCTCTTGTTGCTGCAACCTACTGTGACAATGTTATAATTTAAGAAATATTTTTAAGATAAAAAATGTGGATTTACAAATACTAGAAATGTGGATTTCAAAAGAAAAATTGCTTTTAATGAGCACACTCGGTTCCTAATTTACAATGGAGTCTTGTCAGAGCAGCCATAAAGTGTTAGACGGTAGTCTGTTATTATGTGCAGATGCTATTGGTCCAATGATTAATTTTTTTTTTTTTTTTAACCAACCACTGTACCAACATCAACATCTACATCTCACTCGACAACCCCTGAACCAACATCTACATCAACTCCATTAACAATAACTGAAACCACAACAACATCTCAACCAGAAACAACTCCAGTAACAACATCTGCATCAACATCTACATCTCACTCGACAACCCCTGAACCAACATCTACATCAACTACAGTAACATCAACTGAAACCACAACAACATCTCAACCAGAAACAACTCCACTAACAACATCTGCATCAACATCTACATCTCACTCGACAACCCCTGAACCAACATCTACATCAACTACAGTAACATCAACTGAAACCACAACAACATCTCAATCAGAAACAACTCAAGTAACATCTGCATCAACATCTACATCTCACTCAACAACCCCTGAACCAACATCTACATCGACTCCAGTAATAACAACTGAAACTAAAACAGCAACTCAACCAGAAACAACTCAAGCAACATATGCATCAACATCTACATCTTACTCGACAACCCCTGAACCAACATCTACATCAACTCCAGTAACAGCAACTGAAACCAAAACAGCAACTCAACCAGAAACAAGTCAAGTAACATATGCATCAACATCTCACTCGACAACCCCTGAACCAACATCTACATCAACTACAGTAACATCAACTGAAACCACAACAACATCTCAACCAGAAACAACTCAAGACACATCTGCATCAACATCTACATCTCATTCAATAACCCCTGAACCAACGTCTACATCAACTACACTAACAATAACTGAAACCACATCTCAACCAGGAACAACTCCAGTAACAATATTTGCATCAACATCTACATCTCACTCAACAACCCCTGAACCAACATCTACATCGACTCCAGTAATAACAACTGAAACTAAAACAGCAACTCAACCAGAAACAACTCAAGTAACATATGCATCAACATCTACATCTCACTCGACAACCCCTGAACCAACATCTACATCAACTACAGTAACATCAACTGAAACCACAACAACATCTCAACCAGAAACAACTCAAGTAACAACATCTGCATCAACATCTACATCTCATTTAATAACGCCTGAACCAACATCTACATCAACTACACTAACAACAACTGAAACCATATCTCAACCAGAAACAACTCCAGTAACAACATTTGCATCAACATCTACATCTCATTCGACAACCCCTGAACCAACATCTACATCAACTCCAGTAACAACAACTGAAACTAAAACAGCAACTCAACCAGAAACAACTCAAGTAACATATGCATCAACATCTACATCTCACTTGACCACCCCTGAACCAACATCTACATCAACTCCAGTAACAACAACTGAAACTGAAACAGCAACTCAACCAGAAACAACTCAAGTAACATATGCATCAACATCTACATCTCATTCGACCACCCCTGAATCAACATCTACATCAACTCCAGTAACAGCAACTGAAACCAAAACAGCAACTCAACCAGAAACAACTCAAGTAACATATGCATCAACATCTCACTCGACAACCCCTGAACCAACATCTACATCAACTCCAGTAACAGCAACTGAAACCAAAACAGCAACTCAACCAGAAACAACTCAAGTAACATATGCATCAACATCTCACTCGACAACCCCTGAACCAACATCTACATCAACTATAGTAACATCAACTGAAACCACAACAACATCTCAACTAGAAACAACTCAAGTAACATCTGCATCAACATCTACATCTCATTCAATAACCCCTGAACCAACATCTACATCAACTTCAGTAACAACAACTGAAACCAAAACTGCAACTCAACCAGAAACAACTCAAGTAACATATGCATCAACATCTACATCTCACTGGACAACCCCTGAACCAACATCTACATCAACTGAAACCACAACAACATCAGCTGAAACCACAACAACATCTCAACCAGAAACAACTCAAGTAACAACATCTGCATCAACATCTACATCTCACTCAACAACCCCTGAACCAACATCTACATCAACTCCATTAACAATAACTGAAACCACAACAACATCTCAACCAGAAACAACTCAAGTAACATCTGCATCAACATCAACATCTCATTCAACAACCCCTGAACCAACATCTACATCAACTACAGTAACATCAACTGAAACCACAACAACATCTCAACCAGAAACAACTCAAGTAACTTCTGCATCAACATCTACATCTCATTCAATAACCCCTGAACCAACATCTACATCAACTACACTAACAATAACTGAAACCACATCTCAACCAGGAACAACTCCAGTAACAATATTTGCATCAACATCTACATCTCACTCAACAACCCCTGAACCAACATCTACATCGACTCCAGTAATAACAACTGAAACTAAAACAGCAACCCAACCAGAAACAACTCAAGTAACATATGCATCAACATCTACATCTCACTTGACCACCCCTGAACCAACATCTACATCAACTACAGTAACAGCAACTGAAACCACAACAACATCTCAACCAGAAACAACTCAAGACACATCTGCATCAACATCTATATCTCATTCAATAACCCCTGAACCAACATCTACATCAACTACACTAACAACAACTGAAACCATATCTCAACCAGAAACAACTCCACTAACAACATTTGCTTCAACATCTACATCTACATCTTACTCAACAACCCCTGAACCAACATCCACATCAACTCCAGTAACAGCAACTGAAACCAAAACAGCAACTCAACCAGAAACAACTCAAGTAACATATGCATCAACATCTCACTCGACAACCCCTGAACCAACATCTACATCAACTACAGTAACATCAACTGAAACCACAACAACATCTCAACCAGAAACAACTCAAGACACATCTGCATCAACATCTACATCTCATTCAATAACCCCTGAACCAACATCTACATCAACTACACTAACAACAACTGAAACCATATCTCAACCAGAAACAACTCCACTAACAACATTTGCATCAACATCTACATCTACATCTTACTCAACAACCCCTGAACCAACATCTACATCAACTCCAGTAACAACAACTGAAACTAAAACAGCAACTCAACCAGAAACAACTCAAGTAACATATGCATCAACATCTACATCTCACTTGACAACCCCTGAACCAACATCTACATCAACTATAGTAACATCAACTGAAACCACAACAACATCTCAACCAGAAACATCTCAAGTAACAACATCTGCATCAACATCTACATCTCATTCAATAACCCCTGAACCAACATCTACATCAACTCCAATAACAACAACTGAAACCAAAACAGCAACTCAACCAGAAACAACTCAAGTAACATATGCATCAACATCTACATCTCACTCGACAACCCCTGAACCAACATCTACATCAAAAACCATAACATCAGCTGAAACCACAACATCTCAACCAGAAACAACTCAAGTAACAACATCTGCATCAACATCTACATCTCACTCGACAACCCTTGAACCAACATCTACATTAACTCCAGTAACAATAACTGAAACCACAACAACATCTCAACCAGAAACAACTCCAGTAACAACATCTGCATCAACATCTACATCTCACTCGACAACCCCTGAACCAACATCTACATCGACTCCAGTAACAACAACTGAAACCACAACAGCAACTCAACCAGAAACAACTCAAGTAACATCTGCATCAACATCTACATCTCACTCAACAACCCCTGAACCAACATCTGCATCAACTACAGTAACATCAACTGAAACCACAACAACTTCTCAACCAGAAACAACTCAAGCAACATCTGCATCAACATCTACATCTCACTCAACAACCCCTGAACCAACATCTACATTAACTCCAGTAACAATAACTGAAACCACAACAACAACTCATCCAGAAACAACTCCAGTAACAACATCATCTGCATCAACATCTACATCTCACTCAACAACCCCTGAACAAACATCTACATCAACTATAGTAACATCTATAGCTCAGTCTACAACTACCCCTGTACCAACAATAACACCATCAACTACAACCCAACCAACAAATGAAGCTACATCTACAACTGAACCAGAAATATCAAGTAGATCAGCATCTACATCTGAATTAATGACAATGGAGTCAACAACTGCAGTTGAACCAACATCAAGATTTACATCAACTGCACCAACATCTACATCTCAACAAACAACTCTTACATCTGCACTTCAGCCAGCAAGTCAGTCTACATCTTTATCTCCAGATGCTCTCCCCCGAAGTAAGCAGAATTTATTTGATCTGTTTATTTTATTTATTTTTTTCTCATTATTCACTACCCAGTTGTTGTTATTAAAGTTGTATTCACCTACGCTGGAATGAATCTAATTTACATTTGAATGTTGTAGATACGAAAGCATTTGCTTATGCAACTTTCAAAATGAGATCCTTTGTTGAGCTGAGCAATGATGAGATGATTACATATGCTGAAAAGGTAAGCTAATATTTTGCCATTGACATTTTTTGTCTAATTGTAAGCATTGACTTGTTGTCGAGCTGTTGAGCACAGAGAGTTCAGGAATGGCCTATGTGGCCGTGATAGAAAGCACCATACCCACCGGACACAGGGATCATCGGACTAAGGGAGCACTGTGACGACCAGACAGGTTTGAGAACCACTGGAATAGGATAATAAAACATAAAACAGTTATTAATAAGAATAACAAAGTAAATCCAAAGAACTGCAAAAGGACTACAAAACTAGAAACAGGAAATGAAAACTAAACAAAATCCAAATGACAGAGACATGACACAATTAAAATGGAAATGTACCTATGGCAGGAAGAAAACAACAACCCTCTTAAAAGGATAGTTCACGCTAAAATTTTAATTCTGTCATCATTTACTCACCATCAAGTTGTTCTAAACCTGTATGGGTTTATTTCTGTATGAGTATGGAAAAAAAAAAAAAAAAAAACAACTAAGGAAGTCGATAGGAACCAGCAATTGTTTGGCTGCCAACATCCTTAAAAATATCTTCTTTTGCGTTCAACAAAGAAACTCAAAACTCAAATCTAGGCCCTAGCCCGGCCCTGGCCCGGGCTTTTTTTTCCTCCGTATAACACAGCCTTTGTTGCAGCCATTAAAATAGTTGTGTTTTGTTTTTGTGTCACAACCCCCCACCACCACCACCACCATCTCATCCAAACACCACTCAGAGCTGTTGGGCCTCTTTGGAAAAAGATGTATGGTGTGTTGTTACCTTGAAGGCGTGGCAACCCAAGCCTTATGGGACACTGGGTCTCAAGTCTGCCTTCTGAATGAGAGTTGGAGAGCCGAACATACTCCCCACATAAAAGTCCAAAACCTAGAAGAAATCATGGAGCCTGGCACACTTGTGGGTAAAGCAGTCAACCAGACAGCCATCCAATTTATAGGCAGGGTTGAAGTGAGATTCCAGCTAGGCGCAAATAGCAGAGCCCGATTAGAGCTCAAGGTTCCTATGCTAGTCACTGCAGAGGCAAATATGTCGGAAGAACCCTTCATCGGCTATAATGTCATCGAGGTACTGTTGAATAAGGAGCCTGGACAACCACCCCAAACCACAATACAGGCTGTGAGTGCTGCTTTCTCGATCAACAGTAAAAGTGCTAAGAAGCTGACCAAATTAATCCAAACCAGTGACCCTCAGAGCAGTAATGGTATAGTGAGGCTGGGGTGATAGAAAGTTACCATTTTCACACAGCTAGACCAAAATGATTAAATGTGGTGTGAGGACCTCTGTTTTCCCTTGCCAACAGGATGCTATCTTTATTCCAAATGAAAGTCCCTCTTGGCTGGATGCCCTGGCTTCCTGAAGACATTGAAACTGATGACATGTTTTCAGGTGTCCTTTTTATACACTAGGAGCATCCTGCGACGCCATCACTGTGTCGGCCATGATTGACTAAGTTGTTACACTTGCCTCAGACACTGGGGTCCTGTGGGACATGTCCCCATTGCATCAGCTGACGTGGCGTTGAGTTCCCTCGAAAGGGAACATAGTAACCAAACTCTGTGTGGTTACAATCTTATCAAGGCTGAAAATATTTGGCTAATATTAATAATTAAATATTGAGGCTTTTGTTTCATTTTGGGGGTAAATCAACAAATGTTACTGTACATTTAACTGTAATGCATATTTAACTTTATCCATTTTCATTGCAGTTTGCCAAGTACTTTCAAGCTAAAATTAATGGGACCATCAGAATTACTGTGAAGAAATCAAGAAAACTGTTGGCTTAAGGATCTGGCATGGAAAACTTCTGTCTGTCCACATGCAATCCACTACATACAATCTCTGAATGAAGTTGCCACTTTGCAGATTAAACTGGTTTTGTCTAGTCAGTTGTTCAAATAAATTTCTTGCAAAATTGTTATTTCTTTTTATAGATATATCTTCAGTGTGTAACTAAATGTGAATCCTCTGACTGTGATTATAAGGAATTCTTGTAGTCACAGTTAAAAAGTTCTATTTAATCTATTTAATCTATTTAACATCTATTTAATTTTTTTCTTCTAATTTTAGTTCATTTTAATTTGCTTAGTCTTGTACTTTTTATTTAGATTCAAACAGTCACTTGAACTGTGTTCTGTAATATGTAATATTGTGTAGATGCTATATAAACTCTGCTCCCTTCAATGTAAAAAAACCCCCAAAAACTATGCAACATCTCAAAGTGTAAATGCTGAGTTGTCTTTCTATCACTGCAGTAATGGCTGACCAAGCACAATCAAATGCATTTTTATAAATGCGTATATCCCCAGGTAAAAAAAAAAAAAAAAAAAGTATACCTGAATGCACTTAAAAATACTTAAATACAAGCAAGTACATTTGTAGTATATTCTTATTATTTTATGTGCTAAATAAAATTGTAAAATGTAAACACTATAAATACACTAATTACAAGTATATTTCAACTTCAGTAGTACTGCAGGATCGGCAAAGGACCTCAAGAGGGGAATCGAACTCGGGTCACCATGAACGCATTTGCGCTATATGTCGGCGCACAAACCACTAGGCTATCGGCGCCAACAATATTTCATATCTTTTAATGTAGGGGGAAAAAGTGCAACTAATGACATACTAATAGTGTACTTGATTGTACTTGTCACGGTTCACTGGTTCACTCTGTCTCTGTGAGCATGTTGCTGCTGATGAGCTGATCAGCATCAGCTGCGGCTCATCAGCATTGCTATTTAATGTCTGTGCATTTTGCACTGCAATGTCAGAGGGTTGGTGTGTTCGTGCAGTGATAGTCCTGGCTGTGTTTGAGTCTCTGTGAGTTGAACTCTTGTCGGAGGATTGGTTTGCCCATTGTAGTCTTTGTGCTACTAAGAAATACTTTGCCATCTGCACCCATGACGTCTGACCCTTGCTAACTTTCTTGCTGCTTTTTTCTTAATAAACTGATATTTGGTGCATTTCAGTGCACTAAAAATTCATTCACTCATCTTAACTTTTTGAGTTATCTTTTTAGACTGACTCAGTTAAATTGTCTTTACGTAGAATATTAAGTATGTTCAACTTGCCAAAATTAATGTTGTTTGAACTCAAAGTTTAGTTTACTTTATGAAAGTATGGTCAACTTACTTTTTTCAGTACAGACATTCCCTGTAAAATGTTTTTTGTTCACTCAACTTAACTTTTTGAGGTACTGATTTCCACTGACTTTTAATTACGTAGAATATTAAGTATTTTCAACTTGACAGATTTAGTTATTTAAACTTACGGTTCAAGTTTTCAATACCAAAGGTAATGTTCATCAACTGCAAATCAATTCAAAGACATTTCTCAAGATCTGAGCAGAGGATGATTAAACAACTCCAAAAACAGCTCTACCAGCTTCACTTATTACACACCAGTTTGACTTTATTTCTTTCATAAGTTGTTTTTGAGAATTAACAGAGATTTATTTATAATTAATGTTGAAAAATAGTCACCATTACAGTGAAAAGTGCTTGCTTTAATTGAGCACTTGATTCTTATTTTTTATTTATTTATTTTAACTCTAGTGAATTAACACTGATACCAACTAAAAATATCCGAATCATCTTTTATGCAATAATTTCAAAATAGGCATTTAGACACACTTTGACATCAACGCTCATCATACAAACCTCAACAATGGTGATAAAACAACCACTAAAATTCATGCCACAATGTATGCTGGGAGCCATGGATGAGTTTTGATTGGTGTACCCAGAATACACTGCAGCATGAAGCTTTTTGTTGATTGTCACCATTATTGAGATTCATACATTGATTTTTTTCTAAACATGGTGTTAAAGCAGCTAATAAAAATGTTTTAATTCAAGGATCAAGAACACAACTAAAGGGAACTCTATTCACCAAAATGGTGACTTATAAATACATAAGTGAAGATGGTAAAGCTGTTTTTGTTTTGGAGATTTATTTTAATTGTTTGCAGTTGATGTTTCAATGGCTGACCTTAGATTAATTATTATTTGCAGTAGAAATGAATTTGAATGAAAAAGATCTCTCAAATGGCTAAAACATTTGAAATAAAATAATTATTTACAATTGAACATAAAAACATATATTTTTTTTATTTCTTTCTCTTTTTTATTTATTTTTTTGTTTAACTACCAAATGTCAAATTAGGTTAAATGAACATGAGCTGTGGTATTGAAAACTTAAAAAAATAAGTTCACTTTAGTTCACTTTTTTTTACCATGATCTCTTGAGCTGTGATTTCAGAGGCAGCAGGCAAAGCAGCTATAACTTTATTTCATTCTCATTTAAATACATTTTTTTGAAAGGATATTATAATGGACAATTTGTGATTTATATAATTGTGATATACAGATATTTTAAAAGTAGTATAATGTTTAGATGTTGGTCAAGAGCATTTAGGCACTGGGATCAGCTGAATAGTTCATAATATTCAAATTCCTTCCTTTTTCTATAACAATGCTATATTTACTGGCAAACTATAACCATGAAGAACTTGTTTATAATCAAACACATTCACTGACAGAAAACAATAGTCTTGCTTTGAAGATATCTTCTGGAATGCAAGGATACACCTGTGACCCAGAATTCTATCAACAGAATTCATATTTGTTATTCAAACAAAACCATGTAGGAAATAAACTGGAGAAATACAGGTTTCTCCACATTACTTAAACTAGACAACCAGACAATCAGATAGAAATCTAAACAGTGTATTAACATTTATTACAATAAGGTTAAATTTGGTAACAACTTTGTAACTATGAACAACAGCATAATGTTCATTTTCAGTCATTTTTTCTTCTTTTTTTTCATGCATTTATAACACTTTAATTAAATTTTCTAACTTTAAAAGGTCAGTCAGATTAATTATGATTATGAATCTGACTTGACTAATAAGGCTTTCCTTAATAATAATAATTTTATTGTATTTATTTATTTTTATTGAGCCTTATTAGATAAAGATACACTTTTAGGGGCCGTTTACACAACACTGTTTTCAACTAAAAACTTTTTATGTGTTATGGCTGTTCATTTACACAACAATGGTGTTTTGGGGGCCTGAAAACAAACTTTTGAAAACGTGTTTCAAAGTGCAAGTTTTTGAAAATGATAATGTTATTGTCTGTCACAATAAGCAGTCGGAGTTCCCTTGATAGCCACCAGAGGACACTCTACCCTAGACCATAGTCATTCTATCATGGACTACATTTCCCACAATCCTCATCAGCACTCATTACATTCAGCTGTTGCTCATTAATCTTGTTAACTCTGTGTATAAGCCTGGTCATTCTCTGTGAAAGTCTTGTATGTGTTAGCACTGCTTTTCTGACCACTCTTTTGGTTTTGACCTTGTTTATTTGTCTCTTGTGGATTTCCCTGTTTTTCCTGTTCATGTTTGGATTATTAACTTTTTTTATTACCCTTTTAATAAATACTGTGTTTGGATCTTCAACCTTCATGTTTCCAAGCAGTTGCATGACAGAAGACTTGTTTTATATTATATGCCATGTTATTATATATGATCTATATATATGTATATATATATATATATATTAAAATTCATTTAAACTAAATGCTTAACAACAACTGTTAAACTAAAATAGCTTGTGTGTAATAGATTAATAATAATATAGATCATATAATAATTATATAAATCATATTAAAAAAATAATTAGCATTATTATTATTTCATTGTTATTTTTTTTTTTATATAGTGACCTTTAATTTGGAGAAAAATAAACTAGGGGAGTGACTTTATTGCATTGGATGTGTCAGCATCACTTTGCTCACATCTGATTGGTCCAATTTTAGTTTGAGATCTCTTAACCAGAACAAAACCTGCCCCAGAGCAGGTTAGCCATGGAGCGTAAGTTATATGGCGATGAACACGTTCATGGTACCTAAAACCCAGGATTGGCGCAAACTAATCTGAATCTGGCTTCATGGTACAGGCCCCAGGTGTGTAGGACTAACAAAGGAGGAGACTAACTAAGAGGCTGTTTACACGACACCATTTTCAACTAAACCGGAAACTTTTTTTTTTTCTTTCTCCGTTTTGGCCGTTTGTTTACACGACAACTGCGTTTTGGTGGACTGAAAACACAAACATTTGAAAATGGGTTTCAATGTGCAAGTTTTTGAAAAAAATAACATTATTGTATCCATGTAAACAACAAAAAATGTGAATTTGTGAAAACCGTGATGTCATTCACATGAGTATTACATGTTCAGTCTACAAGTGGAGGTGTTTCTTTAGTGATATTGCCATCTACTGGCCTGGCATCAGAATAACAAACTGAAGAGAGCGCATGTCACACCTCTCTTCATCAGTTTGCATTGGCTACCAATAGCTGCTCGCATCCAATTCAAGGCATTTACATCCAGTTCAAGTAAATGTTCCCTAAGAAATTAGGCAGGCAAAACAGGAAATAGAATGCAGAGAAAACAAAACCAAAAAAGACTACGCATGGCATCTGTATGTGTTAACTCATTATAGCTCATACTTCAGTGTAATGTCAATGACTTCATGTGCAGGAGCAACACTTCACTTCCTATGAGACTGTAAAATATCAGGTACCTGAATAATAATGTTATATATTAATGTAAAAAAAAAAACCTTTAATTGATACAGGTATATTCAAGTGTGAAAGCAACTCAACAGACTCAACTGACTTCTGTGAGAGTGTTTGGTGGCAGATCATTTATTTATAGTATAAGTGATATTTATTGGCTCAACCTTAGATGAGTATGTGATCAACATTTTTCAAATTGTGATTTTATTTTTCTCTCTGAATAAAACAAAAAACTAGAAAGCAGTTCAAATAACTTTATATTAATACTTAAAAAAGATTATATTTAAAAAGAAAGAACATTTTTAAGAAATAAAATAAACACACAAACACACAAACATTCAACAAATCAAAAAACAGACATCACAGCACACAATTCTCTCACAAAGGGTCAAAGAGAACAAATGAGTCTTAAGGCCTGTTTACACCTGTTTACAATGCGTTTCCTCTGATCAGATAGATATCTGATTTATCAAAACGATTCCATTTACACTTAGCCACATAAATATGTCTCCGCAAAATGGATATAAATCCGATTTTTAATTTAAAGGAGTTCACGTCACTGAAAGCAACAAATATGAGCGGAATTGTATTGATCATCAGCTAATTTCAAAATCAAAGACTGCAATAGGAGAGACAACAGCACTGGTACGATCATTTAGTCTCATTATTTTTAATGAAGACGATTGTGTGTTGAGCGTCTGCGACTTAATTTCAGTTTCATTTGCAGCAGTCTGCGTGTCGGCCTGCTGAAGAGATCCTCAGCTGCTCATCTGCGCCGATGCAGTAACGCTGTCATATCTGACTATAACATATGGGATTAAATTCCCGCCTAAAGTATTGCGGTCACGGATCAAAAAATAATAAGCATGAATCAAAATGTTAAAAACACATGTAAAAATATATTGCACAAACTGAAACAAATATATCAAAATATAATAAGCGTGAATAGAAAAATGTAAAGCGCATTTACAAAAATTACAAGCATGGATCAAAACTTTGACTTATATTGCAAAAATCTTAAACTTGTGTTTGTGTTTTCAAAAGTAGTTTTCCTTGCTTTGTGCTCTCTTACATTTTCTGCTCATATTTTACTTGTTTGTACACTTTCTCTTTGCTCTTCTTTCTACATTCCGCTCTTGCTTTTCCAAATGTTGCAGTTTAAGTTTCATGTAAATTAAAACATGAAGCTTAGCTCTATAAACATTTGCGATCGCTCTAATATTGGGGAAAACACTCTTGTTCGTGTGATAGGCTATTGCCTAACTTTATAATTTTATAATCTCAGTGCTAAAATGTGATAAAATTCATAAACCAACACCCTTGTCAATGACATACTGTACATGGAAGACAAAATCTATAAATCTGTTTACAAGAAAACAATACATGACAAAATATGCAGACAGTTTACAATTACGAGCAATATACAATGATCTAAACAATTGCGATGGCCTATCTTACTTTAACTGTAATTCACAAGCAAATATTAGTAAGGTAGGCTTACTAATTATATTTTCTTGTGCAAAAGACAGGAACTGAAGAGGCAACTAGCAAGTATATTATTACATAATGGTGTCCTACCACAGAAAGATTTCACCTCAGCTCAGAAATTGCCAGCTGTGATGGTTATCTTTCCCTGTATGAGTGTAAGCATCAGTAGCCATGAGTCACATTGAAGTGATGTCATCTCCCTCTCTTCGATTGATTGGCTAGAGGAGGAGCTGTCAATCTAGAACTAGTGGACCAATGGTGACGCTTAAACCCACCCTAATTTACATGAAACTTAAACTGCAACATTTGGAAAAGCAAGAGCAGAACGTGGAAAGAAGAGCAAAGAGAAAGTGTACAAAAGAGTAAAATATGAGCAGAAAATGTAAGAGAGCACAAAGTACAGAGTAATAAAAGCAAGAAAAACAACTTTTAAGAACACATAAACACAAGTTTAAGAGCTGATTTTTGCAATATAATTTTTAATGTGTTTAAAGTTTTGATTCATTCTTGTTATTTTTTTTAAATGAGCTTTTAATTTTTCTATTCATGCTTATTATATTTTGATTATATTATATTTTGATTCTATTCTGATAATTTTGCATCATTTGTTTCAGTTTGTGCAATATATTTTTACATGTGTTTTTAAAATTTTGATTCACGCTTATTATATTTTTATCCGTGACCGCAATACTTTAGGCGGGAATTTAATCCCATAATAACACACTCTCACACGTTTATTTTTTTAGCTATTTTGGGAGGAGTAAAATTTACATTTGTGGTTTCAACAACCAGATGCATTTAGACTTTTTAACTGCAATGCGTTTCAGAGTGATTGTATTTAAATGCGTTTCAGAGGGCATTTACTCCTGGTCTATTCACGACTGGATAGTTATCTGATCAGAGAAATTGTATGAAGTTACCAGGTGTAAACAGGCCTTTAATGTGGGTGTTGAACCTGTTTGTATTGATTGTGGTTCGAATAGATGGGTAAACTATTTCACAACTATCCAATCCTCCATTTCCTAGCAGTCCAGATTGATGTCTGAACACAGGCTTCATGACGATCTGTCACTCATTTAACGCTGCTGTAGATCAGTGATGCGTCTTCCACAGTTTTAACAGCTGATTGCCTAAAAACAGAGAAAAACAAAACAAAAAAAAAACAATAATGTTATAGCCGATATGATCTGAATGTGCTGGTTAAGTTGGGTTTTTTTGTTTGTTTGTTTTTTCTCACCTCACGGCAGCATCAGGCTGATAAACTCTTATATCGTCATACTGACATTCAGCCTCTTCTGATCTCTTCGTCTCTTTCTTTCTGTGATATTGGACAGTTGCGTACTGGATCTCCTCAGTATCTCTGGATTCAGGAGTTTTTCTTCTGAATCTCTTTGGTTTCACATTGGCATACAGAGCGTCACTGGCTGAATCCGGTTCAGAAAGAGGCTCGTCATGGACTGAAACTCTCTGTGTTACATCAGAATAGAGATCATTCTGAAATGCAAGAAAATAAGTAATTCTTAATTAAAACATGTAAATCAGTTTGATCTGAAGTGTAGATTCTCATTCTAGAGCAGTTTGTCTCAAACTTTACAGATCAGTATTTCAGAAATATTTTATCAATTCACATTGTAAACAGAAGGAAAGGACAGAATTTCATGTGTCACACCACCTGAGGGCGCTGCACATGCAGTTTGAGAATCACTGATCGAAAGAGACAGAAATCGTCTCAGGTTACGTATGTAACCATGGTTCCCTTTCGAAAGGGAACTTCTACTCTGCGTTTGCAAACGCTATGGGGAACGATATACCCACGCCGCCATGCTTGAGGAGAATGCCTGCCAAGAAAAATGGCTGAGACAAAGGCTCCAGAGCAGTTAGAGAACTGCTTGGCAACTCCCCCTCGGGTCACACCAGGCTGTCAGTGACAGCATTCCCTTCGGCCAACAGCCCAAGCTGCACTCCAAGAAGGCCCTCCTCAGAGGTCCTACAGAAGCTGCTAAGGCGTCTGGAACCAGCTTTTCTGAAGAAAAAGCGGTCCCTTTAAGGGAATGTGGCCAAGGGAACCTCGGCCAGTCACTAGAGGGGAACGAAGTCACCCCCAATGCCACCAGAGAGGCCGACCTGGTCTGTCACGAGACAAACTTAGTCTGGGCCAATCCTGTCTGAATACAGAGCCTCTAAAACGCATTCTTCATAGAAGATAGTAAGTAAGAGTGACTGCAAAGAGGCAGACACAAACTCAAACCCACGCGTAGAGACGGACATCCCGGAAAGCAGAACTCAGCTAAGTGCTATGAACCCTCGTACTGAGGGGAGTACAATCCACTCATCCTAGGATCTACTCAGTGCTTAATTGACGCACTGAGGAGGCTGTGCGCTACAGAACCCTGATCCAGGCGAGCACAAACCAGCCTGAGGCTGGATCTTAGGAGGAGGCCTGATTAAGGCCTACCACAATGACCAGCTTAGGGAGTTAAGCACTATTACAAACGTAACCCTAAAAGGGATGTACGAAGCTCACCTAACAGGTAGACCATGCAATGGGCACATACTTATGGAGGCCGAGGAGGGGCCTACAGCATGATAGTAGTTATGTGAAAAACAGAAGTCTTATACAGAAAGTGGCCCATTTTAGGGGCCACCCTGAACACCTGTCTTGTCTTTCTGGGGTAGACAGACGACTTCAATGGCAGCCTAAGAGGCTGCAAAGTGCCCGCATGACAATCCACCTAACACAATCCTATGAGTAGTGTACTCAGTAAAAAACACCTTTTACCCTTTAAAGCAAGAGGAGTACAGCATACGCCAACACGTATTAAGGAAGGCCCGGAGGGGCCTATAACCTCAACAGACACGTGGCATCAGCTCGTGGCAGTGTTTAGGCCCCAAGGATGATAAACAACCAGACAAAAGGAGGTTGGATTTATCACTTAGGCCTCTGGCCAACGGAAGGTATACAGATAATTCTCAAAGAGAAATACACCCAAACATACTCCAGTGTGTTCAAACCAGGCGGCCCGTAGGCCTAGCAACCTCTAATACACACGGCGTAAGTCTCGTGGCCGTTTCTAGGAGCACAAAAGATCCACCCTAGGTGCTAGGTGGCTCTTAGCTCAACTAGATTAGAATCAGACTCAGGCAGATATAGGTTAAACCAACCTTCAGTAAGGTTTCACTACCAAATCAATCTGAGGGGCTAGCCACTCGGAATACTCGGTAAAAAGCACCCTGTTACCCTCACAGCGAGAGGAGTACATGACTGAACTCCACATATTACACCAGAGGCCGAAGTAGGCCTGCCTTAGTAAACATGTGGCATCAGCAAGTGGCTACCATAACCATACCTCCCAAAGGCCATGTGTTAGAAGTTTTATGATTAATACATGAAAAACACTGCCAAACATCATGAACAGGCCTGTTAGGGCCTATCCGTCAACGATGGGGTGTGGCCGATGGTGGCATGGTTTCCCAGGCATCCTGCCAACAAGTCGACTAGAAAAAGGAGGCCTTAAGGGGCCTCTATTCCAGTATCAAGTGGCGATCAGCCTACTCACAGATTAGAAAACACAACTATGCCATCATGTAAACTAAAAAGGAGGCCTGAAGGAGCCTGCCAATTCAATAACACCTGGCTTCAGCTCGTGAATTTTAAAGGGAACCAAGCTACAGGGAACCAGCTCTAACCCAAAAAGCTAAGGGAAGCTAACTGCAACCTGCGCTACGCTACACATTCCAACAGGCAATGTACCCTAAATATTTGTGACTAAAGGGAACCAAACAAAGCCAACATGGTCTAAGGGAGGCTATTACAAGCCTACTACCTCAAACAGACACGTGGCAGGGCCTGTGGCAGCGTAAACCTGTAAGAATATGTAAGCATATTATGATCAGTTAAACAGTATTGTAAAACAACTGCTAACTAGAAGGAGGCCGAATATCATAAGGCCTACAATCTGAGTTATATGCAATATAGCTGTTAACAAGATCACTAAAAAAGGGAGCTAATAGATACCAACTTTCCTCAAAAAAAGTGGCTCTAACTACCCTGAGTATGAAATCTAACAGGTGATGCACTCAGTGACACAAATAAACCTCTTAACTGGGGAACATAAGTCACCATATACTCAAATAGAGGCCGTTCACAGCAAAAGGGCCTATTGTTATGAGAGCAGGTGCTAACCTGTGGCAGCATAAAAAACTCACATACAATGTAGGGCAAAAGTCTAGAACTCAAAGTAACACAAACCTTGATCTACATGCTGTTTTTGTAAAGAAAAACACTCTCTGTACAGATTCCAAATCTGATCTAAGCCCCAGAGGACAGGAGCTAAAAACTAGCAACGTCAACTCAAACTTGATAAATACAAAACATCAAGTGGCTCAAAAGAAAGTCATTCCTTTAGCATGAAAGTTCTAGAAAGTGGGGCCTAGCACACACCTGCATAACTTATCCGCGCAAAGATAAGGACCTACCACCTGAGAAATAGCATCAGGGAGTCAAAAACAGCCTACAACCTAGCTGTTAAACTCATAATTGCACCTACACAAGCAAGGGGATAATTGGGCGTACAGCCTAAACAACTCCCTCAGGAGGAAGCCAGAACTAGGAACACACATCCTGAAAGGATAGTAAATACATATGGGGTTACTTCATATACCACACATCACCTAGCTCTAGCCTGGCCGCTAAGCTATAGGCCTATATATACAAGAGGCACCATAACAAAAGCCTAATCTCCACTTCTAAATCTCATGATGAGAGAAATAAAGTGAAGCCCAAAGCTAAAATGTCAGGTGGCCGGTTAGGGCAGCCGTAGACATATAAACTGAAGAAATGAGTGCCAACTCAAACTATACTGAAAAATAGCAGAGAGGCTACTCATATATAGAGAAAAAACTAAGCAGCAGCCATTTTGTGGCCTGCTCAGTCAGTCTCAACACTCCATTTACTGTTACATTTTACTGTTACATGTTCAGGAAATACACAGGAACAACACAAGGTCAAACATTTAAATAATTAAATCCGACCTTGTCTTACCTTCCCGTGGCTCAAAGACCAAAGACTCCTCCTTCATTATTTAAAATGGGAAGGAAAAAATCCATGGTTATAGAAGCCCAAAGAACCCTTTCACTATCAAGCCAGAAGGCGGGCCTTCAGAAAAATCTCATCATGGGCCCAGCCGTCAGCCTGACTGTTCAAAGGTGTCAACCTGAACATGCACAGTAATTAAAAAATGCCCCGGGAGGCCAAGGAAGAGGGACGAAGGCAAATGTGGAATTACCTTCGCCAAGAGAGGGGATCGATCAGCGCCGTTGCTGGCGCCGGTGATCAGTCACCTCCCTCAAATCAATCTTCCTCTTCCTTGTATCCCGCCGCTTCTGCGACTTGCTCCGAGGTGGAGGAGGCACTCGAGCGGCGACACTAAACCTCTAGCCTTACCTCAGAGCCTCGACTCGAGACGGGCCAGGGCCTCCCGGTTGTCTGGGCCCAGGATCGAACCTGAGCAGTATGCAATTCTTATAAGCTGCTGAGCGCGCCTTCACCTCCCTGAACTTTCCAACCACCGTGTCAACAGAGCCGCCGAAAAGTTCAGTTGGCGAAACCGGGGCATTGAGGAGAGAGCCCTTCTCTTTCTCCCCGATGTCTGCCATGTTCAGCCACAGATGTCTCTCTGTGGCCACCATGGCTGCCATCGATCTCCCAATCGAGGCGGCCGTCTGCTTGTTGGCCCGGAGAGCAAGATCTGTGGTGCGGCGCAGCTCAGCCACCGCATCAGGGGACAAACCCTGCCCCTGATCCAGGTCCTTCAGCAGGTCAGCCTGGTAGGCTTGCAATACTGCCATAGTGTGCAAAGCCGCGCCAGCCTGACCTGTAGCAGCATATGCTCTGCCGTTCAGACGAGATGTTTGCTTAAGGGGTCTGGACGGCAGAACCGGAGCTTTTAGTGTCGGTGCCCTGCCCGTGACGAGATAGTTGGCAAACGTCTTGTCAATGGGCGGCAGCGACACATACCCATGCTGGCCCAATCCCTCCACATCAATGAAATTCCCTTGCTGATGTGGATGAATTCTAGCCGAGTATGGGTTCTTCCATGCCTTCTTGATCTCAACGTGAAGATCTGGACGGAATGGAAGGCTCACTGGAGTTATGGTCAGAAAGAAAACGTTCGTCAAGTCTGCCGCGAACGGGCTCCCTGCTTACGCGCTCCCACGGCAGCTGCAGCCTGCCGGCGGCACGTTCCACAACCTCAAGTAACTCGGCATATGCTGGGCCAAGAGGCTTGGAGAAAGAAGAAGATGCAACTTCTTCCTCCTCCATTGCCATCTCATGCCCACGGGGGCTAGCAGCCAGAAGAGTAAACGTAGAAGTTCCCTTTCGAAAGGGAAATCAGTTTATAAATTTTTTTAAAAGACTTTGATAATTTTAGTTTCCCATCAGTCTGTACAGTTACAGTCTGAAACACAGATAACGGCTGATCGATTGATTTTCTGCTTCTGTAAAGTCGTGTGTCTGGATGATTTACCTGTTTCACTATGAGATCTTCAGTTTTATCTCTCCTTTGTTTCTTTCTGTTAAAAAGACAGACATTAACAGTATATGGATGAATCTATTAAAAAATAATCAAAATATGAATTTTGTTTTTAAAGATCAAACATAAATTGGTCATTTTCTTCTACATCAGACCAAAATTGAACTTATACAATCACTGCATGATTTTTTGTTATTGTGCTCACATTATAAACAGGATGATGGTGATGATGATGATGGTGATGATGATGATGAAGAATAATCCTCCAGATGCCACTGCGATCACAATCACATTCCTACCAGCACCATGATGAACTGAAAGAGGAAGATCATCATGATTAACTCTCCAAACTGATGAATGATGTGAAGATACAGGAGTGTGTTAATAAAAGCTTCACCTGTGACAGTTACAGCGTCTGATCTCTGAGATCCATGTTGATTGTGAGCCTGACAGTAGAAGCGTCCACTCTGTAGTGCTCTGAAACTCTGTCCAGATCCAACAGCTGAGCTTTCATTCTCCTTAAACCAGCTGAAGTTCAGAGCAGGAGGGTTTGAATCACTGCTGCAGATCAGAGTCACTGAATCTCCTGACACTATTTCACCAGATCCAGTTACCAACACTGAGACGTTCCTGGGAGGGTCTAAAATAGATGAAAGAAAGTGTATATTAGTGTTTTGTGATTGTTAAACCATTAATTTAATGGTTACCACAGTTACTGAACCATCATTAACTCACACATGACGTTTAAAGTCACATTATCAGAGTATTTCTCTCCATGTTCATTGATGGACTTGCACTTGTATTCTCCACTGTCATCAGAGCTGATCTTTGAGATGTTGTAGATTCTTCCAGATCCTACAAACGTTCCTCCTTTAAACCAGCTGAAGTTCAGAGCAGGAGGGTTTGAATCACTGCTGCAGATCAGAGTCACTGAATCTCCTGACACTATTTCACCAGATCCAGTTATCGACACTGAGACGTTCCTAGGAGGATCTAATAACAGACAAAAGAAACTCTATATTCATGTTTTGGGATTGTTAATCCACTACACTGTAAAAAAAAATGCTGTAAAAAAAAAAAAAAAAAATTTCTTCAGTAACATGCCGTAGAAAGCAATGCATTCTGGGTAATATTTTACGTTTTTGAGAAAGTAGCCTACAGGAATATACTGTGGACACTCAGAGGCTGTGTTCTTAATCACACCCTATACCCTCATTCACTATTCCCTACATTAGTTCACTAATATAGTCCACTCAACAGAGTGAATGAAAAGAAATGAGTGAATTCAGACACTGATGAACACCTTGATTTGTGAAAATTAGTTTGTTTGTTTATTTGTTTGTTTGTTTGTTTTTTGGCTGCTGTAACAGTGTCTTCAAATCATCTGTTGTAGCAAAAAAGCTTTGTGATCAGATGAAATTAGCCAATTATTAATGGTCAATAACTCACACATGATGTTTAAAGTCACATTATCAGAGTATTTCTCTCCATGTTCATTGATGGACTTGCACTTGTATTCACTGTCATCAGAGCTGATCTTTGAGATGTTGTAGATTCTTCCAGATCCTACAAACGTTCCTCCTTTAAACCATCTGAAGTTCAGAGCAGGAGGGTTTGAATCACTGCTGCAGATCAGAGTCACTGAATCTCCTGACACTATTACACCAGATGGACTGATGGACACTGAGACGTTCTTTGGAGGATCTAACACAGAAAAATACAAAAACACTAACAATCAAAGTATATCAAGGTTTCACAGACTTATTAATCATACTCCAATAATTTATGATCTGTGATGGAGATCACAGGATTCACAAGAGGATCTACAGGAGAAATATTTAACCCTCAAGCAGCCTTCGTATAGCAGCCCTTAAGGGGTTGTTTATTTTTAATAAACAATGTTTATTAAAAATATAAAAATGCAGACAGTTTTCTGTGATGGGTAGGTTTAGGGGTAGAGGTTGTGTAGGGGGAGAGAATATACACTTTGTACAGTATAAAAACCATTACACCTATAGAGAGTCCCCACTTTGATAGCAAAACAAACCTGCGTGTGTGTGTGTGTGTGTGTGTGTGTGTGTGTGTGTGCGTGTGTGTGTGTGCATGTGTGTGCGTTTTTGTGACATATCAGGACACAAATTTGTATGATGACATGAGTATGACATAGGTATTATAAGGCCTGAAAATGGCCGACTTCCTGTTGCGTTCAGGACTTAGCTCCAAGAGACTTTTTTGTAGGTAATGGGATGGTACATGTGAGTTTTCGAGCGTGTTTAGGCCCTCAAAAATGCGATAATGTTTGGAAAAGAATAATAATAATAATAATAATAATAAATGGAGGAAATCCAATAGGGTCCTCGCACTTTGGTGCTCGGGCCCTAAATATAATACACACTTTTCCATCCTGTAAAGTACAATAATACTAAGGTGCAAATAGTATCCACCACTATTTACAAGTAAAAATAATATCTAACTATTTGCAAGTATTGCATAGAAAAAATACTGCTAGTTTAGCTCCAACCCTGATAAAACTCACCTGTCTGTAGCTTTCTAGTCATGTTGTAGACCTTTAGATGGTTCAGGTGTGTTTGGAGCTAAACTCTGCAGAACTGATGTTGCCCATCCCAGTCCTAAACTGCTAGCTTTTCAACTTAAACAAGACCAAATACTCACACATGACATTGAGCTGAACAGCAGGAGAGATGAGATTGTGTCCGTCTACAGCACAGCTATATCTGCCTGCATCCTCTCTTCTGACTGACTGCAGCAGGAGTTCATTGTTTCTGTCTCTTCTCTCAGTTAATGGCTGTGAGTTTCTGTACCAGATGAATGTTGCTCTGTCAGTCAGAGTGCAGCTGCTTTTACATGTCAGACGGACTGAATCTCCCTCTGTCACTCTCTCAGGAGACTCCACCTGAAGATCTGAACACAACACACACATTATATCTAGTGCTGCTGTCATACACTGATTATTATTCAACATAATGCACAGAAGAAGAGAGAAACCTCATGAGAGTCACCTGTGACAGCAAGAGTCACTCCAGGTTTACCAAACCATTTTCCTTCTGTTATATTAGTGATGAATCTGAAATAGTACTTGTGTGAATCCTTCAGTGTCACATGACTCAGTCTGATGGTGCACTTCTTCTGTTTATCTCCCAGATACTGAAGCCTCTGACTGTATTCAGTGTCATTAGACAGATCTGGAGGCTCAACACCCTTTTTAGGGTTTTTGATCCAGAACACTTTCTTGATCTGATGTCCAGTAGGGTATGTATAAGTGCAGTTCATTATCACTGATGAGTCCTTTAGTGCACAGATGTATGAAGGACTGTAACTCACACCCCAATCAGCACTAGAAACCCCTGAAACACAGACTTCAACAAGATGAAAATGTTGTCATAAAACGGATTGTTCCAGTCCTTGATTCTGATTGGTTGAGCCGTGTTCAAAGCCGTTGTTAATTACTCTACAAACGTACACCTGGTATTTTTTTTTTTTTTTTTTTTTTTTGAAATATAGATTTTTTTTAGGACTAACGTTTATAAAAAGCCCTGTGAAGTCGTGGTTTACAGTGAATTTAGAACAGCTAAAGGTAGTGGCCTTGATAGGCACAACGTGAAGCAGAGTTTTCGTCAAAAAAAAAAAACAGTCACTCATTGTAGGAAATAGTATAAGCTAATCTTCTCAGAATAGTGAGCGTGATAAAAGATGAAGGAAGTTAAGTTTAAGATCATGTTTATCAGCTCTGAGATCTATATGCTAACAAAATGTTTTGACACATTACAATATCTCTACAATATCTCCACACTGTCTTCTGAGAAGAAAATATTGATGATCTGGCGATACACTGATGTTTGTCCAATGCTCTGATGAGTGAGAAAGTCCCTCCTCTAAACCACCTGACACTGACTAGACAGTAGCAAATTAGCAATTCATGTTTAACTGTGACGTAACTAAAAACTATTGAATATTTATATAATGGACAAGCCCGTTGATACGCCTCACCCAAACTTCCTGTTTCAAAAGAAAATGCATCAATATAGCACAGAAAACTGCTCATTTATTGCTCATTTTTGGGTCTTTGAAAATAAAATGACATTTAAAAATATGTAACGTAACAGAGACTCACTGTGAAGCATGAGCAGAAAGATCAGAGGAAGACGAGGAGCCATTCTGACCAACATCAGCATAAAATATATCTATAATACAGCATAAATCATCACTCATATACTCATAAACAGTGTATGTTCATCACTCTAAACAGCTCTTTATGTTAGTAAGATCTTTTCACATCTGAAGATTATTAATGCTCAACATCAGTGTGTGTAAATGAACTGATCATTAGATGTACAGAAGATATTTCTCATGTCATGTTATGAGCTTCATCTATAGAAATAATCATCAGTTTTTATTTAAGTATGAATGTGTTTGTCTTACCGTGTTGAAGCTCATCAGATCAACAGCAACCAAATGACTGACTGTTTTAACACATGCACTTTAGCTTTACAGTGAAGGACTTTCTGTGGTTAACACTGTTTATTGATGAACAGCGAAGGAAATATCAGTGTCCCTCCCTCAACAAGAGAATAACATCACTGAACTAAACCTACTTAAAGAAAAATAATGATCTTTTTCTTTAAGTTAATTTAAATACATTTACTATGAAGATGTTTAGAGAACAGGACTGAGTAACCAGATGTTCTGCTGGATATTTCACACCTATTGTAAAGGTTAGTTGATGTTTTTTGCACTCAGAAAGAGAAACTCTTTGTCCTCTTTTGTCTGTCGCCCCCTACTGGACATCTTTCATTACTGTGTCACGTGATTAATGCACAACAGTGACGTCCATTAGAGGAAAGCAGATGATCAGATAGATGATTTACTTACTAAAGTGCAGAACTTAGACTTATATTTTGAAAGCCAGGCGAGTTTTAATTACTTAACAAATGCCAGAGGAGGCTGACAGCATAAACTCTTCTCATTACCAAACTGACCAATCAGAATTGATATTCAAATGACACAACGTCCTTCGCTTCCGTTAGTAATGCGGCCGGAAGCGAGAAATACAAGAGAAAACATTTTAAAAATGACGCTATTAAAGCGAACAGAAAAAAACTAGAGCTAAGACCCACATAGAAGGCGCCGTTCTCGTGACCTTGCGCAACGTTCCCTAAAAGTTCTCTAAAGGTGACGAAAATTCCGAACCTTTACAGAACATTCGGGACGTTCCTAAAATGTCCCCTTTTGGTAATGAAAGTGCTGCAGTTTAAGGTTCCTTATATGACTTTGGGGGGACGTTACATTTTGGTTATTTTATGGTCACGCAAGAACGTTACAAAGAGGACATTTGGGAAGTTAAAAGAACGTCCTATAGTAATAGTCCCTTAAACATTCCCAGAACGGACTGAATGTTCCCTGAAGGTCTGCCAAATTACGTCCCCCAACCCTTAAAAGAACTCCACATTGTGACCGTCTCTGAACGTTCTGGGAACATTACTAGACAACGTCTTTAACACCAGTGGGGAGTGGGGCCAGGTCTAGGGGGGGCTTCCTTGTGCCCCCAGATAAAAAAATAAAAAAATGTGCAGCCAACAATAAAAATGAATAAATAAATAAACATTAATTAGGATGTTTATTATCTATTGAATAAGGATTGTCCACTTTATTCACAGAAAAAAAAGTGAATATTATGCTTATAATGAAAAAATGGACTTAAACTCCCAAAACATGCGAACTGGGAAGTAACGAACATCTAAGCAGAAAACACGTCTGTGTAAACCTAATCTTCAAGCAAGTAGCCTAAAATATATATATATATATATATTTAATATTTAACATTATATTTATCATAATGTTATATTATATGCAATATTATGCTAAATAAACTTAAATTCTATTACTTAATACATTGCCTTTATAAATTAGGACATTCACAAATGTCCAGTAATTGAGGTTTTCACAGATTTAGCTCACTTAAGAATGCGTTAAGTAGGCTACACACACTAACATTTCTGCACTTGCACAGATTGCAAGACAGAAAATTGTGGGGGAAAAAAGAAAACAAAAAGTTAGCTATGAATATTAGTCTAGAAAATGCTGCCCTACCAAAATTTGTGATTGCCCCCCCAGTCCAGCGAGCCTAGTACCGGGCCTGATGGGGGCGTTCTGAGAATGTTCTGGGAACGTAACATTTCTAGCGGGGGATGCGTTCAGAATATAATACAAACATATGAAGGACTCTGAACACAGTACAGGATAAAACAACACTTGAAGATGAATGATTTTTTTATTATTATTAAATGCTTGAAAGAACAATAACAATTGTCATCATTGTCATATCATAACAATAACACAGTACGCCAGAGTCCAACAGACTTTCAGTCCAGATTAAGTACCAAGTCATGAATGAATGATTGTGATTTACAGGTGACGCACATCAAGGTTGATGTCAGTAGCAGGAGATGGTGACCTCTGGTGGTAGTTTGAGAGTTTGAACAAATGAGATGATCACAAATAAACTGATCAAGTTACAGAAACACAAAAGACAGAATAACAGAAGCTGATTGAGCACTTTGAGACCATAAATGAAACATTGTCCTTTGTGAATGTGCACAATTATGATTTTGTTCAGTGTTTCAGGGTAAAATGATCGATTATGATTTAAAAGCAAGTGTTTGTAGATGCAATTCATTTTCAGATTCTTCTCTGTAACATTTACATTAGCTACGATTTTAACCCACACTGTAGCCTATAGCAGACTTTGTGTAAGTCAAAGATGTAGGAAAATATGTTTTTTTGTGAGTTTTTACAAATTGTTTTGAGGAAAAACATGAAAATATACAGTTGTGGTTTAATTTTTGTTAATTTGATTTAGTTGATCAGCATTTAGATGGTTTATTCTGTAATTGATCTGGCAACAGTACATCGTTTTTCTTTGACAAGCACTTCCAAGTAAATAAACTGCTCGTAAGTGTTATGTTTCTCCTCAAATGACAAGGAAATTAATATTTATGTTAATATTAGGAAACAAATCCCCACACTCATCCTCGCAAACAGCTCGGGTATTCCTACACTTTATGTGGAGTGCGGCGGTATCCTGGAGGGTTTGGTCATTTACACATAAAAGCACGTATTGACAGAAGAACGGGGATAATAACGTTCCAGCTAACAGAATTTTGTTATAAGAACGTTCTCTAAATATTCAGCGTTGGTTCTGGGAACGTAAAAAACGTCCAGTTTTTGACGTTAGAGGAACGTTTTTATAAGGTATAATGTTCCTCAAACGTTCTTTCAACTTAATTTTCATCTAAAATTCAACATTCCAAGAACATAAAAATGTTCAGTTTTCTTAATGTTAGTAGAATGTTATTTAAAGGTTAGTATGATGTTCCTGAAACATTCTTTCAATCATTCAAACACCTGCTGTGAACAAGCACTGAAAGAAAGAGAAATAAAAACACAAACTACAACTTTCTTCAGCCACAGTCTTAGATGAACTGAAGATAAAAGACATTAAATCTCTGAAGATCTGATTAAACAACTCCACAAACAGCATTACCAGCTTCACTTATTACTAACCAGACTGACTTTATTTCTGTCACACGTCTACAGAAGCTCTTATTGAGAATTAACAGAGGTTTAGATGTTGATCTTATTGAAAATGTTTAGTTTGAGGTCACCATCATTGAGATCAGTATTTGCTTTAGTTGAGCTCTTGACCCTTGACTTTTGTTGAGTTGCTTTTTTATCAATAATTGCAGATGTTTTCAGAAAACATTTCTGTCCTGATAAACCAAAACAATGTGTCTGTTTTAATAGCAGATAAACTGCATTGAAGTGGTTTAAATAACCCTTTTTTTTTCCTGAAACTGAAAATTTAAGAAAAAAATAAATGTTTGTAACACTGTTGTATTTCAGATGCTGAACGTATTTATGAGTGCAAAAAAAAAACACTATCACTGATAATTTTCTGCATAAATCCTGTTTTGTGTCATTTATACACTCACAGACATCAACATTCAGCATATGAAACACAACAATGGTGACATGCTTCATGCCAGCATATAAAACACATTCATGGCTCCCAGCATGCACTGCGGCATGAGTAAATTATGCATCTTTTTTTTTTTTGATTGTCACCATTGTTGAGGTTTGTATGATGACTGCTGATGTCTAAGAGTGTCATTTTTTTAAAAGCAATTCTTGTCAATCATCTGTGGCTCCGCCCACAGAGCTCAGGATTGGTTTCTTTTTGCTCCGCCTCTTACTGCAGCATCTTTCTGTTGATCTGAACAAACAATAAGATGAAGAAAGACTGACTGAAATTCATCAACAACATTATAAAACCTTTCACAACATCCACAAAACAATCACACTAGTACTGAAGAGAGTTTTATTGATTATATTGAGAAGAGCCGCAGGTTCAGACGCTCACTGATGGATTCTCATGTTTAGAAAAGCTCTGAGGATCAAGAGTCCTGCAGGAGTCTTCAGGAGCTCTGGGATGAACCGTCTGTGTGAAAGAGAGCGAGAGATCGGTCATGTGATCATCTGTGATGGAGTATTTGACTGTGATGTCTCACTTACTGTGAGTGTGTCGTAGAGGTCAGAGGTCGTGGACTTGAGATCAAGAGCTGTATATGTGTCTTCATTGGGATCAGAGATCTACAGGAGAGACAGAAGGACTTGCATCACAAAATATCACAATATTAAATATATAATGTGAAAAATATGGTCAATGATAAATTTAGCAATCTACACGTTTTTATAGAAACACTATAAAAAAATACTGGAAAAAGGATCCCTGACAATGTTCAAAATAAAGGGCTTTTCATGGCTTCTCACTGCCTCTCACGTGTACAGATGCTTTTCCATGCAACTGAAGAGATAAGATGCACAGAAACGTAAGAGTTTACTGTGGCAATGAACAATGGTGAAAACATCCTTCATCTGAGATGATAACTTGATATTTTATTCAGTGTTGAATGTAAGTAAAAGCTATATAAACTAACAAAATAAAATAATATGGATGGAGTTTGATCTTGATGTGGATTTGATAGTTTCTGCAGTTTTCTCACTTTGCTTTCTCTTAATTTAAGCATAGCTGAAACAAATTCAAGCCACAGGACAGAGATTAGACCATGTTTTTGACCACATAAAACATAAATCGATGATAAGTGATTATACGTGAATGAAGTCATCTCTGATTGGTCAATGATGTGGCCGCCATGTATCTTGTACAAAACCCTTAGTGACAGGCCTGAGTCATCATAAATCTGACAGTAAATTATCATTAAAAACTTAACCAGATTAGATAAATTGACTAAAAACTTAAGCCCACTCACAACTGTCCAATAAAATAAGGGTTGTTTGGTTTCTTTGTGTGTGTGATTTTTTTTATATTATCGTACAAACTGGTTACTGACTGGATTAGGACTTTGAGAAGGTTTGAATCCCGTCGGTCTGTACAGTTACAGTCTGAAACAAAGACAACGGCTGATGTGAAGTCATGTTGAGATGATTTACCTGATTCACTGTGAGATCTTCAGTTTGACCATCCTTTCGTTTCCTCCTGTTATAATGACAGATATAACATCATATGGACTCTATTCAATTAAGAGGAAAATATGAATGTTTTTAAAGATTACTAATAATTAAAAATACAACTGAGCCATTATTAGACCAAAAGTGAACTTATTCAATACAAAACTGAACTTATACAATCACTGCAGGTTTTTAAAATTTTTTAATTACATTATTAACAAGATGATAATGACGATGATTATGATGAATAATCCTCCAGATGCCACTGCGATCACAATCACATTCCTACCAGCACCATGATGAACTGAAAGAGGAAGATCATCATGATTAACTCTCCAAACTGATGAATGATGTGAAGATACAGGAGTGTGTTAATAAAAGCTTCACCTGTGACAGTTACAGCGTCTGATCTCTGAGATCCATGTTGATTGTGAGCCTGACAGTAGAAGCGTCCACTCTGTAGTGCTCTGAAACTCTGTCCAGATCCAACAGCTGAGCTTTCATTCTCCTTAAACCAGCTGAAGTTCAGAGCAGGAGGGTTTGAATCACTGCTGCAGATCAGAGTCACTGAATCTCCTGACACTATTTCACCAGATGGACTGATGGACACTGAGACGTTCTTTGGAGGATCTAACACAGAAAAATACAAAAACACTAACAATCAAAGTATATCAAGGTTTCACAGACTTATTAATCATACTCCAATAATTTATGATCTGTGATGGAGATATTTGTATATAAATATGTATATAAATTTGTATGTAAAATATGCTTATTTCTATGTTATATTTAATAATTAGTATCTTGCAGTAGGACTTTGATCTGACTTTGAAGTGTGTGTGTGTGTGTGTGTGTGTGTGTGTGTGTGTGTGTGTGTGTGTGTGTGTGTGTGTCTGTGTGCGTTTTTGTGACCTATCAGGACACAAATTTGTATGATGACATGGGTATGACATAGGTATTACAAGGCCTGAAAATGGCTGACTTCCTGTTGAACTTGCAAATAGCCGATGTTGAAAAATGTAAACTAGGGATGGGCAACTTCAGTCCTGGAGAGCCACTGTCCTACAGTTTAGCTCCAACCCTGATAAAACTCACCTGTCTGTAGCTTTCTAGTCATGTTGTAGACCTTTAGATGGTTCAGGTGTGTTTGGAGCTAAACTCTGCAGAACTGATGTTGCCCATCCCAGTCCTAAACTGCTAGCTTTTCAACTTAAACAAGACCAAATACTCACACATGACATTGAGCTGAACAGCAGGAGAGATGAGATTGTGTCCGTCTACAGCACAGCTATATCTGCCTGCATCCTCTCTTCTGACTGACTGCAGCAGGAGTTCATTGTTTCTGTCTCTTCTCTCAGTTAATGGCTGTGAGTTTCTGTACCAGATGAATGTTGCTCTGTCAGTCAGAGTGCAGCTGCTTTTACATGTCAGACGGACTGAATCTCCCTCTGTCACTCTCTCAGGAGACTCCACCTGAAGATCTGAACACAACACACACATTATATCTAGTGCTGCTGTCATACACTGATTATTATTCAACATAATGCACAGAAGAAGAGAGAAACCTCATGAAAGTCACCTGTGACAGCAAGACTCACTCCTGGATAACCCATCCATTTACCATCTTTATCAGTGATGAATCTGAAACAGTACTCGTGTGAATCCTTCAGTGTCACATGACTCAGTCTGATGGTGCAGTTCTTCTGTTCATCTCCCAGATACTGAAGCCTCTGACTGTATTCAGGGTCCTTAAACAGATCTGGACGCTCTACACCCTTTTTAGGGTCTTTGATCCAGAACACGTTCTTGATCTGATGTCCAGTAGGGTATGTATAAGTGCAGTTCATTATCACTGATGAGTCCTTTAGTGCACAGATGTGTGAAGGACTGTAACTCACATTCCAATCAGCACTAGAAACCCCTGAAACACAGAATTCAACAAGATGAAAATGTTGTCATAAAACGGATTGTTCCAGTCCTTGATTCTTGAGCCGTGTTCAAAGCCGTTGTTAATTACTCTACAAACGTACTGTATTTATTTTTTTTTTTTAAATATAGATTTTTTTTTAGGACTAACGTTTATAAAAAAGCCCTGTGAAGTCGTGGTTTACAGTGAATTTAGAACAGCTAAAGGTAGTGGCGTTGATAGGCACAACGTGAAGTTTTTGTGTTTTTTTTGTTTGTTTGTTTTTCATTGTCAGTTACACTGGACCATCAAAAAAAAAAAAAACAGTCACTCATTGTAGGAAATAGTATAAGCTAATCTTCTCAGAATAGTGAGTGTGATAAAAGATGAAGGAAGTTGCAGAAATGAACTCACAAAGACAAGTGAAAACAGAACAAGGAAGTTAATCAAGAACATGCTGCATTATCAAATAATCAATGTTGATTTAAAAAAAAAAAATCAATGATATAAAAAATGGGAGTTTGTGGATTTAAGTTCATGTTTATCAGTTCTGAGATCTTCTATATGCTAACAAAATTTTTGACACATTACAATATCTCTACAATATCTCCACACTGTCTTCTGAGAAAATGAGCCAAAAATACTGATGATCTGGCGATACACTGATGTTTGTCCAATCAAATGCTCTGATGAGTGAGAAAGTCCCTCCCCTAAACCACCTGACACTGACTAGACAGTAGCAAATTAGCAATTCATGTTTAACTGTGACGTAACTAAAAACTATTGAATATTTATATAATGGACAAGCCCGTTGATACGCCTCACCCAAACTTCCTGTTTCAAAAGAAAATGCATCAATATAGCACAGAAAACTGCTCATTTATTGCTCATTTTTGGGTCTTTGAAAATAAAATGACATTTAAAAATATGTAACGTAACAGAGACTCACCGTGAAGCATGAGCAGAAAGATCAGAGGAAGACGAGGAGCCATTCTGACCAACATCAGCATAAAATATATCTATAATACAGCATAAATCATCACTCATATACTCATAAACAGTGTATGTTCATCACTCTAAACAGCTCTTTATGTTAGTAAGATCTTTTCACATCTGAAGATTATTAATGCTCAACATCAGTGTGTGTAAATGAACTGATCATTAGATGTACAGAAGATATTTCTCATGTCATGTTATATGAGCTTCATCTATAGAAATAATCATCAGTTTTTATTTAAGTATGAATGTGTTTGTCTTACCGTGTTGAAGCTCATCAGATCAACAGCAACCAAATGACTTTTAACTCGTGCACTTTAGCTTTACAGTGAAGGACTTTCTGTGGTTAACACTGTGAATTGATGAACAGCGAAGGAAATATCAGTGTCCCTCCATCTACATGTGACAAACATTACTGAACTAAAAATAACTAAAGAAAAATAATGATGTTTTTAAGTTAATTTAAATGTATTTGGAGATATTTAGGGAACAGGATTATTTCACAATTATTATGAAGTTTAGATGTTTTTGCATTTAGAAAGAAGAGACTCTTTTCCTCTTTTGTCTGTCGCCCCCTACTGGACATCGTTGATTATTGTGTCACGTGATTCATGCTTCTCTACAGCAGTGACGTCCAATAGAGGCAAGCAGATGATTGACTTACTAAAGTGAAGTACAGAACGGAGACACAAAAAGGGAGAGGGCTCTCCTCAAGGGCTGAAACCTTCTCTGAGGACAGTTCTGCCTCTATGGCAGGTAACAACTATCATTGAGCCTAAATTCAGTATTAATAAAATACTTTAGTACTGTTATAATGAGATACTCTAACACTACTCAAGTCATATTGGAATTGGTGGATTGTAATGGAGTCATTTTCACTGTAAGGTACCTGAACTTTATGTTTTTTTTAGGTAGGCTTCTCTTTACACCTCTGCTAGTTAACATACAGAAAATATTCCAGTAGTTCACTATGGACCCATCATGTGCCCCTGTGGGCTAACATACACAAGGCTCATGTGGAGCCAATGGACAAATTTTTCTGGGTCCCATTTGGGTTGCCTATGCATGGCCCAAGTGACAGGCAATAAAGTTTAAAGAAAAGTGGCGTTGGTCCCCTTACCTTCTAAAATACTATATACAATTATATTCAAATATAAGAGCTAACAAATCTGTACAGGGGTAATCTGGAATCGAGGCCGGTAATTATCGCAAATATGGCGGTTCACAGGAAACAAACAACTTCTCTCTTAATCGAACACTCTCAACAGTCTTACTAATATATCCTGAAACCTACTAGCAAAGTCAGGCAAGGAAAGCACAGAGAGTGAGCACAAGGCTAATGAAAGAAGTGATGAAGGAGGCTTTTATAAACGTCCAGAAGTCAGCTGACTAAGCAGGGTGTGGCACCAATCAGACTGCAGAAACCAATCTGGACTTCTTCCTGGACAGAATACATACAAACACCTCCCACAACAGAAGAGAACACAGAAACAAATCACAAGGGACGTAACACTTAGATTACTGCAACTTACTTTACTATGGTATTTCTAAGTCTCAAATTGCTAGCCTCCAACTGGCCCAAAATGCAGCTGCCAGATTACTTCAGTAAAGTCGTAAATGCGATCACATCACTTCAATTCTGAGGGCTCTTCATTGGCTGCCTATTCAATTCAGAATCGATTTTAAAATTCTCTTACAGTATTTGTATATAAATCCTTACATAACCAAGCTTCCATCTATCTGAACTGCTGAATCCGTATACCCCTCCCTGAAGCCTGAAGTGACCAGAACCTTCTTTTAGGCCCACACTCAAGACTGAAATGTAGAACATGCTGAAATGTTGACATGCTACAAAAGTTACTCATTGTCAACAGAACTAAAAGAGAATCAATAAAATAAAGAGTAACCAAGCCTAGACAGGTAAATGTGATGCTTGAACCGGAAGATTTAAGTATATAAAACTGTGTCGAACTTACACCAAATACCAACTTCTCACATCCAATACATCACGCCCTTTGGCGTATGTTTACTGACTTGGCCTGTATAAAGATAATTGCTTTCAGTGGCTGCTCCAGATCAACCTCTGCCCTCCAGTTCCCTACTTGCATTTCTGGGAGTCGTCGTGGCCATCCAGGTCATCTGCGTCCCAGTTCTCCCCGGCAGTTCGTCTGGGCTGGGATTCCGCCATGGCTCTTCCCTCCATCAACTCCACCATGGGCTATCGTCATGACTGTCTCTTGGCTCCTCCCATCATCTCAACCATGTTTTTTTCCTCCATCATAGCCGCCTTGGTCTCATAGCCGCCTGTTCTCACCATCCCTTTGCGATCTCCTCATATGCCTCCAAAGCTCCCAACCTTCCCTCTCTCATATTTTCTGTTACGGCATGAGGTAGCGCCTTCCTTGACGCTTAATTAGTGACATTTCATGGACTTTCATGGAGTTTGTTTCAAATCAGTAGCCTATACTTTTTCCTTTGTTCTAAAGGATTAAAGTTTGTCACTATGATTACTGGATTGTTTTCAGTATTATGTCCATCTGTATGTCATTAATTATCCTAGTTTGCCTGTGTATTTATCTGCCTGGATTTTCAGTTCTGATGGTTGGTTGTTGTTAATGCTTGCACTAAGTTTGGTTACTTACACTTTGCACTAATGCTTGTACTAATTTTGGCTTGCACTAAGTTTGGTTTTTTTAATAAAGGTAACTGTGTATTTTTCATCCTTGTCCTGTCGTCTGCCTACAACACACTTAGACACCGTGACGGTTGGATCTGTGCATTATCTCAGCCTAAAAAACCTGCTGCCATCTGTGTTTTTAATGTTAATCAAACAACAAAAGACAAAAACAAAATTCACACTGCTTTTGAATGAAAAACTTTAATTACTTTAATAAGGATTAATCTACATTTAATTTATAAAGTAAAACCTTACATTTGATTATTCACTTTCTGAACCTGAAAACTGCTGTTAGACCTGCCTGAAAACCTTAGAAACACTGTTCATTTTTTATATTAAATATGTGTTCCCTTTCGAAAGGGAACTTCTACTCTGCGTTTGCAAATGCTTATGGGGAATGTCATGTGACTCGGTGTCTGAAAGCCAACTATCCAATAACTCCAATTCCTATTGGCCGGCGACAGCCTATGACGTCATACAGCGCGACCCGGAAGTATAAAAGGGGCGCCTGGGGAAACGGTCATTATCTCATCATCTTTCGGGACTGTTTCTGTCATTGCCACTGTCGTGAATATACTCTTGATATTCTGTAAGTACGTCTCTATTATGTCTGAGGGCAAAGAGAAACGTTTTAGGAAGTGTGCAGATCCATGCCCGAGGTTTTTGACTCCGGAAGATTTGCGCACCTTATGCGTACACTGTCTGGGAGAAGAACACGCACGGACAGTGCTTGAGGGCGCCGTCTGTGTGAATTGTGAGCGTCTTCCTATGAGAACGCTCCGTTCACGTCTGGCCCTCTTCTCGAGGGAAGAGGTGTCAACATCTGTGCCTAGTGGGTCCGGCCCTGCTCGTGCCGAAGCAGAGCGGCAGCTGCACTCATGGGGCGGCTGGCGGGGATGAGCTCCTGGATGACGATGATATCTTATCTCTGACATCATCGGATCCAGGAGCGAGTGTTCTTCTGGCTGCTAGCCCCCGTGGGCAGGAGATGGCAATGGAGGAGGAAGAAGTTGCGTCTTCTTCTTTCTCCAAGCCTCCTGGCCCAGCATATGCTGAGTTACTGGAGGTTGTGGAACGCGCCGCCGGCAGGCTGCAGCTGCCGAGGGAGCGTGTGAGGAGGGAGCCCGTTCGCGGCATACTTGACAAACGTTTTCTTTCTGACCACAACCCCGTCACTCCAGTGAGCTATCCATTCCTTCCAGATCTTCACGTTGAAATCAAGAAGGCATGGAAGAACCCATACTTGGCTAGAATTCATCCACATCAGCGAGGGAATTTCGCTGATGTGGAGGGATTGGGCCAGCATGGGTATGTGTCGCTGCCGCCCATTGTGGAGACATTTGCCAACTATCTCGTCACGGGCAGGGCACCAACACTAAAAGCTCCGGTTCTGGTGGATGAGCTGTGCCGCATCACAAATCTCGCTCTCCGGGCCACCAAGCAGACGGCTGCCTCGATTGGGAGATCGATGGCAGCCATGGTGGCCACGGAGAGGCATCTGTGGCTGAACATGGCGGACATCGGGAAGAAAGAGAAGGGCTCTCTCCTCGATGCCACGGTTTCGCTAACTGAACTTTTCGGCGGCTCCGTTGAAACGGTTGTTGGAAAGTTCAGGGAGGCGAAGGCGCGCTCAGCAGCATATAAGAATTGCATACCGCTCAGGTCTGATCCTGGGCCCAGACAGCCGGGAGGCCCTGGCCCGTCTCGAGTCGAGGCTCTGAGGCAAGGCCAGAAGTCTAGTGTCACCGCTTGAGCACCTCCTCCACTTCGGAGCAAGTCGCAGAAGCGGCGGGATACGAGGAAGAGGAAGATTGACTTGAGGGAGGTGATTGATCACCGGCGCCAGCAACGCCGCTGATCGATCCCCTCTCTTGGGGAAGGTAATTCTACATTTGCCTTCACCCCTCTTCCTCGGCCTCCTGGGGCGTTTTTTAATTACTGTGCATGTTCAGGTTGACACCTTTGAACAGTCTGGCTGATGGCCGGGCCCATGATGAGATTTTTCTGAAGGCCCGCCTTCTGGCTTGATAGTGAAAGGGTTCTTTGGGCTTCTAGAACCATGGATTTTTCCTTCCCATTTTAAATAGTGAAGGAGTCATTGGTCTTCGAGCCACGGGAAGGTAAGACAAGGTCAGATTTAATTATTTAAATGTTTGATCTTGTGTTGTTCCTGTGTATTTCCTGAACATGTAACAGTAAAATGTAGCCATTTAAGGGTTTTTTGGGCAAAACTGGAGTGTTGAGACTGACTGAGCAGGCCACAAAATGGCTGCTGCTTCGTTTTTTCTCTATATATGAGTAGCCTCTCGGCTATTTTTCAGTATAGTTTGAGTTGTCACTCATTACTTCAGTTTATATGTCTATGGCGGCCCTAACCGGCCGCCTGACATTTTAGCTTTGAGCTTCACTTTATTTCTTTCATCATGAGATTTAGAAGTGGAGATCAGGTTATGGTTATGGTTTTTTGTTATGGTGCCTGTTGTAGTATATAGGCCTATAGCTTAGCAGCCAGGCTAAAGCTAGGTGATGTGTGGTATATGAAGTAACCCCATATGTATTTACTACCCTTTCAGGATGTGTAGTTCCTAGTTCTGGCTTCCTCTCGAGGGAGCTGTTTAGACTGTACGCCCAATTATCCCCTTGCTTGTGTAGGTGCAATTATGAGTTTAACAGCTAGGTTGTAGGCTGTTTTTGACTCCGTGATGCTGTTTCTCAGGTGGTAGGCCCTTATCTTTGCGCAGATAAGTTATGCAGGTGTGTGCTAGGCCCCACTTTCTAGAACTTTCATGCTAAAGGAATGACTTTCTTCTGAGCCACTTGATGTTTTGTATTTATCAAGTTTGAGTTGACGTTGCTAGTTTTTAGCTCCTGTCCTCTGGGTCTTAGATCAGATTTGAGAATCTGTACAGAGAGTGTTTTTCCTTTCAAAAACAGCATGTATATCAAAGTTTGTGTTACTTTGAGTTCTAGACTTTTGCCCTACATTGTATGTGAGCTTTTTATGCTGCCACAGGTTAGCACCTGCTCTCATAACAATTTTGCTGTGAATGGCCTCTATTTGAGTATATGGTGACTTATATTCCCCAGTTAAGAGGTTTATTTGTGTCACTGAGTGCATCACCTGTTGGATTGCATACTCAGGGTAGTTAGAGCCACTTTTTTGAGGAAAGTTGGTATCTATTAGCTCCCTTTTTTAGTGATCTTGTTAACAGCTATATTGCATATAACTTGGATTGTAGGCCTTATAATATTCGGCCTCCTTCTAGTTAACAGTTGTTTTTATAATACTGTTTACCTGATCATAATATGCTCACATATTCTCACAGGTTTACGCTGCCACAGGCCCTGCCACGTGTCTGTTTGAGGTAGTAGGCTTGTAATAGCCTCCATTAGACCATGTTGGCTTTGTTTGGTTCCCGTTAGTCACACATATTTAGGGTAGATTGCCTGTTAGAATGTGTAGCCTAGCTCAGGTCGCAGTTAGATTCCCATAGCTTTTTGGGTTAGAGCTGGTTCCCTGTAGCTTGGTTCCCTTAACTTCACGAGCTGAAGCCACGTGTTATTGAATTGGCAGGCCCCTTCAGGCCTCCTTTTTAGTTTACATGATGGCACAGTTTGTGTTTTTTAATCTGTGAGCAGGCTGATCGCCACTTGATACTGGGATGGAGGCCCCTTAAGGTCTCCTTTTCTAGTCGACTTGTTGGCAGGATGCCTGGGAAACCATGCCACCATCTGCCATGCCCCATCGCTGACAGATAGGCCCTAACAGGCCTGTTCACGATGTTTGGCAGCGTTTTTCATGTATTAATCATGAAACTTCTAATACATGGCCTTTGGGTGGTATGGTTATGGTAGCCACTTGCTGATGCCACGTGTTTACTAAGGCAGGCCTACTTCGGCCTACGGTGTAATATGTGGAGTTCAGTCATGTACTCCTCTCGCTGTGAGGGTAACAGGGTGCTTTTTACTGAGTATTCCGAGTGGCTAGCCCCTCAGATTGATTTGGTAGTGAAACCTTACTGAAGGTTGGTTTAACCTTTATCTGCCTCCCTGAGTCTGATTCTAATCTAGTTGAGCTAAGGGCCACCTAGCACCTAGGGTGGATCTTTTGTGCTCCTAGAAACGGCCACGAGACTTACGCCGTGTGTATTAGAGGTTGCTAGGCCTACGGGCCACCTGGTTTGAACACACTGGAGTATGTTTGGGTGTATTTCTCTTTGAGAATTATCTGTATACACTTCCGTTGGCCAGAGGCCTAAGTGATAAATCCAACCTCCTTTTGTCTGGTTGTTTATCGTCCTTGGGGCCTAAACACTGCCACGAGCTGATGCCACGTGTCTGTTGAGGTTATAGGCCCCTCCAGGCCTTCCTTAATACGTGTTGGCATATGCTGTACTCCTCTTGCTTTAAAGAGTAAAAGGTGTTTTTTACTGAGTACACTGCTCGTTGGGTGGATTGTCATGCGGGCACTTTGCAGCCTCTTAAGCCTTAAGACAGTTGTTCGGGGTGGCCCCTAAAACCGGGCCACTTTCTTCTAGAAAGTGACTTCTGTTTTTCACATAACTTCTGTTTTTCACATAACTACTATCATGCTGTAGGCCCCTCCTCGGCCTCCATGAGTATGTGCCCATTGCATGGTCTACCTGTTAGGTGAGCTTTGTACTTCCCTTTTAGGGTTACGTTTGTAATAGTGCTTAACTCCCTAAGCTGGTCATGGTGGTAGGCCTTAATCAGGCCTCCTCCTAAGATTCAGCCTCAGGCTGGTTTGTGCTCCCCTGGATCAGGGTTCTGTAGCGCACGGCCTCCTCAGTGCGTTAATTAAGCACTGAGTAGGTCCTAGGATGAGTGGATTGTACTCCCCTCAGTATGAGGGTTCATAGCACTTAGCTGAGTTCTGCTCTCCGGGATGCCCGTCTCTACGCGTGGGTTTGAGTTTGTTTCTGCCTCTTTGCAGTCACTCTTACTTACTATCTTCTAAGAAGAATGCGTTTTAGAGGCTCTGTATTCAGACAGGATTGGCCCCGACTAAGTTTGTCTCGTGACAGACCAGGTCAGCCTCCCTGGTGGCACTGAGGGTGACTTCGTTCCCCTCTAGTGACTGGCCGAGGTTCCCTTCGGTTCCTTGGCTACATTCCCTTAAAGGGACCGCTTTTTCTTCAGAAAAGCTGGTTCCAGACGCCTTAGCAGCTTCTGTAGGACCTCTGAGGAGGGCCTTCTTGGAGTGCAGCTTGGGCTGTTGGCCGAAGGGAATGCTGTCACTGACAGCCTGGTGTGACCCAAGGGGGAGTTGCCAAGCAGTTCTCTAACTGCTCTGGAGCCTTTGTCTCAGCCATTTTTCTTGGCAGGCATTCTCCTCAAGCATGGCGGCGTGGGTATATCGTATATTCGAAAGGGAACGTCTCAGGTTACGTATGTAACCATGATTCCCTGAGAGCAGGGAACGAGACTCTGCATTTCCTCGCCATGCTTCGGGCTGCCTGCTGAACAGTCCCTCAAGACGATGGATAATGACTGTTTCCCCAGGCGCCCCTTTTATACTTCCGGGTTGTGCTGTATGACATCATAGGTTGTCGCCGGCCAATAGGAATTGGAGGTATTGGATAGTTGGCTTTCAGACACAGAGTCACGTGGCGTTCCCCATAGCGTTTGCAAACGCAGAGTCTCGTTCCCTGTTCTCAGGGAACCATGGTTACATACGTAACCTGAGACGTTTTGGGGGCCTGAAAACAAACTTTTGAAAACGCGTTTCAAAGTGCAAGTTTTTGAAAATGATAATGTTATTGTCTATGTCACAATAAGCAGTCGGAGTTCCCTTGATAGCCACCAGAGGACACTCTACCCTAGACCATAGTCATTCTATCATGGACTACATTTCCCACAATCCTTTGCCTGGACTCATCAGCACTCATTACATTCAGTTGTTGCTCATTAATCTTGTTAACTCTGTGTATAAGCCTGGTCATTCCCTGTGAAAGTCTTGTATGCGTTAGCACTGCATTTCTGACCACTCTTTTGGTTTTGACCTTGTTTATTTGTCTCTTGTGGATTTCCCTGTTTTTCCTGTTCATGTTTGGATTATTAACTTTTTTTATTACCCTTTTAATAAATACTGTGTTTGGATCTTCAACCTTCATGTTTCCAAGCAGTTGCATGACAGAAGACTTGTTTTATATTATATGCCATGTTATTATATATGATCTATATATATATATATATATATTAAAATTAATTTAAACTAAATGCTTAACAACAACTGTTAAACTAAAATAGCTTGTGTGTAATAGATTAATAATAATATAGATCATATAATAATTATATAAATCATATAAAAATAAAAAAAATAAAAATAATTAGCATTATTATTAAAGCCAGACAATTTCATTGTTAATTTTTTTTATATATATAGTGACCTTTAATTTGGAGAAAAAGAAACTGGGGGAGTGACTTTATTGCGTTGGATGTGTCAGCATCACTTTGCTCACATTTGATTGGTCCAGTTTACCTAAAACCCAGGATTGGCGCAAACTAATCTGAATCTGGCTTCATGGTACAGGCCCCAGGTGTGTAGGACTAACAAAGGAGGAGACTAACTAAGAGGCTGTTTACACGACACCATTTTCAACTTTTTTCTCAGTTTTGGCCGTTTGTTTACACGACAACTGCGTTTTGGCAAACTGAAAACACAAACATTTGAAAATGGGTTTCAATGTGCAAGTTTTTGAAAAAAATAACATTATTGTATCCATGTAAACAACAAAAAATGTGAATTTGTGAAAATCGTGATGTCATTCACATGTGTATTACATGTTCAGTCTACAAGCGGAGGTGTTTCTATAGTGATATTGCCATCGACTGGCCTGGCATCAGAATAACAAACTGAAGAGAGCGCATGTCACACCTCTCTTCATCAGTTTGCATTGGCTACCAATAGCTGCTCGCATCCAATTCAAGGCATTTACATCCAGTTCAAGTAAATGTTCCCTAAGAAATTAGGCAGGCAAAACAGGAAATAGAACGCAGAGAAAACAAAACCAAAAAAGACTACGCATGGCATCTGTATGTGTTAACTCATTATAGCTCATACTTCAGTGTAATGTCAATGACTTCATGTGCAGGAGCAACACTTCACTTCCTATGAGACTGTAAAATATCAGGTACTTGAATAATAATGTTATATATTAATGTAAAAAAAACCTTTAATTGATACAGGTGTATTCAAGTGTGAAAGCAACTCAACAGACTCAACTGACTTCTGTGAGAGTGTTTGGTGGCAGATCATTTATTTATAGTATAAGTGATATTTATTGGCTCAACCTTAGATGAGTATGTGATCAACATTTTTCAAATTGTGATTTTATTTTTCTCTCTGAATAAAACAAAAAACTAGAAAGCAGTTCAAATAACTTTATATTAATACTTAAAAAAGATTATATTTAAAAAGAAAGAACATTTTTAAGAAATAAAATAAACACACAAACACACAAACATTCAACAAATCAAAAAACAGACATCACAGCACACAATTCTCTCACAAAGGGTCAAAGAGAACAAATGAGTCTTACACCTGTTCACAATGCGTTTCCTCTGATCAGATAGATATCTGATTTATCAAAACGATTCCATTTACACTTAGCCACATAAATATGTCTCCGCAAAATGGATATAAATCCGATTTTTAATTTAAAGGAGTTCACGTCACTGAAAGCAACAAATATGAGCGGAATTGTATTGATCATCAGCTAATTTCAAAATCAAAGACTGCAATAGGAGAGAGCACTGCACTGCAACAGCACTGGTACGATCATTTAGTCTCATTATTTTTAATGAAGACGATTGTGTGTTGAGCGTCTGCGACTTAATTTCAGTTTCATTTGCAGCAGTCTGCGTGTCGGCCTGCTGAAGAGATCCTCAGCTGCTCATCTGCGCCGATGCAGTAACGCTGTCATATCTGACTATAACATATGGGATTAAATTCCCGCCTAAAGTATTGCGGTCACGGATCAAAAAATAATAAGCATGAATCAAAATGTTAAAAACACATGTAAAAATATATTGCACAAACTGAAACAAATATATCAAAATATAATAAGCGTAAATAGAAAAATGTAAAGCGCATTTACAAAAATTACAAGCATGGATCAAAACTTTAAACACATTAAAAATTATATTGCAAAAATCTTAAACTTGTGTTTATGTGTTGTTAAAAGTTGTTTTCCTTGCTTTTATTACTCTGTACTTTGTGCTCTCTTACATTTTCTGCTCATATTTTACTCGTTTGTACACTTTCTCTTTGCTCTTCTTTCCACGTTCTGCTCTTGCTTTTCCAAATGTTGCAGTTTAAGTTTCATTTAAATTAGGGCGGGCTTAAGCATCACCATTGGTCCACTAGTTCTAGATTGACAGCTCCTCCTCTAGCCAATCAATCGAAGAGAGGGAGATGACATCACTTCAATGTAACTCATGGCTACTGATGCTTACACTCATACAGGGAAAGATAACCATCACAGCTGGCAATTTCCGAGCTGAGGTGAAATCTTTCTGTGGTAGGACACCATTATGTCTGAAACTCGACCTGTCACCGGTATATGTCTACCTGGCAATCTTTTATTGTTAAATTCACCATCCTAACAACAACCTGGCACAGTTGTGACGAACCACCACTGTTATATTCACCTTTAAAGCACCTATGTACATGTACATAGTAGTCTTCCATGTACAGTATGTCATTGACAAGGGTGTTGGTTTATGAATTTTATCACATTTTAGCACTGAGATTATAAAATTATAAAGTTAGGCAATAGCCTATCACACGAACAAGAGTGTTTTCCCCAATATTAGAGCGATCGCAAATGTTTATAGAGCTTTTATATATATCAATAAGTTAATTTTGAGTGCTATTTTGATGAAAGGAGTATCAAATAAAGGCACAGCAGAACAGCGTCGCTCGTCTCAGCGACACAGCAGTGCATTCCCATTTAAACAAGACGTTTGATTGAATGACTCACTCGCCGCCAGCTACTGGCCATTTAACTTCTATAACATGGATAGGCAATGTCAGTCAGGGGCTGTGTCCGAAATCGCTCCCTATACTCTTAAATAGGGCACTATTTGAGGGGACAGCCATTTGTAGTGGTGTCCGAAACCATAGTGGACGATGTTGAGTGCACTCATTCAATCCCACAATGCACAACGAGTGTACAACCGATGCACGCTCAACGGATAGAGAATACCCATAATGCACTGTGAAAGTCGCACGCTGAATGAATTCCCACGTCTCGCCAGTAGATGGCGCCGGCAGCTGAATCAATTATCCATTCATTTTCAAACCGCGCTGGTCCAGCATTATCATACAGGTATAAATTCCTTTTTAATTAATCATTAAATCGTTTAAAAGGTTTGAACATGCTAGTTCAACATAAATATTCATTATTTCTGGAGCTCCCAGTTTGCTACATTTCAAAAGATTATTAAACAGCAGCACAAACTATGCGAAATCGGCAGCAACTCCGGTACACTCAGTGTCCGATTATTAATACATATAGGTTTTTTTTTAATCAGAGCTAAACTCTGCAGGACAGCGGCACTCCAGAACTGATGTTGCCTATCCCTGATCTATAATTTTGTTTTTAAAGCTACATTTAAATCATTAATCTTATAGTATTGTGCAATTATGTAGGGTGAAGTCAGCTAAAATGGGCCACGTTTTGGCAAATGACTTGTAATACCATCAAATTAGCTATGCATGAGATCTAATGATATTTTTTTTTACAAATTAGCATGGGACTCTTAAATATATATATATATATATTTTTTAAATGTTAAAAATGTATCAGCAGGTCCCTTCTTTAGCCACGGCACAACATTCAGGTAAAATGGGCCAATATAAAAAAATTGAGATCAACACAGGTGATTTTGGTTGAAATCATTTTATTTTGTGCCATAGCAACAACACTATACATTTATTTCATTAAATAGAAAGTTGAACGAATATTTCATTAAAAAATGCAATAAAAAATGAATCGATCATGTTGTATAGGTGTGTGTTTCTGTGCATTGGTGTCTTTTGTGTGCATGTATGTGTGTACGCTTGTCAAATATCTGTCAAACGTTTTGTTAAAGATTAGAACATCTTTGACAAAAAAAAAAAAAAAAAAATCACTTTAACATTTCCTGTAGCTACAAGTCTTAACATTGTACTGTACTCTTCCTTTCTTTCCCTTTCTCTTCTTATCTCTCAGTTTCCTTCCTTTGCTTGTCCTCCTGCCATACTGTCTGCAATGCATTTTTTTTTTAAAAGACTGTTAAGATTTTGTATGGATACATCTAGGCCTATAAACCTATTTTCACCCTCAATTTCTGTGTAAAAGTGTGTGTGTGTGTGTGTGTGTGTATGCAGCCCATTTTAGCTGAAAATTATTGTGGCCCATTTTAGCTTAACCAGCCATTTCTAACTAAAATGACCTTTTTCACAAAAATCGATGTATCTTTTTTAAATTAAACTTTTTTTATTTGAAAGAGCATGCCAAAACTTTGTTCATAAACATTTACTTTGTTGGTAAGCTTACTTATAATTGCTTTAGTACCCTTATTAGTGATGAATGAAATTTACTATGTCAGGCTCACTTTCCTTACAATTACTGACAAGCTTCATGTCAACAAGTGTTGAAGCAACAATACAAGATCAGTTATTGTGATTGGCTGTAAAAATGTAAAGAGATATGACGCAACAACCTTATTTGTCTCATTTTACCTGATAGCCCATTTTAGCTGATTTCACCCTAGTTATGTAAATGAATAAATCACTGCATATCAAATCCACCTGGTTTCTGTAACCGTAATCTCCTCTGTAACACTATCGTAGTCAATACAGAGATGATTCATTCAGTCTCAGAATTAATTTACCAGGTTATCTATGATCGTTTAACAGCAACAATTAAGAAGTATATTAGCTACAGTGGCCTTAGCATATTAGCATCATGAGCCAAGTAATATTTTAACACTAAATACCATATATTATGAACATAAAGATTAACAATCATAACAAGAGTGCACATTAAGAAAAGAGTCTCATGTATCTCAAAAAGAGGAATTATTTGTCCATACTTCAGATAACTTTACAGCTTGAAAGTCCTTGTAAAGTTTCAAATTAAACTGTTATCTTCCCTGTATGAGTGTAAGCATCAGTAGCCATGAGTCACATTGAAGTGATGTCATCTCCCTCTCTTCGATTGATTGGCTAGAGGAGGAGCTGTCAATCTAGAACTAGTGGACCAATGGTGACGCTTAAACCCACCCTAATTTACATGAAACTTAAACTGCAACATTTGGAAAAGCAAGAGCAGAACGTGGAAAGAAGAGCAAAGAGAAAGTGTACAAACGAGTAAAATATGAGCAGAAAATGTAAGAGAGCACAAAGTACAGAGTAATAAAAGCAAGAAAAACAACTTTTAAGAACACATAAACACAAGTTTAAGATTTGTGCAATATAATTTTTAATGTGTTTAAAGTTTTGATTCATTCTTGTTATTTTTTTTATTTTTCTATTCATGCTTATTATATTTTGATCCGTGACCACGTTGTTTGCTATTCTGATAATTTTGCATCATTTGTTTCAGTTTGTGCAATATATTTTTACATGTGTTTTTAACATTTTGATTCACACTTATTATATTTTTATCCGTGACCGCAATACTTTAGGCGGGAATTTGATCCCATAATAACACATAATAACACACTCTCACACGTTTATTTTTTAGCTTTTTTGGGAGGAGTAAAATTTACATTTGTGGTTTCAACAGCCAGATGCATTTAGACTCTTTAACTGCAATGCGTTTCCGAGTGATTGTATTTAAATGCGTTTCAGAGGGCATTTACTCCTGGTCTATTCACGATCGGATAGCTGATCGAAACAGCTGATTGCCTAAAAACAGAGAAAAAAAACAAAAAAACAATAATGTTATAGCCGATATGATCTGAATGTGCTGGTTAAGTTGGGTTTTTTTGTTTTTTTGTTTGTTTTTTTCTCACCTCACGGCACCATCAAGGCTGATGAACTCTTATATTGTCGTACTGGTTTTCATCCTCTTCTGATCTCTTCGTCTCTTTCTTTCTGTGATGTTGGACAGTTGCGTACTGGATCTCCTCAGTATCTCTGGATTCAGGAGTTTTTCCTCTGAATCTCTTTGGTTTCACATTGGCATACAGAGCGTCACTGGCTGAATCCGGTTCAGAAAGAGGCTGGTCATGGACTGAAACTCTCTGTGACGCGTCAGAAATGCAAGAAAATAAGTAATTCTTAATTAAAACATGTAAATCAGTTTGATCTGAAGTGTAGATTCTCATTCTAGAGCAGTTTTTTTCAAACTTTTCAGATCAGTATTTCAGAAATATTTCATCAATTCACATTGTAAACAGAAGGAAAGGACAGAATTTTTTCTTCATGTGTCACACCACCTGAGGGCGCTGCACATGCAGTTTGAGAATCACTGAAAGTCACCGAAACAGAGAAATATCAGACTTTGATAATTTTAGTTTCCCATCAGTCTGTACAGTTACAGTCTGAAACACAGATAACGGCTGATCGACTGATTTTCTGCTTCTGTAAAGTCTTGTGTCTGGATGATTTACCTGTTTCACTATGAGATCTTCAGTTTTATCTCTCCTTTGTTTCTTTCTGTTATAAAGACAGACATTAACAGTATATGGATGAATCTATTAAAAAATAATCAAAATATGAATTTTGTTTTTAAAGATCAAACATAAATTGGTCATTTTCTTCTACTTCAGACCAAAATTGAACTTATACAATCACTGCATGATTTTTTGTTATTGTGCTCACATTATAAACAGGATGATGGTGATGATGATGATGGTGATGATGATGATGAAGAATAATCCTCCAGATGCCACTGCGATCACAATCACATTCCTACCAGCACCATGATGAACTGAAAGAGGAAGATCATCATGATTAACTCTCCAAACTGATGAATGATGTGAAGATACAGGAGTGTGTTAATAAAAGCTTCACCTGTGACAGTTACAGCGTCTGATCTCTGAGATCCATGTTGATTGTGAGCCTGACAGTAGAAGCGTCCACTCTGTAGTGCTCTGAAACTCTGTCCAGATCCAACAGCTGAGCTTTCATTCTCCTTAAACCAGCTGAAGTTCAGAGCAGGAGGGTTTGAATCACTGCTGCAGATCAGAGTCACTGAATCTCCTGACACTATTTCACCAGATCCAGTTATCGACACTGAGACGTTCCTGGGAGGGTCTAATAACAGACAAAAGAAACTCTATATTCATGTGGATTGTTAATCCACTACACTGTAAAAAAAAATGCTGTAAAATAAAATACCAAATTTCTTCAGTAACATGCCGTAGAAAGCAATGCATTCTGGGTAATATTTTACGTTTTTGAGAAAGTAGCCTACAGGAATATACTGTGGACACCCAGAGGCTGTGTTCTTAATCACACCCTATACCCTCATTCACTATTCCCTACATTAGTTCACTAATATAGTCCACTCAACAGAGTGAATGAAAAGAAGTGAGTGAATTCAGACACTGATGAACACCTTGATTTGTGAAAATTAGTTTGTTTGTTTATTTGTTTGTTTGTTTGTTTTTTGGCTGCTGTAACAGTGTCTTTAAATCATCTGTTGTAGCAAAAAAGCTTTGTGATCAGATGAAATTAGCCAATTATTAATGGTCAATAACTCACACATGATGTTTAAAGTCACAGCATCAGAGTATTTCTCTCCATGTTTATTTCTGGACTTGCACTTGTATTCTCCACTGTCATCAGAGCTGATCTTTGAGATGTTGTAGATTCTTCCAGATCCTACAAACTTTCATAAAATATGCTTATTTCTATGTTATATTTAATAATTAATATCTTGCAGTAGGACTTTGATCTGACTTTGAAGTGTGTGTGTGTGTGTGTGTGTGTGTGTGTGTGCGTTTTTGTGACCTATCAGGACACAAATTTGTATGATGACATGGGTATGACATAGGTATTACAAGGCCTGAAAATGGCTGACTTCCTGTTGAACTTGCAAATAGCCGATGTTGAAAAATGTAAACCAGGGATGGGCAACTTCAGTCCTGGAGAGCCACTGTCCTACAGTTTAGCTCCAACCCTGATAAAACTCACCTGTCTGTAGCTTTCTAGTCATGTTGTAGACCTTTAGATGGTTCAGGTGTGTTTGGAGCTAAACTCTGCAGAACTGATGTTGCCCATCCCAGTCCTAAACTGCTAGCTTTTCAACTTAAACAAGACCAAATACTCACACATGACATTGAGCTGAACAGCAGGAGAGATGAGATTGTGTCCGTCTACAGCACAGCTATATCTGCCTGCATCCTCTCTTCTGACTGACTGCAGCAGGAGTTCATTGTTTCTGTCTCTTCTCTCAGTTAATGGCTGTGAGTTTCTGTACCAGATGAATGTTGCTCTGTCAGTCAGAGTGCAGCTGCTTTTACATGTCAGACGGACTGAATCTCCCTCTGTCACTCTCTCAGGAGACTCCACCTGAAGATCTGAACACAACACACACATTATATCTAGTGCTGCTGTCATACACTGATTATTATTCAACATAATGCACAGAAGAAGAGAGAAACCTCATGAGAGTCACCTGTGACAGCAAGAGTCACTCCTGGATAACCAGTCCATTTACCATCTTTATCAGTGATGAATCTGAAATAGTACTTGTGTGAATCCTTCAGTGTCACATGACTCAGTCTGATGGTGCAGTTCTTCTGTTCATCTCCCAGATACTGAAGCCTCTGACTGTATTCAGGGTCCTCAGACAGATCTTGAAGCTCTACACCCTTTATAGTCCGTTTGGTCCAGAACACGTTCTTGATCTGATGTCCAGTAGGGTATGTATAAGTGCAGCTCATTATCACTGATGAGTCCTTTAGTGCACAGATGTGTGAAGGACTGTAACTCACATTCCAATCAGCACTAGAAACCCCTGAAACACAGAATTCAACAAGATGAAAATGTTGTCATAAAACGGATTGTTCCAGTCCTTGATTCTGATTGGTTGAGCCGTGTTCAAAGCCATTGTTAATTACTCTACAAACGTACACCTGGTATTTTTTTTTTTTTTTTTTAAATATAGATTTTTTTTAGGACTAACGTTTATAAAAAGCCCTGTGAAGTCGTGGTTTACAGTGAATTTAGAACAGCTAAAGGTAGTGGCCTTGATAGGCACAACGTGAAGCAGAGTTTTCGTCAAAAAAAAAAAAAAAAAACGCACTAAAAAGAACAGTCACTCATTGTAGGAAATAGTATAAGCTAATCTTCTCAGAATAGTGAGTGTGATAAAAGATGAAGGAAGTTAAGTTTAAGTTCATGTTTATCAGCTCTGAGATCTTCTATATGCTAACAAAATTTTTTGACACATTACAATATCTCTACAATATCTCCACACTGTCTTCTGAGAAAATGAGCTGAAAATACTGATGATCTGGCGATACACTGATGTTTGTCCAATCAAATGCTCTGATGAGTGAGAAAGTCCCTCCCCTAAACCACCTGACACTGACTAGACAGTAGCAAATTAGCAATTCATGTTTAACTGTGACGTAACTAAAAACTATTGAATATTTATATAATGGACAAGCCCGTTGATACGCCTCACCCAAACTTCCTGTTTCAAAAGAAAATGCATCAATATAGCACAGAAAACTGCTCATTTATTGCTCATTTTTGGGTCTTTGAAAATAAAATGACATTTAAAAATATGTAACGTAACAGAGACTCACTGTGAAGCATGAGCAGAAAGATCAGAGGAAGACGAGGAGCCATTCTGACCAACATCAGCATAAAATATATCTATAATACAGCATAAATCATCACTCATATACTCATAAACAGTGTATGTTCATCACTCTAAACAGCTCTTTATGTTAGTAAGATCTTTTCACATCTGAAGATTATTAATGCTCAACATCAGTGTGTGTAAATGAACTGATCATTAGATGTACAGAAGATATTTCTCATGTCATGTTATATGAGCTTCATCTATAGAAATAATCATCAGTTTTTATTTAAGTATGAATGTGTTTGTCTTACCGTGTTGAAGCTCATCAGATCAACAGCAACCAAATGATTGACTGTTTTAACACATGCACTTTTTAGCTTTACAGTGAAGGACTTTCTGTGGTTAACACTGTTTATTGATGAACAGTGCTGGAAATATCAGTGTCCCTCCCTCAACAAGAGAATAACATCACTGATCTAAACCTACTTAAAGAAAAATAATGATCTTTTTCTTTAAGTTAATTTAAATACATTTACTATGAAGATGTTTAGAGAACAGGACTGAGTAACCAGATGTTCTGCTGGATATTTCACACCTATTGTAAAGGTTAGTTGATGTTTTTGCACTCAGAAAGAGAAACTCTTTGTCCTCTTTTGTCTGTCGCCCCCTACTGGACATCTTTCATTACTGTGTCACGTGATTAATGCACAACAGTGACGTCCATTAGAGGAAAGCAGATGATCAGATAGATGATTTACTTACTAAAGTGCAGAACTTAGACTTATATTTTGAAAGCCAGGCGAGTTTTAATTACTTAACAAATGCCAGAGGAGGCTGACAGCATAAACTCTTCTCATTACCAAACTGACCAATCAGAATTGATATTCAAATGACACAACGTCCTTCGCTTCCGTTAGTAATGCGGCCGGAAGCGAGAAATACAAGAGAAAACATTTTAAAAATGACGCTATTAAAGCGAACAGAAAAAAACTAGAGCTAAGACCCACATAGAAGGCGCCGTTCTCGTGACCTTGCGCAACGTTCCCTAAAAGTTCTCTAAAGGTGACGAAAATTCCGAACCTTTACAGAACATTCGGGACGTTCCTAAAATGTCCCCTTTTGGTAATGAAAGTGCTGCAGTTTAAGGTTCCTTATATGACTTTAGGGGGACGTTACATTTTGGTTATTTTATGGTCACGCAAGAACGTTACAAAGAGGACATTTGGGAAGTTAACAGAACGTCCTATAGTAATAGTCCCTTAAACATTCCCAGAACGGACTGAATGTTCCCTGAAGGTCTGCCAAATTACGTCCCCCAACCCTTAAAAGAACTCCACATTGTGACCGTCTCTGAACGTTCTGGGAACATTACTAGACAACGTCTTTAACACCAGTGGGGAGTGGGGCCAGGTCTAGGGGGGGCTTCCTTGTGCCCCCAGATAAAAAAATAAAAAAATGTGCAGTCAACAATAAAAATGAATAAATAAATAAACATTAATTAGGATGTTTATTATCTATTGAATAAGGATTGTCCACTTTATTCACAGAAAAAAAAGTGAATATTATGCTTATAATGAAAAAAAAAATGGACTTAAACTCCCAAAACATGCGAACTGGGAAGTAACGAACATCTAAGCAGAAAACACGTCTGTGTAAACCTAATCTTCAAGCAAGTAGCCTAAAATATATATATATATATATATATATTTAATATTTAACATTATATTTATCATAATGTTATATTATATGCAATATTATGCTAAATAAACTTAAATTCTATTACTTAATACATTGCCTTTATAAATTAGGACATTCACAAATGTCCAGTAATTGAGGTTTTCACAGATTTAGCTCACTTAAGAATGCGTTAAGTAGGCTACACACACTAACATTTCTGCACTTGCACAGATTGCAAGACAGAAAATTGAGGGGGAAAAAAGAAAACAAAAAGTTAGCTATGAATATTAGCCTAGAAAATGCTGCCCTACCAAAATTTGTGATTGCCCCCCCAGTCCAGCGAGCCTAGTACCGGGCCTGATGGGGCGTTCTGAGAATGTTCTGGGAACGTAACATTTCTAGCGGGGGATGCGTTCAGAATATAATACAAACATATGAAGGACTCTGAACACAGTACAGGATAAAACAACACTTGAAGATGAATGATTTTTTTATTATTATTAAATGCTTGAAAGAACAATAACAATTGTCATCATTGTCATATCATAACAATAACACAGTACGCCAGAGTCCAACAGACTTTCAGTCCAGATTAAGTACCAAGTCATGAATGAATGATTGTGATTTACAGGTGACGCACATCAAGGTTGATGTCAGTAGCAGGAGATGGTGACCTCTGGTGGTAGTTTGAGAGTTTGAACAAATGAGATGATCACAAATAAACTGATCAAGTTACAGAAACACAAAAGACAGAATAACAGAAGCTGATTGAGCACTTTGAGACCATAAATGAAACATTGTCCTTTGTGAATGTGCACAATTATGATTTTGTTCAGTGTTTCAGGATAAAATGATCGATTATGATTTAAAAGCAAGTGTTTGTAGATGCAATTCATTTTCAGATTCTTCTCTGTAACATTTACATTAGCTACGATTTTAACCCACACTGTAGCCTATAGCAGACTTTGTGTAAGTCAAAGATGTAGTAAATTATGTTTTTTTGTGGGTTTTTACAAATTGTTTTGAGGAAAAACATGAAAATATACAGTTGTGGTTTAATTTTTGTTAATTTGATTTAGTTGATCAGCATTTAGATGGTTTATTCTGTAATTGATCTGGCAACAGTACATCGTTTTTCTTTGACAAGCACTTCCAAGTAAATAAACTGCTCGTAAGTGTTATGTTTCTCCTCAAATGACAAGGAAATTAATATTTATGGTAATATTAGGAAACAAATCCCCACACTCATCCTCGCAAACAGCTCGGGTATTCCTACACTTTATGTGGAGTACGGCGGTATCCTGGAGGGTTTGGTCATTTACACATAAAAGCACGTATTGACAGAAGAACGGGGATAATAACGTTCCAGCTAACATAATTTTGTTATAAGAACGTTCTCTAAATATTCAGCGTTGGTTCTGGGAACGTAAAAAACGTCCAGTTTTTGACGTTAGAGGAACGTTTTTATAAGGTATAATGTTCCTCAAACGTTCTTTCAACTTAATTTTCATCTAAAATTCAACATTCCAAGAACATAAAAATGTTCAGTTTTCTTAATGTTAGTAGAATGTTATTTAAAGGTTAGTATGATGTTCCTGAAACATTCTTTCAATCATTCAAACACCTGCTGTGAACAAGCACTGAAAGAAAGAGAAATAAGAACACAAACTACAACTTTCTTCAGCCACAGTCTTAGATGAACTGAAGATGAAAGACATTAAATCTCTGAAGATCTGATTAAACAACTCCACAAACAGCATTACCAGCTTCACTTATTACTAACCAGACTGACTTTATTTCTGTCACACGTCTACAGAAGCTCTTATTGAGAATTAACAGAGGTTTAGATGTTGATCTTATTGAAAATGTTTAGTTTGAGATCAGTATTTGCTTTAGTTGAGCTCTTGACCCTTGACTTTTGTTGAGTTGCTTTTTTATCAATAATTGCAGATGTTTTCAGAAAACATTTCTGTCCTGATAAACCAAAACAATGTGTCTGTTTTAATAGCAGATAAACTGCATTGAAGTGGTTTAAATAACCCTTTTTTTTCCTGAAACTGAAGATTTAAGAAAAAATAAATGTTTGTAACACTGTTGTATTTCAGATGCTGAATGTATATATGAGTGCAAAAATAACACTATCACTGATAATTTTCTGTATAAACCCTGTTTTGTGTCATTTATACACTCACAGACATCAACATTCAGCATATGAAACACAACAATGGTGACATGCTTCATGCCAGCATATAAAACACATTCATGGCTCCCAGCATGCACTGCGGCATGAGTAAATTATGCATCTTTTTTTTTTTTTGATTGTCACCATTGTTGAGGTTTGTATGATGACTGCTGATGTCTAAGAGTGTTGTTTTTTTATAAGCAATTCCTGTCAATCGTCTGTGGCTCCTCCCACAGAGCTCAGGATTGGTTTCTTCTTGCTCTGCCTCTTGCTACAGCATCTTTCTGTTGATCTGAACAATAAGATGAAGAAAGACTGATTGAAGTTCATCAACAACATTATAAAACCTTTCACAACATCCACAAAACAATCACAATAGTACTGAAGAGAGTTTTATTGATTATATTGAGAAGAGCCGCAGGTTCAGACACTCACTGATGGATTCTCATGTTTAGAAAAGCTCTGAGGATCAAGAGTCCTGCAGGAGTCTTCAGGAGCTCTGGGATGAACCGTCTGTGTGAAAGAGAGCGAGAGATCGGTCATGTGATCATCTGTGATGGAGTATTTGACTGTGACGTCTCACTTACTGTGAGTGTGTCGTAGAGGTCAGAGGTCGTGGACTTGAGATCAAGAGCTGTATATGTGTCTTCATTGGGATCAGAGATCTACAGGAGAGACAGAAGGACTTGCATCACAAAATATCACAATATTAAATATATAATGTGAAAAATATGGTCAATGATAAATTTAGCAATCTACACGTTTTTATAGAAACACTATAAAAAAATACTGGAAAAAGGATCCCTGACAATGTTCAAAATAAAGGGCTTTTCATGGCTTCTCACTGCCTCTCACGTGTACAGATGCTTTTCCATACAACTGAAGAGATAAGATGCACAGAAACGTAAGAGTTTACTGTGGCAATGAACAATGGTGAAAACATCCTTCATCTGAGATGATAACTTAATATTTTATTCCATGTTGAATGTAAGTAAAAGCTATATAAACTAACAAAATAAAATAATATGGATGGAGTTTGATCTTGATGTGGATTTGATAGTTTCTGCAGTTTTCTCACTTTGCTTTCTCTTAATTTAAGCATAGCTGAAACAAATTCAAGCCACAGGACAGAGATTAGACCATGTTTTTGACCACATAAAACATAAATCGATGATAAGTGATTATACGTGAATGAAGTCATCTCTGATTGGTCAATGATGTGGCCGCCATGTATCTTGTACAAAACCCTTAGTGACAGGCCTGAGTCATCATAAATTTGACAGTAAATTATCATTAAAAACTTAACCAGATTAGATAAATTGACTAAAAACTTAAGCCCACTCACAACTGTCCAATAAAATAAGGGTTGTTTGGTTTCTTTGTGTGTGTGATTTTTTTTATATTATCGTACAAACTGGTTACTGACTGGATTAGGACTTTGAGAAGGTTTGAATCCCGTCGGTCTGTACAGTTACAGTCTGAAACAAAGACAACGGCTGATGTGAAGTCATGTTGAGATGATTTACCTGATTCACTGTGAGATCTTCAGTTTGACCATCCTTTCGTTTCCTCCTGTTATAATGACAGATATAACATCATATGGACTCTATTCAATTAAGAGGAAAATATGAATGTTTTTAAAGATTACTAATAATTAAAAATACAACTGAGCCATTATTAGACCAAAAGTGAACTTATTCAATACAAAACTGAACTTATACAATCACTGCAGGTTTTTAAAAATTTTTAATTACATGACATTAACAGTATATGGATGAATCTATTAAAAAATAATCAAAATATGAATTTTGTTTTTAAAGATCAAACATAAATTGGTCATTTTCTTCTACTTCAGACCAAAATTGAACTTATACAATCACTGCATGATTTTTTGTTATTGTGCTCACATTATAAACAGGATGATGGTGATGATGATGATAATGACGATGATTATGATGAATAATCCTCCAGATGCCACTGCGATCACAATCACATTCCTACCAGCACCATGATGAACTGAAAGAGGAAGATCATCATGATTAACTCTCCAAACTGATGAATGATGTGAAGATACAGGAGTGTGTTAATAAAAGCTTCACCTGTGACAGTTACAGCGTCTGATCTCTGAGATCCATGTTGATTGTGAGCCTGACAGTAGAAGCGTCCACTCTGTAGTGCTCTGAAACTCTGTCCAGATCCAACAGCTGAGCTTTCATTCTCCTTAAACCAGCTGAAGTTCAGAGCAGGAGGGTTTGAATCACTGCTGCAGATCAGAGTCACTGAATCTCCTGACACTATTTCACCAGATCCAGTTATCAACACTGAGACGTTCCTGGGAGGATCTGAAACAGGAAACAAAACCCATATATAATTATTAACAATTACAATAAATTTGCAATGTAATTTCATAGTTACTGAACCATCATTAACTCACACATGACGTTTAAAGTCACAGCATCAGAGTATTTCTCTCCATGTTTATTGATGGACTTGCACTTGTATTCTCCACTGTCATCAGAGCTGATCTTTAAGATGTTGTAGATTCTTCCAGATCCTACAAACGTTCCTCCTTTAAACCAGCTGAAGTTCAGAGCAGGAGGGTTTGAATCACTGCTGCAGATCAGAGTCACTGAATCTCCTGACACTATTTCACCAGATCCAGTTACCAACACTGAGACGTTCCTGGGAGGGTCTAATAACAGACAAAAGAAACTCTATATTCATGTGGATTGTTAATCCACTACACTGTAAAAAAAAAATGCTGTAAAATAAATACCAAATTTCTTCAGTAACATGCCGTAGAAAGCAATGCATTCTGGGTAATATTTTACGTTTTTGAGAAAGTAGCCTACAGGAATATACTGTGGACACTCAGAGGCTGTGTTCTTAATCACACCCTATACCCTCATTCACTATTCCCTACATTAGTTCACTAATATAGTCCACTCAACAGAGTGAATGAAAAGAAGTGAGTGAATTCAGACACTGATGAACACCTTGATTTGTGAAAATTAGTTTGTTTGTTTATTTGTTTGTTTTTTGGCTGCTGTAACAGTGTCTTTAAATCATCTGTTGTAGCAAAAAAGCTTTGTGATCAGATGAAATTAGCCAATTATTAATGGTCAATAACTCACACATGATGTTTAAAGTCACAGCATCAGAGTATTTCTCTCCATGTTTATTTCTGGACTTGCACTTGTATTCTCCACTGTCATCAGAGCTGATCTTTGAGATGCTGTAGATTCTTCCAGATCCTACAAACTTTCATACACTTTGATCTGACTTTGAAGTGTGTGTGTGTGTGTGTGTGTGTGTGTGTGTGTGTGTGTGTGTGTGTGTGTGTGTGTGTGTGCGTTTTTGTGACCTATCAGGACACAAATTTGTATGATGACATGGGTATGACATAGGTATTACAAGGCCTGAAAATGGCTGACTTCCTGTTGAACTTGCAAATAGCCGATGTTGAAAAATGTAAACCAGGGATGGGCAACTTCAGTCCTGGAGAGCCACTGTCCTACAGTTTAGCTCCAACCCTGATAAAACTCACCTGTCTGTAGCTTTCTAGTCATGTTGTAGACCTTTAGATGGTTCAGGTGTGTTTGGAGCTAAACTCTGCAGAACTGATGTTGCCCACCCCAGTCCTAAACTGCTAGCTTTTCAACTTAAACAAGACCAAATACTCACACATGACATTGAGCTGAACAGCAGGAGAGATGAGATTGTGTCCGTCTACAGCACAGCTATATCTGCCTGCATCCTCTCTTCTGACTGACTGCAGCAGGAGTTCATTGTTTCTGTCTCTTCTCTCAGTTAATGGCTGTGAGTTTCTGTACCAGATGAATGTTGCTCTGTCAGTCAGAGTGCAGCTGCTTTTACATGTCAGACGGACTGAATCTCCCTCTGTCACTCTCTCAGGAGACTCCACCTGAAGATCTGAACACAACACACACATTATATCTAGTGCTGCTGTCATACACTGATTATTATTCAACATAATGCACAGAAGAAGAGAGAAACCTCATGAGAGTCACCTGTGACAGCAAGAGTCACTCCTGGATAACCAGTCCATTTACCATCTTTATCAGTGATGAATCTGAAATAGTACTTGTGTGAATCCTTCAGTGTCACATGACTCAGTCTGATGGTGCAGTTCTTCTGTTCATCTCCCAGATACTGAAGCCTCTGACTGTATTCAGGGTCCTCAGACAGATCTTGAAGCTCTACACCCTTTATAGTCCGTTTGGTCCAGAACACGTTCTTGATCTGATGTCCAGTAGGGTATGTATAAGTGCAGCTCATTATCACTGATGAGTCCTTTAGTGCACAGATGTGTGAAGGACTGTAACTCACATTCCAATCAGCACTAGAAACCCCTGAAACACAGAATTCATCAAGATGAAAATGTTGTCATAAAACGGATTGTTCCAGTCCTTGATTCTGATTGGTTGAGCCGTGTTCAAAGCCATTGTTAATTACTCTACAAACGTACACCTGGTATTTTTTTTTTTTTTTTTTAAATATAGATTTTTTTTAGGACTAACGTTTATAAAAAGCCCTGTGAAGTCGTGGTTTACAGTGAATTTAGAACAGCTAAAGGTAGTGGCCTTGATAGGCACAACGTGAAGCAGAGTTTTCGTCAAAAAAAAAAAAAAAAAACGCACTAAAAAGAACAGTCACTCATTGTAGGAAATAGTATAAGCTAATCTTCTCAGAATAGTGAGTGTGATAAAAGATGAAGGAAGTTAAGTTTAAGTTCATGTTTATCAGCTCTGAGATCTTCTATATGCTAACAAAATTTTTTGACACATTACAATATCTCTACAATATCTCCACACTGTCTTCTGAGAAAATGAGCTGAAAATACTGATGATCTGGCGATACACTGATGTTTGTCCAATCAAATGCTCTGATGAGTGAGAAAGTCCCTCCCCTAAACCACCTGACACTGACTAGACAGTAGCAAATTAGCAATTCATGTTTAACTGTGACGTAACTAAAAACTATTGAATATTTATATAATGGACAAGCCCGTTGATACGCCTCACCCAAACTTCCTGTTTCAAAAGAAAATGCATCAATATAGCACAGAAAACTGCTCATTTATTGCTCATTTTTGGGTCTTTGAAAATAAAATGACATTTAAAAATATGTAACGTAACAGAGACTCACTGTGAAGCATGAGCAGAAAGATCAGAGGAAGACGAGGAGCCATTCTGACCAACATCAGCATAAAATATATCTATAATACAGCATAAATCATCACTCATATACTCATAAACAGTGTATGTTCATCACTCTAAACAGCTCTTTATGTTAGTAAGATCTTTTCACATCTGAAGATTATTAATGCTCAACATCAGTGTGTGTAAATGAACTGATCATTAGATGTACAGAAGATATTTCTCATGTCATGTTATATGAGCTTCATCTATAGAAATAATCATCAGTTTTTATTTAAGTATGAATGTGTTTGTCTTACCGTGTTGAAGCTCATCAGATCAACAGCAACCAAATGATTGACTGTTTTAACACATGCACTTTTTAGCTTTACAGTGAAGGACTTTCTGTGGTTAACACTGTTTATTGATGAACAGCGAAGGAAATATCAGTGTCCCTCCCTCAACAAGAGAATAACATCACTGATCTAAACCTACTTAAAGAAAAATAATGATCTTTTTCTTTAAGTTAATTTAAATACATTTACTATGAAGATGTTTAGAGAACAGGACTGAGTAACCAGATGTTCTGCTGGATATTTCACACCTATTGTAAAGGTTAGTTGATGTTTTTGCACTCAGAAAGAGAAACTCTTTGTCCTCTTTTGTCTGTCGCCCCCTACTGGACATCTTTCATTACTGTGTCACGTGATTAATGCACAACAGTGACGTCCATTAGAGGAAAGCAGATGATCAGATAGATGATTTACTTACTAAAGTGCAGAACTTAGACTTATATTTTGAAAGCCAGGCGAGTTTTAATTACTTAACAAATGCCAGAGGAGGCTGACAGCATAAACTCTTCTCATTACCAAACTGACCAATCAGAATTGATATTCAAATGACACAACGTCCTTCGCTTCCGTTAGTAATGCGGCCGGAAGCGAGAAATACAAGAGAAAACATTTTAAAAATGACGCTATTAAAGCGAACAGGAAAAAACTAGAGCTAAGACCCACATAGAAGGCGCCGTTCTCGTGACCTTGCGCAACGTTCCCTAAAAGTTCTCTAAAGGTGACGAAAATTCCGAACCTTTACAGAACATTCGGGACGTTCCTAAAATGTCCCCTTTTGGTAATGAAAGTGCTGCAGTTTAAGGTTCCTTATATGACTTTAGGGGGACGTTACATTTTGGTTATTTTATGGTCACGCAAGAACGTTACAAAGAGGACATTTGGGAAGTTAACAGAACGTCCTATAGTAATAGTCCCTTAAACATTCCCAGAACGGACTGAATGTTCCCTGAAGGTCTGCCAAATTACGTCCCCCAACCCTTAAAAGAACTCCACATTGTGACCGTCTCTGAACGTTCTGGGAACATTACTAGACAACGTCTTTAACACCAGTGGGGAGTGGGGCCAGGTCTAGGGGGGGCTTCCTTGTGCCCCCAGATAAAAAAATAAAAAAATGTGCAGCCAACAATAAAAATGAATAAATAAATAAACATTAATTAGGATGTTTATTATCTATTGAATAAGGATTGTCCACTTTATTCACAGAAAAAAAAGTGAATATTATGCTTATAATGAAAAAAAAATGGACTTAAACTCCCAAAACATGCGAACTGGGAAGTAACGAACATCTAAGCAGAAAACACGTCTGTGTAAACCTAATCTTCAAGCAAGTAGCCTAAAATATATATATATATATATGATAATATTTAACATTATATTTATCATAATGTTATATTATATGCAATATTATGCTAAATAAACTTAAATTCTATTACTTAATACATTGCCTTTATAAATTAGGACATTCACAAATGTCCAGTAATTGAGGTTTTCACAGATTTAGCTCACTTAAGAATGCGTTAAGTAGGCTACACACACTAACATTTCTGCACTTGCACAGATTGCAAGACAGAAAATTGTGGGGGGAAAAAAGAAAACAAAAAGTTAGCTATGAATATTAGTCTAGAAAATGCTGCCCTACCAAAATTTGTGATTGCCCCCCCAGTCCAGCGAGCCTAGTACCGGGCCTGATGGGGGCGTTCTGAGAATGTTCTGGGAACGTAACATTTCTAGCGGGGGATGCGTTCAGAATATAATACAAACATATGAAGGACTCTGAACACAGTACAGGATAAAACAACACTTGAAGATGAATGATTTTTTTATTATTATTAAATGCTTGAAAGAACAATAACAATTGTCATCATTGTCATATCATAACAATAACACAGTACGCCAGAGTCCAACAGACTTTCAGTCCAGATTAAGTACCAAGTCATGAATGAATGATTGTGATTTACAGGTGACGCACATCAAGGTTGATGTCAGTAGCAGGAGATGGTGACCTCTGGTGGTAGTTTGAGAGTTTGAACAAATGAGATGATCACAAATAAACTGATCAAGTTACAGAAACACAAAAGACAGAATAACAGAAGCTGATTGAGCACTTTGAGACCATAAATGAAACATTGTCCTTTGTGAATGTGCACAATTATGATTTTGTTCAGTGTTTCAGGATAAAATGATCGATTATGATTTAAAAGCAAGTGTTTGTAGATGCAATTCATTTTCAGATTCTTCTCTGTAACATTTACATTAGCTACGATTTTAACCCACACTGTAGCCTATAGCAGACTTTGTGTAAGTCAAAGATGTAGGAAAATATGTTTTTTTGTGGGTTTTTACAAATTGTTTTGAGGAAAAACATGAAAATATACAGTTGTGGTTTAATTTTTGTTAATTTGATTTAGTTGATCAGCATTTAGATGGTTTATTCTGTAATTGATCTGGCAACAGTACATCGTTTTTCTTTGACAAGCACTTCCAAGTAAATAAACTGCTCGTAAGTGTTATGTTTCTCCTCAAATGACAAGGAAATTAATATTTATGGTAATATTAGGAAACAAATCCCCACACTCATCCTCGCAAACAGCTCGGGTATTCCTACACTTTATGTGGAGTGCGGCGGTATCCTGGAGGGTTTGGTCATTTACACATAAAAGCACGTATTGACAGAAGAACGGGGATAATAACGTTCCAGCTAACAGAATTTTGTTATAAGAACGTTCTCTAAATATTCAGCGTTGGTTCTGGGAACGTAAAAAACGTCCAGTTTTTGACGTTAGAGGAACGTTTTTATAAGGTATAATGTTCCTCAAACGTTCTTTCAACTTAATTTTCATCTAAAATTCAACATTCCAAGAACATAAAAATGTTCAGTTTTCTTAATGTTAGTAGAATGTTATTTAAAGGTTAGTATGATGTTCCTGAAACATTCTTTCAATCATTCAAACACCTGCTGTGAACAAGCACTGAAAGAAAGAGAAATAAAAACACAAACTACAACTTTCTTCAGCCACAGTCTTAGATGAACTGAAGATGAAAGACATTAAACCTCTGAAGATCTGATTAAACTCCACAAACAGCATTACCAGCTTCACTTATTACTAACCAGACTGACTTTATTTCTGTCACACATCTACAGAAGCTCTTATTGAGAATTAACAGAGGTTTAGATGTTGATCTTATTGAAAATGTTTAGTTTGAGGTCACCATCATTGAGATCAGTATTTGCTTTAGTTGAGCTCTTGACCCTTGACTTTTGTTGAATTGCTTTTTTATCAATAATTGCAGATGTTTTCAGAAAACATTTCTGTCCTGATAAACCAAAACAATGTGTCTGTTTTAATAGCAGATAAACTGCATTGAAGTGGTTTAAATAACCCTTTTTTTTCCTGAAACTGAAGATTTAAGAAAAAATAAATGTTTGTAACACTGTTGTATTTCAGATGCTGAACGTATTTATGAGTGCAAAAAAAACACTATCACTGATAATTTTCTGTATAAATCCTGTTTTGTGTCATTTATACACTCACAGACATCAACATTCAGCATATGAAACACAACAATGGTGACATGCTTCATGCCAGCATATAAAACACATTCATGGCTCCCAGCATGCACTGCGGCATGAGTAAATTATGCATCTTTTTTTTTTTTGATTGTCACCATTGTTGAGGTTTGTATGATGACTGCTGATGTCTAAGAGTGTCATTTTTTTATAAGCAATTCCTGTCAATCATCTGTGGCTCCTCCCACAGAGCTCATGCTTGGTTTCTTCATGCTCCGCCTCTTGCTACAGCATTTTCCTGTTGATCTGAACAAACAATAAGATGAAGAAAGACTGATTGAAGTTCATCAACAACATTATAAAACCTTTCACAACATCCACAAAACAATCACACTAGTACTGAAGAGAGTTTTATTGATTATATTGAGAAGAGCCGCAGGTTCAGACACTCACTGATGGATTCTCATGTTTAGAAAAGCTCTGAGGATCAAGAGTCCTGCAGGAGTCTTCAGGAGCTCTGGGATGAACCGTCTGTGTGAAAGAGAGCGAGAGATCGGTCATGTGATCATCTGTGATGGAGTATTTGACTGTGACGTCTCACTTACTGTGAGTGTGTCGTAGAGGTCAGAGGTCGTGGACTTGAGATCAAGAGCTGTATATGTGTCTTCATTGGGATCAGAGATCTACAGGAGAGACAGAAGGACTTGCATCACAAAATATCACAATATTAAATATATAATGTGAAAAATATGGTCAATGATAAATTTAGCAATCTACACATGTTTATAGAAACACTATAAAAAAAAATACAGGAAAAAGGATCCCTGACAATGTTCAAAATAAAGGGCTTTTCATGGCTTCTCACTGCCTCTCACGTGTACAGATGCTTTTCCATGCAACTGAAGAGATAAGATGCACAGAAACGTAAGAGTTTACTGTGGCAATGAACAATGGTGAAAACATCCTTCATCTGAGATGACAACTTGATATTTTATTCAGTGTTGAATGTAAGTAAAAGCTATATAAACTAACAAAATAAAATAATATGGATGGAGTTTGATCTTGATGTGGATTTGATAGTTTCTGCAGTTTTCTCACTTTGCTTTCTCTTAATTTAAGCATAGCTGAAACAAATTCAAGCCACAGGACAGAGATTAGACCATGTTTTTGACCACATAAAACATAAATCGATGATAAGTGATTATACGTGAATGAAGTCATCTCTGATTGGTCAATGATGTGGCCGCCATGTATCTTGTACAAAACCCTTAGTGACAGGCCTGAGTCATCATAAATTTGACAGTAAATTATCATTAAAAACTTAACCAGATTAGATAAATTGACTAAAAACTTAAGCCCACTCACAACTGTCCAATAAAATAAGGGTTGTTTGGTTTCTTTGTGTGTGTGATTTTTTTTATATTATCGTACAAACTGGTTACTGACTGGATTAGGACTTTGAGAAGGTTTGAATCCCGTCGGTCTGTACAGTTACAGTCTGAAACAAAGACAACGGCTGATGTGAAGTCATGTTGAGATGATTTACCTGATTCACTGTGAGATCTTCAGTTTGACCATCCTTTCGTTTCCTCCTGTTATAATGACAGATATAACATCATATGGACTCTATTCAGTTAAGAGGAAAATATGAATGTTTTTAAAGATTACTAATAATTAAAAATACAACTGAACCATTATTAGACCAAAAGTGAACTTATTCAATACAAAACTGAACTTATACAATCACTGCAGGTTTTTAAAATTTTTTAATTACATTATTAACAAGATGATAATGACGATGATTATGATGAATAATCCTCCAGATGCCACTGCGATCACAATCACATTCCTACCAGCACCATGATGAACTGAAAGAGGAAGATCATCATGATTAACTCTCCAAACTGATGAATGATGTGAAGATACAGGAGTGTGTTAATAAAAGCTTCACCTGTGACAGTTACAGCGTCTGATCTCTGAGATCCATGTTGATTGTGAGCCTGACAGTAGAAGCGTCCACTCTGTAGTGCTCTGAAACTCTGTCCAGATCCAACAGCTGAGCTTTCATTCTCCTTAAACCATCTGAAGTTCAGAGCAGGAGGGTTTGAATCACTGCTGCAGATCAGAGTCACTGAATCTCCTGACACTATTTCACCAGATCCAGTTACCAACACTGAGACGTTCCTGGGAGGGTCTAATAACAGACAAAAGAAACTCTATATTCATGTGGATTGTTAATCCACTACACTGTAAAAAAAATGCTGTAAAATAAAATACCAAATTTCTTCAGTAACATGCCGTAGAACGCAATTCATTCTGGGTAATATTTTACGTTTTTGAGAAAGTAGCCTACAGGAATATACTGTGGACACTCAGAGGCTGTGTTCTTAATCACACCCTATACCCTCATTCACTATTCCCTACATTAGTTCACTAATATAGTCCACTCAACAGAGTGAATGAAAAGAAGTGAGTGAATTCAGACACTGCTGAACACCTTGATTTGTGAAAATTAGTTTGTTTGTTTATTTGTTTGTTTGTTTGTTTTTTGGCTGCTGTAACAGTGTCTTTAAATCATCTGTTGTAGCAAAAAAGCTTTGTGATCACATGAAATTAGCCAATTATTAATGGTCAATAACTCACACATGATGTTTAAAGTCACAGTATCAGAGTATTTCTCTCCATGTTCATTGATGGACTTGCACTTGTATTCTCCACTGTCATCAGAGCTGATCTTTGAGATGTTGTAGATTCTTCCAGATCCTACAAACTTTCCTCCTTTAAACCATCTGAAGTTCAGAGCAGGAGGGTTTGAATCACTGCTGCAGATCAGAGTCACTGAATCTCCTGACACTATTTCACCAGATGGACTGATGGACACTGAGACGCTCTTTGGAGGATCTAACACAGAAAAATACAAAAACACTAACAATCAAAGTATATCAAGGTTTCACAGACTTATTAATCATACTCCAATAATTTATGATCTGTGATGGAGATATTTGTATATAAATATGTATATAAATTTGTATGTAAAATATGCTTATTTCTATGTTATATTTAATAATTAATATCTTGCAGTAGGACTTTGATCTGACTTTGAAGTGTGTGTGTGTGTGTGTGTGTGTGTGTGTGTGTGTGTGTGTGTGTGTGCGCGTTTTTGTGACCTATCAGGACACAAATTTGTATGATGACATGGGTATGACATAGGTATTACAAGGCCTGAAAATGGCTGACTTCCTGTTGAACTTGCAAATAGCCGATGTTGAAAAATGTAAACCAGGGATGGGCAACTTCAGTCCTGGAGAGCCACTGTCCTACAGTTTAGCTCCAACCCTGATAAAACTCACCTGTCTGTAGCTTTCTAGTCATGTTGTAGACCTTTAGATGGTTCAGGTGTGTTTGGAGCTAAACTCTGCAGAACTGATGTTGCCCATCCCAGTCCTAAACTGCTAGCTTTTCAACTTAAACAAGACCAAATACTCACACATGACATTGAGCTGAACAGCAGGAGAGATGAGATTGTGTCCGTCTACAGCACAGCTATATCTGCCTGCATCCTCTCTTCTGACTGACTGCAGCAGGAGTTCATTGTTTCTGTCTCTTCTCTCAGTTAATGGCTGTGAGTTTCTGTACCAGATGAATGTTGCTCTGTCAGTCAGAGTGCAGCTGCTTTTACATGTCAGACGGACTGAATCTCCCTCTGTCACTCTCTCAGGAGACTCCACCTGAAGATCTGAACACAACACACACATTATATCTAGTGCTGCTGTCATACACTGATTATTATTCAACATAATGCACAGAAGAAGAGAGAAACCTCATGAGAGTCACCTGTGACAGCAAGAGTCACTCCTGGATAACCCATCCATTTACCATCTTTATCAGTGATGAATCTGAAATAGTACTCGTGTGAATCCTTCAGTGTCACATGACTCAGTCTGATGGTGCACTTCTTCTGTTCATCTCCCAGATACTGAAGCCTCTGACTGTATTCAGGGTCCTTAAACAGATCTTGAAGCTCTACACCCTTTATAGGCCGTTTGGTCCAGAACACATTCATGATCTGATGTCCAGTAGGGTATGTATAAGTGCAGCTCATTATCACTGATGAGTCCTTTAGTGCACAGATGTGTGAAGGACTGTAACTCACACCCCAACCAGCACTAGAAACCCCTGAAACACAGAATTCATCAAGATGAAAATGTTGTCATAAAACGGATTGTTCCAGTCCTTGATTCTGATTGGTTGAGCCGTGTTCAAAGCCATTGTTAATTACTCTACAAACGTACACCTGGTATTTTTTTTTTTTTTTTTGAAATATAGATTTTTTTTAGGACTAACGTTTATAAAAAGCCCTGTGAAGTCGTGGTTTACAGTGAATTTAGAACAGCTAAAGGTAGTGGCCTTGATAGGCACAACGTGAAGCAGAGTTTTCGTCAAAAAAAAAAAATAAAACGCACTAAAAAGAACAGTCACTCATTGTAGGAAATAGTATAAGCTAATCTTCTCAGAATAGTGAGTGTGATAAAAGATGAAGGAAGTTAAGTTTAAGTTCATGTTTATCAGCTCTGAGATCTTCTATATGCTAACAAAATTTTTTGACACATTACAATATCTCTACAATATCTCCACACTGTCTTCTGAGAAAATGAGCTGAAAATATTGATGATCTGGCGATACACTGATGTTTGTCCAATCAAATGCTCTGATGAGTGAGAAAGTCCCTCCCCTAAACCACCTGACACTGACTAGACAGTAGCAAATTAGCAATTCATGTTTAACTGTGACGTAACTAAAAACTATTGAATATTTATATAATGGACAAGCCCACTGATACGCCTCACCCAAACTTCCTGTTTCAAAAGAAAATGCATCAATATAGCACAGAAAACTGCTCATTTATTGCTCATTTTTGGGTCTTTGAAAATAAAATGACATTTAAAAATATGTAACGTAACAGAGACTCACTGTGAAGCATGAGCAGAAAGATCAGAGGAAGACGAGGAGCCATTCTGACCAACATCAGCATAAAATATATCTATAATACAGCATAAATCATCACTCATATACTCATAAACAGTGTATGTTCATCACTCTAAACAGCTCTTTATGTTAGTAAGATCTTTTCACATCTGAAGATTATTAATGCTCAACATCAGTGTGTGTAAATGAACTGATCATTAGATGTACAGAAGATATTTCTCATGTCATGTTATATGAGCTTCATCTATAGAAATAATCATCAGTTTTTATTTAAGTATGAATGTGTTTGTCTTACCGTGTTGAAGCTCATCAGATCAACAGCAACCAAATGATTGACTGTTTTAACACATGCACTTTTTAGCTTTACAGTGAAGGACTTTCTGTGGTTAACACTGTTTATTGATGAACAGTGCTGGAAATATCAGTGTCCCTCCCTCAACAAGAGAATAACATCACTGATCTAAACCTACTTAAAGAAAAATAATGATCTTTTTCTTTAAGTTAATTTAAATACATTTACTATGAAGATGTTTAGAGAACAGGACTGAGTAACCAGATGTTCTGCTGGATATTTCACACCTATTGTAAAGGTTAGTTGATGTTTTTGCACTCAGAAAGAGAAACTCTTTGTCCTCTTTTGTCTGTCGCCCCCTACTGGACATCTTTCATTACTGTGTCACGTGATTAATGCACAACAGTGACGTCCATTAGAGGAAAGCAGATGATCAGATAGATGATTTACTTACTAAAGTGCAGAACTTAGACTTATATTTTGAAAGCCAGGCGAGTTTTAATTACTTAACAAATGCCAGAGGAGGCTGACAGCATAAACTCTTCTCATTACCAAACTGACCAATCAGAATTGATATTCAAATGACACAACGTCCTTCGCTTCCGTTAGTAATGCGGCCGGAAGCGAGAAATACAAGAGAAAACATTTTAAAAATGACGCTATTAAAGCGAACAGGAAAAAACTAGAGCTAAGACCCACATAGAAGGCGCCGTTCTCGTGACCTTGCGCAACGTTCCCTAAAAGTTCTCTAAAGGTGACGAAAATTCCGAACCTTTACAGAACATTCGGGACGTTCCTAAAATGTCCCCTTTTGGTAATGAAAGTGCTGCAGTTTAAGGTTCCTTATATGACTTTAGGGGGACGTTACATTTTGGTTATTTTATGGTCATGCAAGAACGTTACAAAGAGGACATTTGGGAAGTTAACAGAACGTCCTATAGTAATAGTCCCTTAAACATTCCCAAAACGGACTGAATGTTCCCTGAAGGTCTGCCAAATTACGTCCCCCAACCCTTAAAAGAACTCCACATTGTGACCGTCTCTGAACGTTCTGGGAACATTACTAGACAACGTCTTTAACACCAGTGGGGAGTGGGGCCAGGTCTAGGGGGGGCTTCCTTGTGCCCCCAGATAAAAAAAAAAAAAAATGTGCAGCCAACAATAAAAATGAATAAATAAATAAACATTAATTAGGATGTTTATTATCTATTGAATAAGGATTGTCCACTTTATTCACAGAAAAAAAAGTGAATATTATGCTTATAATGAAAAAAAAATGGACTTAAACTCCCAAAACATGCGAACTGGGAAGTAACGAACATCTAAGCAGAAAACACGTCTGTGTAAACCTAATCTTCAAGCAAGTAGCCTAAAATATATATATATATATATATATTTAATATTTAACATTATATTTATCATAATGTTATATTATATGCAATATTATGCTAAATAAACTTAAATTCTATTACTTAATACATTGCCTTTATAAATTAGGACATTCACAAATGTCCAGTAATTGAGGTTTTCACAGATTTAGCTCACTTAAGAATGCGTTAAGTAGGCTACACACACTAACATTTCTGCACTTGCACAGATTGCAAGACAGAAAATTGAGGGGGAAAAAAGGAAACAAAAAGTTAGCTATGAATATTAGCCTAATATTAGCGTTTTATTATGAATAAAACGTCCAGTTTTTGACGTTAGAGGAACGTTTTTATAAGGTATAATGTTCCTCAAACGTTCTTTCAACTTAATTTTCATCTAAAATTCAACATTCCAAGAACATAAAAATGTTCAGTTTTCTTAATGTTAGTAGAATGTTATTTAAAGGTTAGTATGATGTTCCTGAAACATTATTTCAATCATTCAAACACCTGCTGTGAACAAGCACTGAAAGAAAGAGAAATAAAAACACAAACTACAACTTTCTTCAGCCACAGTCTTAGATGAACTGAAGATGAAAGACATTAAATCTCTGAAGATCTGATTAAACAACTCCACAAACAGCATTACCAGCTTCACTTATTACTAACCAGACTGACTTTATTTCTGTCACACGTCTACAGAAGCTCTTATTGAGAATTAACAGAGGTTTAGATGTTGATCTTATTGAAAATGTTTAGTTTGAGGTCACCATCATTGAGATCAGTATTTGCTTTAGTTGAGCTCTTGACCCTTGACTTTTGTTGAGTTGCTTTTTTATCAATAATTGCAGATGTTTTCAGAAAACATTTCTGTCCTGATAAACCAAAACAATGTGTCTGCTTTAATAGCAGATAAACTGCATTGAAGTGGTTTAAATAACTCTTTTTTTTTTCCTAAAACTGAGGATTTAAGAAAAAATAAATGTTTGTAACACTGTTGTGTTTCAGATGCTGAACGTATTTATGAGTGCAAAAATAACACTATCACTGATAATTTTCTGCATAAACCCTGTTTTGTGTCATTTATACACTCACAGACATCAACATTCAGCATATGAAACACAACAATGGTGACATGCTTCATGCCAGCATATAAAACACATTCATGGCTCCCAGCATGCACTGCGGCATGAGTAAATTATGCATCTTTTTTTTTTTTGATTGTCACCATTGTTGAGGTTTGTATGATGACTGCTGATGTCTAAGAGTGTCATTTTTTTTTATAAGCAATTTCTGTCAATCATCTGTGGCTCTGCTTACAGAGCTCAGGATTGGTTTCTTCATGCTCCGCCTCTTGCTATTGCATCTTCCTGTTGATCTGAACAAACAATAAGATGAAGAAAGACTGACTGAAGTTCATCAACAACATTATAAAACCTTTCACAACATCCACAAAACAATCACACTAGTACTGAAGAGAGTTTTATTGATTATATTGAGAAGAGCCGCAGGTTCAGACACTCACTGATGGATTCTCATGTTTAGAAAAGCTCTGAGGATCAAGAGTCCTGCAGGAGTCTTCAGGAGCTCTGGGATGAACCGTCTGTGTGAAAGAGAGCGAGAGATCGGTCATGTGATCATCTGTGATGGAGTATTTGACTGTGACGTCTCACTTACTGTGAGTGTGTCGTAGAGGTCAGAGGTCGTGGACTTGAGATCAAGAGCTGTATATGTGTCTTCATTGGGATCAGAGATCTACAGGAGAGACAGAAGGACTTGCATCACAAAATATCACAATATTAAATATATAATGTGAAAAATATGGTCAATGATAAATTTAGCAATCTACACGTTTTTATAGAAACACTATAAAAAAATACTGGAAAAAGGATCCCTGACAATGTTCAAAATAAAGGGCTTTTCATGGCTTCTCACTGCCTCTCACGTGTACAGATGCTTTTCCATACAACTGAAGAGATAAGATGCACAGAAACGTAAGAGTTTACTGTGGCAATGAACAATGGTGAAAACATCCTTCATCTGAGATGATAACTTAATATTTTATTCCATGTTGAATGTAAGTAAAAGCTATATAAACTAACAAAATAAAATAATATGGATGGAGTTTGATCTTGATGTGGATTTGATAGTTTCTGCAGTTTTCTCACTTTGCTTTCTCTTAATTTAAGCATAGCTGAAACAAATTCAAGCCACAGGACAGAGATTAGACCATGTTTTTGACCACATAAAACATAAATCGATGATAAATGATTATACGTGAATGAAGTCATCTCTGATTGGTCAATGATGTGGCCGCCATGTATCTTGTACAAAACCCTTAGTGACAGGCCTGAGTCATCATAAATTTGACAGTAAATTATCATTAAAAACTTAACCAGATTAGATAAATTGACTAAAAACTTAAGCCCACTCACAACTGTCCAATAAAATAAGGGTTGTTTGGTTTCTTTGTGTGTGTGATTTTTTTTATATTATCGTACAAACTGGTTACTGACTGGATTAGGACTTTGAGAAGGTTTGAATCCCGTCGGTCTGTACAGTTACAGTCTGAAACAAAGACAACGGCTGATGTGAAGTCATGTTGAGATGATTTACCTGATTCACTGTGAGATCTTCAGTTTGACCATCCTTTCGTTTCCTCCTGTTATAATGACAGATATAACATCATATGGACTCTATTCAATTAAGAGGAAAATATGAATGTTTTTAAAGATTACTAATAATTAAAAATACAACTGAGCCATTATTAGACCAAAAGTGAACTTATTCAATACAAAACTGAACTTATACAATCACTGCAGGTTTTTAAAATGTTTTAATTACATTATTAACAAGATGATAATGACGATGATTATGATGAATAATCCTCCAGATGCCACTGCGAACACAATCACATTCCTACCAGCACCATGATGAACTGAAAGAGGAAGATCATCATGATTAACTCTCCAAACTGATGAATGATGTGAAGATACAGGAGTGTGTTAATAAAAGCTTCACCTGTGACAGTTACAGCGTCTGATCTCTGAGATCCATGTTGATTGTGAGCCTGACAGTAGAAGCGTCCACTCTGTAGTGCTCTGAAACTCTGTCCAGATCCAACAGCTGAGCTTTCATTCTCCTTAAACCAGCTGAAGTTCAGAGCAGGAGGGTTTGAATCACTGCTGCAGATCAGAGTCACTGAATCTCCTGCCCAAATCTGACCAGACTGAATGTTGGACACAGAGACGTTCCTGGGTGGGTCTAAAATAGATGAAAGAAAGTGTATATTAGTGTTTTGTGATTGTTAAACCATTAATTTAATGGTTACCACAGTTACTGAACCATCATTAACTCACACATGATGTTTAAAGTCACAGTATCAGAGTATTTCTCTCCATGTTCATTGATGGACTTGCACTTGTATTCTCCACTGTCATCAGAGCTGATCTTTGAGATGTTGTAGATTCTTCCAGATCCTACAAACGTTCCTCCTTTAAACCAGCTGAAGTTCAGAGCAGGAGGGTTTGAATCACTGCTGCAGATCAGAGTCACTGAATCCCCTGACACTATTTCACCAGATCCAGTTATCGACACTGAGACGTTCCTAGGAGGATCTAATAACAGACAAAAGAAACTCTATATTCATGTTTTGGGATTGTTAATCCACTACACTGTAAAAAAAAAAAAAAAAAAAATTCTTCAGTAACATGCCGTAGAAAGCAATGCATTCTGGGTAATATTTTACGTTTTTGAGAAAGTAGCCTACAGGAATATACTGTGGACACTCAGAGGCTGTGTTCTTAATCACACCCTATACCCTCATTCACTATTCCCTACATTAGTTCACTAATATAGTCCACTCAACAGAGTGAATGAAAAGAAGTGAGTGAATTCAGACACTGATGAACACCTTGATTTGTGAAAATTAGTTTGTTTGTTTATTTGTTTGTTTGTTTGTTTTTTGGCTGCTGTAACAGTGTCTTTAAATCATCTGTTGTAGCAAAAAAGCTTTGTGATCAGATGAAATTAGCCAATTATTAATGGTCAATAACTCACACATGATGTTTAAAGTCACATTATCAGAGTATTTCTCTCCATGTTCATTGATGGACTTGCACTTGTATTCTCCACTGTCATCAGAGCTGATCTTTGAGATGCTGTAGATTCTTCCAGATCCTACAAACTTTCCTCCTTTAAACCATCTGAAGTTCAGAGCAGGAGGGTTTGAATCACTGCTGCAGTTCAGAGTCACTGAATCTCCTGACACTATTTCACCAGATGGACTGATGGACACTGAGACGCTCTTTGGAGGATCTAACACAGAAAAATACAAAAACACTAACAATCAAAGTATATCAAGGTTTCACAGACTTATTAATCATACTCCAATAATTTATGATCTGTGATGGAGATCACAGGATTCACAAGAGGATCTACAGGAGAAATATTTAACCCTCAAGCAGCCTTCGTATAGCAGCCCTTAAGGGGTTGTTTATTTTTAATAAACAATGTTTATTAAAAATATAAAAATGCAGACAGTTTTCTGTGATGGGTAGGTTTAGGGGTAGAGGTTGTGTAGGGGGAGAGAATATACACTTTGTACAGTATAAAAACCATTACACCTATAGAGAGTCCCCACTTTGATAGCAAAACAAACCTGCGTGTGTGTGTGTGTGTGTGTGTGCGTGCATGTGTGTGCGTTTTTGTGACATATCAGGACACAAATTTGTATGATGACATGAGTATGACATAGGTATTATAAGGCCTGAAAATGGCCGACTTCCTGTTGCGTTTAGGACTTAGCTCCAAGAGACTTTTGTGTAGGTAATGGGACGGTACATGTGAGTTTTCGAGCGTGTTTAGGCCCTCAAAAATGCGATAATGTTTGGAAAAGAATAATAATAATAATAATAATAATAAATGGAGGAAATCCAATAGGGTCCTCGCACTTTGGTGCTCGGGCCCTAAATATAATACACACTTTTCCATCCTGTAATGTACAACAATACTAAGGTGCAAATAGTATCCACCACTATTTACAAGTAAAAATAATATCTAACTATTTGCAAGTATTGCATAGAAAAAATACTGCTAGTTTAGCTCCAACCCTGATAAAACTCACCTGTCTGTAGCTTTCTAGTCATGTTGTAGACCTTTAGATGGTTCAGGTGTGTTTGGAGCTAAACTCTGCAGAACTGATGTTGCCCATCCCAGTCCTAAACTGCTAGCTTTTCAACTTAAACAAGACCAAATACTCACACATGACATTGAGCTGAACAGCAGGAGAGATGAGATTGTGTCCGTCTACAGCACAGCTATATCTGCCTGCATCCTCTCTTCTGACTGACTGCAGCAGGAGTTCATTGTTTCTGTCTCTTCTCTCAGTTAATGGCTGTGAGTTTCTGTACCAGATGAATGTTGCTCTGTCAGTCAGAGTGCAGCTGCTTTTACATGTCAGACGGACTGAATCTCCCTCTGTCACTCTCTCAGGAGACTCCACCTGAAGATCTGAGCACAACACACACATTATATCTAGTGCTGCTGTCATACACTGATTATTATTCAACATAATGCACAGAAGAAGAGAGAAACCTCATGAGTCACCTGTGACAGCAAGAGTCACTCCAGGTATACCAAACCATTTTCCTATTAGTGATGAATCTGAAATAGTACTTGTGTGAATCCTTCAGTGTCACATGACTCAGTCTGATGGTGCACTTCTTCTGTTTATCTCCCAGATACTGAAGCCTCTGACTGTATTCAGGGTCCTCAGACAGATCTGGAGGCTCAACACCCTTTTTAGGGTCTTTGATCCAGAACACTTTCATGATCTGATGTCCAGTAGGGTATGTATAAGTGCAGCTCATTATCACTGATGAGTCCTTTAGTGCACAGATGTGTGAAGGACTGTAACTCACATTCCAACCAGCACTAGAAACCCCTGAAACACAGAATTCAACAAGATGAAAATGTTGTCATAAAATGGATTGTTCCAGTCCTTGATTCTGATTGGTTGAGCCGTGTTCAAAGCCGTTGTTAATTACTCTACAAACGTACACCTGGTATTTTTTTTTTTTTTTTTTTTTTTGAAATATAGATTTTTTTTAGGACTAACGTTTATAAAAAGCCCTGTGAAGTCGTGGTTTACAGTGAATTTAGAACAGCTAAAGGTAGTGGCCTTGATAGGCACAACGTGAAGCAGAGTTTTCGTCAAAAAAAAAAAAAAAAAAAAAAAAAAACGCACTAAAAAAAAACAGTCACTCATTGTAGGAAATAGTATAAGCTAATCTTCTCAGAATAGTGAGCGTGATAAAAGATGAAGGAAGTTAAGTTTAAGTTCATGTTTATCAGCTCTGAGATCTTCTATATGCTAACAAAATGTTTTGACACATTACAATATCTCTACAATATCTCCACACTGTCTTCTGAGAAGAAAATATTGATGATCTGGCGATACACTGATGTTTGTCCAATGCTCTGATGAGTGAGAAAGTCCCTCCTCTAAACCACCTGACACTGACTAGACAGTAGCAAATTAGCAATTCATGTTTAACTGTGACGTAACTAAAAACTATTGAATATTTATATAATGGACAAGTCCGTTGATACGCCTCACACCAAACTTCCTGTTTCAAAAGAAAATGCATCAATATAGCACAGAAAACTGCTCATTTATTGCTCATTTTTGGGTCTTTGAAAATAAAATGACATTTAAAAATATGTAACGTAACAGAGACTCACTGTGAAGCATGAGCAGAAAGATCAGAGGAAGACGAGGAGCCATTCTGACCAACATCAGCATAAAATATATCTATAATACAGCATAAATCATCACTCATATACTCATAAACAGTGTATGTTCATCACTCCAAACAGCTCTTTATGTTAGTAAGATCTTTTCACATCTGAAGATTATTAATGCTCAACATCAGTGTGTGTAAATGAACTGATCATTAGATGTACAGAAGATATTTCTCATGTCATGTTATATGAGCTTCATCTATAGAAATAATCATCAGTTTTTATTTAAGTATGAATGTGTTTGTCTTACCGTGTTGAAGCTCATCAGATCAACAGCAACCAAATGATTGACTGTTTTAACACATGCACTTTTTAGCTTTACAGTGAAGGACTTTCTGTGGTTAACACTGTTTATTGATGAACAGCGAAGGAAATATCAGTGTCCCTCCCTCAACAAGAGAATAACATCACTGATCTAAACCTACTTAAAGAAAAATAATGATCTTTTTCTTTAAGTTAATTTAAATACATTTACTATGAAGATGTTTAGAGAACAGGACTGAGTAACCAGATGTTCTGCTGGATATTTCACACCTATTGTGAAGGTTAGTTGATGTTTTTGCACTCAGAAAGAGAAACTCTTTGTCCTCTTTTGTCTGTCGCCCCCTACTGGACATCTTTCATTACTGTGTCACGTGATTAATGCACAACAGTGACGTCCATTGGAGGAAAGCAGATGATCAGATAGATGATTTACTTACTAAAGTGCAGAACTTAGACTTATATTTTGAAAGCCAGGCGAGTTTTAATTACTTAACAAATGCCAGAGGAGGCTGACAGCATAAACTCTTCTCATTACCAAACTGACCAATCAGAATTGATATTCAAATGACACAACGTCCTTCGCTTCCGTTAGTAATGTGGCCGGAAGCGAGAAATACAAGAGAAAACATTTTAAAAATGACGCTATTAAAGCGAACAGGAAAAAACTAGAGCTAAGACCCACATAGAAGGCGCCGTTCTCGTGACCTTGCGCAACGTTCCCTAAAAGTTCTCTAAAGGTGACGAAAATTCCGAACCTTTACAGAACATTCGGGACGTTCCTAAAATGTTCCCTTTTGGTAATGAAAGTGCTGCAGTTTAAGGTTCCTTATATGACTTTAGGGGGACGTTACATTTTGGTTATTTTATGGTCACGCAAGAACGTTACAAAGAGGACATTTGGGAAGTTAACAGAACGTCCTATAGTAATAGTCCCTTAAACATTCCCAGAACGGACTGAATGTTCCCTGAAGGTCTGCCAAATTACGTCCCCCAACCCTTAAAAGAACTCCACATTGTGACCGTCTCTGAACGTTCTGGGAACATTACTAGACAACGTCTTTAACACCAGTGGGGAGTGGGGCCAGGTCTAGGGGGGGCTTCCTTGTGCCCCCAGATAAAAAAAAAAAAAAAAAGTGCAGCCAACAATAAAAATGAATAAATAAATAAACATTAATTAGGATGTTTATTATCTATTGAATAAGGATCGTCCACTTTATTCACAGAAAAAAAAGTGAATATTATGCTTATAATGAAAAAAAAATGGACTTAAACTCCCAAAACATGCGAACTGGGAAGTAACGAACATCTAAGCAGAAAACACGTCTGTGTAAACCTAATCTTCAAGCAAGTAGCCTAAAATATATATATATATATATATATATATATATATATGATAATATTTAACATTATATTTATCATAATGTTATATTATATGCAATATTATGCTAAATAAACCTAAATTCTATTACTTAATACATTGCCTTTATAAATTAGGACATTCACAAATGCCCAGTAATTGAGGTTTTCACAGATTTAGCTCACTTAAGAATGCGTTAAGTAGGCTACACACACTAACATTTCTGCACTTGCACAGATTGCAAGACAGAAAATTGTGGGGGAAAAAAGAAAACAAAAAGTTAGCTATGAATATTAGTCTAGAAAATGCTGCCCTACCAAAATTTGTGATTGCCCCCCCAGTCCAGCGAGCCTAGTACCGGGCCTGATGGGGGCGTTCTGAGAATGTTCTGGGAACGTAACATTTCTAGCGGGGGATGCGTTCAGAATATAATACAAACATATGAAGGACTCTGAACACAGTACAGGATAAAACAACACTTGAAGATGAATGATTTTTTTATTATTATTAAATGCTTGAAAGAACAATAACAATTGTCATCATTGTCATATCATAACAATAACACAGTACGCCAGAGTCCAACAGACTTTCAGTCCAGATTAAGTACCAAGTCATGAATGAATGATTGTGATTTACAGGTGACGCACATCAAGGTTGATGTCAGTAGCAGGAGATGGTGACCTCTGGTGGTAGTTTGAGAGTTTGAACAAATGAGATGTTCACAAATAAACTGATCAAGTTACAGAAACACAAAAGACAGAATAACAGAAGCTGATTGAGCACTTTGAGACCATAAATGAAACATTGTCCTTTGTGAATGTGCACAATTACGATTTTGTTCAGTGTTTCAGGGTAAAATGATCGATTATGATTTAAAAGCAAGTGTTTGTAGATGCAATTCATTTTCAGATTCTTCTCTGTAACATTTATATTAGCTATGATTTTAACCCATACTTAATATTTATGTTAATATTAGGGAGCAAATCCCCACACTCATCCTCGCAAACAGCTCGGGTATTCCTACACTTTATGTGGAGTGCGGTGGTATCCTGGAGGGTTTGGTCATTTACACATAAAAGCACGTATTGACAGAAGAACGGGGATAATAACGTTCCAGCTAACAGAATTTTGTTATAAGAACGTTCTCTAAATATTCAGCGTTGGTTCTGGGAACATAAAAAACGTCCAGTTTTCTTGTATTTTCTTGGTATAATGTTCCTCAAACGTTCTTTCAACTTAATTTTCATCTAAAATTCAAAATTCTATTTGCAACATTCCAAGAAAATAAAAATGTTCCATTTTCTTAATGTTAGTAGAATGTTATTTAAAGGTTAGTATGATGTTCCTGAAACATTCTTTCAATCATTCAAACACCTGCTGTGAACAAGCACTGAAAGAAAGAGAAATAAGAACACAAACTACAACTTTCTTCAGCCACAGCCTTAGAAGATCCTGCCCACATCTGGCACATGTGGCATGATGATCTGGCCCACATGTTGCAATGAATTACGGTCCTTGTGTGGGCTGTTTCTGTTTGCCAGATCTGAGCCACAAGCAGGCCACAGCAATGCCACATGTCAGCCAAGATCAAAGAAATAAACCAGAACTGGACCATATCTGAGCCACAAAATCTGTGTATATTAAATATAGAGTGATCTCAGCCTTAATAAGCTTGTTTAAAAGCAGAATCACTGAAGGAAAGAAGAGAACAAAAAAAAGAGACGAGCAGAAACACAAGAACTACAACTTCAGCCACAGCCTTAGATGAAATCAACAGAAGATAAAATACATTAAATCTCTCAAGATCTCAATAGAGGATGATTAAACAACTCCACAAACAGCATTACAAACTTCAATTATTACTAACCAGACTGACTTTATTTATGTTAGACATCTTTAAAACGTGTTATTGAGAATTAACAGGGGTTTAACTCTGATGAGTTTCATTTGAAGTCACCATAATGGTGATTAGTGTTCCATTAGTTGGGCTCTTAACTCTTATTATATGCTTGTTTTTTTTCTGGCAGTTGTGATAGTGTGATTGTTAAACACTATTACAGTAGCAAAAGAATCTAAAAGTGGTGATGGTTGTTTGTAGATTTTTTTTGTGGTTATCATGAAATGGCCTGATGTCATTTGAATTTCACAATTTGTGTTTAATACATTTACGTCACAAACCCAGCATTATTACAGAATGAGTTGCTCTCACAACTGCCAGAAAAAAACAAATATATAATAAAAGTGAAGAGCCCAACTAATGGAAACACTAATCACTGCTATGGTGACTTCAAATGAAACATCAGAGTTAAACCCCTGTTAATTCTCAATAACAACTTCTGTTGATGTCTACCATAAAAGTCAGTCAGTCTGGTTAGTAATAAGTGAAGCTGGTAATGCTGTTTGTGGAGTTGTTTAATCATCCTCTGTTGAGATCTTGAGAGATTTAATGTCTTTCATCTTCAGTTGATTTCATCTAAGGCTGTGACTGAAGTTGTAGTTCTTGTGTTTCTGCTCGTCTCTTTTTCTGTTCTCTTCTTTCCTTCAGTGATTCTGCTTTTAAACAAGCTTATTAAGGCTGAGATCACTCTATATTTAATATACACAGATTTTGCGGCTCAGATAAGGTCCAGTTCTGGTTTATTTCTTTGCTCTTGGCTGACATGTGGCATTGCTGTGGCTCAGATCTGGCAAACAGAAGTGGCCCACACAAGGACCATAATTCATTGCAGCATGTTGGCCAGATCATCATGCCACATGTGCCAGATGTGGGCCGGATCTAGGCCGACACAATGTTGCTATGAGGGAAGTTGTAGTTTGTGTTCTTATTTCTCTTTCTTTCAGTGCTTGTTCACAACAGGTGTTTAAATGATTGAAAGAATGTTTCAGGAACAGCAGCGGTGTTTTGTTGTTACCGCTATTTAATATGCTGTTTAGCCCATCTATGAAACGATGAAAGTGATATAAGCATTGCGCTTTATCGGCGTCCAAAATATTTAGCGGTCTTACTCAATAACGCATTCATTTTCTAGAGCAATGTTTATTAGCAATGCTAAATGTGTGGTTGACTTAGATGCTCATGTGTCTGACTCTGAGTCACTTAAAAGAACCATCAATACAGTTAATGCTAAGCGTTGTTTGTTTATAATCTGGTGGAAGCTGGTTCATTGTGCAATTTTGTCTATGCAGCAGCAAATGGTCTATTTTGTATTTCTGTGAGTATGCGTTCTATGCACAGATGAGAAGGAAAAGTAAATAAGCATTCACATACATGTTTATCTGCATAAAATGACATTGTTTATTCAAGGGTTATGTTGTCTTAGCTATGCTAACATGTTGATGCAGCTCAGTCGTTCGTTATTGCTCCTAATGGTTTTAATTATCAAATAAACCACAGCTTTACTGGCTTTGCCTTACACCTGTATTGATCTGTTATATGTTTGTGTTGAAGGCTCTGCGCTTTTCTCTGTTCCCTGCTTTGTTGGGGGAGTAATTTATGTATGTTAAGGGGGCAGCAGCATGTCTTACAAGCTCACAGCAATGTCTGTGAATGTATTGGCAGTAGCAAGTCTCGGTACTTGCTCTGCAACAGCAGCAGCAGCGTAGCAGATCTATTCCGTCAAGAACAAATACATTAACATTGTCATATCCATTACCGTGCTAATCTCAATTACCATACCAATCTCCCGAGACTTGTCTTGAAAGAATGCCATAGATCTAATAGCATGCTATAATAAGAACTATTCACGATTAGTAAACCTTGAGAACTGTAATAATGAAAACATGCTAAAAGTTTTCGAAAGAGTTCCACGTGTAATACTTAGCTATTCCATATGCAAATATGTCAGCCAATCACAGCAGTGGGCGTTTACACTGAAGTCTCACAGCAGACACGCCCCTTAAAACAGAGCGTTCAAATCAGAGGGCTAAAATTAGGGTAGGAAAAATGGCTTTTATTTCTAAATTATGACAAATTTTGGCGTAAAAATCATACTAACATTATAAGTGAACCCCAGGAAACATTATATAGTACAATAATGCAGTTCATGACCCCTTTAAGACCTTTATTATATATATATTTTTTAAATGTATTGTTATTATTTATCATAGTTTTCACTGTGCTTTATTGTATCTGTGTGAAAGGTCTCCCTGAGCAAGTGATAATTGTCACTCTCTGTTTATTGATTTATCTGGTTGGAGCTCAAAACTGCTCGAATGACTACAGTGCAAATTTCCAAATGCACTGACTGTGAGTCTGAGCCGACAGTGACTCATACAGACATAAATCACTCTTCATATGCAGTGCGTTTGTCCTGTTTGTTGAACAGGTTTAACGTGTGCTGAAGGGTGGAGCACAGAAACACACTGAAGGAGAATCCAGTGAAGTCTAAGATTCAGCAGCTTTGTGATTTATTTAACTGAATTTACAGCTCAGGGATGTGAAGTTTTACTAAAAAGATGAACTCAAGGGCCAAAGTGTGAGGTTTTTTGTCCTGTGATCACTAAAATGATGTATAAAAATATGTCTGTTTATCAGATTTGTTTCAAATACTGCTGTTGAAATTGATCTAATTAATTTTAATATATTAAATTAAAATATATTCTATTTCTATTTTAAATAACCATATTAAAGTGTGTCAGAATGCCTTTCAATCACATGTCATATAGTGTTAGTCATTTCACCGTCATTAGTTGACCACAATAGAGGGAGTTTCACAGTCACAAGATCTTGAGCTCAAACACCTTCATCCTCTCACTGCATTCACACTGAGATCGAGCTGCTGAGAAACTACAGGAATCAAACAAACACAGAGAAATGAGTCCAGCACATACAGGTATGTCTGAATTAATGTGGTATAGTCATAACAAACTGATAATATAGTCATTGTAGACTAAACCTGTTTAACTAGACTGTAGTTAATCTCAATGTGATTTATACGCAGTTAAAATGGGTGATATAGTTCTGATTATATAGATCACATAAACAACACAACATGATCTAGATGTGTCTATATTTGCACCAATGGTTTAGCTAGTTAATAAAATAGTAGACCATTATTACATTTAGACAACATGACTATCTGTGTGATGTCAGGTTATCAAGTTTATGATCTGTTATTATGTTTCAGATACGATCAATGCATTTTTAAACGTGTCATTTTAGGCTGAAGTGGTTGTGATTGAGTCGACTTTTAAAGTCTTATAAGCAAACTTCTTTGAAAGCTATTTTTGTAGACTTAAAGTTTAGAAGAGTCTGTTTACTTAATAAACCATTTCATGACACATGTTCTGTGAATGATTCATTGTGCATGTCGTTCTAAAGTCTTTTTTATCAAAAATAAAATGACTTGCTCTACATTTGAAATGTCTTTTCTTGTTCTCTGCATATGGGCATATGTACTGTAATATTTTCTCATTTTGAGTTTAATATATTTTGTTGTGTTCATTTGATATTTAGCTCCTCGTGTAATGTTTGTAGATTATGTTTGGTATTTAAGACACTGTCTCTTTAAGAGATCACACCCACTTTTTGGAAGATTAGTGGCATTGATTATGTTCATTTTGTGATCAGCTGTAGAAGTATATTTTCTACAGTCTCTTTTGTTTGCTTTTGGAAATAAGAAAACAAAACTTTTTGTTAAACATTAAGAATTTACACCTTTTTTTCACACAAGTTCATCTTATTATTTAACAACTCTTATCCAATCACCTGCTTTGTTTTATTATGTAACACACTTTTTATGACCCAACAATTAGTACCTATAACATTTATTAAATAATCACATTGAAACTACAAGAATTTAGCCCACAACCTTCCTCCGATGTTTATTTCTGTTTATTTCAGATCCCGATGATGCAGCTACTGTACAGGATCTAAAGATTGTGCTGATAGGAAAAAGTGAAGCTGGAAAGAGTTCAATAGGCAACCTAATACTGGGTCGAGAGGCATTTAAAGAGAGCAGAACCAGAGAGAGTGAGATACAGAGAGGAAGAGTAGAAGACAGAAACATCTCCATCATCGACACTCCAGGATTCTTCAACACTCACCTGACTGATGAAGAGATGAAGAAGCAGATGATGAAGAGTCTGGATCTCTCTGATCCTGGTCCTCACGTGTTCCTGCTCGTCATCAGACTCGACAGATTCACAGAAGATGTGGTGAAGATCGTGAAAAAGATTTATGAGCACTTTGGAAAGGATGCTTTCAGGTTCACAATGGTGTTGTTCACGGGAAGAGAGGCGATGTCCAAACGAGAATGGATCGAGTTCAGGCTGGGCAGAAAAACTAGGGAACTTCTGAGCTTCTGTGAAGAGAAATGTGATGTGATCATTCATAAAAACAAGAGAGATAGGAAGCAGATCGCCAGTCTGTTGGAGAATATTGATGAAGTGGTGAGGAAGAACGGACGAGAACATTATGTTAAAGAGATCTGCCCGAAGAACAGCGAGACAAGGATAACACATGACAGAAAAGAGAAGATCAATCTAGAGGAGCAAATAACAAGCCAAGAGAAAGAGAACAACAGACCAGAGCATCTGATCAGACAAGAAGAGACAGAAAACAGTGTTCAGAAAGAACAAACAGCAACAAATGAGAGAGAAAAAGATGGAAATCAAAGTGACAGAAAACATGAAACATGTTTGATCGACAAGGAGAAGAAAGCCGCACCAGAAAATCAGTCAATAATAGGTAAATATTCGCCTGTTTATATTTTGATATAATTTAATGGAAATAATTATTTATTTAATACAATGTTAATGTTTATTTTTAACAATGTTTATTGACAAACCTATAGATTAATACATACATTTGAGAAACACTAACAACAATATCTTGTAGACAGTTTATTAATAAATACTAAATTCAAAAACATTGTTGCAGTGTTTTGAGCATTAAAACAATCATAGATCAAAATACAAAATCTTGAATTCTCATGATCACATAAAAATCACACAAAAAGTTCATTTACACCTCGTTCTATTAAGATATGTTAAGTGTCTTTGCTGTATTTGAACATGAGGCAAAGAAAACATTTTCAATGCATCATACACTGTAAAATCCAACAGTGATTTTAACTGACACATTTTAGTTAAATATACTTAATGTCTTAAATGGGGACTCAGTAGTATTTTGAAAGTTAGTCGGGCTGATACCAACAACAAATGTGTAACCAATCAGCATTAGGGGGCATATGACGGTCGAGGAGAGAGAACGAGCAAGAGGGAGATTTGAAAATAAGAAGAAAAAAAACTGCAGAACAATACAAAAGAGCTCAAAAGAATATCACTGAAATGAAGATTTATGCCTGGGCAAGATCTTTAGGATCCAGGTTTATATTAGAAAAGCTTTCCAGTGCTGGAGAGAGCTAAGTGGGAAGGCCTGAAAACAGACGCCGAGGCTGCTTTGATCCCGCGATCCCGCTATTCATTTGAGTAACACTGGGTTTTGATTGTCTGGAGCTGAATTGCTGTCTGTGTCTAACAACGAACACTTTGTATTTACTCTTGTGTACTGTACGTTCACTTTTTGTGCTTCCTCGTCATTCGCTCATCAACTGCGCTTTATTTTTCGTGAAGCATTTTGTTGCGCTGTGATAAACAGACATCCACTCGCATTGCGTGTGTAACAGAGACCAGATAGTGAGAGTTGAGCAGGTAAACCACTGCACACTGAGGACTGCTAGAGAATGAGGTGTTTAGCGTCATTGGTAGTGCATTCACCTCGCATGCCAGCAGCGATAGGGCTGGGGTTCGAGACCGTCTTGAAGCAGGGTGGTTAGGATTGAAGAGTGAGTTTTGGAGGCGGAGAAATTAAGAGAGGGGTGGGTTTGTTTGGGTTGATTTCAAGCACTATTCACATACTATGCCTTTTTTACTCAGAAAACCCAAGTTAAGATTAATTGATTAATTTGAGTACCACTGAGTACCAAGTTTTTTGAGGCGGGACCATCTTTAATAGATTTTCCTTCATTTCCTCCACTTCTGCAGTTATCTTAATCTAGTTGCATTCGCTTATTTCCCAAAGTCATCTTAAATGTTGAATTGTCAATATAACTAAAAAAATTGAGAGAACATCACACAAGCTGACTTTTTCTAAAATGTTTTAGTTTGAACTCACTATTATGGTGATCAGTGTTCCATTTGGTTGGGCACTTTATATTATTGTAATTCTCTTCCTGTTGATGCAGTGATGCAACAAGAAATTATTTGATTTCAAAGGAAATGAAGTAATAAATATTATATGGCATTGTCTTGGAAATAAATTTACAGATGAATGCAAAAATTTTATATTACAGAAACACAGAACATTTTGCATTTATTCATAGTTTGCAATATTTGATGACATTTTTCACAGTGTTTTGAGCCTTGAAACAGTCATAGATCACCAATCTTTACTGCTTTAAAAATCATAAAACTGTATACTTATTTATCTTCTTATTAACTGATGTTGTGAAGTTACTAAACTAATATGCATATTGTTTTTCTTCACAGCGTCCAATCTGAGGATTGTTCTTCTGGGTAAAAGTGGATCAGGAAAGAGTTCGACAGCAAACACCATCCTGGGCAGAGATGCCTTCAAAATCAATACAAGTTTCCCATCAAGCCCTCAAACCTGTGAGAAACAAACAGCAGCTGTGTGTGGAAGAAACATCTCAGTCATCGACACTCCAGGACTGTTTGATCCTTCAGTGACGAGGGACCAGCTGAAGGCCGAAATTGAGACGTGTGTGGAAATGAGTTCTCCTGGTCCTCATGTGTTTCTGCTGGTCATCAGACTGGATGAGAGATTCACAGATGAGGAGCAAAACACAGTCAAATGGATTCAGGAAAATATTGGAGAAAAAGCTGTTCATCACTCCATCATTCTGTTTACTCACACTGATCATCTGAGGGGAAAACTATTAGATTGTTATATCAGAGACACTCCAGATCTGCAGGCATTCACTGAGAGTTTTGATGGCAGATTTCACTCATTTAACAATAAAGACGTGGAGAACCACTCTCAGGTCACTGAACTGCTGGAGAAGATTGAGAAGATGGTGGAGAGAAATGGAGGGAAGCACTACTACAGTGAGAGGTGTATTACATTTAAGGGAAAGACTGACAAAGAGGAGGAGGAGACAGTCAAAGAAAACCCATCCAGATGGTTGAAAGGAGTGTTTATTTTCTTCATAGGCGCTCTAGCAGCTGCAGCGGTTGCTCAGAGTGGCTTTGAAGGATTATGAACATCTGGAACAACAGCAAAGCAATATGAACAAACAGCTGGAAAATCCCCTTTTGATTGTCTTCAATATTACAGATTCTGAAAATAATAGTGTGGATGAATTTGTACTTTTCATAATTATTCATTAGGCTGGACCTAAAGATTGTATTGCCTATCAAACATTACAGAATGTTAAAAAGTTTATGATCTCAGATTAAAATGTATGCCAAATGTTTAATATTTATGTTCCATTTATAGAAAATTTAAATATTTGTATTGTGTGTTTAAGCATTGCTTCATTTTTAAAGGAAAAAATGTGTTTTAATTTAAACTGTATTTTGCCATATTCCATGTTTAATATTAGTAATTAATAAAAGTAGCTTTCTGCCTGTCAATCATTTTGCACATTCACTGAGACATAGACCTATGTTTGTGTAGTTTATTTCTTTACTTTTATTTCTAATGTGCAGTCATATCTACTAAACTGCAAAAAATTATATGATCAAGTTATGACAAGATACGTTTTACATTGCTTTAACTCATCAAAATAAGTTAAGCAATTTTCCCACATAGCAACATTGTGTTGGCCCAGATCCGGCCCACATCTGGCACATGTGGCATGATGATCTGGCCTACATGCTGCAATGAATTACGGTCCTTGTATGCTGGGTACTAGCATAATACAAAACACCCAGCATGCATTGCAGCATGCTACTTTTAATTGTCACCATTGTTTAGATTAATATGCTGATTCTTGATGTCTGTGTGTGTCATCATAAGTGAACTTTTAGTGCTTATGACTGTTAAAACCTTCTGATTGCTGCAGGAACACAAGGTTTATAATGTTAATGTATCAATAGCACAACATAGATTCAAATCAAAAATAGACTAAAATTACATCAAGCCAGTTTATGATCACAAAACAATCAACAGACAATCATCATCACCTGATGTCATTTTGCTTTAGCCTGCTTTGCTACTGAAAAAGTGTTTAACAAATACACTGTCACAGTAGCCAGAAAAGACAAATATATAGTAAGAGTGAAGAGCCCAACTAATGGAAGCACTAATCACTGCTATGGTGACTTCAAATGAAACTCATCAGAGTTAAACCCCTGTTAATTCTCAATAACAACTTTTGTTGATGTCTACCATAAATAAAGTCAATCTGGTTAGTAATAAGTGAAGCTGGTAATGCTGTTTGTGGAGTTGTTTAATCATCCTCTGTTGAGATCTTGAGAGATTTAATGTCTTTCATCTTCAGTTGATTTCATCTAAGGCTGTGGCTGAAGTCAGTTGTATTTCTTGTGTTTCTGCTGGTCTCTTTTTCTGTTCTCTTCTTTCCTTCAGTGATTCTGCTTTTAAACAAGCTTATTATGGCTGAGATGACTCTATACTTAATATACACAGATTTTGTGGCTCAGATAAGGTCCAGTTCTGGTTTATTTCTTTGCTCTTGGCTGACATGTGGCATTGCTGTGGCCTGCTTGTGGCTCAGATCTGGCAAACAGAAACGGCCCACACGAGGACCGTAATTCATTGCAGCATGTGGGCCAGATCATCATGCCACATGTGCCAGATGTGGGCCGGATCTGGGCCGACACAATGTTGCTATGAGGGTTCAAGTTAAACAAGATTTAACTCATTTTTTTAAAGTCAGTTTAATGTAATTTAAGTTGACATCCACCTTGATTGTACTTAAAAATTTAAGGCAGCAGCTTTTTTTTTTTTTTTTTTTTTTTTACAGTGTAGCCATTTGTGGGTTTATCTCCTTCAAAAGTGTAATCGTTTATGTTTTATTTAATGTTTTAACAACCGCTCAGTTCAACACGTCACTGTAAAGCTCAACAAATGGTCAATGGTTTGGGGCGTGGATAATTCTAACAATGGCACCTATATTTTTAGTATTGAGGTCATGCAGTGATAATATTGCCTGTAACTGATATAACATGGTGCTTCGTCATAGTCTGGTTTTGAATCCACTGAGTCTTTACCTTGAAAGAATGTAATATTTATTGTGGGTGCAGTGTTTTGTTGGTCTCTGACAGATCTGGTTCTCATGAATGTCATTAAGGGTGACTCACCCTTTCATTTGACATCATTCATTCTTAAAATAGTCTCACGGAAACAAATATGACCTGAATTTCAATACGTATTTGCATTTCTGACAAACCTGAAATACGTTGTTGCAGGTGCTCCTGTTTCAAGTTGGAATGTATTTGTGTTTGTGCACTCATTCTTGACTCATTACTCATCATGACACTTTCTGCTCCTCCCAAACTACTATTACCACCTCAGCAAAGACATGCTAAAAGTGTCAATAATGAACTAGTGTATATAATTAAGAGTTTTTGCTGGATTTATTTAAACTGAAAATGTAAAATGTGAATGATACTTATTGTGTCAGATGTTTTGACAAAAAAAAAGCTTCCTCAGATTGCTTCACCTGCCCTCCATTTGTTAGGTCAAAGAAACTATGCAAGGGGTATAGATGTAAATTAATTGTTAATGTCTAGAACAATTATTTAGTTGGTAAAAATACGAAAGTGACCTTAAGTAGTTCAAGTACTGCTAGCATCCCTTCCAATGTAATAATAATAATAATAATAATACTCCAAATGATCATTGTAGTGTCAGGTATGATCCTCATGTGAATTAATTCCTTCTTTTAAAGGTGACCTAAAATGCCCCTTTCACAAGATGTAATATAAGTCTCTGGTGTCCCTAGAATGTGTCTGTGAAGTTTCAGCTCAAAATACCCCACAGATCATTTATTATAGCTTGTCAAATTCGCCCCTATTTGGGTGTGAGCAAGAATACGCCATTTTTGTGTGTGTCCCTTTAAATGCAATTGAGCTGCTGCTCCCGGCCCCTTTTCCAGAAGAACGCAGAGCTTTAACAGCTTGCGCTTCGGTTGCTCAACAACAACAAAGCTGGAGAATCTCACGCAGCTAAAATGAGGATTGTCAGTAACAGTGTTCAGCCTTACATTGTTCAAACAAGTCGGTCACTGATGGAGAGACTCAGGAAGAAGTTACAACTTTTAGAATGAAACTGAATATGAAAATCATATTCATATCACATACATAAACCTTGTGGTAGAAATTCCCCTATACGCACACCTGACTTAAGATAAACTACGCGTCTACTCTTTGATGCCAGGCATCTCATTTTCACCATCTGAAAAATTACACTCTGACATGCTGAGTATGACAACATCTCACCCCCTACACTGTAAAACCCGATAAGTTATGGTAACACAAGCCATTTGAGAAACCGATTGGCGTAAACCATTTAAGTTTTAAAACCAACAAGTGTGAGTACTGTAAACTCGTAAATTCACTTATATTTTAGTGTTGGTTTAGTCAATCATTAGAGCAAACTCAACTTAAAGATTTTAAGTTTATTTTATTCAGTTTAAATTTAGGTAACAAATCTAACTAAGTCTTAACACTATCACTTGGGAATAAAGATCTTTAATGTTCCATTAACCTGTTGCACATCAGAAACCAGACAGACTGCCTTTGAATATATTTTAATCACAGCTGGGAGGATCTCATACCAGTCTCAAAGAGAACCCCCCTAGTAAAATATTACACATTCTTTATAAATAATATGTCCATCACAAAGGTGGCATGATTCAATTACATATTTTTTTTCTATATTAGTGTATATAACTTTGGTAATACATTACCAAAGTTTCATATTAAATGAAACTTTGGGTCTGTGCAATATCTGCACAGTAGCTGTTGTTCACTTATCTATGCAATAATGCAAGATAATGCAAAATAAAAATGCAAAAAGGGATATATTTCATATTTCAATGTTTTTATATCATTATGAGGACTTCCCATAAGTGTAATAGTTTTTATACTATGCTGATGATATTTTATGTCCCCTGCCCCACAGAGAAAACTTTTTGTATTTTTACATTTATATTCAAACATGATTTTATAAGCTGTTTTCTTTGTGGGGTCTGACCAAATTTCTCCACATGGTCAAAAATAACACATTCATCTCATTTTATCAGATCTCAGGATTGTTCTGGTTGGTAAAACTGGATCAGGCAAAAGTTCAGCAGGAAACACCATCCTGGGTCCAGAGTATTCTGAGTGTTTTGAGAAAGATGCTTCACCAGAGTCTGTTACTAAAATCTGTGAGAGACGAGATGTAAGGATTGGTGAACGGATCATCTCAATCATCGACACTCCAGGACAGTTTGATACGACAATGTCAAAACAAGAAATAAAGACTGAGATTGAGAAGTGTGTAGAGATGTCTGTTCCTGGTCCTCATGCATTTCTGCTGGTCATCAAAGTAGGGAGATTCACAGAAGAAGAAAAGAGTACAGTAAAATGGATCCAGGAGAACTTTGGAAAAGATGCTGCTCATTACATCATCATTCTGTTTACTCACGCTGATCAGCTGAAGAGACAAACATTACAGGAGTATATCAGAAAAAGTAATGATCTCAAAGCTTTTGTTAATGAGTGCAGTGGCAGAGTTCACTTGTTCAACAATGAAAACATGAATAACCGCGAGCAGGTCACAGAACTGCTGAAGAAGATTGACATGATGGTGGAGAGAAATGGAGGGAAGCACTACACCAATGAGATGTATAGAGAAGCCCAGGAAAAAGTTAAATGGGAGGCTTGGAAACAAAAAGCTAAAGATTATGGAAAAACAGCACTAATAGTAATTGGAACAGGAACAGCAACAGGAGCAGTAGCAGCAGGAGTAGCAGCAGTAGGAGGACCATCAGCAACAGCAGCACTAGTAGAACGAGCAGCAACAGAAGCAGTAGCAGCAGGAGTAGCAGCAGCAAAATCAGGCTTGAAATTCTAGGAAACGATTACTAATTAAATGACAAGAAAAAAAGAAAGGGGAAGGATAGAAGCTTCCTATCTATCTATCTATCTATCTATCTAATAATTCTTGTCCGTCTGTCCATCCGTCCACCTACAATTCTAGCTGTTAAAACAACTAAACTAAAACTTAAAACTATTTCAAACTTAAAACATTTTAACTTTCTATCTGACTTTTCAATCACTGATCTCTAAAAACGCCATTTTACCTGTCCCACTTTCTGTGGAATAAAGTCCCTGTATTACAGTAGCTGCTTTCTGTCTAAACCAAAAGAAACGTAAACTAATGGTCCCTGGAATAATGTATTAAAATGCCTTTTATGCTTAACTTGAACAAGAAAATAATTATTCGTCCTAAAATATTAAATAAATGTCATAGAAAGCATTAAATTTAACTTTCTCATACATGTTGACACATTGTTACAACACATTTTATGTTTTAAAACAAATTACAAGTAAACTGTTTGTGTTTATTGAAAAATATTCCAATTGATTAATGTTTTGCAAGAAATAATTTTAAGTGGAATATATATATATAGAGAGAGAGAGAGAGAGAGAGAGAAAGAGAGAGAATTAGAATTAGAAGGTTCTATATGCATTTGACCTATTCCAAAAATCCCCATTTACAAATCTGAGAGAATTTTGATATTGTACAGTTATAATTCATTTAGGGTCCCTGTCATTTTCATGTATCAAAGAGACTTTGTTATCTTTGACCCCATATCATTTTTGCTATATGGAATGCAAAAAACTTTGAAGCTCAATATCTCAAAACTGCTCAGAACACAGATAGAACCTTATAATTCCAAGGTGGTCAAATGAAATGTGCTTGTTTGTAGGGCTGCACAATTTGGCCCTATATTTTGAGCTTTTATATTAATATGACTTATAATTATTATTATGATTATTATTGATAAATAAAAAATGTAACAAAATTAAAATAAAAATACTATTGTAATAACAAGTAAAAATAGAGTATTTAAGAATAACAAGATAATAAGAAAATAATAATAATAATAACAACAATAATATTTTTATTTTACAGAAAACTTATTTTACGAAAAATTGCCGGGTTACCTGTTAATTTTGGATTTTTGGCATCACAAAAAATTAACCGAAACTCACCGTATACTTGTCTTACAGACATGAGAAATATATGTATTAAGCACCTATATACACTGAACAAAATTTGGCTGATGAGCTCTTATACTGTCATACTGACATTCATCCTCTTCTGATCTCTTCGTCTCTTTCTTTCTGTGATGTTGGACAGTTGCGTACTGGATCTCCTCAGTATCTCTGGATTCAGGAGTTTTTCCTCTGAATCTCTTTGGTTTCACATTGGCATACAGAGCATCATTGGATGAATCCGGTTCAGAAAGAGGCTCGTCATGGACTGAAACTCTCTGTGTTGCATCAGAATAGAGATCGTTCTGAAATACAAGAAACTAAGTAATTATTCATTATGACATGTAAATCAGTTTGATCTGAAGTGTAGATTCTCATTCTAGAGCAGTTTGTCTCAAACTTTTCAGATCAAGTGCCACATCAGATCAGTGTTTCTGAAATATTTTACTGATTCACATTATAAACAGAAGAAGGACAGAATGAATATTTGACATGTTTATTCCTCACGCTTCTTATGTATGCATGCTAATGATTATTCAATTAGACCAACAAAACTATATATTTTATATATTACTGTAACAGCCTATAGTTATGTTACTATGAATCATAGTAGGTTGTAGTACTACTTGTGTCCTCTAGGAGCTCTAAGCTGCTCTCCTTCTCTACCTTAAAACCAGGTGAAGTAGTAGAGTATTGTTTGGTTAAGAGGAAGCATGGCCTTCTTCTCATGCAATCTTCAGTGCTGTAGAGTCCAGATTGAGAAACGTGTTTCAAGCTCAGTCAATGTAAGTGATTTTCTATGTTTAGTTAGGTCTTGTATTTTCTCACTAGAAGAATTTATTCATGAATTGTAGTTTTGTTTAACATGTTTGCTCTATGTTGTATGGGTTTGTTAGCAAGCTAACACACATTTTGTACATTCTATTGTAGAAGGACTCTTTTATATTGGTAGTTTAATACTACTAATAGGCATACTATGTGGATGCAAGAAGCATTTCCACATTACTACATCAAATTCTATGGTGGATTGTTTGGGATTATTCTTCACTCAAGCACATAGTGGATGTACAGTAAAATCCCCAGAGTTAAATCAGCTCTGCTCAGAGTACATTTGGTCCATCTCTGAATAGTGTTAAAATAAACCTGAAGCAGAGTTAAAGTTAATGAGATAATTAAGCAATTAATTAAGTGATTAAACATTACTGATGAACACCTGCTGTTAACAAGCAGAATCACTGAAGAAAAGAGAAACATAAGAACTGCAACTGACTTCAGCCAAAACCATTTAACTGAAATCAACTGAAGATAAAAGACATTAAATCTCTCAAGATCTGATTAAAAGATCTGATTCACTTATTTCTAACCAGATTGACTTTATTTCTGTTACACTTCTAAAGAAGTTCTTATTGAGAATTAACAGAGGTTTAGATGTTGGTGTTTTATTGGTCAAAAAATTATGCCACCATCATGATGGTCAGGGTTTGTTTTAGTTGGGCTCTTGAGATTTTATGTCTTTAAAATAACTTGTGTTTGAGCCATTGCAATAGTGATTCACAGCAAATGCTTGTACATTGCTGATTCAAAAGACTAAAGGAGCAGATCAGCTTGAATTTGCTGCTTGAAAGCTGTTTTAAATTACCATCACAAAGAGGTTTCTTTCACTTTAGTTCTTTGACTGAGATTCAGCTATTACAAAATTGCAACAAAAAGAAAATTCCATTAAACAAATACCCCATTAATGCAGTGGTAAAAAATAAACAACACTTATTGCTCAGGCTTATAGATGAAAACAGAGCATACACTCCTCAACAGTGGTGACAATAATTATTCAAACTGCAGTGCATGATGGGAGTTTTGTCCTATGGTGATACCCAGCATGCATTGCAGCGTGAAGCACTTTAAAGAAAAAAAATTATCACCATTGTTGAGATTCATATGATGATTCTTGATGTTTGTGTGTGTCTAAGTGATGCTGTAGTTAATTTTTTTATGCACTGGATGGTTTTAAGTTTATTCAATATATCAGTTTTCTGCAGCTCTTTCCTAACATGCTGTAGTTTCACAAAGTTGATCAAGCAAAACCAAAATGTACAAATGACAAAATATGATTAGTTGTTTTGGATCAGGCCGTCTCACAATGACTACAACATATAAAAGCAACTAACATTGGCTCACTGTAAAGCACTGACTTCTCTGTTTTTACGACAACATATGCATTAATAATAATAATAATAATAATAATAAAAATCTAGCATAGAAAGTCACACTGATCTCCATGATGGTGGTGTCTTTTTTCTTTTCTTGACCAATACACCTCTGTTAATTCTCAATTCTGTAGATGTTTGAAAATAAAGTTAATCTGATTAGTAATATGTGAAGCTGGTAATGCTGTTTCTGGAGTTGTTTAATCAGATCTACACAGATTTAACAATTTTTATCTTCAGTTGATTTCATCTAAGGCTGTGACAGTTGTAGTCAGTCGTCAGTTGTAGTCAAATGAAATCAGTTGTAGTTCTTGTGTTTCTCTTCAGTGATTCTGCTTGTTAACAGCAGGTGTGTATCATTATTGCTCAATCATCACTTAATTAATTGCTTAATTATCTCATTAACTTTAACTCTGCTTTAGTGTTATTTTAACACTATTTAGAGCGGGACCGAATGTATTCTGAGCAGAGTTGATTTAACTCTGGGGATTTTGCTGTGTGGTTATCGTGTTGGACTATCGTTTGACGCTTACTGAAACATCATCGTCCTCTACGATATGTACAAGGGACATTCACCAATGGACAGTCATGTTTCTAATTGGACAATGGTCAGATAAGGTTTTTTCCATCCATAATTCTCTGTTGTTGCTATGTCGTTTGCCTTTATGCCAACCGGTTGTGTTTTTACAAATTTCTGAGTCTGCTGATTTCTTTGCTTTGTTTTTGTTTGTCCATTGTTTTTTTTTTTATGCCAATTCATATTTTTCAGTAATCATTTTGTATACCTCATTTGTCTCTTAATTTGGGTTGGGTACAAACTTTATTTCAGATAAACACATACATTTACTTCTGAGGGCATATTTTCTTTAATCTTTGTTTAATATTATTTAAGGTGCATATATCAATTATGGTTGGTGGGCCCCTCCCTTAAAAGTATAATTAGCTGTGCCTTTTTGAATAGAGGAGGATGGTTATATCACATCCAAAATTAGAACTAAACCATAGAAAAACAAGTGGAAAAAAGGTTATTTTATATTTTACACTTTTGGAGTCATGCATTGACCTAAAGATATAGAAACATCAGTTTATTATTTTTGTTTGATTAAGTTGATAATGAATTTGATAATGTTAGTTTCCCATCAGTCTGTTCAGTTACAGTCTGAAATGCAGAAAACGGCTGATCGACTGATTTTCTGCTTCTGTAAAGTCATGTGTCTGGATGATTTACCTGTTTCATTATGATATCTTCAGTTTTATCACTCCTTCGTTTCTTTCTGTTATAATGACAGCATACATATGTTCTATTAATTTAATACATTCCTCCATATGGTTAATGTCTGTTTTTAAAGATTACTAATAATTAAGAACACAACTGAGCCATATCCTTCTACATTAGATTAAAAAAAAAAAGAACTTATACAGTACAATACAAGTGATCGTATGAATACAATCACTGCAGGGTTTTTTTATTGATCTCACATTATAAAGAGGAGGAGGATGATGATAATGATGATGATGATGATGAATAATCCTCCAGATGTCACTGCGATCACAATCACATTCCTACCAGCACCATGATGAACTGAAAGAGGAAGATCATCATGATTAACTCTCCAAACTGATGAATGATGTGAAGATACAGGAGTGTGTTAATAAAAGCTTCACCTGTGACAGTTACAGCGTCTGATCTCTGAGATCCATGTTGATTGTGAGCCTGACAGTAGAAGCGTCCACTCTGTAGTGCTCTGAAACTCTGTCCAGATCCAACAGCTGAGCTTTCATTCTCCTTAAACCAGCTGAAGTTCAGAGCAGGAGGGTTTGAATCACTGCTGCAGATCAGAGTCACTGAATCTCCTGACACTATTTCACCAGATCCAGTTATCAACACTGAGACGTTCCTGGGAGGGTCTAAAAGGGACAAAAAATAAATCCTTATATCATCTCATTCAAACACAATCTCCAGTTTTTAAAAAGTACAAATGAATCTGTATTCACACGTGACACTGAGCTCGACAGCAGGAGAAATGAGATTGTGTCCGTCTACAGCACAGCTATATCTGCCTGCATCCTCTCTTCTGACTGACTGCAGCAGGAGTTCATTGTTTCTGTCTCTTCTCTCAGTTAATGGCTGTGAGTTTCTGTACCAGATGAATGTTGCTCTGTCAGTCAGAGTGCAGCTGCTTTTACATGTCAGACGGACTGAATCTCCCTCTGTCACTCTCTCAGGAGACACCACCTGAAGATCTGAACACAACACACACATTATATCTAGTGCTGCTGTCATACACTGATTATTATTCAACATAATGCACAGAAGACGAGAGAAACCTCATGAGAGTCACCTGTGACAGCAAGAGTCACTCCTGGATAACCCATCCATTTACCATCTTTATCAGTGATGAGTCTGAAACAGTACTTGTGTGAATCCTTCAGTGTCACATGACTCAGTCTGATGGTGCACTTCTTCTGTTTATCTCCCAGATACTGAAGCCTCTGACTGTATTCAGGGTCCTCAGACAGATCTGGATGCTCTACACCCTTTACAGGGTCTGTGATCCAGAACACTTTCATGATCTGACGTCCAGTAGGGTATGTATAAGTGCAGCTCATTATCACTGATGAGTCCTTTAGTGCACAGATGTATGAAGGACTGTAACTCACATTCCAATCAGCACTAGAAACCCCTGAAACACAACATTTTCTTCTTGATGAATTCTGTTTTTTCAGATACATTGAGCGATGGAAACTCAGGAAACATGATAATATGTTTTACTTCTTGAAAACAGTAACTTATTACAGGAAATATTATAAGCCATAATCCTACATGTGATTAAATGCTCTCAATATCTTCATCAGTTTTGGTCAATGTTGAAGAAAGAAACTTTAGCAAATCAGAGCAAAGAATACAGATAGCAAGCAATCACTGAAACAATATTAATTTAATGTTGATGCATCAATGTTAATTGCATTGAATTAATGTTATAAAGTGATGTTGGTTCAATATCACATTTGCATCCGCAATTAATGTTGAAACAATGTTGAGATTTCAACAAGAAATCTATGAAAATGTCATTGAATCAACATTACGCTATTTTGTTGAATTAAGATTGAAATTAACAAAAATAAATCATTGGAATATTGTTTGATCAATGTAACAGTTTGACGTTGATTCTAAATCACTTTTGTTAAAACGCTGAAAATACAACTGAAGCGTCAATAAAACAGTTTTGCCATCTTATGTACCAAGTTAATGTTAACACAACATTAATATTTCAACTATACTTAAATTGTACGTTAACAAATTCCTGACCATTTCAAAGTTTGGAAAAAAAAAAAAAAAATCTTTTAAAATAAACTATTAAACAAAATAAAGTGACTGCTGGAAAGGTATCATTTTTAACACAATCAATGACAAAATTATACAAAATCTCCTTATTAAAAAATAAAAGTGGGGCAAAAGGACAAAAGCACTACTGCCTTTGAAAATATATTTAGTTTCAGAAGTCTGATGTCATTATAATAGGTTTACTTCTGCCTATTTTCTTTTTGGTTCTCTAAAATCTGAAAAACAAAGCATGATGTTACTTAAAGGGGACATCGGATGCCCCTTTTTTACAAGATGTAATATAAGTCTCTGGTGTCCCCAGAGTGTGTATGTGAAGTTATAGCTCAAAATACCCCACAGATCATTTTTTTATAACATGTTAAAATTGCCACTTTTGGGGGTGAGCAAAAACACATCATTTTTGTGTGTCCCTCTAAATGCAAATGAGCTGCTGCTCCCAGCCCCCTTTCCAGAAAAGGGCGGAGCTTCAAGAGCTCATGCAATAAACAAACAGGACAATCTTATGCTCTAAAAATGTCAGAAGCTGTCAGTAGTGGTATTCACCAGTATCAGCAGTCGTGGGTGGTCTTATTCAAATAGCTAGCTATTTACGTAGAAACCGGCTGCAAATTGAAACAGTTCGCTGGATGACACAGTTTCAGACTCAGACAGCCCATAGCAAACTGGCTGCGTGTTTTCTTTTCAGCTTTTCTGAGCTGACAGACACGCCAGAAACCTAACCAAATGCAAAAACAACTTTTAAAAAAGGCTAAAAAAAGAAGTGAAAATTCCATCCAATGTCCCCTTTAAGAGTCAATTCAGTTGTCATGTCATATTCAGGAATGTTAATATGTTAAACACAATATGATTGCAAAATTATTCTAAAGTTGGGTTGAAAATGGATAAACCCAGTGGTTGGGTTAAATGTTTGCCCAACATGCTGGGCTGTTTTATTTAACCCAACTATCCTTTAAAAATGACTATATGGCTAGCTTAAAATAAACCCAAAATAGGTTGTAAATTAAAAATCAGACTAGAGGCAACAATAATAATCAAAAGGTGAATATTTATTAATAAGCAATTTAATGTTTATTGTGCAATTATTCATTAAACTTATCGATAAATGTTTATGTATTAAACATATTAATGAAATGTTAATTTCCAGGCTATTTTGGATTCATTTAAAGCCAGCAATACAGTAATTTTTAAACAATAGTTGAGTCAAATAAAACTACCCAGCAGGTTGGGCAAACATTTAACCCAACCACTGGGTTTGTCCATTTTCAACCCGACTTCAGTAGTTTTTAACCCAGCATTTTTTACGATAATAATATTGTTGAATTCTATTTATTTAATCTATCTAAAATCTATTAATGCATCGATATCAGTACAGTTTCTACAATTAACATTTAGAAATGGAAGCCTATATGGCAGGGGTGTCCAGTCATTTCAGCCGAGTTTTGCCATAACGCGTTGCTATGGGTTGCGTGCGTTTTGATTGGCTGACTGATTTTCCACACTGTCTGTTCGAAACCTAGGCTCTCGAGTCATAGATGGTTCTTTCACTGAGTGATCAATCATCGAAGCTAGTGTGTTGATTTATTTAAAAATCTATATATTATATATTTTAAAATAATACATAATTCATCAATGCCCGTTTGTCATGTATAATACACCAACCAATCGTGATCTGGCACAACAAGTTCAAATTTCATTGGACAATGTGAAGTGGAGCAGTAATTTTCGGTTGAAAATTATATGGACAGGCGAACTTATATTTGTAGAGCGATTTCTGCGGTTTGTCTTGTTTTAAAAATCAAATTACATCGCTGACGGTGACGCTGATTGTAACTACAAAACAATGCAGCACCAAAAGTCGCATTAATGGTAAGTAGTGTTCAAATAATTTAGTGTATTTATGTATATTGATACACTGCTTACTATTTGATGAAACTATCATAGTTAATGAAGCCCAAGTGCCACCTACAGGCCTATTATGTGAAGTGTAGGCTGGCGAAATGGTGACGATAAAGTACTTTATTATATTACTATTTTTGATAATTAGCAGCATTTTGAAATAAGTCTCTTATGCTCATCAAGCCTGCATTCATATGATCAAAAACAACAATATTGTGAAATGTTATTACAATTTAAAATAATGGTTTTCTATTTTAAAATCCTTTAAAATATAATTTATTCCTGTGATCAAAGCTGAATTTTCAGCATCATTACTCTAGTCTTCAGTGTCACATGATCCTTCAGAAATCATTCTATTATGCTGATTAATTACTAATGTTGGAAACAGTTGTGCTGCTTAATATTGTTTTTAGGACCAGCTGTGCACTTTTTTCAGGATTCTTTAATGAATCTTTTTTTTTTTTTTTTAAATAACAGCATTTTTTTCAAAATAGAAATCTTTTTTAACAATATAAATCTTTGATAAAAAGTAATAGTAATTTAATACATCCCTTCTGAATAAAAGTATTACTTTTTTTTCAAAAAAGAAAGAAAGAAAAAAATACTGACCTCAAACTTTTGAATTGTAGTGTATATTGTTACAAAAAAAGTTCTATTTTAAATAAATGCTGTTCTTTTTTTAACTTTTTATTCATCAAAGAATCCTGAAAAAAAAAAAAAAAAAAAATCACAGGTTATAAAAAATAGGTTTATAAAAATAGAAAATAATTTTTAACTGTAATACTATTTTACAACATTACTGTTTTTTCTGTATTTTTGATCAAATTGATTTGCAGGCTTGATGAGACTTATTGTAAAAACATAAAATAGTAATGTATCCACACTTTTCTCACACACACACACACACACACACACACACACACATATATATATATATATATATATATATATATATATATATATATATATATAATTTTTTTTTTTTTTTTTTTTTTTTTTTTTTTTACATTTGAGCCCCTGAGGAACTCTCTGCAAGCCCCTGCACATATCATAGACGAGACCGAACAGAGACTGAACGTGAGGGTACAACTTAACTAGTGCACATGATGATGATAATGACAAGATCTTCAGAGGTTTAATGTCTTCTTTTATCATAAGTTAATTTCATCTAAGGCTGTTCATCTTAGTCAGTTGTAGTTCTTGTGTTTCTGCTTGTCTCTTTTTTTTTTTTTTTCTGTTTCCTTCTTTCCTTCAGTGAAGATTTTATGGCTCAGATAAGGTCCAGTTCTGGTTTCTTTCTTTGCTCTTGGCTGACATGTGGCATTGCTATGGCCTGCTTGTGGCCCAGATCCTGCAAACAGGAGAAATCCGCCCAAGTGCCATCATTCCTGGGCCGACACAAAGTTGCTACCTGGGAGGTGATATGGTTTACACCATCAAGAAGAAAACTGATTGTTTAGTCCTATCACTGACAGAAAGTGGTTGTTTATATGGTGACGTGCTGCATTGCATGCTGGGAGTTTTATACTAAGATGGCTCCAGGCATGCATTGCAACATGGAGCATGTTACCATTGACGAGAAACATATGCTGATTCTTGATGTCTGAATGTTGCACCGTTTCTGACAATCTTTTTATTTTCAAATTAATTGTAATTAATTGTTTTTTTTTTTTTAAGAAAACACATACATCAACAATCAGCATATGAAACTCAATAATGGTGACATGTTTCATGCTACAAATGTATGACTCCCAGCATGCATTGCAGCATAAAGCATGTCGCCATTGATGAGAAACATATTGAATCTTGATGTCTGTGGGTGTGTTTAATTTTTTTTCCCCCCCGCTATGTGTCTAAAATGTAAAATTCAAAATGTTTGATCTGTGGTATGAAGGTACTGTTGGTGAAAATAATTTAATAATGGACAACCACTTTTGGTCAGTGATGGTACTAGACAATCAGTTTTCTTCTTGATGGTGTAAATCAGATCACCTGATTGTTTTAGTTTACGGTCTCCTTTGTAACAAATTATGTGTTTCTGTAAACACTGTTACAAAGGCCACAAACTTAACATAAAAACCATGAGACAAAATGGCCAACTAAATGAAACACTGATCACCATAAAAACATTTTCAATAACACATCAGCATCTAAACCTCTGTTAATTCTCAAAAAGAACTGTAGAAGAACGACAGAAATAAAGTCAGTCTGGTTTGTAATAAGAGAGATAGCCAAAGCTTGCGAACAGAGAAATAGCGCAGACACAGTGTATATGCGCACAATTGTATAATAATAATTATAAAAAATTTAGGATCGTTGAGGGCCCCTCACACGCCAGGGCCCTATGCACTCTGTCACCCTTTCCCCCCACTTACGACGCCCCTAGTCTTCAATAATCAAAAAATCATCACTCAATTAATCACTCAAGTATCTAATTAACTCTAACATTGCTTGAGTGTTACTTTAACACCCTACTGATTGTTCCCATATGAACACTGAGCAGTGTTGATTTAACAGTGGCAAATTCCCGAAGCACTGGCAGAGATGAAGCTGTTCTCTGCGGGTATATGAGCGCTGAACGACCACTGGTGGCCTGGAGCTCACATCTCCGAAAGCGTCTCAACAAAATTTCAAATAGGCGCTATGTTTACATATACAGGTGCTGGTCATATAATTAGAATATCATCAAAAAGTTTATTTATTTCACTAATTCCATTCAAAAAGTGAAACTTGTATATTATATTCATTCATTACACACAGACTGATATATTTCAAATTTTTATTTCTTTTCATTTTGATGATTATAACTGACAACTAAGGAAAATCCCAAATTCAGTATCTCAGAAAATTAGAATATTACTTAAGACCAATACAAAGAAAGGATTTTTAGAAATCTTGGCCAACTGAAAAGTATGAACATGAAAAGTATGAGCATGTACAGCACTCAATACTTAGTTGGGGCTCCTTTTGCCTGAATTACTGCAGCAATGCGGCGTGGCATGGAGTCGATCAGTCTGTGGCACTGCTCAGGTGTTATAAGAGCCCAGGTTGCTCTGATAATGGCCTTCAGCTCTTCTGCATTGTTGGGTCTGGCATATCGCATCTTCCTCTTCACAATACCCCATAGATTTTCTATGGGGTTAAGGTCAGGCGAGTTTGCTGGCCAATTAAGAACAGGGATACCATGGTCCTTAAACCAGGTACTGGTAGCTTTGGCAATGTGTGCAGGTGCCAAGTCCTGTTGGAAAATGAAATCTGCATCTCCATAAAGTTGATCAGCAGCAGGAAGCATGAAGTGCACTAAAACTTCCTGCTATACGGCTGCATTGACCTTGGACCTCAGAAAACACAGTGGACCAACACCAGCAGATGACATGGCACCCCAAACCATCACTGACTGTGGAAACTTTACACTGGACCACAAGCAACGTGGATTGTGTGCCTCTCCTCTCATTCTCCAGACTCTGGGACCCTGATTTCCAAAGGAAATGCAAAATTTACTTTCATCAGAGAACATAACTTTGGACCACTCAGCAGCAGTCCAGTCCTTTTTGTCTTTAGCCCAGGCGAGACGCTTCTGACGCTGTCAGAGTGGCTTGACACAAGGAATGCGACAGCTGAAACCCATGTCTTGCATACGTCTGTGCGTAGTGGTTCTTGAAGCACTGACTCCAGCTGCAGTCCACTCTTTGTGAATCTCCCCCACATTTTTGAATGGGTTTTGTTTCACAATCCTCTCCAGGGTGCGGTTATCCCTATTGCTTGTACACTTTTTTCTACCACATCTTTTCCTTCCCTTCGCCTCTCTATTAATGTGCTTGGACACAGAGCTCTGTGAACAGCCAGCCTCTTTTGCAATGACCTTTTGTGTCTTGCCCTCCTTGTGCAAGGTGTCAGTGGTCGTCTTTTGGACAACTGTCAAGTCAGCACTCTTCCCCATAATTGTGTGGCCTACAGAACTAGACTGAAAGACCATTTAAAGGCCTTTGCAGGTGTTTTGAGTTAATTAGCTGATTAGAGTGTGGCACCAGGTGTCTTCAATATTGAACCTTTTCACAATATTCTAATTTTCTGAGATAATGAATTTGGGATTTTCCTTAGTTGTCAGTTATAATCTTCCTGTTTCAAAAGCAAACACATAAACAAAGCACAAAAACTGCTCATTAATCACTCGTTTTGGAGTCTTAAAAATAAAAATTTTATTTAAATAAAATTAATTAAATAAAAGCAGTATTTCTAATGTGAATGAGACAGAGACTCACCATGAATCATGAGCAGAAAGATCAGAGGAAGACGAGGAGCCATTCTGACCAACATCAGCATAAAATATATCTATAATACAGCATAAATCATCACTCATATACTCATAAACAGTGTATGTTCATCACTCTAAACAGCTCTTTATGTTAGTAAGATCTTTTCACATCTGAAGATTATTAATGCTCAACATCAGTGTGTGTAAATGAACTGATCATTAGATGTACAGAAGATATTTCTCATGTCATGTTATATGAGCTTCATCTATAGAAATAATCATCAGTTTTTAAGTATGAATGTGTTTGTCTTACCGTGTTGAAGCTCATCAGATCAACAGCAACCAAATGACTGACTGCATTCTCATGCACTTTAGCTTTAAATTGGAAGGACCTTGTGTGGTTAACCATGCAGTGGAACAAATGTTTATTTCTCTCTCCACTGAACAAGAGCACAACCACTGACCTAAAACTGAAAATAAATGTAGGGGTTTTACATTTACATTTTCTCTGTTAAAAACATCTCACAGTCTGAGAAATATATTCATTGTGAATTTAACAAAATATTATTCATTCTTTGTGGTAGTCTGATATAACTTTGAACATCAAATGTTGATGAACATGTTAGAAAGTAAAAGTAAAACTATTACTTGTTTTGAAAGTATGTAAGTGCATCTTTCTACTGGCTATTTTACACACATTATATTTTTATAGTTAGTAGCTAATTTTGCACAGTCTGCAGAGAAAACCAAGCAGGAAATTCATCTGACACCCTGACAACACATACCTAAGCACGTCATATGTGGTCACTCACACACACACGCTCACTTGTATATGGTTTACAGAAACTTTACATCTGTGCAGTTGTTATACACAGAGAGATCTTGAAGCTATATTACAGGCCTGTCACCAAGGGGATGTCGTGGGGCAATTTATGTGTTAAAATGTTTATTAAAATTGCAATATGCAATTTGAGTGTTGCATAATGTTGCCTCTATATATAAATAATAAAAGGCTATACCCAGCTAACAGAATTTTGTTATAAGAACATTCTCTGAATATTCAGCATTACCAGCTTCACTTATTACTAACCAGACTGACTTTATTTCTGCCACACGTCTACAGAAGCTCTTATTGAGAATTAACAGAGGTTTAGATGTTGATGTCTTATTGATAATGTTTAGTTTGAGGTCACCATCATGGAGATGAGTGTTTGCTTTAGTTTTTCTTTTTTGGAGTTTAAGTATTACATAAGAAAAATAATAAACTCAAATGATGTGATAAAAACCATTTGTAACACAGAAGAGATTCATGTAATATTATCCAAAACTATTTAAAAGTAGAAAAAAAAAAAAAAAAAAAAATTTAGATATCAGCATTCATCATACAAACTTCAACAATGGTGACAATCAAAAAAAAAAAAAAAAATTTGGCTGCATAATTTATTCATGCTGCAATGCATGCTGGGAGCCATGAATGTGTTTTGTATGCTGGCATGAAGCATGTCACCATTGTTGTGCTTCATATGTCGAATGTTGATGTCTGTGAGTGTATAAATGACACAAAACATGTTTTAAACAGAAAATTACCAATATTTATACACTCACATCAACATTCAACATCTGAAGTGCAACAACAATGGTGTTACAAATGTTCTTTTTCGCATTGGTTGAGTTGCATCCATACATAATCAAAGTAATCCATACTGCTCCAGAGGGTTAATAAAGGCCTTTTGAAGTAAAAGGGATGCGTTTTTGTAAGAAAAATATCCATATTTAAAACTTTAAACATTTAAATAACTAGCTTTCAGCAGGCTGCTAACATCATCTAACAATATCTAATAGGAAGTCTAACATCCTGTGTCATTCATCACGTCAGGTGTTTACTCATGTAGCGCAAGATACAGGGCAGCGGGAAGTTCGGGGAGGAGTTATAGACCAGAATATCAGTAAGCATGGCTTCAGTTCTGAAAAAGGCTCCTTCTCTGCCTATTTGGACCCAAGAAATGGAGGAAAGTTTAGTCGAACTTTGACAGGAGCACACATGTCTATTTGATGTTTCATCAAAGCTGATAACAATTCCGGTCCAAATCTAGCGTTATTTCCTTATCAAAAAAAGTGATCTGATGACTTTAAAAATAGTGCAATGTGAACTCTGCATTAGTTGTTCTTCTTGTTCCTCTTTCCTTCAGTGATTCTGCTTGTTAACAGCAGGTGTTCATCACTAATGCTCAATTATCACTTAATTAATCACTTAATTATCTCATTAACAGCAGCATTGCTTCAAAAAATGTTTATTGGATTACAATAAACAATAAATGAAAAAAACTATAAATCGAGGTCCAGAGTTTATCTCCAACCCTGATAAAACTCATCTGCCTGCAACTGTTTAGTATCCTGAAGACCTTGATTTGCTTTTTTGGTGTGGCTGATTAAGCAGTGTTTCCCACAGACTTACACTCTATTTGTGGTGGTACTTCCCCCGGGAGGAACTAATACTATAGTACAAAACAACACAAAAATATGCTCCAATGCAAATATTTCAAGTTGCGAAAGAACTTTATTTACATAATTAAACATCTCCCCTAGGGGTGCACGATTATGGCAAAAATTAAAATTATTCATTATTTTTGGTCAATATTGAAATCAAAATTATTTAACACAATTATTGGTATTGGTGGGTGATATGATCCAAGGCTTATTTCATCTTAAATTTCAGTGAAATTTCACAATTATCGATACTTCAGCAAAAACCAATACCAGATTAACTATAAGTGCGTTTAAGCCGATTATGCTTAATAAGCTGACAACGAACGTGGTCATGTAAATGCGGTAACCCGTTTTCTTTTATCGAAGTAAGGTCATAAACTGCTTAAGCATAAACCGGTCGGAACAGGTAGTTTTTTGACTCCAATTTTGCGCGGCATGTAAACGCATTAACCTGCTTTCTGTCGGCTTATTGAAGTGCACATGTGTGATACGTGACAGAAACGCATCCTCAGTGCAGATTTAAACACATCCAGACAGAGTGAGAGTTTTGTAGGAAAGGAAGAAGGAAATATATCACAAACGCTGGCTCTTTCAAGAACCAGAAAAACGTGTTCTCAATCTCATCTCTCGGCAGAAGCAAGTGGTTCAGTCAAAACGCTGCATCTGTAACTGCATAAAAGAAAATATATATGAGCCGTAGGTTTCTCGCTGACATGTTGAAAGCTTTATTTAACATCACAACTGACATAACATATGGAATACTCTGAGTCAGATACACAAATGATTATTTTTGACGTCACTACAGGGAAATAACCTGATTATTAATAAAGTCATGTAAACGTGGTCAGTTTACTGGTTTGCATCTAAACAGGGAAAACTGGTTATTTCAATAAGTTGATATTTACTGGTGTGCATGTAAACGTGCTCAATGCTGTAAGAAAAAGGTCCTCAAAGTAACATAAGACAAGTAAACAGCAATACAACAACAAAGAAAATAATTACACACACACAAAAAAAATAAAATAAATAAATAAATACAACAGAATACAACAGAACAAAAATACAAATTAAATAAACTGTGTTTTCAGTTTCTCAGGAAGATGTACTAACTGATTTTCAATAAGAAACAGCCTACAACAACACATAAAATGAATAATCAAATGTAAGATAACTCTAACTGCATATACAGTAATACTGCATAGTCTTACTATACACATTAAATATAGATTAATCCTTATTAAAGCTAATTCAGTTATTCAGTCAAGATCAGTGAGTGATTTTTCCTTTGTCAATTGTTGTTTGATTATCATTAATGATGCTGTAGCAGGTTTATTAGGCTGCTGTCGCTTTAAGAGCTATTGCACATTGTGCACCCTTTTTTTTTTTTTTAACTTTCCTGTGTAAGTTTCTAATTGATTTGCTGATACCTCCGTTTGTGCCTCCTCAGGACGTGGCCTTTCAATTCTTGGAAAATATTTTTCAACATTCATCTGGATTGAAGAAGCAAACATTCCGCATGAGAGTTAACAAACCAACTATATTTTAGCATTAGCGTAGCTGTCAATAGGTGCTAGGCCCCTTTCACGCTTGCAAATAGCTTGTTTGAAGACTGAAGTCTCCACAATTGACCGCATTGTCTTTAAAACACAGATAGACTCTTATCAGAGTTAACTTAAATGCATGAGTTTTGTACAAATTTGTGCAGGTGACCATGTTCATGATACTAATCATTTGTAGTCCTGGTAAAATTTGGTCAGCCGTCAGAGCCATCTCTGACTGATGACGCAAGTACATAGAGGAACACCTATTGAGAAACACTCTGTTAATGCAACACAGAGGATTCTTCACTTTTGAACTGAAAAAGAAACTCTTCAAGAGTGTTTTATATGGTACAGTAATTTAACTAATGGTGTTAATTACCGTATTTCAGTTTGGCTGTGTACTGTTAAAGAATTTCTGCTTTGAATTTATGTATTTTGTTTATTTTGAGCTTCATGCTGGAATGGTATTTGTACAGAAACATTTTCTTTAAGAACAGGATGATGTTTCCCACAGGAGCTGTAACTCGTCCTGACCGCTGCATCACCTCCAGAACTCTACTCACTCATTTTCACTTGAAGAAAAAAAAAAAAATTCAATATTAACGTTAAATATTTGTTGTGCCACACACACACACACACACACACACACAAGCCCTGAAGGCATTTTCAAAGAAAAAAATAAAAAATAAATAAATACATTTGGACATTTGGACATTTGCATGTTGAGAAAATGCTAATAAAAGACAAAAAAAAAAAAAAAGTGTGTTAAAGGGAAATTTTACATATGTTTCAAATTTGACATGCAATAACTTGATAAATTTTTAAGAGTTCATCAAATGGCTATTTTGTGTTATTCCAAGTTGGAAAACAAGCATGGATGGTTCTGGTAACACTGGATAACTGGATGCATCCCGGAAAGATAAGAGATATGTTTTTAGCCAAGTATGCTACATCTTGTGATCTACGCAATGGATTACGTTGATTTAATCGGGGGCATCCACTGTAAGTAATGATGTGTAATTTTCTATGCATATTTCATGAACTTATGAGCCAAAACACCACATATGTGCTTGATCTGCATATGTGGATCTATAGGCCAATTCACATCGTTCTGGGGTTGTCTTCATGTACAAAAACTCAATCCAGTTTAGCCAAAGCCCTGAACAATTGTGCTTGTTGTATTCTAATCAATGAAACCTTTCGAATGACATATGACACATCAATATTCAAGCTGTATGATGTTTTTGACACATTACAGTACATAGTACAAAAATAAATAACACATTCCGGAAAAAAAAAAAATATATATATATATATATATCAGCACTCAGCACTACTTAGGAGTTACTCAAATTGCATTGTAAAGTTCAGACTCTAAGTTTTCAAATGACACATATTTTGTGTTGATCAATGTAGTAGTTTTGAAAAATGATTATTAATTTTTTTCATAGTAGATGGTGCCCGTCGGCGGTACACTCAGGTTTGGAGGTAATACTCAGCACTTTTTAGGAGTGGATCAAAATGGTTACATTCATTAAAAATCTTATACCTATTTTGTGTTGTTCCATTCAGTGGTTGCTTAGTAATTTGATTATGCATTACATTTTAATTTAAATAAAAGCATAAATGCACCAGATATGAGGTCAAACCAAAACAGGTTTCCACAAACAGCAACAACTTTTGCTCATACGACTGCCTTAAGGAGTTGACTTAAAACAGTTTTATCATTAGAACGTCTTCTTTCTGGCTATAGAAGAGAAGAATCATCAGAGAATTCAGCCCATTCAGACAGGGACCGCTACAACAAACTTGTATTAATAGTGGATAAAAGCAAGATTACACTGTAAAAAAAAAAAAAAAGAAATAAAAAAAGAAAAAAAGATTCTTTAACTTAACTTTTTGAGTTATCATTTTACATCGAGTCAGTTAAGTTGTATTTACTTAGAATTTTAAGCATTTCAACTTGACAAACGTAGTTATTTGAACTTATAAAGTTTAGCTGGAATAACTTTATGAAACTTTTTTTTAAGTTTTCAATACCACTGCTCGTTTATTTCACACAATTTGACTTATTTTCTTAGTTAAACCAAATAAATAATTATTTTATTTCAATTGTTCTTATGTCAATTGTAAATAATTATTTTATTTGAAATGTTTTAGCCATGTTTCGTTTCGTTATGTCAAAGTGTGTCTAATTGCTCAGTTTGAAAATGTTGCACAGAAGATGTTTCAGATATTCTCAGTTTGTGTCAGTGTTAATGCACTAAATATTTTCATAATTCATGCGGCCTCAACCTTATTATTACTGTATTTACTTTAAAACAGTCGTTTAAACAGTAATGTAAATCACTGTACAAGAAACATTTGAATGTGGTAAAAACAGACAACTTCAGCTGATCTATTTTATCAAAGCACAACTGTTCTTAATGAAACACTGTTGGTGTATTAATTAGACATTAATTAGAGCTAAACCTCTGTTAATTCTCAGAAACAACTTATGAAAGAAATAAAGTCAGTCTGGTTAGTAATAAGTGAAGCTGTTAAAGCTGTTTTTGGAGTTGTTTAATCATCCTCTGTTGAGATATTTAGAAATGTCATTGATTTGATTTGCAGTTGATGTTTCAGTGGCTGAAATCAGATCAATTATTATTTGCAGTAAAAATTAATTTAAATTGGAATTAAGTTCTGAATCGAAACATGGCAACAGTCAAAGAACAATTTAAATAAAATAATTTATTTGGTGGAATTAATAAAATAAGGTTACATGAACATGAACTTTGGTAATGAAAACTATTGAACTGTAAGTTTAAATAACTAAATTTGTCAAGTTGAAAATACTTAATATTTTAAGTAAATGCAATTTAACTGAGTCAGTGCAAAATGATAACTCAGAAATGTAAGTTAAATTAACATAAGCTGTGGTATTAAAAACTTAAAAAATTAAGTTCACCTTATTTTCATAAAGTTATTCCAACTAAAATATATAAGCTCAATTACCTACATTTGTCAAGTTGAAAATACTTGTAATTAACTTAAATAAGGCAGTGAAAATTAGTACCTCAAAAAGTTAAGTTGAGTGAACAAAAAAACATATTTTACAGAAAACGTTTGTACTGAAAACCTAAAAAAGTAAGTTTACGTTAATTTCATAAAGTTCATCCAACTAAACTTTATAAGTTCAAACAACATTAAATTTGTCAAGTTGAACATACTTAATATTATACATAAAGACAACTGAATCAGTACAAAAAGATAACTCAAAAAGTTAAGTTGAGTGAATGATTTTTTTTACAGTGTTGATTTTTTTTCTTCTTCTTCTTCTTTTTTTTTTTTTGTGGATTCTGGTTGTCTTGAAAGTTTGGCTTTGGACAAAGAGCTTTGTCTGTTGTATCACAGTATGTACATTTTTAAATGTGATTAAAGAAATCAGCAAGATTTGCATGTTAAAAACGTTGAGCTTTTCAACAAAACAATCCTTCTCTGAGCTAAAAAAAAAAAAAAGACAGTTTCTGCCCTAAAGCGATGTGTTCAACGTGTGAATCGACCTGTTTGGTCTTATCAAGTTTTTTTTTTTTTTTTTTTTTTTTTTTTAAATCCGTTTCTCACCGGATTATTTTCTCACTTGTGGGAACTTACATAATTGTTCAATATACAAATACATTATTGATCAACCAAAAACTTTCTAAAAGATTTATGTTTTGTTCCTCTGCAGTTCATGATAATATTAATGATCTTCAGTATTTGTTGCACTTACGTTTGTACAATAAACTGTGTGTTGGGACACCAGCCCTGAAGAAGACAAATGACAAACGCTGATCTACTGTTTTCTAATGGTTCCACCAAACCACACATTCTTATTTAGTTAGTTATTAGACACTCATTCTTCAAGATACTTTCATCCAAAGAATGCACAAACAAATCTTCCAGCTCCCGACAGAGATATACGATGATGGCATACCTCACATTCATTCATTACACGCCTCTTCATTAAGGTAGAAAATATGTTACCAACTACTTTGAAGAAAAACTTGTCTGTGTGGCTGAAGAGAAGACGATGCTTCTGAAATAAACCATGTACTCATGTTTCAAATACATGGCCAGATGCATTTTACACTCATTTTAGTTGTGTGAGAGCAGTGGATTGGCTGTACGTGCTCAGCGTGCTCCTGTGGGGCCGTACATATGCAAATTACAGTCTGATCACACAAGATAGACTGGTGAAGATCTGAGAATGTTTCCAGATCAGCTCATCGGATGAAACGAATCAACTAACCAGACAACAGATGGATTCAAAAGGCAAACATACCTGTAAGAAGTGCAAGAAGAACAATAAATGTAAATGTATTACAATTAAAATTCAAGTGTCAAAAAACAAAGAGGAGAATGAAGGAAACTCTAACCTTGAACTGCCTTCATACTATATGGAAAAAGAACCATCTTCGAACGATACAGAAAATGACATTTCTGGAGACACTGCTGATAGTTGCTGTGAAGACGTCTGTGGTGGAACTGAAGGCTGCTTTGACAATTGTGATCCTTGTAGTGCTCAGTGAGTGTTTGCAGGACATTGTTCAGGTGAGAAATGTTGGTAACACTACAATAAAGGTACATGAATAATCACGCACTAAAACTAATACTAATAATGAATGCATTAACATGTAATAATGTAGTTAAGGCTGCTGTTATTCATGCATGAATTCAGTCAAGAATAGCTCTTCATTGGTTCATGATTAGTTCATATCTTCAGTAATCATACGTTTATGTTGAAGCAAGTATTAATTCAGGTGTTAAAACATAATTATTCATGTATACCTTTAGTGCAAAGTGTGTGTTTTGTGAAACATTTAAAAAGTGTGGCTATCACAATTGACTGAAACATACTATACTAACATTTGTTGTTTAATCATCCTCTGCTGAGATCTTTGAGAGATTTAATTTAGTTGTTTGCCGTTGATGTTTCAGTGGCTGACATCAGATCAGTTATTATTTACAGTAGAAATGAATTTGAATGAAAAAGTTCTCAACAGAAACATGGCTAAAACATTTGAAATAAAACAATTATTTATATCCGACATAAGAAGGATTTAAACAAAATAATTGTTTATTTGGTTTAACTTAAAAAAAGTGTAGTTAAGTTAACTGAACATGAGCTGTGGTATTAAAAAACTTAAAAAAGTAAGTTCACTTTACTTTCCTAAAGTTATTCAAACTAATCGTTATAAGTTCAAATAACTACATGTGTCAAAATACTTAAAAGTTTAACTTAATTGAGTCAATGTAAAAAGATAACTCAAAAATTTGAGTTAAAGAAATTACTGGTAACACTTTATTTTAGGGTCTTTTAACTAGTTACTAGGATATTGGCTGTTTGTTAGTACTTATTAAGCACATATTAATGCCTTATTCTGCATGACCTTATTCTTAATCCTACCCAATACCTAAACTACAACAACTACCTTACTAACTATTAATAAGTAGTAAATTAGGAGTTTATTGAGGGAAAAGTCATAGTTAATAGTTTATATGTGTTTCCTATTCTAAAGTGTTACCAAATTACTTTTTTACCATGTGAATATTAAACATTAATTTATTTCCCTTTACTAAAAAACAAAACAAAAAACACACATTAAACAGCACTTAATTTCAACATTTACTCTCCTGAACTATCCCTATGCAAAGCATGCTGGGAACTAAAAATCTAGTGCCTAGTTTTAGTCAACACAACAAATATGATTTATGTAGGCCCAACACAAATGGATTAAGTTCATTTAACATTTTACAAATTTAATTTAATTTGAAGTAATTAAATTGAGTACAAATGAGAATTAGGTAAAAACTTTTGTGAAAGAATTGTGTTGCTTTAGCTTATTTTAGTGAATAAACGGTTAAAATCATTTTTGAGTGAAATATACACTGCAAAAAAATGTGCTTGAAAAATTAAAACTTTCAGCAGAAATATCTAAACATCCTTAGACATTACTTACATGCTTTAATAGAACTGACCAGAGGAAATAACACAAATTAATTATATTTTTCTCATCCCATTACAATAAGCATTATTACATTTTGTTACAGTTTTGATTTAAACAAGAAAAAAAGCTGATGAAGTAAGAAAAACAAACATACTTTTATTAATATTCTCTGACAAAATGTTTTAGAAGTGAACTAACTTGGATGCAACAAGTGAGTAAGGATGTTTAAATATTTTTACTTGGAAAAGAAGACAACAATATTTAATGTCAATCAATCAATCAATCAATCAATCAAATTTTTTTCTTTTTCTCCTGAAGTGAATAATCTGTCTAGAGTAAATGGATTTGTGGAGACGCCGCGACGCTCAGGACGGTTTCAGCTCCAGTGAAGAACATCAACACAGAGACAACAGCACTGCAAACTACAATCAACATCAGGACGTCTTTAGTGTCGTTATGAATGTTAAACATCATAAAAACACTGTTATCTGAACACACATATACAGTTATAGTTATATAACATCAAAATAAACTACATAAATCAATGAAAAGGTGAAAATCAACTGATCAACTTCTGTAAACACTTATTTGGTGCTGGTGTTTGTATACATGTATAGAAATCTAAGTGACCTTCATTAAACAGTGTAAGTAAAGAATTCATTTCTGACACACACAGACATGAAGAATCAGCATATGAATCTCAAAAATGATGACATACTTTATGCTGCAATGGATGCTGGGAGTCATGAGTTTTATGCTACGGTCACCAATTTTGAGATTCATATGTGGATTCTTCATGTATGTGTGTCTGACCAATGCATCATTTGTTTAATTTTTATTATTATTATTATTTATAAACTGTGTATCATTTAGACACAGATATCAAGAATCAGCATATGAATCTCAACAATGACGTGCCTCAAGCTGGAGTGCGTGCTAGGAGCCACCATAGTATAAAACTCCCAGCATTGCTGCATGAAATATTTCACCATTTTTGGTAATCATATGCTGATTCTTGAAGTTTGTGTGTCTGATTTATTAAAAAATCTAAATTAATAATGTTCGATATTTGGCAAGAAATTATTGTTGGTGACAATGTATTAATAACACAACTATTTTTGGTCAGCGATGAGATTTGTCAATTTTTTTTTTTTTTGTGATGATAAAAGATATAACACCTGATCATTGTTTATGGCTTCCTTTGCAACAAAATACTATATGTGCTTTGATAAACACTGTTACAAACACCACAAACTACCAAAAAACAAAGCCAAACTGCCCAAATAAAGAAAACACTGATCAGCATAATGGCGACCAATTATTTGTTAATTCTCAAAAAGAACTGTAGACAAATGGTCAGTCAGTCTGGTTTGTAATAAGAGAGATTGCTGCTACAGCACCAGCAGCGACACCCTTCACACCGGCTATCCTCACCGCTTCAACCGCTGCCACCCACCCAACAGCAGGTAATGCGATCACATATAGACATGGAGTCATGTTCATTTAACACTGAGTATTTTGCTGTGTTTCACGTCACTAACACTCAAGTTTTTACTCCGTAGAATGTTGAGTTGTTAATAATTTATCTGAAAGAATGTTTCAGGAACATCATACTAACTTCTTTTTTAAAAAAAATGTATTGATTGGGTAACAGTTTTGCATGTAATTTTCAACGTCCCCACCTTTACATGTGTGGAATTGTTTTGAAAACTTTTGATGTTGAAAAATATATTGTTACATAGTTGAAACTTTTGCCAACAATGTGAAACATTCATGCGTATTACCTTTCTGTGGCTTGAAAGTGCATAGCTATCACTGGAGGGACAAAAAGCTCTCAGATTACATTAAAAAGATGAACTAAAGTCTTACGCTTTAGCTTAAAATACCCCACAGATATTTTTTTAAATTTGTCAGTTTTTGTGTGTCCCTTTACATGCAAATGAGCTGCTGCTCCCAAGAAGAGGGCGGAGTTTCAAGAGCTCATATTAGCAGCTCCGATTACCTCATGCAGACTTACTGAAAATGTCAGAAACTGTTCAGCTTTTTATGTTCAAACCGGAGTCGGACAATGATGGAGAGACTCAAGAAGAAGTGACAACATGTAGAATGCAGCAGGACGTTTCTGAATGGTTAGTGGATACATTTTTGTAGCTGATGTGGAGTTAACTATCTTAAAGTCAATGATTAGCATATTCTTTCATGATAATCTAAAATCACTCATGTGGGACCTGTTGTAAGATGCCTACAGAGCCAGAGAATATATGCTGCATAGAACATGTATAATTTAGTTTAATTATGGTTATATCTTGTCATTTTGTCATCTTGATTTTATGACAAGCTATTGCATGTGTGTTACATACTGTACTGCAATAACATGGCCTCACCCCCTTTGTTGCGTGTTCTCGGGGGCAGGGTTTGTGTAAATTTTAGAAGAAGCTTGTTGTATTCCTTAAAAAGTGATTTCTGTAAAAGAAAATATCTCCCTTTGCATTGAACTTTGATCATCATAACTTTACAGATGTTGTTTATGCTCAAACAGCAACATTACACACTAACTAAAGTTAAACAAGTGAAATCGCAATGAACCACCCCTTTAAAGCTTTTGATAGTGTCATATATATATATATATATATATATATATATATATATATGTTTGTGTGTGTGTATGATAACCATTAACCAAAATTCTTAACATATACTGTTTAATGAAGGTCACTTAGACCACACCAGCACCAAATAAGTGTTTACAGAAGCATCTGTCCAACATTTGACCACCACCTATTCAACTGTAAGTGTTTCTTAATATCATTGTTGTCCTGGAAAACTAGAAAATATAGTAATTACAGGATATACCCATCAATTTAGCAGACATAAGTTTTCAACACACTGAATACATAATCTAACATGTGAATAACTAAACAAAAAATATCTGTGTCAAATGAAACATCCACCAAAAGGAAAGAAAGTAAAAGACTTTTTTTTTTTTTTACTATGGCTCAAGAATGTTTTCAGACTGGTTTTCATGTCAAATTCAAACTATTTTCTTTCGAAATTCTTGCCTATTACAAGTTTATCTCAAACATGTCTACACCCTAAAAAATGCTGGGGTTGTTTCAACCCAAATTTGGGTCAAATAAGGACAAACCAATAAATCCAATGGCTGGGTTTGTCCTTATTTGACCTAAATTTGGGTTGAAATAACCCCAGCATGTTTTAGAGTGTAGTTATAGTCAGAGATTCTTTACCTTTTCATTGATTTATTTAGTTTATTTTGATGTTATTGCTATAACTGTATATGTGTGTTCAGATAACAGTGTTTTTATGATGTTTAACATTCATAACGACACTAAAGACGTCCTGATGTTGATTGTGGTTTACAGTGATGTTGTCTTTGTTTTGATGATGTTGAAACCGTCCTGAGCGTCGCGGCGTCTCCACAATTCCATTCACCGTGGACAGATTAGTCAGTTCTGAAAAAAAAAAAGAAAAAAAAAAAGATTGACATTAAACATTATTGACCTTTTTTTCAAGTAAAAATATCTGTCCTTACTCACTTCTTGCATCCTTTCACAAAGTTATTTTACTTCTAAAACATTTTTTTCAGAGAATATAATTATGTTTGTTTTTCTTCAGCTTTTTTTCTTGTTTAAATCAATGAGATGAGAAAAATATAATTAATTCAAGCATGTAAAAGCATGCTTTTAAAGCATGTAAGTAATTTCTAAGGATGTTTAGATATTTCTGCTGAAAGACTGAATATTTCAAGCACATTTGTTTTCAAACGTGCTTCAGGTGTGTGCACTCAGAAAACCATATATCATAAGTTTAGAAAGATACGGCTGTAGGACGCACGCAGATAATAAACTTTCACGATGATGAAGAACTGCAATATCACATGAACGCGACAGAGATGAAAATAAAAAACCAAACAGATGTTTTGTATCTGAGGCAACAAGCTATTTATTTATTTTTATTTATTTTTTTTTTTTTTTGCGTATTAGTTTTATGCTTGTTCGTTTAGATGGACAGTAGCAAATGTTAGTATAGTATGTTTCAGTAGCTTGTGATGTTTCACAAAACACACACTAAAGGTATATGAATAATTAATACCTGAATTAATTCTTACTTCAACATGAGGATATGAACACATTATAAACCAATGAAGAGCTACTCTTAACTATGACTGAATTTATGCATGAATAATGGCTGCCTTAACTACATTAGTACATGTTAATGCATTAATTATTAATATTAGTATTAGTAAATGATTATTCATGTACCTTTGTTCAGGTGAAAAATGTTGGTAGCACTACAGCAATGTCCTGCAATTACTCACTGAGCACTACAGGGATCACAATTCCTAAGGCAGCTGGTAATTCCATTACAGATTTCTCCACAGCAATCAGTACCAGAATCGCCAAAGCAGCTGCCAGTTTCATTACAGATGTTTCCACAGCAATCAGTACCAGAATCGCCAAAGCAGCTGCCAGTTTCATTACAGATGTTTCCACAGCAATCAGTACCAGAATCGCCAAAGCAGCTGCCAGTTTCATTACAGATGTTTCCGGTATCAACAGAGTCTCCAGAATTGGGATTTCCCGTATCGTATGAAGATGAAGATGGCAGTTCAAGGTTAGAGTTTCCATCATCCTCATCTCTGCTGTTTGCTGCTTTAACTTTAAAAGCACATTTACATTTATTGTTCTTCTTGCACTTCTTACAGGTATGTTTGCCTTTTGAATCCATCTGTTGTCTGGTTAGTTGATTCGTTTCAACTGATGAGCTGATCTGGAAACATTCTCAGATCTTCACCAGTCTTTATCTTGTGCAATCAGACTGTAATTTGCATATGTACGGCCCACACAGTTTGGGTTCCTTGCCGCTGTCGCCTTTGGCTTGCTTAGTTGGGGACACTTGACAATTGATATTTGATATTCAACAGTGCTTTGATCTACCTGCATTGACACTATTCTTTAAGAGCTGCTGTGCAGCTAAAATAACGTACCAGTTATCACTGTAAAGCTGCTTTGACACAATCTACATTGTAAAAAGCGCTATATAAATAAAGGTGACTTGACTTGACTTGACAGGAGCGCGCTGAGCACGTGCAGCCAATCCACTGCTCTCACACAACTAAAATTAGCATAAAATGCATCTGCCCAAAACTATGTATATGAAACACGAGTACATGGTTTGTTTCAGTAGCATCATCTTCTCTGCGGCCACACAGATTATATTCTCCAAAGTAGTCTGTGACATATTTTCTACTTTAAAGAAATGTAATGATGTAATGAATGAATGTCAAAATGCCATGATTTATCTCTGTCAGGAGCTGGAAGATTTGTTTGTGCATTCTTTGAGGAAAGTAACTTTGAATGAGTGTCTAATAACTGACTAAATAAGAACGTGAGACTTGGTGGAACCATTAGAAAACAGTAGATAAGTGTTTGTCATTTGTTTTCTATAGGACTGGTGACCCAACACAAACATAAGTGAAACAAGAGTGTGATATACTGAAGATCATTAATATTATCATGAACTGCAGATGAACAAAACATGAATAAATTAAAACATTTTAGGTTGATCAATAATATGTTCATATTTTTATATTGAACAATCATGTAAGTTCCCACAAGAAATGAGAAAAAAATGCAGCTGTTTTTTTTTGTTTTGTTTTTTCAAAGCATAACAGGTCGAACCATACGTTGAACACATTGCTTCAGGGCAGCAACTTTTTTTTTTTTTTTAGTTCAGACAAGGTTAACATTTTTAACGTTCACATCTTTGTAAATCATGCTGATTCTTCTAACGTGCATTTAAAAAACGCCTATCCTCACAAACATGATAAACTTCAAGAATCAGCATATGAATCTCAAAGATAGTGACAATCAACATTTTTGCAGCAATGCATGCTGGGTGCCACGGTAGTACAAAACTCATCCATGACTCCCAGCATGCATTGCGGCATGCGTTATACTTATGAGGTGGAGCTCGTCCTTTGTGCAACACATTTATTTCTCCGTAAGAAATATGAAAAACACCATTTAGATCGGGAGCACTCTTTTGCGTGTACACCTGAACTCACTCAGCACGTATTGAACGCTTCCGTACTGTAAAAATTTTGTTTAACCAAGTATCAAAAACAATATATCTTATTGTGCAAATGTCATATGCAACTGGACACAATATTTACATAGGTTTTCCTCTCTAAATACAAAAACGCTAAAACAAAATGAACTTGAACAGATTTTGTGCTCTCTCTGACATGACACAGTGGGAAGTATAACCAGGCCCGTGCATTACATGCAGTCTATACTAGCGATGCACCGATACCATTTTTTAAGGACCGAGTACGAGTACTGATATTTTTTTCTGGTACTCGCCGATACCGATGCCTATACATTTATTAATTTCTTTTTTTAATGTAATGTAAAAAGTTTTCCAAGTATAACACAGTAAGACTAATGAATGTGAGACAGCTTCTTTATTATTACTCCGATGAAAATAATTTAAAATATTTTTTTTAAAATAATTTTTATGTGCTTGTCACAAACTTAAAGCATAAATTTCACAATGTCCAATAACCTTCAAAGGGCATAATTATTTAAAGTCATAAAATAATAATAATAATAATAGCCTAATAATAAATCAAGTCTTTTTTTAACCTGCTAAACAAATATTACAGAACAAATGTTTATAACAACACTGTTGGCCATAAATGTGAAACCCAACAATGTTATAACAATCATATATTGTGAAAGATTAAAAAAAGGGTATGCAAATAATTTTAAACTATAGGTAGACACACAAAAACATCAACAGTCAGCATATGAATCTCAACAATGGTGTCAATCAACAAACAAAGCTTCATGCCACAATGCATGCTGGGTGCTTAGTACGAAACTCATTTATAACTCCCAGCATGCATTGCGGCATAAGTAAATTATGCAGCTGAAATGTCTTGCTATTTAGTAGCTTGTTTTGTGATGTTCAGAGTTGATTTTTATTTTATTTTTGTATCTGAATGGTTTGTCGATTGTCGCAATTGTTGAGGTTTGTATGATGCCATAAAAAACACAAATTGCCATAATGGTGACTTAAAACATCAACATGAATTAGCATTAAACCTCTGTTAATATGTTAAAGGGATCTATCAGGCGCTTTATATTTAGAATCCCTAAAAGGTTCCATATAGAACCCTTTTCAGAATCTTGAAAAAAATCTACACAACTGTTTTCAACAGTTTCTTAAGCTGAAAATCATCATATTAGAATGATTTCTGAAAGATCATGTGACACTGAAGCCTGGAGTAATGATGCTGAAAATTCAGCTTTGATCACTGGAATAAATTACATTTTAAAAATATTCACATAGAAAACAAATTTTAAATGGTAAAAAATATTTCACAATGTTACTGTTTTGCTGTATTTTGGATGAAATATGAAGCCTTGGTGAGCAGAAGAAACTTCTTTTAAAAAACATAAAAAAATCTATTTCTAAAACTATGTAACAATAGTGTATGCATATTAGAACCTTGTTGTGTAAGAAACATGGGGGAACAGAAAAGAAGAATGTAAGAAAAGGTAAAAAGAATGGAAGAATCAGTTTGCTGTTAATGAGCGAGATGGGCAGCCTTCCTGTTTGCTCTGTAGTAAAGTAGGCTACTTTGCATATGCAAAACCTACAATTTCAAAAGACATGTGAAGTGTGAATTCGATGTGTTTGTTGTACTTGTATTTTAAATCAATAAAAATAATTGCATCAGCACATCACGGCTGGAACTAGGCCAACTCGGGCGTGGGCTCGCAGATCCGATGCTGTGCGAGGGATTGCGACGTGACAGAATGCTTGATATCGTCAGAGATTGTAATTACAGTGTTGTTTGTAAAAACAGTTGAGTAACATCTGCTTATTAAGGCGTTTGCGGGGTTGTTTGGTGACTATTACGATGCGGTTAAAGAGAGTTTACAGTCATACAGAGTTAAATAACTATTTAAAGTGACTGTATACAGTTGTGTATGTTCATGGAGCATTATTATCTGATTACTGTAAAGCTAATGACAGTAAGTTAGTTTTTATTTGGTAGAATACATTGTTTGCAACATCTAGGTATAATAATCTGCTAATACCATAACATTAAATCTGATTGGTTTACATTGGTGATGTCATATGTAAATTATATTGGGCTTGTGACACTTGCAATTGGACCATTGTGCAGTCCACTGGGAAAAAAGGTTGAGAACCACTGGTACAGCCAATGGGCGGTGTTGACTGTATTTTTTATAGTAAAAGGCAGTTTAGACATTTATTTTCTCTTATTCAAGTTCACTCAATCAAGAAAAAATCTGAGAAACAACTCAGCAAAAGTCAAGGGTCAAGAGCTCAACTAAAGCAAACACTCATCTCCATAATGGTGACCTCAAACTGAACATTATCGGTAAGACATCAACATCTAAACCTCTGTTAATTCTCAATAAGAGCTGTAGACGTGTGACAGAAATAAAGTCAGTCTGGTTAGTAATAAGTGAAGCTGGTAATGCTGTTTGTGGAGTTGTTTAATCAGATCTTCGGAATCAGTTCCCAGAACCAACACTGAATATTTAGAGAACGTTCTTATAACAAAATTATGTTAGCTGGGATACTATTGAATATTACATTCACTTTTTACCTTCTGTTTTAGCATTTAGTACTGTCAGCTACCAGAAACAAACAGCACAGTATATGATTCAATTCTCAGTATTATTAGTATTAGCTGTAGTCCTCGAGTGTCGTAATTGGTTGTTTCAGAGTAACCTTTACATTACTGAAATTGCTGATGCCATTACGCCTCTTGTCGTTTGTTTTTGTCATTTAGAGTCTCTCCATCTGTCTCTGTGAACCTGAACAAGAGAATGAGAAGTGTCTAAACTGCCTCATAATATGAAAAAGTACAGTCAACGCTGCCCATTGGCATTTAACCTCATGGTATTTGTCTTATATTTGATGCTTTCGTACAATACATGCTGTATGCAGAATCGACTGAATTGAAAACACTTATCACATTACAATACTCAAAATATAATGAATAAATAATACATTAATTTAATGCAAGGAGAATAACGTCACATATTTAAACTACTGAAGCACAAGTGATTGCGTAAGACTCTTGTGTGTTAAATCTATTGTGCACTACATTGAGTAAACACTATTGTTTTCTTGTTGATACCATTTATACTAGTTTTTGTAAACCTTCTGAAGTCTGTTAGGTTGTAAATTCACACTTCTCATCATGTTGTCGATCTACAGTCACTTCAGACCCATTACTGTTAGTCCAAATGCTGCTCATAAATGAGAATGAAATGACAAGATGATGCAGGAACTGCACTAAATGTGTCTGGATATGTTCAGTACAGACAATTCTAGGATATTACATGCATTTTATTTCTGATAAGTAATCAGAATTTTTGATAATTCAAATCTAGCTGACTAGTTAAAGGGTTAGTTCACCCAAAAATGAAATTTCTGTCATTAAGTACTCATTCTCATGCAACATTAAGGTTGAACCACTGTAATCACGTTGACTATTTTAACAATGTCTTCACTACCTTTCTGGACCTAGAATGACTGCTGTCTGGCTCACATACCCTCGGATTTAATCAAAAATATCTAAATTTTGATATAAATTTTGATGATATACAGAACAACTTTTCGAGCAATGTTGCCAGGCAGTGTCGCAGAAGAATGATGCTTGGGCACTTTCCCATTAAGAATGGGGAAACAAATTTCAATCTAAAGTATACAAGTAAAAATTCCCAAACATCATCGCTCAGTGATATCGGCCGGCAACATTGCTCAAAAAGTTGCCCTGTGTATCATCACCTTTACAGATTTGGAACGACATGAGGGTGAGAAATTAATGACAGAAATTTCATTTTTGGGTGAACTAACCCTTTAAGAAGTCATGACTCAAAAAGTGTGCACTGATGTTGTACTTTGTTGTTTAAAAAATATACATACTTTAACTTGGGCCTGGTTTCACAGACAGGGCTTAGATTAAGCCAGGATTGGGGCATTTAAGTGGCTTTTATTAACGTGCCTTAGAAAAAACATTGGCACTGGCATATTTTAAGATATCTAAGTGCAAGTTAGAAAAGCTCAAACATGCATTTTAGTCTGGGACTAGACTTAAGCCTTGTCTGTGAAACCTGGATATGATTTCTTGCTCATCCCTCCCATTAATGCTGCAGAACAGAGGTCAGTGCTGTGTTTCCAGCAGCTACTGCTCCTGCCACTAAAGCTTCTGACAGTGTCGCTCCTTTAGCAGCAGAGTTCAGTGCTGCACGTCCAGCTGCTGCTGCTCCTGAGATTAAAGCTGGACTTAGTGTCCCTCCAGCGACTCCTGCACAGGCTACCACACCTGCTCCCACTAAGGCCACACCTGTAGCCTTATTCAACAGCCTCATTCTTTCATCCTGCCTTATCTTTTCTTCTTCTTCTAACTTCTTTCTTTCGTCTTCCTCTCTCTGCCTCCTCTCTTCTTTCTCTATTTTCCTCTGAGCTTCCTTGTACATCTCATTTGTGTAATGATCTCCTCCGTTCTCCTCCACCATTCGGTCGATCTTCTCCAGAAGTTCAGTGACCTGTGATCGATTTTCTTCATTTGTGTTATTGAAAACATGATAACCACCTTTACACTCACTAACTAGCTCATTGATCTGGATGTTTTTTGTCAGAAACTCCCTTATGGGTTTATCTAACTGATCTCCTCTAGTTAACAGAACGATGGTGTAACGTTCAGCTTTTTCTCCGAAGTTCTCCTGAATCCATTTCATTGTGTGTTTCTGTTCATTTGTGAATCTGTCGTCTAGTCTGATGACCAAAAGAAACACATGAGGACCAGGAACCGACATTTCTACACATTTGACTAATTCATTCTTTAGCTCTTCTTTACTCATTTTTGTATCACAGAGTCCTGGGGTGTCGATCACTGAGATGATTCGACCTTCCAGCATCTGTTGATGTTGTTGGCAGTTCTCAGTCACAGATTCAGTAGACAATTCTTCTTTAAATGCTTTTTGTCCCAGGATGGTGTTTCCTGTTGCGCTCTTTCCAGCTCCAGTTTTACCCACCATCACGATTCTGAGATCTGTGCGCTCAGCAGGTTTCATGTGTGTGTTCAGTATGGACTCTGACACTGAGTTTTAGACAAATAAGAAAATAAGTTTCATTTAATTTTTAAGAAATGTGTCATGATATTTGGGAAAAGTTTAATAAGACTGTTCTCACCTGCTTGGGTTGAATGTTGTTCGGACACTGTATGTTGCTCCTTCTGGTCCCATTTTCTGCTGTAGTTTTCCGGTTTCTGGACTGTATTTGTTTCTCCCATATTTTCAAAAGAGTTTCTCAATGATTGTTTTACTGCCTCCTCTTCATCTTTCTTGTTTTCTTGTGTAGCTCTAGAGCATCTGTCTTCGTTTAATTCAGTCCTCTCAATTTTTGTCACATGAGAAATAAAATCTTTCTTTTTAGTCACATTTGTTGTTCTCTTTTCCTTTACACTGTGCACGTGAATCGTCTCCCGCACTATTTTTATCTGCTCATGTTTTGTCTCTTGCACTTTTGTTTCTTTCTCTTGTTTTATCTTCTCTTTTCCGCTCTTTATTGGAGATCTCAAGTAAATGGAAATGTCATAATGTTGGCCATCATTCTGTTTGATGATTTCATCAATCTTCTCTAGAAGCTTTGTGATGTGAGTTGGAATAATGTCATGTTTACTATTGATCGCATGATATTTACTGCAGTGATCGACGAGGTTCTGAAACTTTCTACTATCCATAAAGTGCTTCCATTTTCTATTGGTTATTTTTTCTCTTCCAATAAACAGCGCCATGGTGAACTTCAAAGCTTGCGCTCCAAAGTTCTCCTGGATTTGCTCCACAATGTTCCTCTGCTCATCCTCAATGTTCTCCAGGTTAATGGCGAGCAGGAACACGTAAGGACCAGGATAACAGAGGTACATACTCTTCATTATTTCATTCTTCATCTCTTCATCAGTCAGGTGAGTGTTGAAGAATCCTGGAGTGTCGATGATGGAGATGTTTCTGTCTTCTACTCTTCCTTTCTGTTTCTCACTCTCTCTGGTTCTGCTCTCTTTAAACACCTCTCGACCCAGTATTGCATTTCCTATTGAACTCTTTCCAGCTCCAGAGACTCCCAGCAGCACAATCCTCAGATCCTGTAAATCACCTGTCAAACAATTTGTGCCATTAAAGATAATTAAATATTTCTACTTTTCATCCCCCTTGCTATTTCACCAGACCCATTTATTCACTCATGTGCTGAGATGTTACTTTCGTGATTGTACAAAGATACTCAGTATCTCAGTAGGGTACAACGGTGTTAAAGACACCCTGGTGTAAAAGGCACCCTTGATTTTATTTTCCTCTAAACCATTAGATTGCACAAAAACTTGCCGCAGCAATTTCTAAAACATCCACTTTTCGAGAGATGCACGTGGAAAATCGGCTGATTTTTGACGCGATCACGGGCAGCAGCGCAGTTGATTGTCTGCTAATTTGATCTAATATTTTAGTAATTTTAAAATTAATTTTTAAAAAATGTTGTAGAATTAAGTAGCAAATGAGAATTGCTAAAATTATTGAATATATTTTGAGAAAAAAAACAGAAGAATATGTAAAAGTATGGTATTTGGGGTAAAAAGTGCCCCCTACTGTTGGGGCAAAAGACACAATAATTAACATGATAATAAACAGCTGACTTTTCCATTTGTTGACATGACTTGGTTAGATTCAGATGGTATATATTATGTATTAAGTTGGGGTGTCCACCTTATATCCATATTTATAATGAAACAATCATATCATAGCTATAATATAATCACATTTTTTGTTGCTATTATTAATCTATTATGAGATCTCCTTCAATGCTTTCAGAATCTTTACTTTCAACAGTTGGCTATTAAAGCAGTCATAATGACCTGCTTTATCAATGCAGAAATGTTTTCTGAAAACACCTGCAATTGCTGATAAAGAAGCAACTCAACAAAAGTCAAGGGTCAAGAGCTCAACTAAAGCAAACACTGATCTCCGTGATGGTGACAAAAACAAAACAACAAAACATTTTCAATAAAGCATCAACATCTAAACCTGTTTGTGGAGTTGTTTAATCAGATCTTCAGAGATTTAATGTCTTTTATCTTCAGTTCTAAGACTGTGGCTGAAGAAAGTTGTAGTTTGTGTTCTTATTTCTCTTTCTTTCAGTGCTTGTTCACAGCAGGTGTTTGAATGATTGAAAGAATGTTTCAGGAACATCATACTAACCTTTAAATAACATTCTACTAACATTAAGAAAACGGAACATTTTTATGTTCTTGGAATGTTGCAAATCAACGTTCCTAGAATGTTTAAAATTTTAATCAAAATTAAGTTGAAAGAACTTTTGAGGAACATCATACCTTATAAAAACGTTCCTCTAACGTCAAGAAAACTGGACGTTTTTTACGCTCCCAGAACCAACGCTGAATATTTAGAGAACGTTCTTATAACAAAATTCTGTTAGCTGGGAAGGAGCACCACATCTGAAAGATCATGATTACGCAGTGGAAATTTAATTCGCTTTTTTATTATTATTATTTTTATTATTATTATTATTCTCTAAGACAGATGAGCAGCCAGCACTTACATGCCTCAATAGTGTCCATTCTAAATAAATTTAATAATGGATGATTATGTTTTAGCTATTCAGGTTAGTTAACATTGTGAGAATTGACGTATGAATGCAAACATTGTGATGACAGTAAAACAAATTTTTGAGCAACAGGGTGTGTCACATTCCTTTTGTTTCAGAACGGTGATTCCAACTTGACATAGAAGATAGATTACATACCCTCACCATTGTTTTGGCTACATCATACTGTATTTTAATCATGATACTCTGTACTTGTATACAAATATATGTTATAAAATGAATTAGTAGAACTGAATGTAGTAGAACTTTAAGGTTGTAACATGGCCACTAAATACTAATGAAGATTATATGTGCTGTAAACAACCCACAACAAAAAGCACAGTGTACAATTAATTTCTCAGTATGGTATTAAACTACCTGTAACACATTAAGTTATTTAATTTAGACTGACCTTTATATGCTGATGCCATTATGCCTCTCGCAGTTTGTTTTTGTCGTTCAAAGTCCCTTTGTCGTTTTCTGTGTGAACCTGACCCAGGAAGTGTCTTTGCCAGATCTTTTTTTACAGTATGAGGCAGTGTAGTCACCCATTGCCTACATTTTGACACCTGAAAGCAAACAACATGCATAACTACTGTATATTTTGGGCCGTGACCTGCCAATGTTTACTTAAGAGTTAATTTAGTTTTAAAGGTCATGTATCAGACCAAAAGTGGAATATGTGTGCCTCCTGAAAACAGATAGAAATACACATACAAATGTGGGCCAAATCTATTAAAATGTTTAAAGAAGCAAAATCATTGCAATGTTAAAATACTAAACTGTAAAATACTTGATAATAAACCTTTAGAGATTAGATGTATTTTTCTTCTTTGAAAAAATAAAGATTTAACTTTCTATTTATTTACTTGAGCACTATATTTATTCTTCCAAATCTACTCTTTAATGTCTTTTGAACAATATTTTATGTTTTTAGATATTTCAAAATAAAATAACATAAAAATGATGTTTGCATGTTTCATAGGAAAAAATCTTAATGTTACTTCTGTGAAGTTTGTCATTTGGATTTCTACATCTTCTGTGGCCTTCTTTCTCTGGCTGAACGGAATAAAAGAAACTGAAAGTACGCACAGAAAAGAGATCACATGACTAATCAAATGAGCCATTTTCCTCTGTTCAAATAAAGCAGGACATTTGCATAAACATGCAAGTCTTGTTATTTCACTTTTAGGGGTAAAATCAGTTCATTCAGCGATTAACAGTTCTTGATCTTCAGTATTTTTGACTTTTAAAGTGCGTATCAGTCATCATGCACTGATAAAGAGGAATACAGACAGAACAAAAAACCCAGCACTGTAAGAGAATAAGTTGATGATTTTAGATAAAAATTTCCTGATAATTTACTCACCCCCATATCATTCAAGATTATTTTGTTTTTCTTTCTTCAGTCGAAAAAAAGGTTTTTGAGGAAAATTCCAGAAGTTTTCTCCATATAGTGGACTTCACTGGGGTTCAATGGGTTGAAGGTCCAAATGTCAGTTTCAGTGAAGCTTCAAAGAGCTCTACACGATCCCAGACGAGGAATAAGGCTGTCTAGCAAATTGTAAGGAATTGTCTAGCGAAGCGGTCGGCCATTTTCTAATATATATATATTTTTTAACCACAAATGCTCATCTTGCACTGCTCTGCAATGTGCCACGCATTACGTAATCATGTTGGAAAGGTTACACGTGACGTAGGCAGAAGTACCGCGGTAGGGCGAAAAACTCCTAGGGCGTTTGACTTAGTTTTTGTACTGTGACGAGCAGGGCGGGCGAGAGCCGTGAGGGAACGGCGCGAGGCCGGTGATGCGAGTGATAACGAGCTTCAGCTGCGAGTCGCACCGGTCTCGAGTCTCTCACGGAGGAGCTCCGGAAGCATAAAAGGAGGAGCGACGACAGTGAAAGGCGAGAGAGGACCAGACCTGGACTTTATTTTATGTTTTATTATGTTTGTGTGGCCGGCAGACGTCCGTGAGGGTCTGCTGGCATTTACTTTCGTTTTGTTGTTTGTTTATTTTATATATCAAAGTTATGTTTGAGCGTTCGCCGGTTCCCGCCTCCTTCTTCCCGTATCTACGAACTGTGTTACATGTACGTTCGCTGAATTGGTACTTCTGCCTACGTCACGCATGATCTTTCCAACGTGATTACGCAATGCGTGGAGCATCGCAGAGCAGTGCAAGATGAGCATTTGTGGTTAAAAAGTATATACATTTTTATTTTATTTTTAAAAATGACTGTTCGTTTCGCTAGATAAGACTCTTATTCCTCGTCTGGGATCGTGTAGAGCTCTTTGAAGCTGCACTGAAACAGACATTTGGACCTTCAACCCGTTGAACCCCAGTGAAGTCCACTATATGGAGAAAAATCCTGGAATGTTTTCCTCAAAAACCTTCATTTCTTTTCGACTGAAGAAAGAAAGACATAAACATCTTGGATGACACTGGGGTGAGTAAATTATCAGGAAATTTTAATTCTGAAGTGAATCCTTTAAGTTAATTCTTCTTGCTATTATAACAGTCTTGGATCTGCTAGTGAATAGTCTCACATGACTCCATACTGCCACCTACTGATTTGGTGTGAACAGAGAAACATGTTTGTGTCTATTAGTTGCAATGTGGCCTTCTAATGAATACACAGTATATGTATTTGTGGTAATCTGTTTGCATGACTGTGGCTCTCTCTTTCTGTGTGTGTGTGTGTGTGTGTGTGTGTGTGTGTGTGTGGGCACTTGCATAAGTGCATGCCGTATTTATAATGTGTGTGTGTTCACATAATGATGAGATGATATTGTCTGTCGCTCAGATGCTGATTTACTCCCACGTGAGAGAACAAAGAGAGTGTTTCTGCAAACACAGATGAGAGTCCAACAACATCAGCGAGAAACACAGACGCTCCTCAGACACTGTAAGTACTGAAGATATTCCACTTCATCTGCTGAAATCACTTCTTTCAATATATATTGTTTTTGTAATTATGTTGCTGTCATTTTTATGAACAGAGTTCATACAGAATGCTTTTGTTTTTTAAAAGGTTAAGAGATTTTAGCAACATGAACTAACATTGAAAAATATTTCTAAAACATTTATTATTTTTAGTTCATGTTAATTTCAACATTTAATAATGCACCATTAATCAACAGTTGCATCTGGTAATATTGTTTAATAGAGCTGAGCTAACATGAACTAACAGTGAACAGCTGTACGAATGTTAACAAACATTAATAAATATAAATGACTTTTTTGTCAAAATCTTTGATCTCTGGCAAGAAAGTGTGTTCGTGAAAACTGCCTAAAGTCCGCATGAACCGGAAGTTGCAAACGACTTTTCTCCAGTGTTGTGACGTATTTCCAAGTGAAACAGAATATTGAATAGAGGGCAGAGTTTTACTTTAATCTCTCGCTCATAGCAGACTAACGGTTGGAGGGTAGTGGTTTACGCGTTTTCAACCCAAGCCGTCAAACTGACGTCAGCAGAGAAGGAACGCCATTCCAGACCGGAAGTAACTTTTCAGATTTTGATTAAAGATTGCCGCGACAAACTGTTTTTTTTTCTTGCATGGATTAATTGTTTACCACAAGACTAGTGATATGCACCAACAAAGTAAATAGGGTCGATTTTGATTTCATGCCGATTTTAATAACAAGTAACCACTTTTGGTCAGTGGTGACATTTTCTTTCGACAATGATGAAATATATCTCACCTGATCATCTTAGTTTATGGCTTCCTTTGCAACAAATTATGTGTAAACACTTACAAAAACCACAAACTGACATAAGAAGTAAAGAGTCAAACTGGCCAACTAAATGAAACACTGATCATCATAATGGTGACCAAACATTTTCAATAAAACATCAACATCTAAACCTGTTAATTCTCAAAAAGAACTGTAGACGAATGAAGTCAGTCTGGTTTGTAATAATAGAGATTGAATGTCTTTTCAGTTGATTTCATCTAAGGCTGTGGCTGAAGTCAGCTGTAGTTCTTGTGTTTCTCTTTCCTTCAGATTCTGCTCGTTATCATATGGTGTATTCAATAACTCAGCAATCATCACTCAATTAATCACTTAAGTATCTAATTAACTCTAACTGCTTCAGTCTTACTTTAACGCCCCGCTGGTGGTTCCCAAATGAACACCATAAAACTCTTACAAACCAAGTGAATGTACACACACAAAAAAAAAACAGACACATTTTATTTGAAATAAATATCCTGTATTTTAAACTGCATTGTTTTTTACAGAGTGAATCAATCATCCATTCTCGTTCAGTCATGGCAAACACAGGTCTTCAGGTGATGGGTCTGCTGCTGGCCATCGCAGGCTGGGCGTTTGGGATCCTGGTCTGTGCCGCCCCCTGGTGGCGCGTGTCGGCGTTCGTGGGAGACGAGCTGGTGGTGTCACAGGTGCTGTGGGAGGGGCTGTGGATGACGTGTCTGTCGCAGTGGGGCCGCCTGCAGTGTAAAGTCTACGACTCCGGCCTCGCCCTCTCAAGCTCCGCCCAGACGTGCCGCGGCCTGTGCGTGTTGTCGCTGCTCCTCTGTCTGCTGGCGGTCCCGCTAAGTGTGGTTGGGCTGAAGTGCACGCGCTGCCTCGGCGACGCTCACGAGTCCAAGGCTCGGATGGTACGGGTCAGCGCGGCGCTTTTCCTCCTAGCTGCGTTTTTCTTCCTTGTGCCGGTGTGTTGGACCGCGTACGTCGTGATACGGGATTTCTACGACCCGAATGTCGCCGCGCCGTTCAAGCGTGAGCTCGGACCGGCGCTCTACCTGGGATGGGGCGTGACCGTGATGATGCTGGTGGGCGGGGCTGTGCTATATTTAGGCTCCGCCTCCCCCGGAGTTCCAGCCGTGCCTGTTTTTGGAAGAGGAGGAAAAGCAAACCCTCCCTCCACAGCAGAGAGCAAACCAGAGAAAGTTTTTGTGTAAAAGACATCAACCTGGATAAACTGTGTCCTAGCGATCGCATAGAAATTCAGGAATTTCATTATTTACTCACTGTCATTTCATTCAAAAACTGTATGTGGTTATTGTTTCACAAAATGAGAGTTCTGCATAAACTTTATGCAGCTCCTTTGATTTGACTCTTTAATATCCATTCTCATGGACATTTGGTTTTGGCCCCCCACAGATGCTACAACATAAACATACAGCTTAAAAGGAAGAAAAAAAACAAAAAAAAACACAGATGTCATTCTTTAAATAAAACAACAACAAAACCTGATAAAACAACCATAAAAAGTCCAAATGACTCGTCTACTGAAGCAATATAAGAGCTTTGTACAAGTGTGCAAGTATGCAGAATGGAGATTTTCTATAAATAATGACCAGAATTTTAGTCTGTTCATCACAAACGGCTACAATATGACTTAAGAAGCTTTGAAATGTGCATAGATTGCTTGTATGACACTTACAAAATGGTTAATACTTCCAGTCCTTGATTCTGATTGGTCAATAGCTGTTTTATTCACCCAACGGTACTATATTATATAGAGTAGAGTATTGTGAGAGAGAGATCGAGTGAGCGAGTGTATTACCTGCATTCAGATTTAGCATTTTCCTTCAGGTTAGTCCTATGTTCGGATGCCCACTGCAATATCTTTTCTTTTTAACGGTTAATGGGCTTTTATGTGCTCTGACACTGACAGCGCTAAAAATCTGTCAGTTGCGTCTTGCTCCGTGTTCACAACAAGTTTCAGTCCTTTCAATATAAAAGTCTTCGCTTCTGACTGACTCACTCAGAAAGACAGTCTTTGCCGCCATCTAATGTAACGTCTGTTGCTGTTCACGTTCAGGAACTGTTTTTTCCGGCGGAAGGAAAGATTTTAGTTATTTTACTTAATGAAAGTTGCATTGATACATATTTTTTGGCTTTAATGTTTGTATTGTGTGGTAACCGTTTCATAAAAGCAATAAGGTACGAGAGGCTGTGCTGTATCGTGAATAAGTCACGGCTGAAGGGCGTTGTTAGGCATGATGCTTCGCATCTAACAACTTACTTATGATGGATATGTGCTGGACAGCTTGTCTTCATACCGAAAAGAGTATGATGCTTTTTCAAAATTACTACTTTTGTGTGCTAGAAAGAAATAACACATAGGTTTAGAATTAACGACATGCGGGAGAATGAACATTTTTATTTTTAGACAGTCCAACTATATTAAGAAATCTGTCCTTCATAGACTGAATCTGGGTACATTTCCAATTCGTAGAGCCCTTGGCAATTTATTTTGATTTCTAATGAATCTTTTAAATGCTATATGGAGGTCGGTTTACTCTTATTTGTTGCATTACAGTCTCACATATTGTTTTTGTTTGTCTTTTTTTTTTTTTAATGCTTTATTTATTGATGTGTTACTGTGTATTGTTTGTCTAATAAACCTAATGTAATAATGTAGACTGACTGTGTGTGCATGTACACATGTTGGTGTGTGTTGACTACATGCGTTGCAATAAGTGTGTGTTGATGCGTTGGCAGGAATCACACAACACAATGGCAGAATACAGGACCGGCACAATAAACAGAGTGTCCACTGTGAGTCTGATGATGTCATCGTCGTGGGGGACGTGTGGAATATGAGCTCGTGTTCCATAGAACTCCTTCAGAAACAAACCGCCATGAGAGGAGGAGGAATTCATAAACATCAAGACTTCAGAGACTTAGTAACTGCTGTACAGAAAGAGTGGCAGGTCTGTTGGTTCTAAATTGGGTTTATTTGTAACCCCTGGTGGTTTAAAGGGATAGTTCACCCAAAAATTCTATTATCATTTATTCACCCAAACCTGTATGAGTTTATTTGCTCTGCTGAACACAAAAGAAGATAACTGGAAGAATGTTTGTAACCAAACAGATCTCGCCCCCCATTGACTACCATAGTATGAAAGAAAATACTGTGGTAGTTAATGAGGGGGGGTCTTTCAAATATCTTCCTTTGAGTTCAGCATAATAAAGAAATTCATACAGGTTTGGAACAACTTGAGGAGGGAGTAAATGATGACAGTTTTCATTTTTGGGTGAACTATCCCTTTAAAGATGAGTGTTTTAGCAACAGTAGCTGAAGTACTGCAAATGTCCACAAGATGGCAGTCAAATGCAAGATCCCACATACAAGAGCCTACAATCAACTTTTTTGATTGTTTAAATATATATATATATATATATATATATATATATATATATATTTCTATTCAGAATTTCTTCACACAGTTTCTCATTCTCTGCGATTTTGATTTTACGATAATTATGGCACTAGCACACAAAAAAAGAGTAATTATTTTTAATATTTAACTGATGGGACTTTACTCTTTTTATTAATTATTGACTAGTTTATGGATATTTCATATATTTTGTGCATTGTTTTGCAAAGATCAGGGTTTTGATTGCAACAAATGCCTTTATATATATATATATATATACACACACACACACACACACATTATATATATATATATATATATATATACACACACATAGTATATATATTTATTATCAGTCTAACTATATATGATTATCAGTCTAACTCTTCGATTTTAAAGTACTTGATATAGTATTTATATGCCTGCATTATAAATGGACATTTTATAGAAATACTCATTAATTCAGTCAGTCTGACAGCAATAGTCTGGCTACATGCATGAAGAACAAACGTTTATTGGCCCACTAAACATTTTACACAACAGTAATGCAGCTCTATTGTGCCAGTGCAGTGGCTCCACCGCCGCCTCTAAAAGTTGCGTGAGAATGAGGAAGTGTCTCCTCTTAAAGTGACAGTGCAGTAATCCACCGCGCTCCCCGCGTTATCTCAGCGCCTACTGTCTCTTTAAGAGTCCAGTGCTCACTCTCAATGAACACCGAACAGTCGTATGGATGTTTTCTCCTTTATGTGTGTATTGTAATGTGTGTGTGCCAGTAGGAGGTGGATCTGGCGCACCGGGAGGCCGTTCCAGATTCCGCGCGAGCAATTGGTTGCTGGTGAACTTTGTTTGTCCGCGCGCCCCGGTCACGCACGCCACGCACTCATGATGTCTCGTGCAAATCAGAATCACCGGTACGCTCTTGACCTCGCGGAAGATTAGGGAGATACACACACGCTACCAAACGCAGTCAGCAGTGCACGGGACAGGACGCGTCGCTTGCAGCCAGAAAGAGAGAAATTAACAGTAGCCAGAGAGATGACGGAGAAACGGATGTCGCGTTGGTATTTCGGTGGGATCGCGTCGTGTGGAGCCGCCTGCTGCACGCACCCGCTGGACCTGGTTAAGGTGAGACGCCCGAGGGTGTCGCGCTGTGCGCGCGCGCGCATGTGTCCGTAGACCCGCACCCCAGCCGCTGTCATTTTGGTGGCGGATGGGTGTGTGGATGGATGTTAGTTCAGGTAGTGACACATCAGCGGCCTCATCTTCATCTCTACAGGAAGACGACAACCGCTCGAGCACATGACATGACTTCAGTGTGGCTTTGAAGAGAAAGCTGCCCAAACGTCCTCATTTGAAGAATTGATTGTTTAACATAACGAGACCGATATATCGGCCGGACGGATAAATCGGATAATACTTTGTCTGTTCCCAAATCTCAAACTGCAAAGAATATTTATTTACATCTGATAATTTGGATAATATTTGGCCACTTTAACACCATGGACGCTAATACTTGAACTGTCCCAACAGTCTTGTCAAATTGCAATTAACATTTTACATCCAATAAATCAGATAATATTTGGTCATTTTACCAGTATGAACATGATAATGCTTGTAGTTTGTCCCAAAATCTACTGACAGCCTTGTTAAATTGAAATGAATATTTTACAACTGTAATATTCGGCCATTTTAACAATCTCAACATTAATATTCTTGGAAATATTTTGTCTCTTCCAACTGACAGACAAGTCAAATTGTAACGAATATTTTACATCCGATAAATCTGATAATATTTGGCCATTTTAACACTATATCAAGATAAAAATGCTTGTAGTGTATTCATTTCAAAATGTACAGACAACCTTGTGAAGATGTTACGTCTGATAAATCAGATAATATTTGGCCATTTTAACAATATTAACAGAATAATCCTTGAAAGAAGTTCGTCTGTTTTAAAAATCTGCTGACAGTCTTGTCAAATTATAATACACATTTTACATTTTCAACTACTTTTGAGCAAATATTGTGTACAATAAGTGTTTGTTTCTCAAAGCAAGTTTCACATTTAAGTTTAAAATAAAATAAGTTTCATTTAAATGATATATCGACCGTCATTCATCCTGCACTTTAGATGTAAACATCAGCCATTGATGTCAGAATAGTTTGAGATCTGATTTGGGATCAGTTTATTGGCCTCATGTGATTCCCTATTATAATGTGTAATCACATTATAACAGGTCTGAGGTCAGTTTCCTGAAACCATCTTGAAAGACATTTAATTACAGTGTAGTGAACTCACAGTTGAGTTTTCTCCATTATATACAGGGTTAGTTTGTTCTTGTAGTTGATGTGACGCTTATAATAGAGTTGGATGGGTGTCTTAATTGTTTTCCAGAGCTGTACTTACGTATTTCGCATGCATACTCTAAATTAAAGGCTGTAAATGTTCTGCATGCTGTAGTTTTATATTAAAGGCCAGAGGTATTTTGGGATCAGCTCTGGATGTGCTGAGTAATGCTGCTTCAGCTGCTTTATGGGACAGGAAGTGTGCAGTTCACTAACATCAGTATACAAGTATTTGTGTGTGTGTGTGTGAGAGAGAGAGTTAGTTCATGCATGCTTTTGTCCAGATTCCTCATGTCTTCCACACGTGTTGATCAGCACATGTCTGCCATCTGTGTTGGTCTGCTCGTCCAGTTGAGTCCGGTTTGGTGGACTTTGATTATCTTGTCTTTCTTTGTCCTTCAGTTCACTTCTGCTCAAGTTTTTTTTTTTTCCCTCAGAGAAAAGTATCAGGTGGCCAGAAAGCTCCAGCAATGAATGAGACACGAATTAATGTAATCAAGGAATGAGAGCGAGTTGACTGAACAGTCAGTTCTCTGATAGCTGAGAGACGTTGGTCCCTCTCGCTTTCTCTGGTCTCAAATCATCTGAGTGCTCTCAAGTTTTTGGGAGATAACAGGCTGAATTATCTAAGATTTGTCTAGTCTCTACTAAAACCAAAACAAAAGCCACAGATAAGCGGCGTTCATCCACACTCATACTGGCTAAAGCAGCTAGTTGTGACTTCTGAAGTGGTGCTTGACCCGGTTACCCTTCAGATGACTGTTTGTTTAAAGAGAGACCACGAGACCTCGTGAGTCCAATCTGAGCCTGTGACCTTTTGACCTTTTTAAATAAAGTTTCAGTTGTTGACATTAAAATGAACTAAGAATGAAAAAAGCACTTGGAAAATCAAAAGTTGTGTTGATATTATTTAATGGACCTGAGCTGAACAGTTGTAATTTTTAATTGAAAAGAACAAAGATTAATGTTAGTTTTCCATCAACTGCTCTTAACTACTGGATCTTCGTTGTAATGTGTTACCAATGATCTTTGAATGAGGTAAAAACAGGTTAATACAAGTGCCAAACATATTTGTTTTTATAAGTAGACTTGTGATATAATAATATTTCCCCACAATATTCTGCACACTTTTGTCTTATGTTTTCTGCTATCTTGTAAACTCCTGTTCATTGTCTTTAGAGTCGTGTGAGAACAGGCACATTATTAAACAAAATCATTTCACACAGTCTGTCTTTGAAGAGAATGAAATGTGGAGTTGTTGTTGGCCTAAATTGTTGGCGTGCTGGGAAGAGCAACCGTTGGCCTCTATTCAAACAATCCTGTGTGTGTGTGTGTGTGTGTGTGTGTGAGTGTGCTAAGGTATCAGTGAGTTTGTGAGGTTTTGTTACAACCTGTTGCATGTTGTTGCAGGTATGTAATGCTCGAGTGAGCAGGTCATTACACATGAATTTTCTCTAACATATATATTGAATTAACACCTTTATTCTTCAAGGCTGCATTAAATTGCTCAAAAGTGAGAGTAAAGACAAAAAAAAACATTTTTATTTCAAATAATTGCTGTTATTTTGAACTTTCAGTTCATCAAAGAATCATGAGAAACAAAAATGTATCACGGTTTCCGCCAAAATATGAAGCCGCAACTGTTTTCAACATTGATAATAATCAGAAATGTTTCTTGAGCAGCAGATCAGCATATTAGAATGATTTCTAAACTAACAGTATTGGTGATTACCAAAATCATTTTTTATGTTTCTGTAATGGTTAATCCACACCTCTTTAGTCACAGTAGTGTTTCTAATGCTAAAATGCTCAAAGACAGATCACACAAAAGTTTCATCAAAAGGGAACAACTAGAAACTTGTAAGTAGAGCTGGGACAATACTTCGATGCATCGTGAAATGATTCTGAATCAGTTCTGATATGTTTTGAATGCATCACAATTCTCTCCCGAATCGATTCTGAGTTTAGTTTTCAACAGCAGATGGCACCGCGTGGTTTAGAAACAAACATACTTCCAATTCCTTACACACACCACTTCTATAAAATAATCATTCATCAAGTCATTAACAACAGAGACTGTGGAAAAGTACATCAAAACAATGCCGGCAAGAATACACTAGCCACACTATATTTTTTTTGTAGCGTGTGTGAGATTTTGTTTTGTTTTTTTATATTATATTTTATATCTGTTCTATACCCAAGTGAAGGAATTTGCTGTTTATTCTTATTGCTGTTGTGATGATGATGATGTTGACAGGTGCACCTGCAGACGCAGCAGGAGGTGAAGATGAGGATGGTTGGCATGGCGATGCACGTGGTGAAGAACGACGGTGTGCTGGCGCTCTACAACGGCCTCAGCGCTTCCCTCTGCAGACAGGTCAGATCCAGAACTCTGATTTTGATACGAGTTTGATATCTGTCTGGAAATGCCTGTAAAACTGAAGAAACAACATTTTATGAAATATATCGCAAGCCACTTTCACACATTCAGCCTTTTTTTTTCCTGTTAGCGAGTGAGAGAGGTCATGTGATCAGGATCTACAGCAGTTTAAAGCTGGACACTGATGTAAAAATCAAAGAGTTTGAGTCCCGCAGAAGCCGACACAAATGAATTCATGTTGTTTATTTACTGTAAATGTATCCTTTTGGTGTAGCAATGTTTTGGAAAAAATCCTGCCAAACTGCAGATGGCAAAACAAAACTGATCTACAAAACTGCAGAGTTATGAACATTAACCATGACAATGCAGAAAATAGTTTAGACATCAATCTTTCAAATAAATGACGTGCAATATTACAGAATGATAGGTGGACATATTCGCCAAACATTTTTTTGTGAATAGTAGTCCATTGTCCATTTCAGATGCAGATAGTTACATTTATGGCAACAATAAACAATAGGTATAAAACAGAGAAAAGCTGTGGTTATGAGAAACATTAGTCCAGTGATTTAACAGCAATTTAACAGATTTCTTGTGTGAAAGTGGCTATTATGAAGCAGAGCATTGGATTACACACATTTTTGAATCGTCAATCAATATACGGTCCTGAATATGAAACTCTTCCACATTATTTCCCATCTGTGATCCCGTAAAGAAGCACTTTGTGTTCTCAGTCTGTGTTTATTCATGAAACACAAGATCTTCAGTTAAGCGTCATGGTTAAGTGTGAGATTAAGGGCTTTACAAGCTAAACATTAAGGATCAGATTCTAACACAGAAGAAGATAATGATGAACTGAATCTGTCTCTCTGCAGATGTCGTATTCTCTCACGCGGTTTGCCATCTATGAGACGGTCAGAGACATGATGGGCAGCAGCAGTCAGGGACCAATGCCTTTCTATCAGAAAGTCCTGCTGGGCGCGTTTGGAGGTGAATACACAATTCAATACAACACGGTATCATAATTAGATTTAGAGTAAGTAAAGCTTTATTTTTGTAGCACCTTTTAAAAGCAGTGTTTTACAGTAGAGAAATATATGTGTGCATTCACAGAAAAGAAAAAAAAAAACATACATACACACTTCATAGCTTGGGACTAAAATGACTAAAGGCTGACTAGCCAGTTTTTAGTTACCACTGGATGTTCGGAGCGATCTCACTGGAGTATATTTATTAAAAAAAATTAGAAAGGTATGTTGGGGCAGTTCCATGAAGACATTTAAAAACTAATTAGAGGATCTTTTAATTCGGTTCTGAATGATGCAGGCAGACAGTGAAGGAATCTGAGTGTTGGAGTAATGTGATTTAGAGCGAGTCCGCATTCGTGCAGCTGTGATAATATGGTGTTTTAGTATAAATGCTAATATGTTTTTGTTTTGTTGAGGTCTCTGTCAAATATTATTTCTAAGTTCTTGACCTGATTAATGGCTTTTAGTGATAGAGAGTCAAGATAATGGTGAAGTAGATGTTCGCCGTGCATCATTACTGATAACAAGTACCTCTGTCTTATCTTTGTTTAGCTGTAGAAAGTTCTGTGACATCCACAATTTTATGCAGAAATTGAATTGTGGCTATCTGGTACAAGTTGAAAGATAGAGTTGCATGTCATCTGCATACTGGTGAAATGAAATATTGTACTGATTAATTACACTAGATAAAGGAAGTATGTATAGGTTAAATAATAGAGGACACAAAACTGAGCCTTGAGGAACACCACAAGAAAAGATGTAACGCCTGAAGGTGTAGGTACCCAGTGCAACACAGTATTCCCTGCTACTTAAGTAGGATCTGAACCAGTCTAAGACAGGACCTGAAAAACTGACCCTGGTTTGAGGTCGGTCGAGTAGAATGTCTTGATCAACAGTGTCAAAAACAGATCTAAAGAACAAGGATTGTCAAGTTTCCTGAGTCCCAAATAACTTGCAGATAATTTAAAACCTTATGCAAGGCTGTTTCTATGCTTTGCCTGGAAGCCAGACTTAATTTTTTACTAAGTTTGTTGGCGTTGAGATAGTTATTGAGCTGTATGGACACTGTTTTCAATTATTTTGCCAAGACGTGGAAGATGAGAGAGAAGAATATATTGTTATATGCTCTCACATTCTGTGTTTCTCTGCAGGCTTTACCGGCGGTTTCATCGGGACTCCAGCAGACATGGTTAACGTTCGGTGTGTATTGTCAAGTCAAGTCAAGTCACCTTTATTTATATAGCGCTTTTTACAATGCAGATTTAGTCAAAGCAGCTTTACAGTGATAACTGGTATATAATTTTGGCTGCACAGCAGCTCTTAAAGAAAATGGCGTCAATGCAGGCAGATGCAAAGCACTGTTGAATATCAAATGTCAAGTGTCCCCAACTAAGCAAGCCAAAGGCGACAGCAGCAAGGAACCCAAACTCCCAACAGGTGACATTAGGTGGCAAACAGGTGTTAAAATGGAGATTGTGGGGTTTGTGTTTCTGATGCATCTCATCTGGTCAAGTATGAGTGTTTCATGTTGTTCATTTCTACAGGATGCAGAACGATATGAAGCTTCCTGCAGAGCAGAGGAGAAAGTGAGTGTGTCTAGATCTAAAAACAGTCTTTACTCTCTGGAGAGTCATAATGTGATTTACCTGAATCATTTCCGTGTCTCTCGCAGCTATAAACACGCGCTGGACGGACTCTTCAGGGTCTGGCGGGAAGGTAAAGCACATTTCTGGATCTCTTAAAGTCATTAATGTCTGAAAATGTTTGAATGTCTCTCTCTAAGCGTGTTTTTCTCTCAGAGGGAACCAGGAAGCTGTTCTCAGGAGCCACTATGGCGTCAAGCAGAGGAGCCCTGGTCACTGTTGGACAGGTGTGGAAGCAGTGCATGATGGGAATGACTGCACCGAGATTCATAAAGTTTTCCATATATTAAATCTCTGATTATACCAATTATACTCTCAGCTGTATTTAAAACATTTAATACATACTGTAGAATTGAGATTTACCCCTAAATAAGTGCATAAAAAGTATTAAAAGTCTAAAAGGGCTGGTTTGATTCCCACACAGATGGATAAATAAAACCTTGAATGCACTGTGAACTGCTTTGGATTAAACTGACTGTTTATGACGATGTAATGATGCTGAATGTCTCTCTCTTGCATCAGCTGGCATGTTATGATCAGGCCAAGCAGCTGGTGTTGGGCACAGGACTCATGGGAGACAACATACTCACACACTTCCTGTCCAGCTTCATCGCTGTGAGTACCGAAGCCTCTGATTGGTCAATCCCAGGATATTTTTGAAAACTGATAGTTATTGGACAGTACTGGGCAATATTTACTTGAAGTTTAATTTCTTTGACATTTTAAAATGTATAATTTAATCCCGTTCTCTCTTCAGGGAGGTTGTGCGACGTTCCTCTGCCAGCCGCTGGACGTAATAAAGACGAGATTAATGAACTCTAAAGGAGAATACAGAGTAAGTTTCCTCTCTCTATCTCTCTCTTTGGTCATTGAGCAATGAAGATAATGACACATTTGTCAAATGTGTTTTTGTATATTAGGGTGTGATGCACTGCCTGACTGAAACTGCCAGACTGGGACCACTGGCCTTCTACAAGGTACCCGTTTGGCTTTATTTTGCTTTTTTTTGTCATAAAATACTGCACAGTAAATTCCCCAGTGTTAAATGAACACCGTTCTGTGTTCATATGGGAACCAGCAGCAGTTAAAAAAACACAGCTACTGGCTAACTAAAGGAAACACTGATCACCATAATGGCGACCAAGTATTTTCAATAAAACATCAACATCTAAACCTGTTAATTCTCAAAAAGAACTGTAGATGAATGAAAGAAAAAAAGTCAGTCTGTTTGTTATAAGAGAGATTCAATGTCTTTTCAGTTGATTTCATCTAAGGCTGTGGCTGAAGTCAGTTGTAGTTCTTGTGTTTCTCTTTCCTTTAGTGATTCTGCTCGTTATCATCAGGTGTCTTCAATAATCAAACAATCATCACTCAATTAATCACTTAAGTATCTAATTAACTCTGCTTCAGTGTTACTTTAATGCCCCGCTGGTGGTTCAAATATGAAAACCGAACAGTGTTGATTTAAAACCGGGGAATTTGTGATCTTTTTCATTACTGATAATTTTCTTCATTCAATCGTATGACAGGGTTTAGTTCCAGCCGGGATCCGCTTGATTCCTCACACCGTCCTGACATTCGTCTTTCTGGAGCAGCTGAAGAAATACTTCGGCATCCTAGTGATCAGCTGAACAAATCCGCTGAACTTTGACCTTTGGCCTCCTCTTGAAGCTGCTCTTACTGCTGCATTCTTTCTGGACTGTCTCTCTCTTTCTCACACTGCACGCATAATAAACATCAAAATGCTGCCAGACCAGCTTGTCACATGCCAACATAATGAAAGACTTCATTACTGTCCGAGTGCCAAACCGAGAGGAGGCGGTGATGGAAAACGGGACTCACTAAACTGGATCTTCTGGGACTAGACGACTGGACGCTCATCTTCATCTCTTCAGGGTGAGATTTAGATTATAGATGTTATCTATCAGGATAGGTATATTTTTAGATTGTGAATGAATGATTATGATTATTATTTTTTAAAATGCTGTACGTAAATACTACTATTGCAGTGTGACAAGACATTTTAGAGGAATAATTCACGCAAACATAAACATTATCTCATCATTTACTCACCTGCATGTTGTTCCAAACCTGTATGAGTTATTTTTTTTTTTATACTAAACATCTCCTGTTGTTTTCCACATAATGTGTTCATGCACAATGTGTTCATGCATAATGTGAATTTTGTTTGGGTAAGTAAATTATGACTAATTTGAGTGAACTATTTCTTTATCAAATGCGCGCACACAAAACGGTTTTAAAGGTTGCGTGCAATCTGTATCAACTGTGATTTAATGGTACAAATTCTGTTTTTTCACAAATCTGTATTTGACACTGCATAGATGTATTGATGGGTTTGATTGACAGATGTTAGTTAAGGTCAGGGGTCACAGAAAACCTTCAAGAGGAACAAACTTTTACTTTTATAACAAAAATGTGCAGCATCAGAGGAAAAGAAAACAAGAAATGACTGACTGATGGGGATGTAAAGGACGAGTCAAACTTCTGTACTGGGTACTATGATTTCATTTTTCATATTTCTGTTCCGTTTGTAATAATCCTTTGGGAAATTTTACAACCGACGTGGATCCTGCATCATTTGTGATAGAAATGAGCTACTGTAATTCCAGCAAATGTGCTTGTAGTTTTTTATTTTATTTTTTGTGTGTGTGTGTGTGTCAAGGTAATGGGGGCATTTAGTGAAGAAGTTGCACTAATTACTTGTAGTAAGTCAGTTTGGTCCTAAATTTATAGATTTATCTTAGTGTTTCACTTGAACTACGCATATAACAATCATTTATCACAAAATTACGTTTAAACTTAATATTTTAGATTAAGTTGGTAAACTACCATATTGGTATATGCAAACAGGCAGTTTGATGATTTGACACCAAGAATGAAATCTGAACCCTTGAGCAGTGCACTGGAGAGCCTTATTTACCCATGGCCAGCAGAGGGCGCTGTTTTATGCAGTGAATGTGAGTGAATGCGCAGAGCTGCTTTTGTGCATTGAGGGTTTGCAAGTGAGTTTGTGTTTATCTGGGTACCAACTTTCTTTGTCTACAAATTTAATTGTAATTTATGGTTTGGAAACTGAGGTGTTTGTTGCTTAAAAATTTAATTTAGCTGCTCCCTCCACCTCAAAAAATGGAAATATGCAAACTGAATGATTGATGAAACTGGTCTAAACTGAGATTTTGTCCGCAAGAAAAATATATGTGGAAATAAAAGTACTAACACAAGAAAAATGTGATTTGTGTTTTTCTTTCGCTTGGAATGATTTGTATAGTGTTTATATTTTTCGTATTTAACTCGTACACATCAACAGATCACTCAAAACATGTTTCTTTCTAATACAAGCAGTATTCAGATTATGACATATTGTAAGATACTGGTTCATTGGTTGTTCTCATTACTACATTGGCTAATCAGAATGGATATTCAAATGACACAATGTCTTGAAAACCCAGATTCAGTCATAAAGTGCAAATCTGGACTTGTATGTCAAGAGATGTCTCCTTATATCGGAAGTTCTTCTGCAAATTTTGTGGCACCCTGGAAACCCTTTTTGTTTGTGACACATTTTTTAGGAAGTAAGACGAATTGTTAAAAAGTTATTTACACTTGATGATGGTCTTTGTCATGTTCTTCATTTCTCACATTACAGATGTTTACCGCTGCCTTCACCACAACAGCTGTTTATTATTTCAGCATTGATAGATTGTGGCGAAGTTATCAAACAACGCAATTTAAAAAAACAGTCATTAACTCAAAACAGGAAACTCTTGAATATGCATAGGCCTAATGCATGCTTGCTCCCAGTGCAACCAATATTTTAGACACCAAATAGTGCAATGTTCTCCAAAATGCGGCCAAAAAGGCGAGAGGTAGACTACATGAGGCAGACTTCCCTACTTCTGCAGTAACTGGTTGAAACCAAAGTGAAACCCTTTCAGTTTCAATGTAATGCGTCGAAAAGATTGAGGAGATTGACCCAAGAACATTTGGGCCAAATGTGGCTGATAGCTGGAACATTTGGCTTAGATATGGCATGGCTGAGCACATGTGGGCCAAAGGTTTGCCATATATGTTTTGCCATGGCTTTAGAATTGGAGGGAATTTTATTTTGGCTCACTAATTGTATTGAAGTGTATGGCCCAGATGACTACACACAACTGCGGATCATATGTGGCTTACGACACACCATGGAATATTTTAACTTATGGTTAACATTTGGCTCAAACCTGGAAAAACACATGTAACCTGTTTGGCAGGTCTGTGGCAGTCCACATCTCAGACTATTCAACAACGCTATTGGTTGCTTTGCATCTTTACTTTAACTCCTATTGGTGGATTTCTAAACATGTGACTGGCAGCTATTTAAATACAGATATTTCCATTATTTCAGTTATTTCTCTCTGCTCTCATTTTACAACAACCTCCTTTGCGCAAATAAGCTCTAATTAGCCTCATGTAAGTGCTGTTTTGGTGTAATAAAAGTTTACATAACAGTACAAAATTATTCAGATGTTTTCCCCTGTTGAATGGATGATAATAAAAATAGAAAGACTAATGCTTGTGTATGTGTTCAGTTTCATCTAATTGCTTTTATAGTATTTGATTTTTTAGATTATATTCTAATTATATATATTTCATTACAATAGTATTGTAGAATTGTAGCATATTTCTGTCTTTTTCAGTTTTGTATTATGTAACTGTTTTGCACTTAAGTTTAACAGTTTTGAAAACCGTAGGTACACTGAGGTTTGACATTTGTTGTGTTGAAGTGAGAAAAGAATTGATGTAATTTGAAAGATGTAGTCATTGAATGCATTTTGTGCCAAAGCAATAATAAATGATCCACAGTTTAACCCACATATTTCTGTTGTGCTCACTGTGGGAAGAGTTTTGAAAAAGTGACCCAAGTATTGAGAAATGGGTCCTAGTGATTGTCAAAAACTGTAATAAAAAAAAAAAAATGACTCAATCAGTTTTTGTTTGATGGATATTTTAAATTTCAAAAACAGGTGTGGTAAATGTGGTTAAATTATGGCTTTTGGTGTGTCAGCCATGTGTGGGCCATATTAAGGCCCTTTGCAGAACTCAGCCGTACAAGAATAACATATAAGGTTCACATATAGGCCATGTCTGTTTTTATTATTTGGTTCACTACAGGTTGAGTTATGGCCCTCCTTTGGTTTAGTTCTGGCTGAAAAGAAGTGGACCAGATCTGGGCTGACAAACACAATCTAATCTGGGCCACACCTCAGGGTCACATCTATGCCAAAGGAAATTAGCTGACTGGGGATCTTCACATAGGTGAGAATAGTCTCCATTCATGTATTAAAGTTCATATTGGTCATAGTCTGTAGGCTATATGATTTGTTCAGTTTGGTTTATTATGTTGACAAGTGTTGTGTTGGTGATCAGAGCTATTTTCACGTCACACCTCACGTCCACAGTAATATCAGGTGTAGACTATAACACTTTAGTCAAACAAACATGGACGTTATTTAAATGTGAAGAACATGCAAAGTAATAAATAGTAAAAATGCTACAGTTAAAAAAAATATATATATGTATGGTGCGTTCAAGTCCTACTGTGAAGTTTGTATTTACGAGGTGGGAATCCTGCCACCACAGACTTTATGCCGATCTGTTTTCTCTCAGTGGTTCTGCTCAGAACTGATTTGGCCCACTCAGATGTGGTTCTCAGACCTGGTTAGTCTACTAGCAGGCCCTCTTTAGGAGGTTCCTCTCAGGCATGACCTGCTGACTCGGACCCAGGGTATGATTTGGCATCCCCATCTGGATTTATGGAAACTATAGATCGGCTGACATTACCAACACTTATCTTAATTCCAGGACCCCCTCTATGAGGCACCTGTATGCCCTTAAGTGGAAGCTTTTTGTCTCTTGGTGTAGGCAACGTGATCATTGCGTTTTTCAGGTGGCTTTGCAGAAAGGTTTCTTCAAGCGTCTAGGAGACTGGTAAAGTTAAAGTTAAACAATAGTGTAAAGAAGCAGCGGTCTTTATCATTTAATTAACAAAATATGTTTCCTCATAATAGAGAGAGAGAAAACATCAATTCCATTCACAGACAAGATGCAGAGGAACAGCATGGATGAATCTTCTATTATGAGTATTATGCTGTTGGATCTGATTGGATAAGGGAAAGAGCGCATCAGGAAACACCATCATAGGAGTTAGAGAAACATTTGAAGAAGATTTTTCTCCTGTGGCTGTAACCAGGGTCTGTAATTCAACTCAAACCGTGGTGGATGGACAAACAATCACAGTGATCGACACTGTAGGACTCTCTGATAGATCACAGATGCTCAAACTCTAATAGAGAAGATGTTTACACTTCATAGTGTTGATGTGTTTCTGCTGGTGATCAAACTGGGTGAGACAACGGAGACCAGGAATGTTGTGCAACGGATCCAAGACAATTTTGGAGCAAAGGTCTTAAAACACTCAACTGTGCTCTTTACTCATGAAGATTAGTTACATGGACGAGTAGAGAGATATCTGAATACATGTGAAACACTGCGATCAATAGTTGATCAGTGTTCAGGAGGTTTTCTTGTTTTTAACAACAAAGATGAAGATCCATCTCAGGTCGCTGAGCTTCTGGAAAAGATAAACTCATTGAAAGAGAAGAATAGATACAGGAGATACGCAGAACAGGATAAGAAGACTCAGAAAGATCTTATACTCAAGAAATGTGATGCAGAAGCAGCAGCAGAAGAAGAAGAAGCAGTAACAGGAGCAGGAGTAGCGGCTACAGTGGGAGCAGCTGCATTAACTGTTGGGAAAGCAGCAATAATAGGAGCAGCAAGATGTGCAGCTCTGGCAGCTGTAACAGCATTTGGTGCTGGAGTGTATTTGTGGTATGCTAAATAATTATCATTATAATTATCACAGTTTCTTATATATATATATATGTATACATAAAAATAAAATTTTTTACTATAGTAGCAATTCATTTGTTGATATCAAGAACTGACATTTCGACTAGTGACAATTGAATTCTTGAAATCAAAAATGATGATTTTTACTAGTAAGAACTGTATTTCTGTGAAATTGGAATTTCAACTAGTATCAATTCTTGATATCAACAACTGAATTTGAATGGCAGCCTATGGAGACATTCCACTAGTGAAAATACAATTACAGATATCAAGAACTGAACTGTTGATATTCATATGAATTCATATCCTGAGAATAAATAAAAGTTAAAACAGCTTGACATATAAAATAAAAAAAATTGATTTGAAGTGTGTAAAGATGCAGCAAGTTTTTTAAATTAACAAAATATGTTTTCTCATAACAGACAGAAAAAAAATCAATATGTCCACTCAATATTTTACAATACTGATAATAATTCATAATAATAATTTAATACTTTTATTTACATTTTCTGTTTTTCATATACAGGTTTGTAACAAGTGTGTGTGTGTGTGTGTGTGTGTGTGTGTGTGTGGTGTGTGTATGTGTTCTTGTTTAATGTTGAGAGGACCAAAAGTCCCCACAAAGATAGTAAAATATGAAGATTTTGTCATTGTGGGGCCATTTGGTTAGGCCCCATGAAGTAAACAGCTTATAAATCAGACTAAGTGGTGTTTTTGGAAATGTAAGAATGCAGAAAGTTTTGTGTGAATAGTACAGTCTGTTTATATATATATATATATATATATATATATATATATATATATATATATATATATAATTAGATTTTAGATGTGCAATTTGTTTCCTGTTTTGTCCCTTTTTTTTATTAATTTATTGTAATTTGGCATATATGTGCCCCAACCCAGAAATACAGGTGAAAGTATGAAAGTGAGGAACAAATATGGGCTATAATAATACACACAATTTCACACCATATAAACAAACCTGTTTTTAATAGATAGATTAATCTGTTAATTACCAAAGAAATCAGATTTGGTTTGCGAATTTAGCTTTATTTAACCTTATTTAAAAAGAAGCCTTATTTACCTGTGGCCAGCAGAGGGCGCTGTGTCATGCAGCGAATGTGTTGTCTCGGGATTATGATGGTCATGGGAACGAAACATTTACTAATTTAATTGTAATTTTTTATGGTTTGGAAGTGGAGGTGTTTGTTGCTTTAACTGAATGGAATTAAGCTGATCCCTCCCTCCATCTAAAAAAACAAAACAAAACAACAACACTCATGGTCTTCATGTAGCTATGAAATACTGGCCAACGATGAGAAATTCAAGTGCCAAAAGTTTGTCAAAAAATACAAGACAAAAAAATTGTCTAAATTTAAAATGTATGTACAAAACAACTCCACAAACAGCATTACCAGTTTCACTTATTACTAACCAGTTTGACGCATGGATGAGTTTTGATTGCTCCCATCATGCACTGCAACATGAAGCATTTTGTTTGATTGTCACCATTGTTGAGATTCATACACTGATTCTTGATGTCTGTGTGTGTCTAAGAAATGCTGTAGAAAAAAACTTTGTGTATTGTTTTTAAAATCCTACACTGTATTTGATTACCACAACACTGCTAGTTCTCATACTATAGGATCACATGAATAATACAAAATTAATAACACATTACCTACATAATCATAGCGTTAGACATAATCTAGCAGAAAGAGAACAGTGATTCAGGCAACTACATGATGATGTCGTCATCAATAAATAGCCAATCATCACCTGATCACATTTACTCTTGGCTTTCTTTGCCCTGACAAATGTGCTTCATAAAGACACTCAGAGAAAATCTAATGATAAAAAGTCAAGGTCAAGAATCCAACTAAAGCAAACACTGATCAATATAATGGTGACTTTAAGTGAAATGATTAAAACAAAAATTACAGAAATAAAGTCTGGTTAGTAATAAGTGAAGCTGGTAATGCTGTTTGTGGAGTTGTTTAATCAGATCTTCAGAGATTTAATGTCTTTCATCTAAGGCTGTGACTGAAGAAAGTTGTAGTTCTTGTGTTTCTCTTTCCTTCAGTGATTCTGTGATTCATCAATCATCACTTACCTCATTAAATTCAACACTGTTTCAATTGTATTTTAACTCAGTAGTGCGCACACACGAACACTAGGCAGTGTTGATTTATCATGAGCATTTTGCTGTGTACTGTTACATAAATCTTACCTGTTTCATTTACGTATGACTGACAAATATGAATCACATTTACTTTATTGATTTGTTTATGTTAAAGCTGCAGGCCGTAAGTTTTACCTCTTCACCATCTCTGTTTGAAACCTGCAACTGCAGTTATTTGCGGAATTATCATCTTTACATGGGACGTCCATCGGCACGGCTCCTGATTTATCATTGGCATTTTGCTGTGTACTATCCTTTATTAACAAAATATGTTTCCTCATAATAGAGAGAGAGAAAAAAATAAATTCCACTCACAGGCAAGATGCGAAGGAACAGCATGGAAGAACCTCTTAAAAGTAAGTATTATCAATCAATTTACCTATATGTTCATCCATCTGTTTTACAGTATCAGATGTGAATATTATGCTGTTGGGCTCGAATGAATCAGGAAAGAGTGCGTCAGGAAACATCATTATTGGAGTTAGAGATACATTTGAAGAAGATTTTTCTCCTCTGGCTGTGTCCAGGGTCTGTGAATCAGCTCATACAGATGGACGAAGAATCACAGTGATCGACACTGGACTCTCTGATACATCAGTGAAGATCACAGATACTCAAACTATAATAGAGATGTTACAGAGTACATGGTATTGATGTGTTTCTGCTGGTGATCCAACTGAGTGAGACATTCACAGTGGAGAACAGTAAAGTTGTGAAATGGATTCAGGAGAATTTTGGAGCAAAGTTCAATAGTGCTCTTTACTCATGCAGATCAGTTACATGAGAAAACAGAGAAATATCTGTGATCAATAGTTGATGAGTGTTCAGGATGTTATCATGCTTTTAATAACAAAGATGAAGATCGATATCGGGTCACTGAGCTTATGGAAAAGATAAAAACACTGAGGATGATGAATGAATACAGAAGAGACACTGAGCAGGACTATGAGGAGAATCAAAGAATTACTACTCAAGAAATGTGCTGCTGGAGCTGCAATAGTAGGAGCAATAGGAGGATTAGGAGGAGCAGCAGTAGGAGGCGCAGGAGCAACAGCAGGAGGAGCAATAGTAGGAGCAATAGGAGGATTAGGAGGAGCAGCAGTAGGAGGCGCAGGAGCAACAGCAGGAGGAGCAATAGTAGGAGCAATAGGAGGATTAGGAGGAGCAGCAGTAGGAGCAACAGCAGGAGGAGCAATAGGAGGATTAGGAGGAGCAGCAGTAGGAGGCGCAGGAGCAACAGCAGGAGGAGCAATAGGAGGATTAGGAAGAGCAGCAGTAGGAGCAATAGGAGGATTAGGAGGAGCAGCAGTAGGAGGCGCAGGAGCAACAGCAGGAGGAGCAATAGTAGGAGCAATAGGAGGATTAGGAGGAGCAGCAGTAGGAGGCGCAGGAGCAACAGCAGGAGGAGCAATAGTAGGAGCAATAGGAGGATCAGCAGTAGGAGGTGCAGGAGCAACAGCAGGAGGAGCAATAGTAGGAGCAATAGGAGGATTAGGAAGAGCAGCAGTAGGAGGCACAGGAGCAACAGCAGGAGGAGCAATAGTAGGAGCAATAGGAGGATTAGGAGGAGCAGCAGTAGGAGGCGCAGGAGCAACAGCAGGAGGAGCAATAGTAGGAGCAATAGAAGGATTAGGAGGAGCAGCAGTAGGAGGCGCAGGAGCAACAGCAGTAGGAGCAATAGTAGGAGCAATAGGAGGATCAGCAGTAGGAGGCGCAGGAGCAACAGCAGGAGGAGCAATAGTAGGAGCAATAGGAGGATTAGGAGGAGCAGCAGTAGGAGCAACAGCAGGAGGAGCAATAGGAGGATTAGGAAGAGCAGCAGTAGGAGCAATAGGAGGATTAGGAGGAGCAGCAGTAGGAGGCGCAGGAGCAACAGCAGGAGGAGCAATAGTAGGAGCAATAGGAGGATTAGGAGGAGCAGCAGTAGGAGGCACAGGAGCAACAGCAGGAGGAGCAATAGTAGGAGCAATAGGAGGATTAGGAGGAGCAGCAGTAGGAGGCGCAGGAGCAACAGCAGGAGGAGCAATAGTAGGAGCAATAGGAGGATCAGCAGTAGGAGGTGCAGGAGCAACAGCAGGAGGAGCAATAGTAGGAGCAATAGGAGGATTAGGAAGAGCAGCAGTAGGAGGCACAGGAGCAACAGCAGGAGGAGCAATAGTAGGAGCAATAGGAGGATTAGGAGGAGCAGCAGTAGGAGGCGCAGGAGCAACAGCAGGAGGAGCAATAGTAGGAGCAATAGAAGGATTAGGAGGAGCAGCAGTAGGAGGCGCAGGAGCAACAGCAGTAGGAGCAATAGTAGGAGCAATAGGAGGATCAGCAGTAGGAGGCGCAGGAGCAACAGCAGGAGGAGCAATAGTAGGAGCAATAGGAGGATTAGAAGGAGCAGCAGTAGCAGAAGCTTTAAGAGGAACAGGAGGAGCAGCAGTAGCATCTATGATAAGAGCAGCCGTGTTAACTGCAGAGCAAGCAGCATTATTAGGAGCAGCAGGAGGTGCAGTTCTGGTAGCAGTAGCAACTTTATAAACTCTGGGATCTCTATCTGCCTCATAATGTAATACTCTCCATAAACTCCTGGGGGTGTACATTACTGTTTGGTCATTTAAGTCTCCATTCAGGTCATAGGATAATCTGTATCCAGGTTTCATAATATTTTTACTTTTATGATATTCTGGGAAATCTGTGGGTATCACCCAGAATATTCTTCCTGTTATATCAAGATGTCGTACCCTTACTATAGGCACTGGGTAATACTCATACAGCCATCTATTTTCATATTGCATCCTCATACCATAATGACCGTCTTTTCCTCCAGATGGTTTAACCATAGGTCATTTTATGATTTTTTCTGTGATTCCTTCATTAATATTATCACCAATATTTCCAAGAATGTCCCACAATCTAAATAGCAAGACCATCTGATCTGTTTCTGTACCATTTTCTGTTAAAATTTCTTTCCATAATTCTGGATTGTTCTCCATAATTTGTGATCCTATTCCTTGCCATGTAAATCCACCAGTATTTCTCCAGAATGATAACCAACGTTTACTTTCTTTTTCCTTATCCCAGGTTAATCCTGCTCTGGCTCTATAATCATCTCCACAAATCCATTTTTGACTCGTTTCATTACATGGACAAGGAGTTACTTGATATTCTTCTCGACCTTTGATGAATTATCCTTCATTTCTGGTCATAGTTTTGCAATTTTGATCTTTTTTAATCTGAAAATGACCATCTAAGGCCTTTTTCCACCATATACTATGCAATTCCCAATTAGACTGTTCTCCTGTACATCTGTGTATCTTTTGCTCTGGGCATTTATGGGCATTTTGTTGTGCTCACACTTATTTGGTATAAGGTTTTCTTTTGGCCAGAATACATTCCAGGCCTGATAATCACTTTTGCTGTTCTGTTGGTCTTACTATGCCATTTTATCCATGGGAAAGGGTCTTTCAGTTTTGTAGGGGTGTCATACATTGTATATTTATTTTTTGTGAAATATTTACAACATTCCCCTTCAAAAAATAATACAGGATTTGGATAGTTTGCCATTAGTTTATTTTTAATTCCTATCTCTTTGGTTGTTATGCTTACTTGTGTTGGGTCGATTTGCATTTGCTACATTCTTGTAAAGTAGTTTTTTTGCAATTTTTATATTTACTATATCTACTATCAATTGTGTAGCAAAATCAACTAAGGGCCATATTCCTGTATTACTAGGACAAAATTCCTAGTAATACAGGTTTGGGCAGACATGGTTCCTTCCATTTCTTCATTTTTCTTTCCCAGTCTTCACGTTTTTCTCCATCAGCCAATTTCATAATTCCTGAAAAAATAAAAACAAAACAATTAATGGGAGTTTTCCGGGGGCCCCTCCATCCCCTTAATTTCCAACGGAAATTCCTGACTCAAGAATAACCCTGAAACGCTATTCCCGAGCCAGTTCCATTTCAATGGCGCAGACGAGTACTTCAGGTTAAGATGTTGTGATCAAATCACATTGATTTCCAAAGTAAATCTGCGTGCCGGTAGATCTTCTGTTTCACCTTCCATAGTAGATTTTTGCTGTGTACCAGCATTATTTTTCCGAGGGCTTCCCTTCTTCCATAAGTCTATTGGCACACATCCGACCCTGGTAACTTTTTGTTCGACCAACGTTCTTCATCAATTTGTCCAAACTGGCATCTCATATTACCATTTTCCTCATCACATTCACCTCGCCTGGGAAAATCAACTCTTGGTGACATTATTTGTTCTCCATCACCATTTTCCATTAGCACTTTAGCAATGGTTACAATTGACCAGATAATTCCTTTTCCTTTCTTTGGTTTAACTTGTCGTCCGTTGTCAGCAAAGCAAATTTTCAGGTTCTCTAGTTCATGGCCCAGACTCCCTGGATCCACTAACAACCATTTGCTTTGAACTTCCTCTATTCCTGCACAACATCTTGATGTCCAGGAATAATCAATACTGCTGTTGCTTAGCTGTCTTAGATAATTGTCATTATCTAGGCCCACACTTGTGCATTCCAACAACTGCTTACTAAACCACAAGCTTTATGCCCACACCGTATGCCTTCCTATCACCAGTAATTCTCCTTTTTCCATATCACTAATACATTCCTCGCATTTTATCCATTTCAAGCCTGTCCATACACACTCACAGTTATCCTTCGGATTTCCTGTTCTTTGAGTCATTATTACCTCTAGTTTGGGATACTTTATTTATACTAACTGCACTTAATTCTTGGTTCCTCTAAGGGCTTTTCCTTAAGACCCTTTTTACACCTATAGGTTTATCTTTAGCTGGACCGTCCCACCATATATATTCTCCAAAACATCCACATATTACACAGTTTCCTCCAACAAACAGCCTGTTACACTTTAAACTGACAGCACTACCTATTTTTTTTACCCATTTTGCCTGTCTTTTTCATGTTGTGTTTGTCAATATGTAATTTGTTCTGCTTTTTGAGGCTAGTCGTGTCTCTGCCCTTATCAATTCAATTCAATTCATATTCTGTATCTTAGCAATGTTTCTGAGGTGGAAGAAAGCTGTTTTTGTAACATACGAAATATGATATTCGAAGGACAAGTTGCTGTCTAATATAACACCCAGGTCTTTAACTGTGGAGGATGGAGTAACAGTACATCCTTCTAAATGCAGATTGTCTAAGAGATTCTGTGTACAGGTTTTTGGCCCGATAAGTAATACTTCAGTCTTATCTGAATTTAATAGAAGAAAATTACGAGTCATCCAATGTTTTACTTCTTTAACACACTCTGTCAGATTGGATAATTTAGAGATTTCATCTGGTTGTGTTGAAATATATAACTGAGTATCATCGGCATAGCAGTGGAAACTAATTCCATGTCTTCTTATAATATTACCAAGTGGCAGCATGTATATTGAAAATAGCAGAGGGCCTAACACAGATCCTTGCGGCACTCCATAATTTACTATCGTTATCTTAGATTTTTCCCCGTTTAAATAGACAAAATTGTGACGGTCTGATAGATACGACCGAAACCACCGTAATACCTGTCCCTGAATACCAGTGTAATTTTGTAGTCGATCTAGGAGTATTTTATGATCTATAGTGTCGAACGCAGCACTGAGATCAAGTAACACTAGTATTGAGATACAGCCTTGGTCAGAAGCTAGAAGTAAGTCATTTGTCATTTTAACGAGCGCAGTTTCTGTGCTATAATAAGGCCTGAATCCTGACTGAAATTTTTCATAGATAGCGTTTTTTTTGCAAGAAGGAGCACAATTGGATCGACACCACTTTTTCTAGTATTTTAGATATAAATGGAAGATTTGAAATGGGTCTGTAATTTGCCAATACATTTGGATCTAATTGTGGTTTCTTAATGAGAGGCTTAATAACTGCTAGCTTGAACAGTCTTGGGACATGACCTAGAGATAAAGACGAGTTAATAATGTTGAGAAGAGGCTCTTCTGCTACAGGTAATAATTCTTTCAGTAGTTTAGTGGGTATTGGATCTAATAAACATGTTCATAAAGTCATTTGTTCTGTTTATTTGTTAATCTAGCCACTGTACTAAACAAGAACCTTGGATTGTTTTGGTTATTTTCTATGAGTTTGCGGAGATGCTCGGCCCTGGCTGCTTTTATAGTCTTTCTATAACAGGACAAGCTGTCTTTCCATGCGATATCTAATGTACTAGTGAAAATGGTGCACATACTGCTAGTCATTCCCTCAAGTTCATTTGTGTGTTTAGGTACACTGAGCAGCTGAGACAGATCAGGCAGTTTATTTGTGAAATTATCTATAGTTGTCGGGAGAATTGTTCTACCTAGTCGATATCGCAGCGCAATTTGACAAATATCAGCAGTATGCAGTACGCATGTTACAAGGTAGTGATCAGTGACATCATCACTTTGCGGTAGAATTTCTATATCGGTATATTGATTCCATGTGATATAATTAAATCTAGTGTATGATTATCACGGTGAGTGGGTCCAGTGACGTTTTGTTTGACCCCAAACGAGTTTAGTTAATCTGTAAACGCAGCCCCTAACGTACCACATCGGTACGTCTGAAGCGGTCCGGACACGATGATCCTCGTCGCAGGCGATGTGGCTCGTACCGCCTCGATCAGGCTCCTGAAGTCCTGCTTCAGCACTTCCGTCTGCTGCAGCCTGGTGTCATTCACCCCTGCGTGCAGAACAACAGCTCCGATGCTCTCAGCGCCATTCAGGATCGCGGGAACCTGTGTAGCGACATCGAGAACATGAGCACCAGGAAAACAGTGACTGCGTACCTTACCTTTGGTTGTGGTAGCGTGGACGCAGCGGACGATGGAGTCTCCGTTGACCATGGCGTCGCGTTCTGCCTTGCAAAGAGGGGAGAAGCGTTCCTCGTCGAGACCTCGAAGACCGGGGGCGGCGGAGGGGAGAGGTCCTGGTCCGAGGCCTGGCTCGCGCCTTCCGCTGCTGAAGAACCCAAGGTCCCTGGTGTGACGGCGCCAGAGTGAACGAGGGCTGGGATGAATGCGTTCTGGGTGCTCGGGCCCTGTGCAGAGAAACACAAGGCGTAGAGGAAGCAGGAGTGTTAATATCGCGCTGCAAACTTACCGAGGATTGGTGAGCGTCAGCACGGGATGTTTCCAGCGCTGTTCGGCGCTCCCGCAGCTCGGCCTGCTTCTCCAGAAGGATCCGAATCTGTCGTTCCACGGCCTCCAGCTGCACCGCATGCAGCTCAGACGTGTCCTCACCTGCACTCACAGACACATCCGATACACTCACCATTAGTATAGATGAACAGTAATAATGTGAGTGAGAAGAGTACAAACGCTAGTGTGACCACGCCACTATTGCTAACAGGCTAAAGCTAGTAGCGAATGTTTGGGAAGTCGGATAAAACTAGCGATATCAAGGCAATCCGAGTGTTTTTTATAAAAAATAATGTTGGGGATGTGTTCCCCCGCCGTAAAAGAGAGAATGATAGGTTATAAATTTGATTTTAAGAGTAAAAAACAAGCAATTAGGAATCAACTTGACGGAGCTCTAATTCAAACAGCGCGGCAGCAACCAGTGCTCGAAATGACTCCTCATTATCACTTCTCTCTGACTGTTGATTGTTATCATGTTTTTAAGCTTCAGTTCCTCTGTATCTTGCAAGTCTTGCTTTCGCAATGTTTTAGTCACCTTTGACACCTTTGACCTTTGAAATAATGGAGCAAATAAACAATCAGACAAATATATCACGGTCTGAATATTTCAAATAAAACAAAAATAATCATATAATCATGGCTTTCAAACACAACTGGTTTGTTTTTGATGTTAGAATAATAGACGTGTGATTTTGAAAACACAATATGTGTGTGAGGTGGCGAGTCCTCAAATTGATATCACATTATCCACCCCCTCAGAGCTGGACATGTGAAGTACCAATGCCTAAACCCGGGGGGAAGAAACCACAGAGCGTGCTTCCACCTGGGAAAAGGCACTGGACCTGGCAGGTAAGGGCAGAGAAAGGGCGGCGCCCATCTCTAACCCCTCTGCCAGATTCATCTGTGAACTCCATGATCTGAGCCAGTATGGAATGCCAAATGTGCCAAAATCTGCTTTAAGTTTTTTCTCTCTCACTACGCTCGATGGTGGGGTGGTTAGGGGGTTGTGGGGACTTCCCAGGTGGACTGTGCAGTTGCGGTGCATGCCTGCAAAGTGCTTTCACCTTGTGGTGTCATCCTCAAATCCCACCCAGCACCTGTAAGATAACAGCAGCTCCGCCTGCTAGGGCTTACAGTGCGATGGCCACCTGCAAGTCTACCAGCACTCATAATGTACGGGGGTAGTTCTGAGCCAGGGTTGATGCAGGAACTGTGCACATTGACTGACCGTGATGAAAGTCAAGGCGCAGGCCCTTGGCCAGACGATGTCCACCTTGGTGGTCCAGAAGCACCCCCTGTCTGAACCTTGCAGAAGAACGAGATGTCGCCAAAGTGTGCTTTCTCAGTGTTCACATCTCACAAGGTAGCCTTTTCTGTGACACTGTCGAGGACTGTGCCCAGCGGTTTTCTGCAGTCCAGAAGCAGGCTAAGGCTGTCAAGAGCATGCCTTGATGTGCTACCAGACCATCGTGGGCTGTCCCTCAGTCTGCTTGTCGCCAAGGGCTTCTGTTCCCTGCAGCAAAAAAAAAAGAAAAAAAAGACCCCCCGCAGGAGGACGATCAACAAAACACCACCCCTGAGACGGGCGACCTGGAGACAAATGGAGCTGCTCTTCCCTGTAGGAGGGCCAGGTGGAGAATCTCCTTAGCCTTAAGGAGCTATTTCCTCTATCTTTGTGTCTCAAGAGGGCACGAATGGCAGTGTGTGACAATATGCCTTGTCACTGTTTGTCCGGTGTGCAGAGGATCACTTTTCTTGGTATGGAGTTGGATTCGGTCAACATGGATGCACATTTCTCAGTTGAGTGTGCCCAGTCGATGCTGAATTGCCTGAATTCATTCAAAGGCAAGAATGCAGTTCCACTGAAACTGTTTCAGAGGCTCCTGGGACATATGGCTTCCACAGCTGCAGTCATGCCTCTTGGATTGCTTCATATGAGCCCGCTTCAGCGTTGGCTTTGCGACCAAGTCCGGAGATGACCATGGTGACGTGGCACACACCAGGTTACAATCATTCTGTTCTGTTGCCAAACCTTTAGACCATGGTGGGACCTTGCTTTCTTATGGGCAGGATTTCCCCTAGTACAAGTGTCCTGGCATGTTGTTGTCTCAACAGATGCCTCTGCCACCAGCTGGGGTACCTTGTGCAACAGGCATGCATCGGGCTTCTGGACAGGACCCCAACTGCATTGGCATATCAATTGCCATGAGTTGCTAGCAGTGTGGAGCACATACTGGTCAGGATGGACAACACTGCAACCATTAAGGTGGCCTATGCTCCCATCACATGTCGCAACTCGCCCACCATCTCCTATGGAGTCAGAAGCATCTGAGGTCGCTTCGTGCCATTCATATTCCGGGCACCTTCGTGCCATTCACATTCCAGCTGATGAGCTCTCATGACAGCCTGCAGCCCCCAGGAGTGGCGACTCTGCCCCGAGGCAGTCCAGCTGATCTAGAGATGCCAATGCCAGTTGTTCTATTTCCTGACCAAGGGGACCCTCGGCACGGATGCGCTGGCACACAACTGGACTCGGGACTTATGCAAGTATGCGTTTCCCCCAGTGAGCCTTCTCGCACAGACATTGTGTAAGGTCAGGGAGGACGAGGAGCAGGTCTTGCTAGTTGCGCCCTACTGGCCCAACCAGACCTGGTTCTCAGAACTAATGCTCCTCACCACTGCCACTCCCTTGGCAGATTCCTCTGAGGAAGGACCTGCTTTCTCAGAGACGGGGCACCCTATGGCACATAGGTCTCAGGTGATCTACTTCCACAGGTGGTAGACACCATCACTTCAGCGAGGGCGCCCTCTACAAGGCACGCCTATGCTTTTTGTGGAACCTGTTCAACGAGTGAGGGGAAGCACGACCTGGTTCCTTAGGGGTATGAGAAGACTAAATCCTCCTCGTTCTCACCTTGTACCCTCTTGGAACCTCTCTTTAGTTCTTACAGCCTTGCAAAGAATTCCTGCAGTGAGTTGAGCTCAAAATCCTGTCTTTGAAGACAGCTCTCCCAAGCCCAAGGTCAGCCATGTTCCCTTTGGGGTAAGGGCTCATTCTAGCAGAAGCGTAGTGTCCTCCTGTGCGTTTGCAATAATCTCCATGTACAGCCAGTGTCCTCTTGTGTACTCGCCTCAAGTAGCCACTAAACACCAGTTACACTTGAAGGTGATTGGGCTCTTACCTTCTATCTATCTATCTAGAAACCACATGACTAAATCAACCAATGACAACATGACACATTCACAAGGGGAGCACATGCCAAGATCACATGAGGGAACAGGAAATCACATGACATGACAGGACCCATGACAAAATAAAAGACACGAGAATAAAATACATGGAAACAAAGCACAAGAAACAACAAAACCAACGTTACACAAAGCTGATTTTTCAGCATCATTACTCCAGTCCTCAGTGTCACATGATCATTCAGAAATCATTCTAATATGCTGATTTGATGCACAAGAAACAATTCTGATTATCAATTATTATTATTATTACTATCTGTACTACTAATAATAATACATTTTAACACATTCACATAGAAAACAAAAAATTAAATGGTAATAATATCTTATTTTTACAGATGAAATAAATGCAACTGTGGTGAACAGAAGACTTCTTTTTTCAAAACTTTAAAAAATTTGAATGTTTCCAAACTTTGACAGGTACTGTATCTGTCTGTATCATCCATATGTCTATCTGTCTGACTTTTTTACTCTATCAGATCTCAATATTATGCTGTTAGGAATGACTGGAACAGGAAAGAGTTCATCAGGAAACACCATTATTGGAGTTAGAGATACATTTAAAGAAGATCTTTCTCTTTTGTCTGTGACCGGAAACTGTCAGTTAGAACAAACAGAGGTGGATGGGCGAACAATCACAGTGATCGACACTGTAGGACTCTCTGATACATCAGTGAAGATCATTGATGCTCAAACTGAAATAGAGAAGATATTACAGGATATAAATCTTGATGTGTTTCTGCTGGTGATCAGATTGGGGGTAAAATTCACAGAGAATTAATGTAATGTTGTGCAATGGATCCAGGATAATTTTGGAGCAAAGGTCTAAAAACACACAATAGTGCTCTTTACTCATGCAGATCAGTTACATGTGCCAGTGGAAGAATATGTGAGTAAATCTGAAACATTGCGGTCAATAGTTGATCAGTGTTCAGGAGGTTTTCATGTTTTTAAGAACAAAGATAAAGATCGATCTCAGGTCACTGAGTTTCTGAAAAAGACTGAGTCACTGCAGAGGATGAACAGAAACAGAAGATCAATGAGCAGGACTATAAGGAGGCACAGGATGAAATTCTACAGAGAAAATATACTACTGGAGCAACACTTGGTGGAGGTGCAGGTGTACTAGGAGGGGCAGCAGGAGGAGCAATAGCTGCTAAAGTAGGAGTGACTGTGTTAACTGCAGTAAAGGCAGCAGTAATAGGAGCAGCAGGAGGTTCAGCTCTGCTAGCAGTCCATCTCTAGCTGGAACTAGAGAAAAAGATAAAACTGAATAAATATGTAACATGCAGAATAAACACATTTGAAATAAACACATTACACAAGCTACAGAATCTAACATTGTAGTAGAATGATTTTGTAGAATGAATTATGTTGTTCACAGTTGCACTGTGTAATCTGTTTTCAGACTTCTATAATGTGTAATTGAATGTTTTGTGTTTACTGTAACTGTACACATGGCATGATCATATTTAACTAAAATTTGTGATTGTTAATGCTGATTAATGTCGTGCCATCTCTTGTTGTTGATGTGTCTTGTTAGCCCATGTGTGTGTGTGTGTGTGTGTGTCCAGCTATAACACACAACCAGTTACATAATTTATTGTTAATTTTTTGTAATTTCATGACTTACTAAATGCCAACCTAACTATATTTAATGCCTGTAATTTCATTACCATCAAATTACCAACTCACAACGTCATCAGTACGATCTTATAAGATAACCAAAAACATTCCAGGTACATACTATATCCATAATACTTTGACTTTTTGGCAAAACAACTGAATGCGCCTGTAATTTTATTAAAGGTGCAATATGTAATGTTTTCTGTCAGCTAGAGGTCGCTAGAGGCCTATTCAAAACAAAAGCATAGCTTGATGACGCCAAGTTTGAGCGCGGAATCTTGGGACATGTGGTCTTCACATCACAGCTGGTAGAAAAGAATAGGGATAGGACTCAGGAAGAAATCATGTTCATGGATGCGATTATTAACGTCACTGTAGTATGAAGCAGAGCAGGACCGAGTGTTGTGGGAGCTGAACGAGGCCGCTGGAGCGATTGTGCAACACGTGCCTCACGAGCAGCGGGACTTTTATTATGCCACAGTCACCGGCGCCGCTTCCGCTTTTCCAGTCATGAGTATGAGGTAATGCAGCTCTGTTTATCATATTAGATACATTTAAGATGAGTGCTGAAAATGTTATAACGTGACTACGTGCTGTGAGACACTTGTTTGAGTCACACTGCAGTAAGCTGATCGATTTTAGAATATCATATTAAATGCTGGATGGCTTGTGTTGATAAATGGCATGAAATTAATTTCAAAACGTATTGTATGATGGAGAAAATGCTGTATTACTGTTACTAAAAATAAAGCTGCATCTGATTATGCTATGTTAGCTACTTGACAAAATAGTGTTTTTCTCTGAGGCATGGTAAAGCATGGTATACTCACAAAAAAAAAAAAAAAAAAACGCCATTGACAGGCGACTCCCGGAGCCTTGGTTAAAATTGCAATTTTCTCACGATTTACAAATAGTTGGAAACATTTGGGATATTGTAAGTACTCAAGTGAACAAAATATATAACACTGGCCTAGTGGTTTTTGGATATTTTACTGCAAAATTCTTACATATTGCACCTTTAACATTATACCACCAACTCACAATGTTGCCAGTGCGGCCTCCTTATAAGATAACCAGAAAAAAAACTCGCAAATGTATTCAAAATAACAATAAAATACAGTATTGAAGGTTCTAAAACGAAGGATGGAGTGCATCTTCGCACAGGTGAGTAGATGTAAGATGGAATGCGGCTCTCCATTGATGCCTATTAATGCTCATAGTCTGTGTGACACTACGAAATTTATTCTGTTGATTTACTTGATTCACGAGAGTTGTGTTGGTGATTTCAGCGATTATAACGCGTCTTTATGTATCAAGGCTATTTTAAGATGGCAAAGGGGTATGTCATTTGTATACAGGAGCATGATTTTCATCATTTCAAAAAAAAAAAAACCTCTTGCAATCTTTTATGGATTTGATCGATATTAATTTACATACAATATTTGCCTCCCCAAAAGATTCCCTCATGATCCAGGTGATATTTTAATATTTTTAATTGCCTAGTTAGGCCTAAAATGACTTGTGCTCTTACTTTAATCTTTACAAATGCGTTTTCTCTCTTTGGCCAGGTGAGGGAGCTACTTCATCTGACAATTTTTTTTTTTTTTTTTTTTTTGTCAAGACAACCTGGTCTATGTGTGTATGGAATCCCAAGTATGCCAAAATTAAAAATAAATAAATATATAAATAAATATACATAGAAAAAAAAACTAAAATTAATAATTATTTATACATTTATTTATTTATGTATTTATTTATTTTTTTCCACATTTATTTTTTCTTTTATTTATTTATACATTTATTCATTTCGATTTATATTTATTTCCACATTTATTTGTTTATTTATTTATGTATTTATTTCCATATTTGTTCATTTCCACATTTATTAATTTCTACATTTCTTTATTTCTACATTTCTTTATTTTTACATTTATGTATTTTTAAATTTCTTTGTCCATAGGGTAATGAGGAGGGTGTGGTTTACCTCAGACATAGCAATCAAGCTCAGAGTAGGCAAGAGCGAAGCGTTGAGGCCACAGTGACACCTTGTGGTGTGCCCGAAATACAAGAAGTGTCGCCTGCTGACGTTGATACTGGGATAAATGATTTGGATATGGATATTATATCACGGGTTAAGTAATATTACCCTAACTGTACTGTTAGACATGGATAGGCTCTTTACTCCGGACATGGCCATAGAACATCGTCTGGTCTGGATTTGTAAAATGTCCTGCGCTGGCAAACATGAACAGCAACGTCTTCAGCGGATCTGATAACAGGGATTTTGAAATGGAAGCGCTTGTTATTTCCCATTATTAATCATTTGAATTGAACACCTTGTGTTTGATTGAGATTCGGACACCAGTCAGAACACGGAAAGGATCGAACCAGTGCACATATAGACTACAGTGAAGTCGACACAAGCATATTGATCAATGCATTTGAAACGAGACCACAAATTCACTTCACATTCATATTTCCTACTTTTACATGCACAACATGTGACAAATTCTTAAAATACAATGCATATTTCAAAGATCCAAAATAGAACGAGGCATCGGTTACAGTAGAACATTTTGTTGCGTTGCGTCTCCCCTCGTGGGGACATTCTAAAACTCCTAACGTGAAAAACGCTTAACGTGGCTTAATGTAGTAAGACAGTGATATTAACAGACCAAACTCACTAAACATCATCATAATAAAGTATACTATGTACAAAAAAGCGTTTAATAACACGTTAAGCCTTTTCCTCCCATATAAAACCGTTATAAGAAAATGCTTAACGTGGCTTAATGTACTAAGACAGTGATTTTAAAAAACGTTGAGATCATATTCAGGGCTCATCTGAGCCTATTTGTGCGCTGGTTCGATCCTTTCCGTGATATAAGATTTTGGCCATATCCAACTCATTCATCCCAGTATCTTCTACACTTCTTGTATTTCGGGCACACCACAAGGTGTCACTGTGGCCTTCGCTCTCGCCTACTCTAAGCTCGACTGCTATGTCTGAGGTAAACCACGCCCTCCTCATTACCCTACGGACAAAGAAATGTAAAAATACATAAATGTAAAAATAAAGAAATGTAGAAATGAATAAATGTGGAAATGAACAAATATGGAAATAAATGCATAAATAAATAAACAAATAAATGTGGAAATAAATGTATAAATCATTTTTTTTTTTTTTTTTTTTTTTTTTTTGCTTTTTTACATTTCTTTGTATATTTATTTATTTTTAATTTTGGCAGACTTGGGATTCCATAGTCTGCTCATTTCTTGTTAAAAGCAAATCTTGTAAAAAACTTTCATCAGTGTCGCCTCACTTCCTGTCACCATGGAGACACTTGACTAGTCGTCTTTAGCTCTTTAAGCCATCAGCACATGACCATCTTCTCTGCCAAACAGCCAGCATGTGTTTGACTTCTACTGTACATGTGTAGATGAAAAGATTTCGAGTAATATTTAAATGAATGCATATGTCCTCATTGCAATAATTTAATACATGTTCAGTTCATATCCCATCCCATCTTGAAGAGAGATTGTGGCTAGATTAATAAACAGTTTATCAGTAACACAGTGGCATCCTGAGCATTTTTATGTGCATCACAAAACTGCTGTTGAGATTTGAGGCTTGATGTGTGTTAAAGCTCCAGAGGAGCAGATATATTTGGGTTTTCACTCAACTACTTGGTTCCCATAATCTGGACTCTCTGGAGGAGGAGAGGATGTGAGTAGGCTACGTCTCGCAGGAACACAGAGCTGACTTATGCATTATGAAGAATTATATATTGAGTTAAACCTACAGTCATATCTGTGATCAGATTTTGAGGATAGAGTCTCTGATTTCATGACTACATTGTTTATTATTGCATCGTTCTCATAAACGTTTTGACAAGGTTCCTGTTCTTCCAGTGACGTTAATAGCGTCCTAATTCTTCCCTACTATATAGTATGTGAAAAACAGTACGGCAAAAGAGATGTCAAGCTGTGTCCGAAATCAAATACTTCTCTACTATATAATATGTGAACAGAGTAGTATGTCTGAATTCATAGTATTCGAAAAACAGTATGCGAACAGAGTAGTATATAGTATTCGAAAAACAGTAGGCGAAAAGTACCCGGATGACTTTCTACTTCCGGTGAGATTCTGAAGTGTGCATACGATGGACATTTTACTATCCCAAGAGGCCACGGGAGAGGATTTGTGAATGGACGTAACTGATGCTAGTAGGTCATGTGACAGAAACAAAATGGCGGATGTAGCAGGTCTGAATTAATTCATACTACACGCATAAAGTAAATTTAAATTCAAATGTAGTACCTAACAGTAGCCTACACGATTTCGGATGAAGCTATAGTATTTTAAAAAATATTAGGCGAAAAGTCTCCGGATGACCTACTACTTCCAGCTAAATGGACTACTTGCACAACTACTTCCGCATTCTACTTGTTACGGCTCGAGCGTTTCCGGTCAGCGTTCAGCGCACTTATATACAGAGAGCTTCTCGTGAAAACGCAGATTATTACTACGTTTTAGGGCTACCAAATGTTTTTTAAACAATTAATCACATTCTCTGCATTAACATTAATTATCCTCAACCTGCTGAAATGTTTATTAATATATTTCGCTTCCAAATGCGCATTCTGAATAATAAATAAATATATTTCCCCACTAACCTACCGCCGTCAAGTGCTTGTCTTCTCATTAGCAGTGTTTTTCTCTTAGTCATCATATTTGATACCTGTTAAATTTACATTTAAATGAATTCAAACGAGCAGAAGAGCATACAAAACATGTACAAACAAACCAAGCTGACGATTAAACAGCAGTATAACCTTTCATATAATAGTTATAATTAATCAAATACTTATGAAGGCAAACCATGGTTTTACTATAGTAAGAGTGTAGTAACTAATGGTTAATTTCTGTACCAGCAGTATTGCTTGTATTGGTGCTCTTTTATTCCAGTGTTTGAAATAGTTGAATGAATGTGAAAACTGCCTTAATGATGTTAAATATTTATAGAAATATTAATCTTATAGAATAATGCAATGACAGCTCAACTACTTTGAATATTAGGAGTTTTGGCATAAATGTGTGAATTACATACAAGTGATTGTCAGTGAAAAAATGGCACAGAATAGTGACTAAAATTAAATTATAATATTATGTTCATTCTGATCTTATTCATCACTCGCACTGCAGCGTCATTAGTAGAGCCTGTGGTGAAAGAATCACGGCTTATGTTGGATTAAAACAAAGTGTTTGGAAAGGTCTGTACACGGTAATCATCAGAATATCTCTTCTCCTGTCTCTGAATATGTCTGGAATTTAAAATCATCCTGAGGACTCTCATTTTAAGAGGCGTTTAGCTAGCTATGTGATAACAGCGTATTGAAAATAGATATAACCGGAAACAACTGAGCCGTAATATATCAAACCGGATGTGCGTCACGAGGCTCGGTGCAAGTAGTCCATTCTGAAATGTGCATTAAATGGACACTTTTCTATCCCATGATGCCAGGGGAGAGGATTTATGAATTGAAATGAAGTGACACAACTGACTCTGGTATGTCACATGACAGTAACAACGTTCTCCAACATTCATTTAATAACATGAATTTCATTCTACCAATATTCATACTATATAGAACATACTTTTTTTAACTCGCAAAGTAAATTCAGATTCAAATAGTACCTACTTAGTATGCGATTTCTTTCATTATTAAAGATCAGCGATTTTAGCGCTGGTCTTTAATAATATTCTCAAACAGTTAGCACAAAAAACTTTCATGGATTTTCTTTTTCTTTTTTTTTCTTTTTTGGACATTTGTTTAACATTTTTAAATGCTACTACTTGTTTCAAAGTGTTCAGAGAACAATAATAATAATAAAAACATGTTTTGAACGTTCAGAGAACATTCAGAAATAGCCTTTTCACAGCTTAATGGGGATGTTAGCAAAACATTCCTAGAACATATTTTTTTTTTGTTAACTGAAGCATAAAAAGTGAGCAAACACCGGCACTTTAATATACTGCATATATTTGAATAGATGATTAATTGGATCGCAAATAATGCTTTAAATAAGAGAAATTACAAAGTGCACATTCACATGTATTATAGCTTTCTGTGCTTTTTACAATATAACAGTATGACAAAAGCTGTCTCTTTACTTTCATTCCCTTTGAAACGTGATTTTGTAACAAGTTTATCATCTTCTATGACAAATCATCTGCTGCAGTAAATGTAATGCAGATATTATGCCTATTTAAAAGACAATGTTGTTGTTGACAGTGTGTTGGCCCCTGGGATTCTGGGAAATAGTCCTAATAATGCGCTCTCATGTTGTTGCTCTCCATGTGTAAATGCAAACAGATGTCATCTGTATGAAACCATATTTTTTAAATCATCATAAGCATATTTAAATTAAGAATATGATTAGAGAACGACTCTGTAAATTCTTTCAATTACAGCTCTTCGTGTTTCTTTAGGTTCACAGAGGATCCATCTAACATTTATATTCACTAAAGACCATCAAGTCAAAGTCAGAATTAATGGTGCTTTTTCATAATACACACTGAGTCAAAGCAGCTTAGCAAAAAAATCATAAACTTAATGTTTATCTTAATATCTTTATGGCTTAAAGTTACATTTAGCATCAACCATCTGGTATCAGATTGATTATAAATGCTGAAAATGATTACTCTAATTATTAAAACCTGTTTGTTTTAATCTTTAAAACTTTCTGTTTCTGGGGGTTTTAAAAAAAAAAAAAAAAAAAAAAAATCATAATAAACACTTTAAAAAGTGTTGTTCCTCAGTATTTTTGTCTTGTTTTCCAATACAAACATCTCAACATTCTTAAATCAAGATTTACTTGAGAAGCAAAATGATATTAAGACTTGTTTTCTGAAAAATCTATCAAAATAAATTTGACTTTACGCTTAAAACAAGAACAAATATCTGCCAACGGGGTCAGAAAAATAAACTTCTGTCATTAATTACTCACCCTCGTGTCGTTCCACACCCGTAAGACCTTCGTTCATCTTCAGAACACAAATGAAGATATTTTTGAGATGAAGGAAGATCTTATGGGTTTGGAATGACATGAGGTTGAGTAATTAATGACAGAATTCATTTTTGGTTGAGCTAACCCTTTCATTCAAAGGGAAATCAAGTTTATTTTTCTGACTTCATTGGCAGATATTCTTGTTTCAAGAAAAAACTCACTTCATTTTAATACATTTTTCAGAAAATGGTAATTAATATCTTGTGTAATTCTTCTCACGTAAATGTATCTTGATGTAAGGATGTTTACATATTTGTACTGAGAGAAAAAAAATACATTTTTATTCATTTTTTGCTGTAAACATTTTAATTTTTTCATGGATGATATCAAGTCCTGCTGAAGCCAAGCAGCTCAAATCTACAACTCAGTCTGCTGTGCTTTCTTCTTCAAAAACAGTGTGTTATTTTATTTTTCCCAGGCAACATGATTTTGTATCTGGCCAGCTGTGAAACATCCAGGTGCTCTTTTATGAACATCAGATATTTGTTTTTTGGCGTCCTCCCATGAACACTGTTGTTAGCGTTTTACACATCGCACACACATCAGAGATGTTTGCGTGTTTGACTCTTCAGGATTCTTCTGAACATCTGATTATTGTGCCTGCTTTCATTCAGGACGCCCACTCGAGAGCAACAACAGCGCTGAACTCTCTCTATTTATAGGCGGTTTGACTTCCTAATGAACATCATTATCTTCTGAATAATCCTCTTAAGCTTTATAGAAGAGGTTTTAATGTTGACATCTCTTATATTTGAGCTGCTGTGTGGTTCACATCAGGTAATGTTTCTTGTCAATGGCCAACTCTAGATTTGTGAATGAAGAAATGCGTGATGTGTACATTCATCTTTTTCCTACATCTTTTGTTCAACCCGAGGAGTGTCTGAATGAAAGGTGAATCTTGCTGCTTCTCAAGGATTTTTTTTTTGTTTTTTTTTGTGAACACCTTAAGGTTTTATTTTCTGTGTCACATTTATCTTTGGTTTTCTTGCTGATGGGTTTGTAAGGCATACTGTATTCCATTATAAAGCTGCTTTGGAACAATAAAAATGATCTTTAATTAAATCTTGCTGACAGTAATAGTTAAAGAATTCATCAGAAATCATTGTGCATTGGTGCGTTGTTAATATCTTGTTTTTTACTCATCATATTTTAATGTAACTCAGTTTTTCATCTCGTCATTTTTGTCAGTAATTTTGCTTTCTGTTTAGTGTCTTTCATTGTTAGTTAATTTCTGTCTGAAAATCTGATATAGTTTCTAATCTCACAAACCACACGCCAGGTCTTGCGTTAATAAAGCAGACTCGTGTTTTAAGAGCTTAAGAGGCCACAGGCAGTTCATTTCCCCGTCCTCTGTGACCTCCGCTTGAAGAAACCGTGACGTTTCTTTAGAGACGAGAGGAGTGAGGCGGACGAGCGGGAGGTTGTTGAGGATATTTACAGTGCATGACAAAGGAAAACTGTGAGATTTGTTTCTTCATTGTTCAAGATGTTTTACCATTTAGCCAAAAAAATTGACCACTAATCCAAGAAACATATCTAGTTAATTCCTTTAATACAATATTTACAGTTATATCCATGTTTATCATTGGAGAATCAATGCTATTAGTTTTAATAAACTATATATAGCTATTATTTGTTAATATTTAGAATTGGATTTTATTTTAATTTTAGTTTTAGTTATGTTTTTGTCTTTTTTAAAAAAAAAAATATGTCTCTAATTTTTTTTATTAAGTTTTAGTTTATTTTAAGTCTTACTTTAGTACTTTAACTTAAACTAAATGAAGCTGAAATAGAATAATTAAGTAATAAAATGCGTTTTTTTATTTTACTTTAGTTAATGTAATACTTTATTTTAAGTTTTTTTTTTTAGTTTTAGTCAGTGTTATTTTAGTATCAAAAATCTAATAATATTTTAGTATCATAAATTAGATTTTGTTTATATTTAAAGTTTTTAGTAATTCTGTTTAGCATTTTTTTATACGTTTTTGTTTTTTAAAAATGTCTACATAGTTTTTATTTCAAAACGTTTTAGTTATTTTAATACATCAAGTTAAACTAAATGAAAACGAGAAATGTTTCCTTCACTGCTAGCTGAAAGAAAAGAAGTTTCACAACTTCCACACAACTACTACTTTCAAGGTCCAGAAAGGTAGTAAAGACATCATTAAAGTACTCCATGTGACTCCAGTGGTTTAACCTCAATTTTATGAAGTGACGTGAGGGCTTTGTTTGCGCAAAAAACACTTTACTTACGAAAATATTGACCTGCAAAGCACATTCACGAGAGCACCACAACACGTGTTTTGTGTTCACGCGAGAGCTGACGTTGCGCGAACGCGCTTTGGATAATATTATTTTGTAAATAAAGTGGTACATTATTTATTTATTTATTTTTCTGCAAACAAAGCACTCACGTCGCTTCATAAAATTGAGGTTAAACCACTAGAGTCACATGGAGTACTTTAATGATGTCTTTACTACCTTTCTAGGGCTTGAAAGTGGTAGATGCGTTGGATCGTCAGAAACCTCTCAGACTTCATCAAAAAGATCTTAATTTGTGTTCCGAAGATGAACGAAGGACTTACGGATGTGGAACAACACGAGGGTGAGAAATTAATGACAGAATTTTCATTTTTGGGTGAACTAACCCATGCATATATTATGTTTAGGAGTTGAAATGAATGAAGTATAAGGTGATGTTTGTGTTTGATGTGTGGGAGGTTTAGCTGAAGAGTTATGGTTCAAGTTTTAACTGATGAATTAGGCAAGCGTAGTCAGTTTTAATAATGGTTCACATCAGGTAATGTTTCTTGTCAATGGCCAACTCTAGATTTGTGAATGAAGAAATGCGTGATGTGTACATTCATCTTTTTCCTACATCTTTTGTTCAACCCGAGGAGTGTCTGAACGAAAGCTGAATCTTGCTGCTTCTCAAGGTTTTTTTTTTTTTTTTTGCGAACACCTTAAGGTTTTATTTTCTGTGTCACATTTATCTTTGGTTTTCTTGCTGATGGGTTTGTAAGGCATACTGTATTCCATTATAAAGCTGCTTTGGAACAATATGCAAAATAATAAATGCCATTGAAATGAAATTCAAAAATGATCTTTAATTAAATCTTGCTGACAGTAGTTTTAGTAATAGTTAAAGAATTCATCAGAAATCATTGTGCATTGGTGCGTTGTTAATATCTTGTTTTTTACTCGTCTTTGATGAAATTAACTCAGTAATTTTGCTTTCTGTTTAGTGTTTAGGAGTTGAAATGAATGAAGTATAAGGTGATGTTTGTGTTTGATGTGTAGGAGGTTTAGCTGAAGAGTTATGGTTCAAGTTTTAACTGATGAATTAGGCAAGCGTAGTCAGTTTTAATAATGGTTTTTGTGTTGGTGTGCACAAAATCTGTGGAGGATTGTTGGATTTTTCATTAAAAGCGTATCAGAGAGGCTGAGCAGTCGTTTACAGTGACCTTTCCACACACATTCATCCGCTGGAGACCAACACGTCACGCTGAGAGCCAAATGAAATGAGCACTATAGAAACACAAGAGCACCGTATGACCTTCTCAAATCTGTTTTTATTTCCTTATGCATTTGTCTGTAAGGGTGTTTTGCACAAGTGTCCGAAGGCCCACGTCATCAACATAAGAAGCCCGTCTGAGCGAATAAAATTTAGTGAAAAAAGGAAGGACGTCCTGCTTTTCTGTTGCAGCCCACAGAAAATAGATTTAAGAGAATCATTCAATTTTTCACTAATGAAGTTTCATTATCAGCACTTGAAGTCGGCCTCTTTTTCATTACCTCAATGAGAAGCGTGTGTGGCCTTGGCTTTGATAGATGCGACCGCTTTCTCTGTGTTCGACTGAGACTTCTGTGCCAAATGTCGATGTGGGCCCATAAACATCTTCGTAATGACTTTCTGTCCTCTCACACATGACTCTGATGCTGGGGCGCTGACAGAACTGACACTAGACTTCTCCATTCTGTGTGTTATTGATCAGATACATTTAAAACATCTCCATTGACCTTAATGAGCACTAGAGCAGACGCTTTTGCCGCAGATTGTAATTGACGCTATGTTCTTAATGCCACTTTAAAGATTCAATCCTCTGCTAGAATCATCTGTAGGCGTCTGTGCTGAAAGCACATCTGACACTTACATGACTGAATCACGTCGTCTTTCATCAGTTAGGGGAAGATATTTTTGTCATGTTAGCATGTTGCCATGTAAACCATTTTAATGCATGCTATTTAAAACAAGAAAAGACACTTTTGGCAAATTTTAAAGGGATAGCTCACACACACACACAAAAAACTTAACCTCACGTTGTTCTAAATTGACTTTCTCTCTTCTGTGGAACACAAAAGATGATCTTTTGAAAAATGTCTCTGTGTCCAATGAATGTCAACGTTCTTCAAAATATTTTCTTTTATGTTGTGAAGAATGAAGAAAGTCGTACAAAGTTTGGAAAGACATAAATGTGAGGTAATGATCTCAGAATTGTTATTTTTGGTGAACTACTGCTTTAAGAGCTTGCAGGAAATATCGGATCATCCCAGCTAACAGGGAACTTTCTGGCAAAGTTATGAACAAAGATTATTCCAGTAGCATTAATAGAATTTTCATTCAAAATTTTCTGGTCTTAATAACATTATAAAAAATAAAAAAAAACGTTACTTTTTGCATTATTCATAGAACTTTTTTTTCCTGGACATTTGTCTAACATTTTTTTAAAAATGTATTGTTTCAGAACATTCAAAAGTAATGTTTCCATAGTGTTTGCACATTCAGAAATAACATTTTCATAACCTATTCAGAACATATTTTTGTTAGGTGGGATTAGGTTGTCAAGCTGGTTTGTTGCTGGCCCTATGTGGTCTAGCAGCTCTAACCAGCCACCGGCCTGAATTTGGACCACAAAAAACAGCTAAGACCTTTAAGAGCTTACAATAAATATCAGACCATACCAGTTTAAGGTGGTTTACCAGCTGTAACCATCTACCAGCTCATAAATGACCAGCTTAGACTTTTAAGAGCCTGTAGGAAATATCAAATCATACCAGTTTTAGATGGTTAAGCTGGTTTGTTGCTGTTCTGTGATGGTCTACCAGCTCTAACCAGCTACCAGCTCCAACTTGGACCATAAATGACCAGCTTAGACCTATAAGAGGCTGCAAGAACTATCAGATCTAACCAGTTTTAGGTGGTCAAGCAGGTTTGTTGCTGGTCCAAGGTTGTTTACTAGATCTAAATGACTACCAGATGGTTCATTAACCATAAATGGCCAGTTTAGACCTATAAGAGGCTGCAAGAACTATCAGATCCAACCAGTTTTAGGTGGTCAAGCAGGTTTGTTGCTGGTCCAAGGTTGTTTACTAGATCTAAATGACTAACAGATGGTTCATTAACCATAAATGGCCAGTTTAGACCTATAAGAGGCTGCAAGAACTATCAGATCTAACCAGTTTTAGGTGGTCAAGCAGGTTTGTTGCAGGTCCAAGGTTGTTTACTAGATCTAAATGACTACCAGATGGTTCATTAACCATAAATGACAAGTTTAGACTTTTAAGAGCCTGCAGAAAATAATAAATCATACCAGTTTAAGGTGGTCAAACTGGTTTATTGTTGGTCTAAGATGGTCTCCCAGCTCTAACCAGCTACCAGCTCCAACTTGGACCATAAATGGCCAGCTTAGACCTATAAGAGGCTGCAAGAACTATCAGATCTAACCAGTTTTAGGTGGTCAAGCAGGTTTGTTGCTGGTCCAAGGTTGTATACTAGATCTAAATGACTACCAGATGGTTCATTAACCATAAATGGCCAGTTTAGACTTTTAAGAGCCTGCAGAAAATAATAAATCATACCAGTTTAAGGTGGTCAAACTGGTTTATTGTTGGTCTAAGATGGTCTCCCAGCTCTAACCAGCCACCAGCCCAAATTTGGACCACAAAAAAACAACTTAGACCTTTAAGAGCTTACAAAACACATTAGGCCACACCAGTTTAAGGTGGTCTACCAGCTGTAACCATCTACCATGTCCAACTTCGACCATAAATGACCAGCTTAGACTTTTAAGAGCCTTCAGAAACTATCAGATCCAATCAGTTTTAGGTGGTGAAGCTGGTTAATTGCAGTTCTGAGATGGTCTACCAGCTCTAACCAGCCACCAGCCCAAATTTGGACCACACACACACACAAAAAACAGCTTAGACCTTTAAGAGCTTACAAAACATATTAGGCCACACCAGTTTAAGGTGGTCTACCAGCTGTAACCATCTACCATGTCCAACTTCGACCATAAATGACCAGCTTAGACTTTTAAGAGCCTGCATAAAATGAGATCAAACCAGATTAAGGTGGTCAGGTTGGTTTATTGCTGGTCCAAGATGGTCTACCAGCTCTAACCAGCTACCAGCTCCAACTTGGATCATAAATGATCAAACTAGACCTTCTAGATATGTTAAACTAACTCCAGGATGCTGGTAAAGCCTGCTTCTTTTGAAAATGTATTCTGTATTCTCAAGTGTGCTTCTATGAGGATGATAGATGTTAGCCTGATTAGAGAGAGACATTAAAGAAAATGAGCTGTAATGAAAGAGCGATATCATGTGTAATGGATGTATAAGTTGAAGAGATATTGTGCACATTACATCACATTATGTCTGTCATCGGTCACTCAGTCTTCTGTGAGCTGTTAGAAACTCTCTCCCGCTGAGAGCCCTGCATGCGTATAATGGCCAATCTCCACAGAAACGGCCTGAGAAACACACTGGAGGATTGGATTGCGGTCTTGTTACGAGTAGGAGGCTGATAAGTCACCTTCACGAGCACCCAGTGACATCCGAGCGCGAGAGAGTGTGAATCAAGGTTTTTGTGGCATATTGATGTTGTTTTTCTGTTCAGAGTGGCCGATGATTCATAAGGTGTACTTGACGCATTTATTCTCCAAACCATCTTGAGTTTGTCAGTGGTTGGTAGAAGGCTGTGGTCTCTGCAGTGCTTTATATTTAATCTCTTTTATTGCAAATCTCTTGTACACATACGCGTTTATGTGCAAAAAATGTGCTGTATGTAAATATGGATGTTTGTGGCCCACATACGTGCCCACACATCCACACAGAGAGATGTTTAAAGTGTGGGTTATTAAACTACAACAACGCAATCAATTGACAATGCGTTCCTCAACTCGAGGATGTGTTTGTGTTTCCTGAAGCGTGTCGAGCTCCAGAAAACCCTCATATCAAGAGCTTTAATTACAGGGTCTCTGAGCTGCTGTGTAATTATAGCATTTCAATAACAGCTATAAGAGCTTTTAGTCCTGAATAAGTGTTATTCCCACTGATTATCTCATAATACTCTGTTACACAAGAGCGCCAGCTCTTAAAGCGGTCACATCAGACAGATTTTTTTATCTTTATATCTTTTTCTTCTCTGAGGTACACTTATTTTTTGCGCGTTAATAGTCTTTTAATGCGCGTATAGTTGCAGTCATGAATGCTGATTGTGTCAATAGAGTGTTTCATTTGTGCTGAAATATATATAATATCGGCTATTATGTGAAAAACAACATGAATCACGGACCAGATCTTCTAGAAGGTTTGTTTATTTATATATTCACAGTCCTACAGGGTGTCTTTGTTCACAATGTAAGTCACTTCTAAATCATTATTATTCTTTTTTTAATTAATTTAGTATGTATAAAATCATTTAGGTTATGACTTTTGTGTTTAGTTATAATAGTTTCTTGCCTACATTCTCTGTATTACCTCACCATGAAGTTGCTAAATTCATAATAGGTTTTGATTATGTAAATGTGGGTGGTTATATGCTAATTTAATTTGTTTTCTGACATCAAAAACGAGACCATTTCAGCTTAGTTGCCATAAATGGTCTTTTTCACTGAGGAGAAACTTGTGAAAGTTACTGTTTTCAGGGTACACCAGACTCTTTTATTTCTAAAGATCAAGGATAATTTGATTTTGTATGATATGAGCACTGCATTTGGCGCTTTTAAGAGCTGCTTGAGGCAATGCAGCCATCTCAATGATTTATTCTGTGAAGATGCTAACAGCACACTTCACCGACAGAGATTTGCTCAAAAGTTTTGTCGTCATGACAATCGAAAGGATTCATTTCTCTCCTCACTAAAACACAGAAGATCTGAAGTCTTCTGAAGTCAAGTGATATTTACAAATAATGTTCTCCTTATCTTTAGAGTCTGACAGCTTAAATTAATTAATTATCAGCCCTTTATTTATGGTTTATGTACACTTCTACTTTCCTTGTATAGAGAGCAAGGTCAGATGTTCATGCTCTCATCCATCTTCAATGAAGCGCAAAATGATAAAATCATACTGGGTGGGAATGACATGAGGGTGGCTAAATGATGTCAGCATTTGCATCTCTGGGTGAACTAGTCCTTGTCTGGGCTGCTGACACAGAGGTGGCCGATGATCTAAGGCAGTAATTGAGGTCACAGAGGTCATCAGCATTGTGTCCTTGAGGAAAGGACGCTGAAACTTCGGCCCCTGAAATCAGTACTACAAAACACTTGAGCTCAGTGTCGAACAGACTGACCAATGCTGTAGGAAGCTTACCGATACTCCTCTAAAGTGCAGTTACTGTCATTTTCAATGGTTTACTACATATTATTTAAATAAGTCTGTAAATGCACCATTTTGTGATGTACATTGCACACTACCATTCAAAAGTTTGAGGTCAGTAGGATTTTAAAGTGTCTTCTGCTCACCAAGCCTGCATTTATTTGCTCAAAAACACAGTAAAACAGTAATATTGTGAAATATTATTACAAATAACTGTTTTCTACTGTAATATGTTGTAAAATTTATTCCTGCGATCAAAGCTGAATTTTCAGCATCATTACTCCAGTCTTCAGTGTCACATGATCCTTCAGAAATCAATCTAATATGATGATTTGAAACATTTCTTATTATTAATTTTAAAAAACAGTTGTGCTGCTTCAAAAATTTTTGGAAACTGATACATTTTTGATTATTTGATGAGAAGAAAGTTCCAAAGAATAGCATTTATTTGAAATATCTTTTGTAACTTTATAAATGCTTTAAAGGTGCAGTAAGCGATTTTTGAGAAACGCTGTTGAAAGTGGATCAGACTGAGCAGCACAACACACTTTTAGTCAATCAGCAGTAGGGTGCATGTCCAGTCATGATGGGGGGAGATAGAGTGAGCCAATCAGCAGTAGGGGGCGTGTCAACTCGTGATGGGGGAGGAGAGAGAGTGAGCCAATCAGCAATAGGGGGCTGGTCCATTCATGATGTTGAGGAGAGTGAGCCAATCAGCAGTAGGGGGCATGTCCACTCGTGATGGGGGAGGAGAGAGAGTGAGCCAATCAGCAGTAGGGGGCATGTCCACTCGTGATGGGGGAGGAGAGAGAGTGAGCCAATCAGCAGTAGGGGGCCGGTCCATTCATGATGTTGAAGAGAGTGAGCCAATCAGCAGTAGGGGGCATGTCCACTCGTGATGGGGGAGGAGAGAGAGTGAGCCAATCAGCAGTAGGGGGCATGTCAACTCATGATGGGGAAGGAGAGAGAGTGAGCCAATCAGCAGTAGGGGGCATGTCCACTCATGATGGGGGAGGAGAGAGAGTGAGCCAATCAGCAGTAGGGGGCATGTCAACTCATGAAGTAGGAGGAGAGAGAGTGAGCCAATCAGCAGTAGGGGGCATGTCCACTCGTGATGGGGGGAGATAGAGTGAGTCAATCAGCAGTAGGGGGCATGTCCACTCGTGATGGGGGAGGAGAGAGAGTGAGCCAATCAGCAGTAGGGGGCATGTCCACTCGTGATGGGGGGAGATAGAGTGAGCCAATCAGCAGTAGGGGGCATGTCAACTCATGAAGTAGGAGGAGAGAGAGTGAGCCAATCAGCAGTAGGGGGCATGTCCACTCGTGATGGGGGGAGATAGAGTGAGTCAATCAGCAGTAGGGGGCATGTCCACTCGTGATGGGGGAGGAGAGAGAGTGAGCCAATCAGCAGTAGGGGGCATGTCAACTCATGATGGGGGAGGAGAGAGAGTGAGTCAATCAGCTGTAGGGGGCATGTCCACTCGTGATGGGGGGAGATAGAGTGAGTCAATCAGCTGTAGGGGGCATGTCAACTCATGAAGTAGGAGGAGAGAGAGTGAGCCAATCGGCAGTAGGGGGCATGTCCACTCGTGATGGGGGGAGATAGAGTGAGCCAATCAGCAGTAGGGGGCATGTCAACTCATGATGGGGGAGGAGAGAGAGTGAGCCAATCAGCAGTAGGGGGCATGTCAACTCATGAAGTAGGAGGAGAGAGAGTGAGCCAATCAGCAGTAGGGGGCATGTCCACTCGTGATGGGGGGAGATAGAGTGAGTCAATCAGCAGTAGGGGGCATGTCCACTCGTGATGGGGGAGGAGAGAGAGTGAGCCAATCAGCAGTAGGGGGCATGTCAACTCATGATGGGGGAGGAGAGAGAGTGAGTCAATCAGCTGTAGGGGGCATGTCCACTCGTGATGGGGGGAGATAGAGTGAGTCAATCAGCTGTAGGGGGCATGTCAACTCATGAAGTAGGAGGAGAGAGAGTGAGCCAATCAGCAGTAGGGGGCATGTCCACTCGTGATGGGGGGAGATAGAGTGAGCCAATCAGCAGTAGGGGGCATGTCCACTCGTGATGGGGGAGGAGAGAGAGTGAGCCAATCAGCAGTAGGGGGCATGTCAACTCATGATGGGGGAGGAGAGAGAGTGAGTCAATCAGCTGTAGGGGGCATGTCCACTCGTGATGGGGGGAGATAGAGTGAGTCAATCAGCTGTAGGGGGCATGTCAACTCATGAAGTAGGAGGAGAGAGAGTGAGCCAATCAGCAGTAGGGGGCATGTCCACTCGTGATGGGGGGAGATAGAGTGAGCCAATCAGCAGTAGGGGGCATGTCCACTCGTGATGGGGGAGGAGAGAGAGTGAGTCAATCAGCTGTAGGGGGCATGTCAACTCATGATGGGGGAGGAGAGAGAGTGAGTCAATCAGCTGTAGGGGGCATGTCCACTCGTGATGGGGGGAGATAGAGTGAGCCAATCAGCAGTAGGGGGCATGTCCACTCGTGATGGGGGAGGAGATAGAGTGAGCCAATCAGCAGTAGGGGGCATGTCCACTCGTGATGGGGGAGGAGAGAGAGTGAGCCAATCAGCAGTAGGGGGCATGTCAACTCATGATGGGGGAGGAGAGAGAGTGAGTCAATCAGCTGTAGGGGGCATGTCCACTCGTGATGGGGGGAGATAGAGTGAGTCAATCAGCTGTAGGGGGCATGTCAACTCATGAAGTAGGAGGAGATAGAGTGAGTCAATCAGCAGTAGGGGCATGCCCACTCATGATGGGGGAGGAGAGAGAGTGAGCCAATCAGCAGTAGGGGGCATGTCAACTCGTGATGGGGGGAGATAGAGTGAGTCAATCAGCAGTAGGGTGCATGTCCACTCGTGATGGGGGAGGAGAGAGAGTGAGCCAATCAGCAGTAGGGGGCATGTCAACTCGTGATGGGGGGAGATAGAGTGAGTCAATCAGCAGTAGAGTGCATGTCCACTTGTGATGGGGAAGGAGAGAGAGTGAGCCAATCAGCAGTAGGGGGCATGTCCACTCATGATAGGGGAGGAGAGAAAGTGAGCCAATCAGCAATAGGGGGCCGGTCCACTTATGATGTTGAGGATAGTGAGCCAATCAGCAGTAGGGGGCGTGTCCACTCGTGATGGGGGAGGAGAGAGAGTGAGCCAATCAGCAGTAGGGGTCGTGTCCACTTACGATGGGGAAGAACAGAGAGTGAGCCAATCAGCAGTAGGGGGCGTGTCCACTTATGACAGGGAGGAAAGAGAGTGAGCCAATCAGTGGTAGGGGGCGTGTCCAGTTGTGATGGGGGAGGAGAGAGAGTGAGCCAATCAACAGTAGGGGGCATGTCCAATTGTGATGGGGAGGATAGCAAGCCAATCAGCAGTAGGGGGCGTGTCCACTCATGATGGTGGAGGAAAGAGTGAGCCAATCAGAAGTAGGAAGCGTGTTCACTCATGACGGGGGAAGGGGAAAGAGTGAGCAAGAGGGAGATTTGAAGAAAGACTGTAGAAAGAGAGATGGCTAAGAGACATTACAAAAGAGAAAAGCTCAGAGGAATATCACTGGGAAAAGAAGGGGTATGATCAGGCAAGAGCTACAGGGCCCACGGTAATATTAGAAAAGCTTTGTAGCACTGGAGAGACTGAAGCAGGAAGGCCTGAAAACGGACGCCGAGGTTGCTTTGTTTCAGCTCCATAAGTGAGTAACATCGGTTTTCTTTGTCTCCACTGCAGTGTTTTGCTTATTTTGGAGTTATGTAAATAACTTGTGTTATTCTTCAAATGATTCTTAACTATAATTATTTATAAAATGTAACTAAAACTAAGCCATTTAAAGCACATTTGAAAATGGTATCAAAATAAAACAACTTTGAAAATGCGTAACCATAATAGCCTGTGTAGTCAGATTTATGGATGTTATGTTGCTGGTGTCATTGAGTGTGTATAATAAGATCATATCTGTCTGAAAGAGGTGATTTAATAAAGACAAACAGGTCAGTGAAACTACAAATTCAATGAGCCGTTTTATCATTTGTCCGACAGCTCTTGTCCTCTTGCACTCCTCTTTCCATATGTTCAGCAAATCTGACGTTGTTTTCATGCAGTATAGTCCTGACTCGGCATGTAATTGTGCGTTTCTCTCTGAAAAAATAGTGTGCCAAATCAGCAAAAACTCTGAGGTGGCGAGATTAATCCTCTTTCAGTCTGTCTGTATATGTGCTCTTATGACACCGGATCTGCTCTGTGTTGTCCTGTGGATGCAGTGAGACAGAGTCGCTCTGATCTAAAAAAATCTCTGAGGGTTTAGATCTTTACAGAGAGCCAGAGATACACGTGTGCTGTGAATCCAGATCAGATCCACCCACAATGCATCACTGCACAATAATAGTTTCTGGCTGTATTTAGATTCGCCTACTACAATAGTAGTATGTACAGTATATGCAAATTCTTTATGAATGCCTCAAGGAAAATCTTCATTGCTCAGAAGTTGCTCTTTTCCAAATGACCTGGAAGTAATATCTGTAGCGGTTTGTAACGTCTCTTTTTTTGATCGGACTAATGAGGTCATGTGACAACAACATGGCATTAAAATATTTATTGCATAATGTATACTGTTTTTCATACTATTTTTATTCCCATCATGTTTCATGTCTGAGGCTGTTGGCAAACATGTTGAGGTCAAAGTTCATTAGAATCTGCATGAATATATTTACATGAAGGCTCATAGTCTGTTCAAGGGGATTTTGGGGGTGAAGCACAATGTGTGTGTGTGTGTGTGTGTGTGTGTGTGGTTTGGACTGGATGTGTCTTTAGTATCATGTGTCCTGGTCCTGTATGCAGAGAGACACTCAATACCTGAGAGGCACATACAAAGCCTCGTCTGAACCTGAGAACTGATGCTGGATTAAATTGAACAATTTTAATGTCATCGCCAAATATAGAAGCATAAATACATATATTAATAATTAATTTGTGCAATATTATTTTCAAAATTGGTTATTAGAAAGTCTTTAGGTCAGAACGAAGAAGTCCTACTGTAATTGAGAAATGCAGTAATGACGCTATAAACTATAATAGGCTTATAAAATATAATAATAATTTTATATTTTTTTCTCTTTTTTCATCTTTATTTAATTTAGAAGCATTGTGCTCCTTATATTAAATTAATGAGATGTTATGATTAATGAAAATCCTTCGGAAATATGAGAGGGTCATAAATCTTTGTCACAATGAACAAAAGCACGTTTTACTCTTAAGTTTGTTATTCTTATTATTCTCAGTGCTGGCGACTTTAATTAGACTCACATTTACTGTAATATAGACATGAAAGTCATCTTGAATTTAAAGTCACTATATCAAATACTAGCTTTACAAAGCAAGTATTTATTTATTTTTGCATTATAATATTGTCATAATTATCTTAAATGTAATGTCACAAAAACTTAATGGTCCTTAAAATAGGTTTTCTATCATTTCAGTTATGAAATATATGTCTTATTACTCTATTGATTTTTGGGGTGAAATATGACACATACTTCTCCACTGCTAGGGGCTGGTTTAGAAAAGACTAGCTGGACTTCTAACCTGCAAAAACTGATTTTTGTATAATAAGGCATATGCATTTATGATAAAACTGTCACTGATGTAAGTATTTTGAGTTTTGTGACATTTTTATTTTCTTATTTGTTCAGACCCGTCCATTTCCGCGAAGATCATGGCCCCAAGTCTTAATTACATTTTAACCGATATTGATCTCTCGCGCGCATTTTGCTGTAGTAAACATGCCGCCCGCGGGCGCCGCAGTGACGTCACGCAGGGCTCCCGGTAACGGATCGGATCCCACACGCGCTCTGCACTCAGCCGCAGGAAACAGCGGAACATGAGGGACGAAAAGACCGGGAAACTATTGAGCCTTTAGGTTTTTCTACTCGTCATTGATCACTAATCAGCTAGTTTGTGTTGTGGTGGATTAGCTCTACGCGCGCGCTAACTCTTGGATTTACTGAGGAAGATGAGCAGTTTGAGAGATGAAGCACGCGCTGAACGCTCCTCGGGTGAGTACGACTGATTTTAAACATTTTTGACAATTATGTGGGTTTATTGATCAGTGAAAGTGGTCCGTTGAAGACGCGCGCGACCGTTCAGCCCGTTGCGCGCGCGCGCGCTTAACACCTGCTCCACCTGAGGCGATTTCTTTTTTTTTCCTGAGTAACATGTTTAAAAACTTATAAAAGATGTTCGCGCATTCAAATAGTAGTTCGCTTACATCAAAGCTGACCTGCGCTCTATGATGATTTGACTTTGTATCGAGGCGGTCAAACTATCATTGACGGAGTTTATGAGAGAAGAACCTCATACAACCACATAATTTCAGAAAAGCGCTCAAAACAGAATCTGAATCCTGATTCGGGTCTCTGCGGGTTCTTGAAGATCCAGCAGGATGGTGGGCAGATAAGTAAAGCTTTCGGGAAATTTATACTTGACCATTTTTTATTGTCATTGTGATTTGAGCAAATTATGATTAGCTAGTCATAGGCTATTAGAAGGTAATAGTATTATATTTAAAAGTTGAAAAAATCCTCGATCATGCAAATGAAAGTGATTTTATGAATCATTTTAAGTTAGAAATAGCTCCTTCAAGTGAACAATTGCACATTTTTGTACTTTAAATGTGTGTGTGTGTATATATATATATATATATATATATATATATATAATATATAGATTGCCATTGTGCAGTATATGTTCAAAATAACATGCTATATAGTTTAGTTAGCAAAGCTTTCTGTTCACCTGACTTATTTTGATGCATCTGATAACAATCTTTTGCTTTTTTTTGCTTTTTTTAATGCAAGAACATACAAAAATGGTACAAAATTCACCTATCAACAAACATAAAACAAAACACAATAGACAAACAACAATATAAGGGGAGGAAGAAAAGAAAAATCAGAAATACTGAACCCCAACTCTCCTCTCCATCCACTCCTCCTAACAATAACAATAATTATAAACATTAATATGATTTCCTGATTGATAAAGCTAACTGTGCACATCCCAGGGGCAGATGTTCTTTCTGTCGCTGTGATGTTCATGATGTTCAAGTGATGAACGGTATATTGATAGTGAGTTTCAGTAAACAGTCTGCACAGTACAAGATAATTTCTTCATGCTGGCTGCTAATGTTCACTTGTCTGGTCATTAAAGGAAATGTTGGCTTAAGTGTTTATCTTATGCAGAAGTCATTAATTCCCCTGAGTGAGTGTGCTCTGCTTTGAGAGGCTGCACACGTCGCTTCTCCATGAATAAAGCATATGTGTGCTTGCGTGTGTGTGTGTGTGTGTGTGTGTGTGCACGAGGAACAGTTTAGTACAGCAAATTGATCCATAATTAGAAGCAGGTGTCCAGGGCTTTAAGCAAACAGTGGAGTGTTACAGGAGGATAAATATTGACTTTATATTCCTGAAGTGTTTGAATGTGATACAGTGAAAACATGATCAGCAATATTTTAATAGTTGCTCTGGAGCTCAAATGTGCTGTTAATCTCCTGGGATTGTTACAGGAGCGTTTCTGCTTTAGCGGATTATTTGCTCTGGGTTTGGGTGTTCTGGGATGGACTGATCATGGTCATGTAAGGCGTTTGTATGTGTCCCCGAATAAACCAAACCACATCACCCTTACAGAGTTTATATATTATTTATTATAGTATTAAGCATATTTCCTCCATTGAAATTCTGTCATTATTTCATAGTCCATTTGATATATGTGTTAAAGTTGTATGATAGCTCAGTGTAAGAAACAGACCCACCATATTTACACATATTCAACTCTGACCTTTTTACACAACCTCTGAAGCTCTGAAATTTCCCTTTGTCATGCTGTTGATTGTTTTGTGTGTCATAAGTGAATGAATGGACACACCAGTTCATAAATTCTCCTGCGTTCAATGGAAAACAGTGTTGTTATTGTTAGCTAAATCTATTAAATATAATTTTCAGTCATTTGAAAAATGTAAGTATTGGTTGAGAAGTGTAAACTTAAAAAACGTAAACAGAAATGTGGCGTTGGCAAAAAAAATATGAAGTTGAAGTATTAAAGCTAAATAGAAAGAAAACGAATAAAATTAATTTACACATTAAATCATTAATTAAACACATTAAATTCAGCAAATACCAAAACTACTAAAACTAAACGGGACTGTTATGCAAAATTCAATTTTACATGGTGTTTGTACACGGCCGTGTGTCGTCCATTTCAGCGTTTTTTTTCCCCAGTTGTTTTCAATGGGAGCGCCGCTTTTTTAAAACGCCAGGAGCTGAGCGTCTATTTCACACCGAAGTGCCGTTTTTTTACCGGTTGCCGAGAGTTGAAGAATGCTCAACTTTAGGTAAAACGCAGTGCTCATCACTGTCACTTTTTACCCATCCGTCCAATTACAATGGAGGAGGGGCGGGACAAATACAACACCGACCAACTGCCGCATTCTTCTTTGTACAACATCAACAGATGACAACAACAAGCATAGTAACCGAACAAAATAATTAAAATCAAGAACTAATACTTTGTATCGACATTTTTGTATAGAAACAATAGAGAAACAAACTATCTGTTAAATGATATACTAGAAACATGGATATTCCGTATCATAGCAAGCAAAGCTTCTCAACTGAAAAAAAAAAAAAAAAAAACGCCGCGCTGCCGAAGCGCTCTCAAACGCTCACAGCAGAGCGTTTAGGGTTTTTGTGACATCACAGTAGAGACAAGCCCCGCCCACTGGTGACGATCTACCCTATTAAAATAGATCCCGCCCTGAGTGAGCCACACATAGTCCGCCATGTATATATCCTCGCCATAGCTATTGATATGATGTCTGTGCCACATATTACACATGTTCTGTTTTTGGATTTACCAATAAACATAAGAGTCTCCATAGACTCCCAGCATCTGAGCCACTATGGACACAGTGGATGAATTTCATTTGTGAAGGAAATGTGCCTGAAGAAATTAGATTAAGTCTTGTATGCTTGTGCAAATCATTTTACACCAGACTGCTTCGCAAACAAGGGTCTGGATTTGCACAAAAGTTGATTCTGAAAGATGGGTTGGTACCAACTGTTTGTGTTTAAACTTCACATCTAGTATCACACTTCATATTTTGATTTCAGAATGTGCTTGTTAGCATGCTATACGGCTAAAGATGTTAATATGAATTATAATCGTACTTAAACAAAACAATACCTGTTCTATCTCCATGCGGCATATATTCTCTGGCTCTGAAGGCATCCTACTACAGATCCCACATGAGCACCTGTACAACAATATATAGATGACAGGGTTTTTTGTGGCTCAAAATGAGGCAGAGGTGGTAAAATCCTTGGTCCCTCTAGGGGGGGCATTGTAGGAAAACACTCTTATCAGAATAATGTCTGTTAGTTAAGCTTGTGTATATTTTTAGTTAAAGCTGTCAAGTTATAAAGCAATATCTCACGTAGGGTTTTTTCTTTGTGTTTTATATAATGACCACTAGGAGGTGCTCTAGGCATATGTTTTCCTTGTTTGGTTTTCCCTTAAGAGAAATACGTTCAGTTGAAAACGGAAGTAAAAGAGTGACGCACGTTCGTTGCGTCTTACCATGAAATGAGATGTCTGTTAAAATCAACACATTAATGATTTATCTCTCATCCACCCGCAATTAATTGGAATGTTATTTTTTTATTACGTGGCCCGCCCGACCCGCTGATTATCCACAGTATTGAATGAGAATGGACACAGGTCGGGAATCCGCAGAAAACGGGTATCTGAGCATGTGACTGCCTGTCTGAGATTTGTCAACAGCCGGAGGCGGCACGAAATTTGATAGAGGCGGCCGACTCGTAATTCTCTATGCAGGAAAAACCCTGGATGATCATGACGGAACATGCTAATTGATAAGTTGAATAAAGTTAACTCCACAACGACTACATAAATTTATCAACTAACCATTCGGAAACGTCAAGTTGTAACTTCTTCCCAAGTCTCTCCATCAGTGTCCGACTCTGGTTCGAACATATAAGTGTAACGGAGGAAAGCTAGTAAGAGCTGTTCATGTAAACCTCACTCCCCTGGCCTCACACTAGAGGCTGCAGTCTTTAGTGTCCGTGTTAGCGTTCCCGCCTCCCATGCCAGAGACACCAGTTCAAATCCCGCTCGGAGCAGTGAGCAGGATCGGTTACATAAGGCTGAACACCACTACTGACAATTTCTGACATTTTAGCTGCGTGAGATTCTCCAGTTCTGTTGTTGCCGGAGTATCTGAAGCACAAGCTGTAAAGACTCCACCCTCTTCTGGAAATGGGGCGGGGAACAACAGCTTATTTGCATTTAAAGGTACACACTAAAAAACGGCATGTTTTTGCATGTTTTGTTTTTGCTCACTCCCCAAATAAGGGGTAAATTGGACTATAACAAATGATCTGTGGGGTATTTTGAGCTGAAACGTCACAGACACATTCTAGGGACACCAGAGACTTATATTACATCTTGTAAAAGAGGCATAATAGGTCCCCGTTCTATGGGATGTGAAAAAAAGCTTATTCACAATATTTTTTTAATGTTTTGTTAATATTATAGAAGTAATATTAAAGTGTTATCGATGGAAAAAAAATAACATTATTGGATTAGAATGAAAAAAAAATTGTAAATATTAAACTATTTCTTTAATATTCTTAAGAGTCTGAGCTGTTTGTGTGCGTCTGTGTGTCATTGTGTAAATTAAGTTATTTTTGTGCTATTTTCCCTTGTCTGCCATTATATAAAATTCACTTTAGCTTATTTAATTTAGTCTGTTTATAGAAAAGTGGACATAACCATTACTGAATGAATTACTTTTTCTCTCTCTCTGTGTGTGTGTGGTGTAGTTTGAGTGTCTGTGTGTGTGTATTTGTTTGTGTGTGTGTTTGATTTCTAGGTTGCTGTCAAAAGCAGAGCAGTTGATTATAAATAAACTACTTCACACTACTGAAAATGATTAATAAAAGTTAATCTTTTACTCAACATTGTATATTATTATATTAAAATATAACAATATTTTGCTCATTTTTTCTGTTTTCCTTTTTTTTATGCCTATTACAGTATTGCATTGTTAGGTAAAATTGTAACGGCAAACAATTTGAATCTATTGAGAATTTGAGTTTCTGCTAGTGTAGAGCATCTCAAATCATTCACGTATGAGATTCTTTGTTTAGGATGAAGGTGCTGCCTATGTAGGTTGTAGGCAGTGAGGCAGTTCACTTTGAGACAAGCTCATTTTCTTCGACTGGTCGAATTTTTTTGTCTGTATTTACTGCAGTCTGTGCTTCATGCGGGTGGTCAGCTTGAATCACACTCACTCATGTCTGTCACTGACATCAAACCGTGTCACTACGTGATTAGAAACACAACCCTGCTAACGTGATCGTATCCCCCTCAAAGCCCATTGAAAGTGTATTTGTATTCAGGTAGGGCTGTGAATCAGTGGTCCGTCTCATGGGGAAGCGCACACACACTCACCTGAATGGATTAAACAGAGCTGGGCCATTTCCCTGAGAAACAAACAGTTATTACTTTAAAGAAAATAGAATCAGTCTTATTTCTGGCTGCTAGTTCATATATAGTGACATATATTAATGACTCTGGATCCTTATTAGTTCTGGGTAATTCATCACACAGCGACTCGGTTTAGCACTGAATGCAAACACTTAAACATGCACATGTCAATTCAGTGAGATTTGAGAGTTACGGTGGGAGGATTTTCTGTGACTAAAATATGGTCTGTTTCTCACAAAGCTATTATATGGTTTATGAACACTTGGAATATAGCGCATATCGACACTGTTATGGCACTTTCCCAGCTAACGGGGAATGTTCTCAGAATGTTCTGGCTCTCTCAAAGTTAAACATTCTCTCAGAAATGTTAATGCAGTGTTTGTTCAAAGTTATCTGGTCTTTAATAATGTTTTGAGAACATTATTTGTACATCATTCATGTAATGTTGTTTTTCTTTTGAAATGTTTTAGTTGGATGCTCGTCTAACATTTTTAAATGTTACTGCTTGTTAAAACATTTTTAAAAAACTGGAAGTTTTGAAGCATTCAAATTAATGGGAACGTTAGCAAATTATTCTGAAAATATTTTTGTTAGTTGGGTTAATGGTGTGTTTATGATGCTTTTTTTTTTTTTTTTTTTTTTTTTTTGGAGCTTGACAGCAAATTGTCACTTATGTTTTTGTTGAATTGAAAAGCAGCGCAGAAATTCTTAAAAATAACTTTTGTGTTTTACAGAAGAAAGAAAGAAAGTGATGTCAGAAGTTTAAAGGTGACCTATAATGCCCCTTTTCACAAGATGTAATATAAGTCTCTGGTGTCCCCAGAATGTGTCTGTGAAGTTTCAGCTCAGAATACCCCACAGATCATTTATTATATTTGCCCCTATTTGGGTGTGAGTAAAAACACAGTTTTTGTGCGTGTCCCTTTAAATGCAAATGAGCTGCTGCTCGCAGCTCCCTTTCCAGAAGAGGGCGGAGCTTTAACAGCTCGCGCTTCGGTTGCTCAACAACAACAAAGCTGGAGAATCTCACGCAGCCAAAATGAGGATTGTCAGTAACAGTGTTCAGCCTTACATTGTTCGAACCGAGTCGGACACTGATGGAGAGACTCAGGAAGAAGTTACAACTCAGGGCTCCAGACAAAAAAATTCATTAAGGAGCCATTGGCTCCTATAGGGGGAAAAACAGGTGCCAAATAATTTTTTTAATAGCTACACAACAATGAACTTAAAATTTTTAAATCACTTGCTTTTAGTCATCCTGTTGTTTATATATAATAAAATAATGTCTGGGAAATGAATGTCACTATTTTCACTTAATACTATTATAGTTATAGATTTTTATATTTTCTGCTTTCATTTTTTGTTAAGTTTTAATTTTTTTTTAGTTAACTATAATAACCCTGATGCTAGTAAAATCTTTATATTGAATAATGTGTCAGATAATGTTCTTAGTCCTTCCTTCCTGAAGCTACAACAGTTTACTTTGAATCAAATAAAAATAAATATAAATATATGGAAATAAATATATAAATATATTAAATTTGGTTTGTGTAACCAAATAACAAACAAGGGCAATTGATATACATACTGCTTGACTTTGATTACTTTGAAATACAGCGGGACTCTTATTTTGAAATGTATGTGCTTTACTTTTGCTGCTCATTCAAGTACAGATGAGGATTAAAAATTCATTTTTTTAAAAACTTTGCTACAACTGTTTACAACACAACACAATATAATATAAATAATATAAAGTAAACTTTGTGATAATTGATCAGCATTAGTTCATAAGCAATCAGTTGACAAATGTGCGCTAATCATTGAATGCGAGCTGCTCTGAAGAACGCGCAACAGTGCATCTTTTGACTAAAACATGCAGTTATTTAATAAAATTAATAATAATCACATTAGGGAGTATCGCGATTTGTTTTTCCATTCACAATTTATAAGACACCTTAAAATGATCATTTATACTCTTGTTATACTGTTTAAGGCACTGTTTTAATGACCTTAAATTGATCTAATGAGCATGAGCGGGGTGGAATAATGAAAGTGATCAGCATGACCGATATTCAAAACGGTAAACATGTGATGCATTGTGTGTGTATCTGCAGTCTGTAGAGCCAGTTTCTCCTTTTGAATGACGAATATAGACTAATTTATATGAAGAAATAGGCAGTTGTCTCCTTAACGCAGGAGCAAATGCAGCTGTTTTGCACCGACGCAGGCGACGCGAGGCAACAACACAGTCTGCTTTCATCAGCTCTAGTTCTTTGCCGTCTGTTTGGTGTGTGAAATTTTTCCCTACCTGTTCCTATTTCGCCGCTCTAACTCAGTGAAACATTCACACGCAGCATCTCATTTAATTACATCAACACATCAAATGATGTGATAGGCTACTGGTCACGGAACACGCAAATAACATGCAAATTTTACAGTCATAATTTTACATGGCATGTGCCGTCATGTTAACCTTTTGTGCAAATCCAGCGTTGAATTGAGCCTTGCTGTGAAGCAGTCTTTCTCTTCTCTAAAGCAGCCCAACATGGCCTCGCTCCCTTTGTTGCTTGTTCTCGTGGGCGGGGTTTATGTAAATTTTAGGGTTAGTGATGTCACCAACCCGGGAAGAAGCTCGTTGTAGTCCCTACCAGCCGTTTGTTGTAGTTCTTAAACAGCGATTTCTTTAAATTTCTTTTATCTCCCTTTGCATTGAACTTTGAGCGTCGTAACTTTGCAGATGTTGTTTATGCTCAAACAGCAACATTACACACTAACTAAAGTTAAAAAAGTGAAATTATAATCAAGGACCCCTTTAATAATTTAGTGAATTGTTCTTTTAACTCAGAGCTCAGGATCCGGACACTCAGTTTGAACACTTTTGATTCTTCACAATGACTCAGTTCTTTTGAGTCTGTTCAGATTGATTCAGTTCACTCAGGGAGTTTTGAGTCTTTGTTTCAGCACTTTTGCTCCAAATAATATCTAATACTTAGTCTGTAAATAATGTTTATTAATGTGTATATTTGTTTAGTAGTTTTGTATACATTCGCTAAACTCATCTAACCAATTACAGCCTAAAAGTTTGATACTTTTGAAAGGCTGTCATTGAAGAAATTATGATTTTAGTGCCTATAATGGCATCTACTTCGGTACTTCTGTACAAAATCATCACATGCTGAATTTATTAAATAATTCATTATGATCAAAGCTGATGTGATGAGGGTGATTCTTGCTATAGCAGAAGCCAGATTGCACATGCTCAAGTGACACATGGTGCTAGTCATTAATGCGGCTTCTCGAGTTCGTTACAGACTCGTTTAGTACTGATTAATCTATGCTAATGAGCATTTTTCAGATTTGAGTGCCGAGGGCAGAGAATAATTGAACAGGCGGAGAGTCTCAGATATCATTCTGACAAGTTTTGAGCTTGTATTTATTGATTTATGCTTTAAATTATTTATTAATAATATATGATACATTTTTATGCATTTGATTCTGCACTTTCCAAAGCACTGAGCTTAATTTATTCATGTGCATATGTATGATATCCTCTCTTATAACTGTCGTAATTCCATTACGAACATTAAAGGAACTGGTCTTTGATGTTGTTTGAATATTAATGAAACACTAGATAATGACAGACCAGGGATGTGGGCTGCTTTTATAATGGACAGCATAGAAACACAACAGAATATGGCTCGTTAATCAAAGGAGACATTGCTATTGTTAAAAGCGTCACTAGCAATAGTGCTCGTAAGTATTAAACTTTGGCGCATAACCATTTATGCATCGCACAATAATGATACATTAAATGTTCCAGCTTCAGGTGAACAGACTTAGAGTTGTCAGATGGCAAACAATAAAGTAGGTTTAAAAAAATCAGATCACAGAGATGTGAAGTTGCAGGACAGGAAGAAAACACCTTGGCAACCGCATAGCAACGCCCTGGCAACCTCATCACGTTTGCCTGGTGGAGCACCGATCACATTTGCTTCAGGAAATGTAGTTCAGAAAAGTAAATTCATTCAGATTCTCTCTGTATGTGTGTGTTTGCATGTGTGTGGGTGGTTTTGTTATAGAAAGACTCTTTGTTATGACTCATAATGCTCACACTCTTATTTAAATAATTGAACGCCATTGTTATTAACAATATGTAATTAAGATCTGCTACTGGGTTGCAGCACTATGCCATTTAGTGTCATTAGTGTGTGTGTAACCTGTCCTTTGCTCAGACTGAGGATTTTAGGAACATTAAAGTTTGTGGTCCTTTACAAGACACTATCACACATCATAAAGTTCTTGGCATAATGTAAAGTATTTCCACTAGATAGCCTTTTACAGTTTTTCACACATTTCTTGAAACCTTCACCAATTTTCTCACAACATTAAACACTAAACCAAATCTTTAAACTACATTCAGAGAACATCTGACTCTTGCAGCAAAACCATTTCACCTGCTCTCAAAATCAAACACTGCTTTCAGATCATACACACATAAATCAGTATATAAACTCTACATTAGACACTAAAAAAAATGGAGAACAGCATCCAGAACATGTAGTTATAGAAGAATATTGTATACGGTAAACAAAATTTGCAATTATGTAAAAAAAAGTATAGTAATCGCTAACTAAGTAAGGTGATTATATTGTATACTGTATGTACTGCAAGTACAATATTGTACTGAATTGACTGTCTGCATATTCAGCACTTGCATACTGCAAAAATACAATAGTTAACTGCAAAATCCCAAAATGTCAAAGAAAACTCTAAATGGAAAGCTTACTCAAAAAGTACACTCAAAAAAGTTGTGCAACTGCAAAATCAAGAAGTGTTGTGTGTAAACAAAGACAGCTGTGTTGTTTACACACAAAAATGAAAATTCTGTCATTAATTACTCACCCTCATGTCGTTTCACACCCGTAAGACCTTCGTTGATCTTCAGAACACAAATTAAGGTATTTTTGATAAAATCTGATGGCTCAGTGAGGCCTCTATTGCCAGCAAGATAATGAACACTTTCAGATGCCCAGAAAACTACTAAAGACGTATTTAAAACAGTTCATGTGACTACAGTGGTTCAATCTTAATGTCATGGAGTGACAAGAATACTTTTTGTGCGCCAAAAAACAAATAACCACTTTATTCAACAATATCTAGTGATAGGCGGTTTGAAAACACTGCTTCATGAAGCTTTGAAGCTTTACAACTCATTTGATTCGAATCAGTGGTTCGGAGCACTGCCAAAGTCACGTGAACTATTGACATTTTTAAATGTTTCGAAACACTTATGACGTAACGAAGCCTCGTTTACTGAAATCACGTGACTTCGGCAGTTTGATACACACTCTGAACCACTGATTCGAAACAAAAGATTCGTAAAGCTTTGAAGCTTCATGAAGCAGAGTTTTGAAACCGCCCATCACTAGTTATTGTTGAATAAAGTCGTTATTTTGTTTTTTTTGGTGCACAACAAGTATTCTCGTCTAAATATGTCTTTATAGCTTTCTGGGCATTGAAAGTGTTAATTATCTTGTTGGCAATGCAGGCCTCACTGAGCCATCAGATTTCGTCAAAAATATCTTAATTTGTGTTCTGAAGATGAATGAAGGTCTTACAGGTATAGAATGACATGAGGGTGAGCAATTAATGACAGAATTTTCATTTTTGGGTGAATTAACCCTTTAAATTTTGCCACTCATGTTTACCGTTTTGCAACACAAGTGCATCACAGTGAGAAATGTGTTTTAGTGAGTGAGAATATGTTTAGAGTTTTGCACGTGATTTGCAAATTGTGTCTAACTGCTTGAATCTGTTTAATGGGGGGGTATCACACACAGTTTCTGCCAATCTCATGTTAATCTTGAGTACCTATAGAGTAGTATAGCATCCTTCATATCTCCAAAAAGTCTTTAGTTTAATCATATTTATAAAAGATACATACGCTGTACCGAGTATTTCCGAAAACAGCCGAGCGCCTGGAGGCGTGTCCTGTGAGCGGAGCTAAAGAGTGACGAGCTGTCACGAGCTCGCGCAGCTTTTGTGTAGCGATCGTCTGCAAGCTATCATTGGTCAGCTAAACGGATGTATTTAAACACACAATACACCATTGCATTATCCCTGGATAACTTCTGAATCACTATAATGAATATAGCGTATAGTGAATGATGAATAATGAATTTATGAATTCACTACGTTCATGTTGTTTACATTATATGCACAGACATTTGAAGCAGTTTTACTCACCACCTGCGGTACCGACTCATGACCGGGATCATTACCGCTGTGAAAGCTCCATCTTTTAGTTTCAAACGATCTGTGAATCCATCGCCGAACTGGGCCTTGTTTATGAAACCATAAGCGCCGATCCTGAGGGCTCGAGCAGCCACGGAAAAACACGAGATATTCTCCATTCATTTCAACCAATAAAAAAGTGATTGCAACTATCTGTGGTTATTTTAACAACAAATATCGAGAGCGCATCAATGTATTGCGTGAGCACAAATCTCTCCGCTCCTCTGAACACCGCGGGTTCTTTGGGAAGCAAGGTTATCTTTCCCTCACAACCAAAAACACACTTCTTTGGTGACATTGTTGATTTCGTGCAGTCCTGTGACCTGTGCAGCGCTGCCGACGACTTCCGTAAATGGAATTCTTCCATTCTTCCAACTCGTGTTTTGAAACTTTGGCCATGTTTAGCATGAGAATCCAACTCTTTAAGTCAGAATACATGAAATAGCATTATACCCCCCCCCCCCCCCCCCCTTTAAAGTTTTGCCGAAAGAGTGATTTATTTAACAAATGGGTTTAGAACTTTGAGAACTTCCAGTCTTACAAATTGTAAAAAACTGTAACAAACAAACAAACAGTTAGCCGCTACTAGCAAAGTTAGCAACTACTAACAAAAAATAGCTACATTTAGACTTACTTACATTTCAATATCTTTTTAAATAACTATTTTATAATTTATTTTATATTTATATTATATGTATTATTTATAAAATTATTTAACTTTTTTTATTATTTTTAAATAAAAATGTATTATAATATTTGTATATGCTGTATATTATATTAATATTTAGTATATTATAATTTAATATTATATTTATTGTATTTTTTAAAATATATAATCTTTGGTCACACTTTAGATTAGGGTCCAATTCTGACTATTAACTAACTATTAACTATGAATTTTGCCTCAATAAACCCCTAATTACTGCTTCTTAATAGTCAGTAAGGAAGTTGTTTAGGATTTAGGGATGCAGAATAAGGAATTAATATGTGCTAATAAACAGCCAACTAATATGCATGCTAATAAGCAACTAGTTAATAGTGAGAATTGGAAGCTAAAGTGTTACCTAATTTTTTTTTTTTTTTTTTTCATTTTTATTTCAATTAAATTAATTTCTGCATTTTTCTTCGATAAAACCAGTGAGGATTGATTGTTAGATGCAATTGTCTCTCCTTTCCGCTTTCCTTTGCTAGTTGGAAACTTTAATTATTTGGATCTTGTAGCTTTTTAGTTTAGTTATTTTTATAAAGCAAGATTTATAAAACAATAACAATATACAACAGAATTACCACAACAACAATTACTTATTACTGGAAAATCTGCACTATATGAACAGCTGAACTGTGGTTAAAAATGTAGTTTGGGTTGTATTGCATAGGGTTAACATGTGGTTATAGTAGCACCATCATCACGCCTCAACACTGAATGACACATAATGGCAAAAACAAGCTTTATAATCAGCCTGAAGCTCTAGTGGTCTTTTGAAGACACAAACACACACACACATCTCAAGATTTTGAGATATATCTCTGGCCTATACAGTGACCCTGGATTGATTTTTGCAGTGATTAGGTTTTTTGCCCGTGTTCAGCACAGCTGATCTCTGCAGCTTCTCACTTGAGTTGTAAATGAATCATCAAAGTTCATCTCATGGACTCTGATCACTGGCTCTGGATCATTCATCCTGCTAAATTTAGTGCTTCGCTTCACAGTTCCTTACCTTTAGTTTTAACTCCCGCAGGCTTTACCTTTAACACTCTAAATGTGAATTTAAACACCTTTTCTTTCCTTTTGTGTGTGTGTGTCTCTCTCGTATAGCTGCATGATTGTTTTATGGTGTTTTTTGGAGCTTGACGGTGTAAATCAGTAGTTCAAGTTCCTTTAATGACTCGGGGTTTCTCCTGTTCTTTTGTTTCTGACACTGACATCCATCGATCCACAAGTTCCTGCCAAAAAATGGAACAGAATTACCCAATTGAACGCTGATGTTAAATCGCTCTGACCTTCATCTAGTGCTTCTCTCTCTCTCTCTCTAAGTGTGTGTGTATGTGTGTGTGTGTGTGTGTGTGTTTGTGAATGAGTGACAGATTAATGATAGATGTGGCATTTAGATTTGCACCATCAGATCTGCTTAAGCCTCTGGTTTCTCCTGCTCTTTGTTTCTGACACCGACGTTCATCGATCCGTCACTTCCTGCCAGAAACGTTTGCAGAGCCTGACAGAATTACCTCAAACTATTAGTCTCCCTCTATCTGCTCGTGACGCTCAGATTAAAGAGCTGTGTGCAGTGAACGCTAGTGACCTTCATCCAGTAAACACACACACACAGTTCACTAACCTCACATGCCCTTGTATCACAGCCTTCTGGCCCCTCCCACCAACTCACCATTTAATTTGCATGTCATCACTATAGTAATGGTCGTCATGGCGATGAGCTCTGAAAGTTCTGGTCTCTGTAATTAAGTTAATTGAGCTTAATATCTCTGTATGTGCACACACACACACACACTTAAAGTTATGAGTATCTGTTAACTGAATGCTGTTCTTTTGAACTTTCTGTTCATCAAAAAAAAAAAAAAATCCAGGCTTTCACAAAAATATGAAGCAGCACAAGTGTTAATAATACACTCTAAAAAATGCTGGGTTAAAAAACAACCCGAGTTTAGTTGAAAATTCAAACCCAGCGGTTGGGTTAAATGTTTGACCAACGTGCTGGGCAGTTTTATTTAACTATGTTTAAAAATGACTATATGTCTGGCTTAAAATGAACCCAAAATATAAAATCAGACACATAATTACTAGAGGCAACAATAATAGATCAAAAGGTGAACATTTATTACAGTTTTTCCTCAATCGATTTGACACATTTCTCCAAACTCGGATCACTGTTCTCAAAACAGTTAACACTTTGTAATTGTCCTAAACGGATTGTATGTTTTAATTCATTTCACACAAATTGCAAATCTTGGGGATTCCCCCCATTTTGCCACCTGATGTCACCTGTTGGAGTTTGGGTTTCTTACCGCCGTCGCCTTTGGCTTGCTTAGTTGGGGACACTTGATATTCAACAAGGTTTTTGATCTGCCTGCATCGACACCCATCAAATGAACTGAGCTGGACGATGACAAAACTGTTTACTCCAGTGCTGATACAGATAAATTAACTAAATTAATAACTATTGATTCTTACAATGGAATGAATCAATACTGAATTTACTTAAGCTGGACAATGACACCATTTTCTTTAAAAGCTGCCGTGCAGCCAAAATTATATACCAGTTATCACTGTAAAGCTGCTTTGACACAATCTGCATTGTAAAAAGCGCTATATAAATAAAAATGACTTGACTTCACTAACCAAAACTTTAATATGTCAGGAAAAAACGATCACAGCTATTTTTATTGGCTTTATACAATTCACAAACATTTATATACCATTTATCCAAACACAACAAACAAAACTTTTATCAAATGCACATGGTATGTTTTCAGATAGCCCCAAACTGATAACTGCTTGATTAATAATACACACAAGACAGGAAATGCAGTTTTCACAAACGTTTACGCATTTATCACAATTGCATTATGTAATAGGGAGAATATAAAAGGGAAAGTATAAATAGAGCAAGAGAAGGGGAAAATAAAGAGGTGTAAGTGTAAAGGTGGTGGTGTGGGTAGAGGAAGGGGTGTAATGAGAAGGAAATGAAGAGTGGAACATAGAGAAGGAGATCAGGAGGAGATGAGGAGAGGGGAGAAGATAAAAAAGGAGGAGAGGAGAAGAGCTGAGTATAGTGGAGGACACTGGTGTAGTGCAAAGAGCAAGAGGAGAAATTGTAAGAAGACGTGGACATGGTGAAAGTGGACAGCAGGGTGGAAGGGGTGGAGGAGAGGTCAGAATTACCCTTATTCAGGGGCTCTTAATCCTGGACCTGAGGGTATGGAGGATTTTGGATTCAACCCCCATAAGCTTTTTTTTTTTTTTTTTAAATAAGACATTTTATTTAAGATAAAATACTTTGG